>OY982937.1:7500-632500 GCA_963891755.1 Pyrrhia umbra | reverse complement strand
AGTCCCTAGAAATAACATTATTATTGTTATCATACTTCATCCCTTAGAGTCGGGCAGTGATGTGCTTTTACTAAATATTCTTTTCATAGGTTAGGTATGTGTCAGTCCGATGTTTAAGAAAAATATACATGAATTAACTTTTATCTGGAGACTTGAAGTCGTGACCTTAGAAAGTAAGTGAGAACCGATAGATAACATAAAAGAAAGCATATGTTTTAAAGCACTGTTTGTTTAAAGTACCTACTATTAAATGTTTCGTATCATTGTGTGTCTGATTGCGTCATAACATGACACATTTATATGAGTTCTGATAGTAAAATCAATCAATTCAAACAGCTTACTGCCATTTCAAAGACCTCCCAAGCTTTCATGAATAATATTTGGTATTAGTTTGTGTATATTCCTCTGCAACTGATGAACCAAATCGAATCTAAATACTCATTCGATATTAAAAGCTACATTATCCGTGCAAGCTTTCAATTAAATTATTACAACAATAACCCTAACTGGTGTTATAGATGCGAAAGTGAGTTTGTTTCGGTTTTATGGTAAAACATCTCAACTGATTTGGATGAAATTTGGCACGTAGATAGATTCAACCCTGGAGAAGGTTACTTTTTATCCGGGTGCGTTAGATAGTTCCCGCGGGATACGAGTGAAATCGCGGGAAACAGCTAGTTACGAATGTTATTAACTCAAAACTAAAATGCTTCAAGCCTATTTCCGATTTCGAAAATGGAATTTTAACGTAATTTATCGACCATTTTGGTACCAATTTCATCGATCAATCGTTCAGCTAGCGCCAATTATTGGGATAATGCACACCACTAGTGCGGCGAGTGGGTGGATGTGGCGTGGGTCGGAAACATGCGCGACTTGTAGCTTTACTAGATGCTTGGACCTATTGTTGGGGGTAAGCAGGATAGCCGGCTTAGATATTTATAGAATTAGAAAACAAATGATGTACTGGAAGTATTTTTTTTCTACTAAACTGACAACTTTTTCTTTGTTATGAGTTTGTTTCCAGCATTTTGATAGAAACTTAATAATCCCCATATTCAATGAACTCTTTAAAAAAAGATAACTAATATCATGAAGTTTGAATGTCTGTAATTACTATCGGTGAACCGATACAAATAATCTTTCGCTAATAAAAAGCTCTGAGTGCTTGAAGCTATAATTAATGCAATTATTACGCGAACGATGGCGGGTGATGAATATAGTTTTAAATCATTCAAAAAATGCCGTATTTTAGGAGAGTTAATTTAATCCTACTTTTGAATGTCCTACTAATATGTTATAAAGTTTGTGAGGCTTTCACGCAAAAAATACCGAATTGATTTAAAATAAATTTGATACATACATAGTTCATAATCTGAATTAACATATAGGATACTTTTTATCCATGTATCTGGACATAATTCTAAGTCCACGCAGACGAAGGCGCGGGCAGAAACTAGTACACTCTACACACTAACATACATACACTCAGGTGTTTCTAAAGTTCTTAAGAGCATTCATACAAACTCATTTAACGTCGTTCATACAATAAGACGTAAGAATGTAACACAATATACAGTCTGTGAGATTCATGACCCTTTTTGCTTTTACACAGCCGGGTAAGATTCTAACACTATATTTCTAGACAACAATGGGCCGACAAGACGCAATATCACCCGTCTCGTAGTAATTCCAACATTTTCTCCCGGTCCGGCCAAAGATCCCACTTTCATTACACGAAGAAATCCGGCTATCGGCCGTTACCCGGTTTTATACAGGCGCCGGCAGCTCGGATCCGGTTTATGACGTCAGAACCGGGGAGGGATTTTGTCGTGTATCGGTATATTAGATAAATAATGGTTGTGGATTGTGGCATTGTTTTGCTGGTTGTAGGTAATTTTGATAAATCGATATTTTTGTTGACTGTCATTGTTTTGTTCACACAGGAAAAATATATACAAATAGCTAGAATATTATCACACAAAGATTTAGAAAATTGTTATAGGGACTAGATATACCTAGTAGCAAAATCTTTAGTTTTCCTACGTAGGTACATAAACAGGGTAGACTTACTACAGACACGTAAAATTCACTTATATTCCTAAGATTCGCATCCCTTCAAAGTCCGCCTCAGAAGTCTACCTTTTTAAAAAACAGTCTTGATATAGCTCTAAAAACTATTAACGAAAGCCTACGATTTGAGGTCAAAATATAAAAAAGCCCCATAAACTACCATCCGAACAAAGGTGACTCACTCCACCATATGTTGTGAATGGAAGCCACCAGATACCACACACATTACAAAACATACCTTATGACATAAAATATAGAGTTTCATTTCGTACGACACGTTAATAAATAGGAATCCTTATACGGCACAATTTTCTTAGAAATTCCGAACTAAAAATAGACTTAAGTTGTTGCTTTTTCATTCGTTTTAGGACCTTATTTTGAGGGTGTAAAGTTGGATTTTGAATATAGTGTGCAGGACAAATAGTATGTTTTTTATGATAATGGTGTAACAAAAGGATTTTTTCTTGTTAGAACTTTGTTCTTGTTTAAATGGTGATTACAGGTTGTTTAAGCATATTTAACGTGTGAATCGTGAGAGAGCTTTCTTTAAAAATCTAAAAGTAATGGTAGATTTTTTTATATTTTGGCTAATAACCCGAAATCTACCATCGTACAGTATTTTAAAAATTACCACACGTCTAGTAGGTATTATAATCATTATATCATAAATAAGAACAGAATATAATTATATAAGGAACAACATCATGCATCAAGTTGGAGAAATATATCTTAAAACTCTCTCAGAGTCCCCATTATCCTCGTACCAAATCGATAAACAAACATACTCACTTTTGCATTTGTAATATTAGTATCCTAACGTGTATTATATTTATTTTAGTATAGTTTGGAACCGGTAACATCATAAAACGTTCTTAACGATTCTAATAATTAAAATTAAATTCTGCCATGATTTACAGCATAACGTTTCTTAGAAATGCGTTAATATCCGAAACACTATCCTGTAAGTTTAAAGCCTCAATAATAATATTTAATACCTCCCATAAAAAGGATTATGGCACAACTTTACAGGTAAAACGCAAGGACAGACAAACACTCGAAATAACGATTGTAAACACGACAGCTTTGAAAAGCGCCGTACATGGCAATACTGATGATAATAATCTTTTATTTTGTGTGGCAACACTTATGTTATGAAATTTTTGTTTATTTTGAGAAACAGAGAAAGTGGCGTCAAGGTGTAATGGAGTTTATTATTACAGTATGTTGTACTTAATTAATTTTCATTTACTTGAAAATTACTTTTAGTTACTGCGTTATCATTGGTTGGTCATGATGCTTTTCCGTAGCTACAAAATACCGAGCTTAGTTTTATGTGGGTGTCGTCTATATTTCTGTTTTAATATTATGATTTTTACTTGTAAAGAAATATTAATTCCGGTTTCACGGTAAAACAGCTAAATATATTTTGATAAATTTTGGTATGGAGATAGATTGAACCCTGAGGAAATAAATAGGCTTGAATCTAGGCTCGAACCCTGTTTTTCGGATGGGAAATCATCAAATGACTCCTCCCGTTGTGGGCGCAGCGGGAGAGGCAGACTTTTGCTGACTAAAACCCATCCATGTTCCTTCCTTAGCCCTGTGTTCCTGGGCGGTAATTCTTTCGAACTACCCGCAGCCCCGGCAGGAGGCTTGTACCCCAGGGGAAGGCCACGTAATTCTCTCAATATGCGGTCAAGAAACAACTAAGAACTACATATACTAAGCAGGAAAATAGTATTAACAAAATGAAATGCTTCGCAACTGCTAGTCTGCTTCACAATTAGCCAGCTGAATTAGCACCATTTTCCGTCTGACTTTTACGACTCGACAGCAACCATCTGATGCTGTTGGTTTCAGCACCAGGTATTATCTCGCATAGTTTATAATAAACAAGTGCTATTTATTGTTGCCGAGTGGTTTGGTTCAACAGACGTAATGTTTCTATTTGCACGTCAGTATTAAGAATAGAATAAAAATGCTTTTAAAGTTTGAGGATGATTCAAGAGGCGAGAATTTTTTGACGGCTTATTCGTCTACGAGCACGTTTTTAGGGTTCTGTATCGAATGGGTGTCAACGGGATCCTATTGCTAAACCTCCGTTGTCCGTTCGTCTGTCTGCTGTCAGTGAGATGAATCTCATGAACTGTCAAAGTTGGACAGTTGAAATTTTCATTGAGTATGTATTTTATTGCCGTTATAACAACAAATGATACCGAGGAAAATGACTGTTTTTTGTGGGAAGTAAAAAGTCTTTTTGATTCTGTAAGCAAATAATAATAGGTACTTGCATCAGTCATGAATACAATAAATGTAAAATAAAACTAGCAGTCCTGCTAATTATTATTTTATCACCCCTCAACGTTCGAAAATGGGGACTCATTCTCAAAAGTATGCAACACCTGCTTTAAGTAATGAGGATTTTTAACGTACAATAATTATGAATACTGATTAGCCAAGAAAGGGTGACGGTAGAAATGTAATTGTGTGTCATTAAAAAAACGTGGCAGTACCTACAGTTATGAAGTTTTCTTCTACATTATAAGCTTCTCTACATAGAATAATACAAAGTCGCCGTCTGTATGTTTAGATCTTTTAAACTACGCAACGGATTTTTATGTAGTTTTTATCAATAGACCAAGTGATTCACAAGAGGAATGTTTATCATGTATAATACCATATTCATGTGTATATCTACATTGTACCCGTGCGAAGTCGGGGCGAGTCACTAGCTAAATACTAAAGAGGAATCGCAGGTAAACATAGTTTAATATGAAGTCGATACAGAACAGTTTGTGACTGGTCCCGACTGTCGATTGCATACCCCGATTACTGTCACCCCCACAGGCAGGGGACGGTTGCACAGTTGTTAACGACAGGTTAAATTAACTACGGTAACAGCTGGGTCGTAAGACACTGATATTTTGTATATTTCATTTTGCTCACAGAAAAGGCTGTGGGATTTTTTTTAATCAAAATAGCCTTATGTTTATTTTTCAAGCTGTATACTTGTTACTGAATATTTGCATAATTTCTAGACATAGTGAATTTTGCAACGATTTTGCAATTATTTATTCAATGCAATACATAGAACTCGTAGCCAAATGTCAATGCATGCATTATTGATTTTCTGATATATAATATGAGCGAATAAAACAGCGAGAATAACTGGTATTTTGTTAAGACACAAAATTTTGCTTTGTATTATTTGTTAGGTAGCTACGCAAATAAAAGTCAAACAAATGCTTTGTCGATCCTTAACGGAAGTTTAAACAACCGGTGCCACCGACCCTACACTGGTTAATCTTGAAACCTGTAAGAGCCAGTCATCCCTGCGAGTTTATCTGCAATCTGCTGATAAGTTTGCATTGCAGAGCTGCAGTTATTTCTGTATTAACAGAACTTCGTGCTACAATAGTTTGCAGTATTTCGGCGTACCTAGTCTTATTTTAGGGGCTAAGGATTGTGATATTGTGGTGTTTATTATTAATAAATAAAATTATTTTAAAGCTCAGTATCTAATATTCTGTTTAAAGTGGTCATCTAGACCTACCTATTCATCTAGGCAACCGATAACTTTGCAAGGTTTTATGCATTTATTGCAAACTAGCTTTATGCCAGCGGCTTTGCTCACGTGGGCTATACGATTTCAAATTAAAATTACATACATTGCAAGTTAAATAAAAGCTTGTAAAAAATTACAGGGTTTCATACAAACTTTGCTTCCCTTTTTACCTCCTTAGGGGTAAAATTTAGGAAAATCCTTTCTTATCGGATGCTTTCATCATACAAAGCATACACCCTCCAAGTTTCGGGTCTCTACAATCAGCAGTTTAGGCTGTGCGTTTATCCGTCAGTCATTCAGGACTAAGCATTTTAAATGTATAGATAAGGTAAGTGGTTAATAGGTATAGTTGTTTAAGTAATGTCAATTTGTTTGACCTTTGCTGATCTTTATACCTCTTAGTTGACTGAGTTGAGATGTCACATACCTGTAACAAGAAACAAACAAAATTATTAATTTATTTTCTGAAACTTCATCGATAGATTAAGGTAAAAGTTATTAAATAAAACTTACAAAATAACCTTTACTATGCATAGTGATTAAAGAATAAAATATTCCATGATTTATTTAATGATCCTTAAGTAAAAGAATCGTAGTGATGCACAAATATAATGTTTAAGGTTTGTCCCAAAATATTCCAAGTATTAAATACCAATATATCGATACATTTTGCAGTCGATAAATTCACAGAATTGACAGCCAAAAATGCGACTGTCATTTGCGTTTCCAATGAAATGGTATAAATAAAATATTAATACAATGTTTTTTATAGCCATCTTGTATGGTAATTCGTTTACCATTGACCGATATGTAAATCAAAGTCATAGTTTTGTACGAATGTATTCTGCACACGTACAATACCATGAGAACGAGAAGCGGATTTACTAAGTAACTATTTGTTGATGATGGTTTAATAACAGACATAACTTTAAAGAATCGTGTTTTAAAAATAAAAAGTATTTATATTATTCTATCTTATTCATTGGGATTAAATGAAAAATAAAATAAACTTTTCTAAATAGTAAAATAATTAACCTAATTACAGTTACCGTTCTTTAATAATATTTACAAGAATACATCTAGGGATAATATCATTATGAGAAGGTAATGCATTTTTAATGTCATAACTGTAGTCAGTTTGTAAAACCCTCGATTTGGAGGGTTTTTCTGGGGTTTGGATTAAAACAAAAATATCAGTTTGTGACTTGGAGTGGAAGTTTATACTAGCGACACCCCAAGTCCTGATTTATTTGCTGATGCAGTTCACCTTTCAAAACAGCACGAAGGACGTAATGCGCTCAGATGACCTATATCACTGCCGGAAAATCTCGACACCGCGATTTAAATTTATATGAAAATGCACAACTCCATCTATGATCCAAAAAGCTAATTAATTACCCTACCATACATCATATTTGATAGTTTCGATATTTCATAGATGGAGCGACTTCATGGTTAACAAGTTTGTTTACTGAAAATCTAACTGTGTAAGACAAAAATAGAACAGTTACTTAAAAACAGTTCCAAAACAAGGTAATTAATCAACACCACTAATTAACAGGTTTAAGAAATATACTATCGACCTTTTCAGTCACAAGCGCATAACATTTCAACTTTATACGAATCGATTTTTCAAAAACAACTGTCATCTCAAAAAAGCTTTTTAAAAAAGGTGTCAGTCTATTTGTCAATGTCTTCGCTCAGGAAACGTCAAATTTGAATTTCGAATGTGAGAACAATGCGATGCGTTCGTCGCGTGCGCATGACTCAGTCGCGGGAATGTTTTGACATTTCACTTATTTTTGTAGCGAGGTGTGATGTCATCGGTATTTCGTGGGATGGTTATGATTTTATGACGGGTTATGAATAATATCTAGTGGGCAAAATACTTGGAGAGTCTGAGGCAAGTTAAGTTTTGTGATTTTAGTAAACCGGTGACTGCTAAATGCTATAAAGCTAAGAAGTAGCTTTTTAGATAAGACACCACAATATTGACAAAATAATTTAACGTCGTTAAAACAAATAACGTGGGCAATTTGCATGTTTATTTTGCTTATTTTAAAATATTTCCAATTGTATAGTAAAATAATCTATTACACTGGTAATATTATGTTTTATTGCTCTTCTGTTGGTATTCATACAATATCTATAAAAACCTACAAACATCGTTTACAATCATTAATATCAATAAAAGCGCCGTAAATTGTACCAGTTGTAAATATATCAGTTCAATTAATGAAATGCAACTGCACTCAGCTGCTCTTTTTATAACTTACAGTTGCTTTAGCGCCTTTAAGCGTTGATGGCGCTTCAATGTCTGTGGGCTTTTTTCTTTTAAGAGTTATGCAATTACAAAATATCAATCAGTTTTACCATTGTTACGAATAATCGATTTTGCAGTCTTATTTCCAAAAAGTAATAAAAAATATTTGTTGCAGACAAAAAATGTAAAAAAAAACAGAAACAAAATCATTAGGCAATCGAGGTAGGTATAATGAAAGTAACCCTAGTTTTCTAAAGAAATACTAAACTTTTGGTATTCATACTCAACAGGAACAACTCAGGAACCCTTAAATATTTGCCATGTCTAACTGTCTGTCTGTCTGTCCGCGGTTATACCTAAGTAACATCCCTTTCCATCTTTCGTCTCAAGATAAATAACACAAAATCCTTTTCCGACTCCACACGCGAGACGGCGATTAAAAAACTAAATCCCCGAATCGTATATCAAGGGAAACATCGCGTGCCAGTAGCCTTTTGTATCACACTGATTTTGGCAAATTCGATTTTTAAATACCTGGCCGGTAACGGGTTGATATAGGTCTGATTTTAAATTTAAAACGTTCGAAGCAATATTTAATTGGAACGCAAAATTGTGCTCTTTGTGGGAATTTGATTTTTAATTTTGTTTTTATCGTAAAAAATAAATAAATCAGAGTCCATTTGTAAATATAGATAACTAGCTGTTTCCTATGGTTTTCCTCGCATACTCGCATCCCGCAACTATTTCACGCGCCCGGACAGAAATTCATCTCAATCGGTACAGACATTTTCTCGTGAACACTTAAGGCGCTCCATTGCGAAAAAAGCTATAAAATAGGCAATTTTTCGTCGCCTAGATTGAGACGTTGGTACAAGTTACAAGCCAGAAAAAAATAACACGTATAGTTAAGTATATGATGCAGGTACAACCCCAAAAAAATCTTAAAGAAATGGTCTAGAACATTGAAAAAAAAAAACCTAAAGTAACCTCTCGTTAAAATTTTTCGTCGCGTAGTTCTCAAAATTTTCAATGATTACCATCACATTTTTTATAACCAAAAGAAAGGGAATTCCGTGAACAAGGTACAACTGCAATATTATATAAATATATGGTGTATTTATCGAGCAAATTCAAAAAAACCGTGTAAAAATTGCCGTCGATTTCATTTCAAAAATTCTTCGTATTGCATCTCTTTTCTGAATGAACTATTTGCATAAATCTGTTTCATCGACCAGACGGCGCTCCGCCGTAGAGACGGGTGGTCTATGTCACTCTGTCATCCGATGACAGTTGGTCTTTCGCATTCAGAAAATAAATATAAAATTGATTTATAAAAATTAAACCTACGTAATTAAAATTTCATATGTAAAAGTGAATCTATTTTAATGTCTATAATGTAACTAACTGTTGTGAAGGGGTGTAAATAGCAGGTGAATGGTAAACATGATGATGATAGCTGTTGTCGATATTGTGCTTTGAAACCCCTGTTTTAGAGTAAAACGAGGCCGTAACCAAGACTTAAAAATAGGAAAATAAATACAATGGCCGCATACTTCAGGTATATGTGTGCTTTCATTTATAAAATACATTTATTTTCATAATTTATTTTTGTATTTCATTGTGTATCGCTGTCATACACGACAACCTGGTAGCTTGGTATAAATATATATTACTAGCCTTCCGCCCGCGGCTTCGCTCGCGTGGACAACATAATTTTGGTTGTTTAGTTTTTTCCAATTCTGGCGGCATGTTTGCTTGCATACACCACACTTTTTACGCTAAGGAGTGAAACTAAAAAATAATTAAATATTGTTTTTACTTTATACTTAGAGGCTAATTACCACATTTCTTTTAAATAAACAATGACTGAGCTCCATACAAAAGTTTCATCCCTTATTTTCCCCTCTAGCGGATGAATTTCGAATAAGCCTTTCTCAAAACTCAAACTTAAAAAAAACGTTTATTGAAATTAGGCTAATTCAATTAGCACTTTTTCACGTCAAAATACATTATGACAGCACCCCAAAACGCCCACCCTTCACTGCTTCCTAGTGTTATGGCCGCAAAGAAGAAGCAGTGATGAACAAACTTCCCAGCAACACAGCTGTCTATTACAGTTTAACTTTATATATTATGTCATATTTATTATACAATGTAATACACCGAATTTACAATACAAATGTGTTCAGTTTTATATTATCCACTTAACAGCTTCCATCTGTTGTTATCGCTAAAATAGTCGTTTAAATTATACTGGGCTTTTTTGATTTTGTCAGGTGGTTCTATAAAATTGATCATGAACTTCGGAGATATAAAACGGAAATCCATAGAATTATAGCAGAACTGTGCTTTCTTTATACATTTGTTACAGTCGCTATAGGTAGTCAGAAGCCAGAAAGCCTGACAATCAGTCGTTCTAAGAATAATACATGTGTTACCCGGTAACTGGGTTGTGGAAGTCATATAGGAAGTCGCTCCATATAAAACATTGGTATTAAGCTAACTAACTACAAGGTAACAAAACACACCTTGCGCGCTAATTGTGGATACCTGATGTTAAGACATTTTTAAACAAATGTAACCATCAATAGTTGTTTTGTTTTCTAATTATTTATTTTGAATTTTATTTTCTTACCATGTAACGTAGGTATATTAGTATTGTTAATAAAAAATTAAAATTTGATCTCAAATAATTATTATTTTCCTTTAATTGACTCCAGTGTTAATTGTTCCCATCGTTTGTTTGCTATTGGACACAGAATGACCTGCTGCAAACCGACAAATCAGGGATGGTTCACAGATTTACGGATAAGTACATGTTTGTTCACAATTTTACGGTTTGACACGGAGCGACTATGAACCATCGAAAATGAATACATAATAATCTAAAAACTTGGTACAGTTCACGAATTGTCATCAGCAAACACTATTCATAGTCTTATGCTGACATATATCTATAGACACATTATGGCAGGAATGAAAAATCATTTCCATTACAGCTTTTTTGTTTCGAAACCAATGTAATATTTTTACAGAGACTCAAAACTTGAACTTTAAAGCGAAAACAACGAAAACCTTTAAGGCAGTGTTGACTTCGATAGGTCTTTAGGATAGGAAAGAATTAAGTTTGATAAAAAAGGAAAACGAAAACGTGTTTAATTTCTGTAATTGGTATAGTAAGCAAAGACAGATATGACTCTTTTGAATTTTAGATGGTGTATATACATGAAAGCATTGTTTCTGACTAAAAACTTATCAAAATGTCATGCACTGGCCAGTTTTTTTGGAAAAAGTTGATTTGTCGAGTTGTATGTTACTTACAGATCTTCAATGCAAAGTGAAGTGAATCGGCTTAACTGATTTCGATGGGACTTTCACTGGAAGATAGCTGTTAGCGTAAGGAATTACTTAAGCTTCGTTATTTTTCAAAAAATATATAGAAATCTCTTAAATTAGAAGACGTGGGTGGCGCCGTTGGTGTCAGCTAGTTTCTCTAGATATAAATTAATAAAGGCTAATATTTAAGCCTGAATGGGATCGAGAAGTAAAAACAAGCTAGTCTTGATCATTTCCTGTCAGAAATAATTTATAAATAATAACTTTTTACATGTAAATGTGGTAGTAACAGTATTATCGAAATTAATCGATTTGTTTTATATAACAATCCTTTGAATTGGTTAGGTTTAAAAATTAGGTACTACCTAATACTTACCTCTATAAATAAAATTACTATGCATGAACACGATGTTTATGGTTATTTATTATACACGATTCTTACATGTTTTAAAATTGAAAATCTTGAGTTACTTATTCCTAGCAGTGACTACAGTAGAGGCCCCGCGATACGACGACTGCGAGAGGGGCGCCCCGCAGTGGGCGGAGCTACTTCCCCTGCTTCACCCCCTCAATTTGTTAAAACTGGCCTACTACCCAGCCTTAACAGACCGATAGAAAAACAAACAAAGTTACTTTCGAATTTATGATATTAGTAAGGATTAAAAGGTTTTTTTTAATATTACAATGCACATGAAATTGGACAAATCGTTTTTTTTGTTGTCATGACTTTTTTTTTGGAAAAATACTATTTAAATATTCTTTACTTGCATATTTAAGAATTAATATATAACAAAATAATCACATAAAATATGGGATACCTTACCTAGCAATGGAAATGCCTAGGTTCTTTTAAGATCTAGTTTGATTACAGTTTACTAATTTTGTTTAATTTACTCATATCTTGAAGGTTTGATTTTTTTGTATTGCAGTAATAATCGTTCAACTTACGAAATCTTTTTGCAGTGTTGTAAGAGACAATAAAGCGATAACATCATACTGCACCTTCGTTTTTGAAACTTAATTAACTTAACTTTCAGAATAATATCTGTGTTACATAAAAAGTCGATAATTACAACTGTTCACGTTTCTTTGAGAATATTTATTTATTATTATTACTGGACAGTTTAATGCAATAAAAATATCTTAAAAAGGAATATGTTGTATATTATTTTTTATAGCGTTCTCACGATTGAATGCGAAATATCGTAACGATTTGTGAAGGAGATTGGTAAATTGCAATTCACATAAAGGTATATTCACATGATATTTTTACAATACTAACTGCCTTCCGCGGTTTCACCCGCGTCCCAACGGAATTACTTGACGTACCCGAAAAAAAAACCTATAACCTTCTCCAGGTTGCCCTCTATCTCCGTACCAAATTTTATCCAAATCGATTGTCGTCATCCAGACATCATTTGACTAAGGGAAAATAGGGATTCATTTTTATATATTAGATAGATATTAGGAAAGAAGATTTGGCAAAGTAATAGAGGCGCTAACCGATATCTTTCGAGGAAGAAACTAGTTAGGATAACTTAACTTTAAAAATAACGTGGCTAAAAGAAAATCTGCTTACATTTATTTTTGACCATTTTCTACTACTAGAAGTCGGTTGCAAAACAATATACACAATAGTAACTTATAGTTAGACACCGACTTTTAGAGTGATGTTTCAGCCGAAACTAAATTTTCTTTTTTGAAAAAGTTTTTTTACGGCTTTCATTGTTATCAGTTTCTTGAGTTAGTACAAAGTCTTCATTTTAACCTAGAGACTTATCAAAAAGTTTAATAAGACTGTCAATTTAAACTATTGTATCAAGCATAGTCCCATTGTTATTTACATATTTCTGTCGACGTTAGACTATAATTAAGACTTGCTCAAGATAATGAAGTATTTAATTTAGCTTTAGTATTATTAAGAAACTGAAATTGTTTGAATGTTGTGGAGGGAGTGACTTTTAAAATTACCGATCTAGTTTAAAAAAAAACGCTATCAAAAAGCTAAATTATTTCCGAATAAATCACAGGCTATGCCGACGAACTAACATTCCCACAGACAAATATTTTAAATACGAGTATCTTCTTGAAGCACAAATTTGTAAACACGCCCACTTGATACCGTTTACACACTAATTAACATAAATAGCACATACGCAACAAACTCAAACAGTAGACAGTTCAATGTTGTATCAATAATATTTAGCCGGGGAACCGAACTCCGGACTAAGCTCTGCAAACATAAAGTGAGATAAAAACAAATAACTGTGTCATTGAGCAAGTAACAACAGAAGTATAAAAAATGAAAACTTTAATAAACAGCTCACTCAGGCACTTTATTTTATTATAAATATATTTATATAAGTACCAAGTTTTGAAAGCTAAATTTATACTTAAATCTTTTCTAATATTATACATACGAAAGTATATCTGTCTTTCTGATACCCTTCTTCACCCTTCTTCACTCAAGTACAGGAAATAAAAAATATTTAGAAATACAGTTATTTGCGTATTGTGCGTAGTAAGACTTTTGTGAATTCAACTTTACAGTTGTAATACCCGCAGACAAATCTCGTTATATATGCATAATTTTAGTGTGAATGACCTCGATACACTTGCGGAGCGAATTCGCGAGGTGACGCCTCACATGACTGACCACATATTTGTGGTGTACACTGTACGGTAGCCGGCAGGGATGAGTCGTAAATTAGTGTCAAAATGGGTGCTGTAGGAAATATTTAAATGTTTACCAAAAACAGATAAGAATTAAGGGGTGGAAACAAGATTGTTAATAGTAGTAGTGGATGTATCCTATTCTACCTATCCTATTTTACCTAGCTATCAACTGCGTCCTCTTACTCTATCCTATGTGTTAATTCAGGTTATAAACTATGTCCGTTTTACTTATAACGTTCGATTAATTTTTAATCAGCTGTTTAGCAACGAATTAGTAAAAATCTCACTCATAAATGTTCTTTAGCGTTAATCCGAACTTAAGTTAGTAGCTTAATCCTGGATTATTACGATTAAGTAAGGATTAGGTAAGAAATGGTTAAACTTCAGATTACAGGTTTTTTATGAGTAAGACGGCGTATGTGCTAAATTTCATCGAAATCCATCCTGTAGTTTTTGCGTGGAAAAGTCTTACAAACTTTCGCGTTCATAATATTACTAGGATAATTTCTAATCAACAAAATTAACCGATGACAACATAAATATTACCGTTTACATAATTAAATACAGAAACTCCCTAGATCAAATAATTAGAGCTGAACAAAGCGGATTAATGAGATAATAACATTACTAATTATGACCACGCCAATAATAAGATTACGGCAGTAATGTGGTCACATAGAACTGTAATGATTCATAACTATTTAACTCATGAGAGTATTCTAAACAAGATGTATCATCAGCATGCGAGGTTGGTGCTAATTAAACTGTTAATAGTTCTAAAATAGATACGAGTATTACAGGTTGTGGTCAGAATTGTAACACAGCTAGGAAATTAATCAATTATTACTAATAATTATTTCAAAAATGCGTGGTTTTTTCTCAGTAATTTATCCCAAAGGAACTACAAAAACTAAGTAACAAAATAAGCTTACTCATTTGTAACATTAACAAAGAAGTATTTTTTTATCCTAACTAATATTATAAATGCGAAAGTGAGTTTGTTTGTTGGTATTCATGGTAAAACGGCTAAACTGATTTAATACGGAGATAGATGGGAACCAGAAGACATTTAAAGGCTACTTTTTATCTGGGTGCGTGAAACCAGCTAGTAATAATATAAACAAAACTCTATTGACCACAACAATAAAACAAAAACCGGTAAAATAAAAATACCTTTCAATAATAAAACCAACGGTTAATATTAAAAGAAAGAAAAACTCGATCACAAAAATCTGTGGTCACATCGAATTCGAGACAAAATCCTTATCAGACCATGTCGGACAACCCAATTATCAACAGGTTCCACATAAATCTTGGCGAGATATTTTGCGAGATATTAATACCCTTTTGGACGAAAAAGAAAGACGGCAACACTTATACTTTAACGGTTTCGTATAAATAATGTGTTGGCATTTAGATTTATCACCACGAACGATTTTATAGTGATTTACAAACGAGATTTGAGAGACATTAGTAATAGTATAATTAAAAATTAGATCCTGATCTGTGTTAATTTTTGGTTTGACAATTTCAATAAGATTTATCTGGTACTTCAAATATAACGAAAATCACACGCAGCATTATTAATCCGAGTTGTATTTATGTTACTTACTAATCATAAAAATAATTTAATTTAACTTAAAGACTATGAACCGTTTACGTAATTATGATCTCGTAAAAGGTAATCAGAGGACAATAAAGCTTAAAAAGGAGGCTCTAGGCGATTAAATAGTTTTATTAATGTATCTACTTTGATCTCACCGTTTCTTCTTCCTCCAACGCCCGGATAAGCTCATAGTAAAGCATCTCCGCCTCCTGGGATATCTGAACCTTCTCTTCACAGCTCTTGTACGAGATCTCGCACGACAGGTCCGTTTGCAGATGCATCTTCATTATTTATATCACCAACACTCACAAAAACAACTTCACTATCAATAAATTAACTTTCATGCACTTATTTGTGGTTATTATCCATTGTGATCACTCACTGTTTCTTTGGTGGGTTGAATGTATTATCTTCTAATAGGTTTCTATAATAAATCTTTAATAAATAAATCTATGTTAATTAAGTGTGCATTCAATGTCATTATAATAACCTTCCTGTCCGCTGACAAATTATTGCATGTATACGGATTCGTCATCTGGTGCATATAAATGAAGACCGGTCAAGGACCTATGTTAATTTTGAAATACAAAAGAAATAATAGCTTTAAAGTCTGATGTGAAACTGTGGTCTTTCAATAAGTGTAGTGCAATGCACTCTGAAAATTGGCAATAACACTTCAAGACACGACCATCAATCAAATTAAGAAAACTTGTACAGTAATAATTAATACTGTCTCGTCTCCATCCTGTCCTAAAGGACCAGTACTCCGACTTTCAGGACCATAAATATCATAATTCGTTATGCTTCAGCGAGACGTCGGCGGATTTACTCGGTTTATTCTTAGTATTTAGTTGGCTACTGATCCTTGGATTAACTTGGAATGTGGTAATCCTTGAGGATTATGAGATTAACGGGAGATATGGTGATGATAATTTGAAGTTTTAAATTGGAAATTGTCACCTGCTTATGATACGTTAGGCAAAAAGCTCCTAAAAAGTGCTGACAGAATTAAATAATTAGCTATGTTTAAACCTTTCTGTAATCGACTATATTAGAAATAAATGGAATTAGCGGAGACGTCTTAAGCGTTTTCG
The DNA here is from genome assembly GCA_963891755.1 of Pyrrhia umbra. Classification (NCBI taxonomy): domain Eukaryota; kingdom Metazoa; phylum Arthropoda; class Insecta; order Lepidoptera; family Noctuidae; genus Pyrrhia; species Pyrrhia umbra. The sequence continues at coordinate 615,887 of OY982937.1, read as the reverse complement.
ATATTATGTGCGGCTCTTATCAACTTATTAATGAGACGCGAAGAGACTGTCAATTAGAATTATTACCACTACTCAAAGCTCGGTAAACTCCAAAAGGTAAAAATCACACGCGAACACCGTCAAGCGGTGCTAAGCCGTGAGCTAAGACACTCCTGTCTTTTTTGCATAGCTTTGTGCAGCCCGAGACGGTACTGATTTAGACTTGGAATGCCTATATATATATGCATACATGGAATATATATGTGGGTAAGCAAACTTCAGAACCTTTGAAGTATCTGGTAAAAGCATTGCAGGGTAATAAACACGTTGGGCGTGATTTAAGCGATAATAAAGGATTAGAATAACATATTGAAGAAGGTGTTTTGTCTTAAGCCGATGCACATGAACGGGTGTGTGAAAAGCTCGCAAGTGGTGCTAGCAACCATCTTAGTGATTGCCATTATAAGAATGGCTTTACTAAATTTAAGTACTAAGTAGATACTAAGTTTGATGTTCTTTAAAATATAATAGATATATTAGAGGAGCTTCTAAGCAAGAATTTGACTCAGAAATGTTATTAGCAAATTAAGCAAAATGACAACATTAATTTAATATTAAAGCCAAGGTAACAGATGATTATGATTGTGAAATATGCAGCATTTCTTTAATTAATTTAAGTCTAAATGTCAAAGTTATTTGTATGAATAATTAGTCGTTGTTTGACAATGTTACTACAAATGAACATGTTAATAAATTAGAAAAAACAAATATCGTAGGACCAAAATCAATTGAAGCATTTAAAACCATTGATAAAACTGCTGTTGAATCAGAAATCGATTGGTTGCCTCAGTCCTTTATCGAATCAAATCGTGATGAACGTTTGGCAGTTTTCCAATAGTTGTCCGAAGTGACAGTTAAGTTAGTTACGTATTGACGTTTTAAGCCAGTAAGTTTATTACGACTGTATTCCTACACTTATATTTATTTTGAAGCCGATATACAGTTTTTGGTAAAATGCTTTGGTAGTCTGGTTTGAGGGATATCTGCGGAGCCAATTTTCAATAAATTATTTAGCTTCTTTATTTAACTTGTATTAGTTTAAATTTCTTCTTGTTTTATTAAAATAAATGAAAAACTTAAGGAGTAGGAATACGCAGACACATTTAAGTGCAATCTTAGGACTGTCTGCGTATTTCCGTTCAACCCTGAGGTTATCACTCCGATCTCTAATCAGAGATAAGTTATAGTAGAGATAAAGCATATGCAGAGGGAAGATAAAAATAGTACGTTGCCTATCGTGTTTCAGAGTATCTCTAGTTCTTATCAGTGGTGAGTTAATTTTATTTGAAAGAGCCTTTTAAATTTGATTGTAAAACTTTATACTTAGAAAAACAGCTATTTTCTAAGTATAGAGTTTTTGTTTGTTATAAGTTTTAGCTATAATTATAATCAAATTGGAAGAAACCGGAAGACGGTCGCGAAGTGCTAATTTTATCTCTTGTTACACACCTCGTTGCCTCGCTACATCTGTAGTAATTTCTTTATGTCCAAAAATATAGTCATGCTCGAACCACACAATGTCTAGGACTAAAATGTCGTTGAATTGTTCCTAGACACATTTCCAGGTAGTCCTGCTATTTCCAGATCATACACTTGACTAAACAATATCGAGGCTGGTCGCCTGCCGTTCTAAGTTGGTCCACAATTTGCGGAACTTACCCGTTACGGACTTATTAAGTTCTCGCGGGAACTTTGAGCAAACACCCGGATTTAGCTACTTTGAGCTTTGGCAATGTATCAGAATTTTGGCTAAAAACGCGAACGATGTTTCGAAAAACATTTCTATTTATCAAAAATAAATTGAAATTTTATAACAGACCACCCATCTTGCAGGCATTGATGTTACTTAAGTTTAAATACAGTTCAAGCCATACGTCAGACAAATGATAGTTTAAAAGACCACAATTGAACACAAGTAGTTTTAGGTCGTTAGCCCATCGGCTGTGAAGACTACATTCCTTACAGTTAAACCCAACTTGTGTGGGATGAAAAGAACTAAATAGAAATCGGGTAAGTTAGTGTCACGATGCCTAATATGGTTTTGTAGTTAAGAAAATGATCTCTAGTGTTATACATTTTGTTTGTTAGAATAGATCTGTGGTTTTGGTACAGCTGTCAATTTTGCAGTTAAGGGTCTTACGAGCAGCTCATTAAGATTTATACCTTATGGAACAATAAAATGATAAACTTTGCTATAAATTGCTCACAATAGTTGTCTTAACAAATCAATGAAAATAAAATAGTGTCAAGAGTATGGCGAAACGTTTTTGTATTTCGACTACTGAACTCTAAAATTGTCGGTATCTCCCACAAAACGTACGAAACCTATATTCTGAATACTAAAACAGCAACAAGATGAAACTTATCCTCACAAAATCTGCTTTTAAAAGATACAACCGAGCCTCTTAACGACTTTTTTATTGAGGTCGACGATCTCCTGCCAGTAAAAAAAATATCCCGTACAATTAAGGGCGGGGAGGGTGGCAATTTTAGGATTATTTTTGTACTGGCAACAATTTTTTGTTAGATGTTAAAAATTAATATTCATTATTATGGTTTGTTCGTGATCTGGAAAAGAATATTCTGACGGTGGTTATGGAAATAATTTGGCTTTAAAATTATGAGAAGCGTATTACCTAACCTTTATTTTAAATTAAATTTAATTGGTGAATTATTATTCATTTATGTATTGTGTATTTAGTTTATGTTCTAAGTACACATATGTGTCATTCTATTTTACGAAAGATTTTACTTCATTCTTAATACCACAAAATTACTTAGGCTTAAGAATAATGGTCATATATTCTACCGAATCGTTCTTCCCCTTATTAACAGATCCCTAAAACATTACGGCCTCCATTTTACACTCGAAATAACACTTATTCGGTTAAACAGGATGGATGCCAGATAAATGGCGCAGAAAGTGAATTTCACTCGAAACTAGTGAAAATCGCATTTAGTATTGAATTGTACGCGCCCTGAATAAAGATGGCAGTAAAGTAGCGTATTTCGTATGCAGGCTGGCAACACTGATTAAATTAAATGTCAAACATCCTTGTCATAAAGTAATAAGGCCATTAAATTAATTTGTGGTGTTTTTGGAGTTTTTTATTTACGTTTTTTATTGCTTTTTGTACGTTATGAATACTTTGCTGATTAAAATTTAATTAACAATTATAGTCCAGTATCCATACGCAAAGCTTGGGCTTATTTAAATAATAATTATTTTAATTTTCGTATGTTTTTTTATAAATAAAATTAATTCGTATTCTTTTAAGGATTACTATTAGTTAGGTTATGTACAATTTATTTCGAGGAAATAAGTTTTATCTATTTTCAAACCAAAGTGCGTATCCTTCTTTATTTCAAGTTGGAAGAAATCGCAATATGACCACAAACAAGTACCTTTCATAGATTACGCAAGATTGCTCCGTTTGTGCCATTGTTCTATACGTGTTTAATATTTTAAATTGTACGCGTTATATTATGTATTAACGGAAGTACCTAAGTCATGAGTCAGGTATATTGTGATGCTGTTTCGTCATTTTACGACATCGCAAGTTTCAGAGGTCAATGTACTTTATTAAAAAAAAAATATCATAACATGAAACTACTGGGCCAAACTATATGTTAAATTTTTATAGGACCAAATGGCAACTATTCCGTATCAAACTAAAGAATCACGTAAATCAGATCATATAGATCTCAGCGTAATTCGTGTACCTACATCCATAAAAAAATACCAATCGAATTGAGAACTTCCTCCTTTTTGAAGTCGGTTAAAAAGTTGTTTTGACGTGTGATTTATTTGGTTTTGTACAAATCGTTATAGAAATCAAAAAAAAATTGAAAAATTTTGTTTGACAGCCTTCAGAGTACGTGGTCCCATGTCTGATTTTATAAGATAATAATTAATATCTTATTTACTCACAGCTACCTTTTACGACATCCTCAATTTGGTAACCCTATTGTACTCTATATGTAATACTAAGTAGGTATAAGGTAACATTAATAAACCTTGCCCATTACAAGATATTGAAAAAATAATAGCACCATTTGTTCAACTACTAAATACTGCCCTAGACCCTCGAGGAAACAGGCATCAAGCTATTCAAGCACTCAATAAAAATCTACCCGCATCATACAGCGGTTTAGAACTTCCGAGCACATTAAACAAAGTGCGTGCCTGGGTTCGAACCTACCACTTGATACTCAGAGCCATAACTCCTAGGGCTACTAATATCCTGTCATAATCGCAGATAAGACAGTACAATGTAAGCTGGCTATAACAATAGTGTCAAATCGTGATAATTACCAGCACCTGAGTATTTTACACCGCTTCGACTGTTAGTCATTAATTACTTTGAGTAAGCCATTGTATTACATAAATCTAGTGCTATTTATGATGGTGGGGATGTTTATAGCCAACTTGCTAAGGATAATCGTGTAGTAGATATGTATGTAGGTATTGTAAACAAAAGAAAGCCTAGTGTGGGATGAAAATGGTCTTTAGAAGAATAGTTTAATAGGAGCTAAAGATGTCTAAAATTATTACCACGTTATTAGCGAAAGCCAGTGTCTAGCAACAAGTCTTTTGAAGGCACGTTTGACGTAGCGGCTGAGCAATTGGCTGCTGCGCTTCGTGTCGCGAGTTCGATTCCCGCACGGAACAACTAAAATTGTTCCGGGTCTGGGTGTTTGCGTATATATAATTTATGTTTGTAAACGCACCCAAGATACAGGAGTAATTCCTAGAGTGGGGCGGGAGTTTTTTTTTTAAGTCTTTTAGTGTTGTTATAAAGATTATTTTTAGCATTTTGGAAGTGGTTTACAAAATTAGCAATTTTTTTATGGTGCTTTCTCACCATTTTCTTTTTTCGTCACTAATATTTATTGTTGATCAATACGTGACGAAAAGGGACTATCGTTGTTCAATGAATCAACAGTGTGTTATGGATACGGTTGTTACACGCAGAAAAAACAACTCAATATTACATTACCTACATGCAAAAACTGATAATGAACGCCAAGACTTTGCGTGTACAAGATCTATTACCATTCATTACAACAATAACGAGACTATAATAATCACGTTTTATACTCGATATTATTAGTAATATCGTACCTATTATTATGGCTGGCTTATCGCCTGTCTGCCCTGAAATGGGTGACGAGATAGACAGCTATTGTAGTCCTTTTGTATTCAAGTTCATGATAGGACTAAGTAAGGTTCAAAGGTTTTGCTTTTAGTGCTAGATTTGGTATTCTCGCTAACGTGCCATTTGTTTTGGTACCTGAAGATGTCTGAAGGAATTACTGAAAAAAAATAAAGGAAAAGGAGTGCTTTCGAGATAATGTTTACAAAGTCACACTTTACGAATGAAGTATGAATAGGTAAGTAATGTATTGATAAAAAAATGAATTGAAGAAAAAACACATCATCATCATATTATCTGCCTAGCCTTTTCCCAACTATGTTGGGGTCGGGTTCCAGTCTAAGCCGGATGCAGCTGAGTACCAGTGTTTTACATGGAGCAACTACCTAGTAACACGGGACCCATTGGTAAGACTGGTTGTCAGACTTTCTGGCTTATGACTACCCGTAACGACTGTCAAAAATGTACAAATGACAATCCACGCACCGATCGCGCCAAGCGCAGCTTAACTTTTCGATCGGTCGAACCGTGCGGCTGTTACTTAGCCACGAGCTCCTCTCGGGATAATATAATAGGTACACTGATTCAAAAACTTAAGACCAAAACAGTAAAATACCTTAAGCGTTAACGTTATAATTTCAAAGCCATCAACCACAGTAGGATGTCAAACGCGGGCAAGGAATATAACATGCTCTCCTTGCATAAGATCGCATGAACACACCTACACTTATATGAGATGTATATATACGGACGGGTAGTAGATGACGTCACCCGGCCAAGGAAACCAGTCCCGTTGCAGAATACCCTGAATGTCTAGATTTTATGGTAATATCACAGAAATGTAGATCTCTCTCACGTTATGAGAGTATGGAATGTATTTTTGTTTATGAAATATTCGGGCTGTTTTTGACTGCATTGAAATAATGAATGGTGAGTTGATACAGTAATTATGTTTTTGGAAAGATTAATTTAGGTTTTTTTTCAATAAAGAAAATCGCAGTTCAAAAATCTTAGGATTTTTTTCTAGGTCAGTACCTATGCCCTAGAAATAAGTTGAAGATTCAGGCCAAAATTTATTTAGCGCAGTGCCGTTTTTTGCTGATTTCTTTAAAAATATTTTTAGTCTAGAATATCTTTATTTGTGTTGTCATTGCGTATCGTTCTCACACAGCTTTTCATTTGCAAAAGCAATTGCAGAATTGCTCTACCATGAACAAGCCAATCCTCATTTATTAGGTGAAGGTTCATTGTATAAGGGCATCAATTACAAACTCAAAACCAATTCAAGCGAATCCGTAGAACGCACTTAGTCCAGAAATAAGAGCCTCACACGACACTTGAAACCCATCATAAGATAACAAAACAGTAACACTATAATCCTATTAGAATATATACACACAACACTCACACAAAAAATAACGAAAAATAAAAATAAACACGGTCGAAAAAATATTGCACGGTAATAAAAAAAACTTTTGAATTTCGAACGTTTCACGGCGCAGAGCGCGCGTGCGCCTTGCAAGCCGGCGCCATGACACTGGGTTGCGTGCGCGCAGCCAGCAGTACAATTTACATATTTATTATTATGCTAGGTCCTGCGGTAAAGCTACCGCGTTCGTGATTGGAGGGAATGAGGGAATAATGAACGTTGCAATTTATTTTGTTGTGAGAAAGCTTCGCGAGGAGTTGCAAAACTTTTAGGTTTATGTTTCGTGAAAGACTTAATCATTATTCAGAAACATAATCAATTGACTATTGATTTTAGAAATTAAATCTTCGTAATAAGTTAGGAATGGATTCTTCAAAATTATAGTTAATATAAACATACAAGTACCTATACATATCTAGTCAGAAAGCTGCGCTAAGATGAAAACCGCATTTTTTTATATACATATATGCTTACTGCCTTTTTTGTGGTGAGATTCTGTATGTGGAAAAGAACTGGCAAGTCATTTGATAGCCAAACCATAACATTACATTACCCACCATAGGCTAGGAGATAACATAAAGTAAAAAATCTAGATAATGATTTCTAGCTACAAGAATAAAATTACTACGTGTCTGATATAATCGTAAAATGATTGTAAGTTCCTAAAAGCGAAAATACTATCTTGTGTCATGACTATAATACAACATATCTTACGATGAACACGCTCATATCTTTGTCATTATCAAAGTGTGTTTTGTAAAACTTCGCACTAGGTTTTGATCTTTTACGTGTACTTTTAAAATCAAATTTAGGTTCAATAACCTTATTGTCATCACCCATCGTCACGATTATCCAACTTTTGCGAAGTTTTATGAAAATGGTGTAATTTTCTAAGTTTTTTTTATTTATATATTTTTTTAATTCAAAACATTTATTTCAATTAGACCATTTACTAACGGGCACTTTTGACCGTTAGTCAAAAAAAAAGAAAAATTGAAGCTATTATCCATATATGGAGAAGCAAGAAACTCCATGGTTACTCTTTTCAACGTGTTTCATTGTAATTTTTATTGTAGATTCGATCGTTTAAAATAACATGTCTGTTAACACCGTCAGATTAGCATTATCCAAAACAATAGAAATTATTTTAGTATCTTTTATCATTAAAATTAAGCTCAACTTAAGCTTCTTTCATCCCGATACTCCCATTAGTCACACCATCATCCATATCTTTAAAATAATATACTCGTATGATTCATCTTTAACCGTGGGAAGTTTTTGCATGCCAAAGGCTGATGGTCCCAACATGCTTGTCTATCAATACTATTACTTAATACCCGTCAACTGAAATGAAAATTTACAGTTCCTAAGTACTTAGGTACGTTAATAACTTTCATCGCCAACCCGGAACCGAACGCATTACCCGCGGGAGGCATTGTGAGCTATTTAGCAACATCCTGTCCACACCTCGGTTCAGTGACCGACACGCAGACTTACGCAATTCATTATTATGATCAAAGAGCTTTTCGTGCACTGAAAAAGTTACAATAATTGATTTTTATTGATTGTGTTGTAATTACAGAAGTATTATCTCTTTTAGGTCGGGTGGGAGTGTCAAGCATATTATTTTTATAATTTCCCCACTATACTAGCTGTTTCTCGGGGTTTACTCGCGTGCTGATAAAACTTACAGATAAAAACTACTTTTCCAACTAAATCTTTCCCAGGGTGAAAGTTATCTCCGTATAAAATGTCATAAAAATCAGTTTCAGCCTTTTTACCGTAACAAACAAACAAACTAACATTCACATTTATTAGATATGTTAGTTACGTTTTTAATGTCAAAATAAGTTACTGATGTTAATATGTCGTTCTGAATAGTTGTATTGTTTTTCGAAATTGGACACAAGATGGCCTCGATCATTTATTGTAAAAGGAAAAAATAATCAGTTTATATATTTCATATCATATTCCTTAATCCCAGTCATAAACGTAAACGTCTAGAATTTCAGTCTAACCAAGTTTATTCTGAAAACCATTCCAAGACATTTAAGTTAATAGTCAGCTCCAAGATTCCATTATTACAAACGACTTCAAATAGTTTGTTGCAGAAAACACTAAAATTAAATTAAACCACTCGGTTTATAAAAGCAACCGAGTTGGTTTTCGTATCGAGTTGTTTTTGGCACCGAGTTGAAAGTTGTTTCTCGGAAGCCCGCTTTAGGATCGGATTCCCGAATCAGTCAGGCGGAAGATATTCCTATTCCGCGTATATGTCTATTAATAATAGCCTTTATTACAGTGGTTGGGCTAGGAAGTAACTTTGCGTATCAAACTGTTAGATTAGTTGAGGAAATATATACTTCTATACTAATATTATAAAAAGGAAAAATTTATTTTTTTGTTTGTAGGGCTTTAACTCAAAAACTACTGGACCGATTTAAAAAATTATTTCACCGTTGGAAAGCTCCATCTTTACGAAGTGTCATAGGCTATATTTATTTCCAGAAATAATTAGGGATCCCTCCTAAAACTTGAATAATCTAGCCCAAAATGTAAAAAAAATATCCACGCGGGCGAAACCGCTCTGGCGGAAAGCTAGTATCCAATTAGTAAATAAAGACTTACTATAAGACTTCTGCTTTGTCTCCGAGATGGCAACACATTAAAAAACTACTATGGAGTTGCAATTTATTTTGACAATTCTTGTCGATTCTTCCTTACAGGACCTACTTCATAAAACCGTGAAACATGTTTAATTTTTCATAAGAGCCTGCGAGGCTTAATAGATATTAAAAATTGTCTTTGATTTGCAATGACTTTGGTCATGATCCAGAATAAATATTTTGTATCTTCTATTTGTTGTCATATATCTAAGCGTCACCTAACACAATATTGGACGACACTTGATCGGTCTACACTGATAGCAATTAACAGATTACTTTTGTAAACATGCTGTGTAAATAAGGAAAGTGTATACGAACAACTAGATATTACTTATCAAAGTCCCATGCACGTTGGGTGATAAGCAGGGATTAAAGTACGTACATACGTGTGTCTGTTTTGTGGTGTTGCACAAATTATTATAGTGCTAGCTTTTTCCATGATTTTACCCGCGTCCCGGGGGAATTATTAAGTCAACGCATGCAAAAGAATGATACTCGTTGTAAATAGTCAGGAGCCCGAAAGTCAGACTTTCGGATCTGACCTACATGCAGTAAAGGGTGCAGACGTTTCATGTAAAATAATTCTGATTATCCTAACTAATATTATATTTTTCTAATGTGAACGTGAGTATGTTTGTTTGCTACGCTTTCGCGGTAAAACGGCTGAAACGACTTGGATGATTTGGTATGGAGATAGAGGGAACTCAGGACACGTTAATAGGCTCAGGACACGTTAATAGGCTCAGGGCACTGAGCAAACAGCGGGAAACAGGTTGTATAAAAATAATTCATTAAAATAGAGGCCATGAGCGCATTACCAGTAGGTTTCAAGTGTCAAAGGTTTCCCAATGGATAGTTTACGAATAGCAGCTATTACGTCACGATGAGTGACTGGCCGCCCATTCACCCTGCACTCGACACGCACCAGCCCCTAGCAATTATATCATTACTTCATCGTTAACTAATTACTTGATTACAGCCTAGTTACGTCCATGACATCTGTAGATCAATGATTGTTATGCAGTTGTTCAATACTAGTTCGATCTCTTTTTAAATGCTGTTCAAAATGGTGGGTTTTCCTCTAGCTACTATTTGGTTAGGATCACCAGTTATCAGTAATTGCTTTTATACGCAACTATGTTCGCCTTTAATTTTCTTTCGCAGATGTATACCATTTTTAATATGAAGCGATTGTTTGCCTGACTATCTCAATTTCCACGATGGGTCACACGATATCCCTTGGTAAGGCTGGTTTTTAGGCTTCGAGAGCCTCTAACTAGCCGTAATGACTGTCAGAGCTTTACTAATCACGAGGGAAAGTTAACGCATTTTTCTAATTAGTTCATCATCATGATTAACTAATTTAAATACGTTTGGCTAAATAAGGGTAGCTACAGGTTCTAACAGATACCAAGAAATGAGCGTAGATATGCCTATCTAAAGATTTTTTTAAACCAGGTCTTTGTTAAGACCATCAGTAGGCTTTCTTACAGAAACTAATAGGCGCCTTATTTAATAGCTAATTGAAAAGGATGGCACGTGTACCATTGACGCCATTACACAAGCACATGTCAATAAACACAAACATCTATGTGGAGAAGAAATGGGTCATACAAATAGTAATGCGGAACAGATGGGTGACCGCACAGAAATCGGATATGTTGCTGAGATAATTTGGGATGTAGTACTCCCAATTCATATTAGGGAAAAATGAGTTTTTACATAATGTTGGCAGATTCTATTGGGTTTAGGCCTTTGAAAAAATATCTGTGAACACTATTTTGCAAGCCAGCAAGGTTTTAGGAAATATACGTTTCATAGTTTAGTGTTAGACCACAATAAACTTACTGAAACTTAGCTCATAAATAAAGCCCAGTTCACATCCCTCGAGTATTTGTATTATTTTCTATCAAACTATTAGAAAAGAAAAATATTAATTAGTTTTAAAATTTCCTCAAACAATCCATCATGACTTCAACTCCAACCATAGTTAATAAAGTGTATGAAACGGGATCCGAGCCCGGGTTGGGAAGAAAAATTAAATATATTCCGCCATAACGAGAGAAGCCAGTAGTTCACTATTTAATTACGAATTTATGAACAGCGGGCGAAACGCAAACCTGAGTCGGGGGTGGACACGCTGACAAGCGGAGCGAGCGAGCTAAATATTAATAATTCCATGCTAATTTCAATATTCATTCATAGAAAATCTAAATTAGTTTGAACGTCAGAAACAAAAAAAGAGACTTATATGCACAGTGCACAACCACTTTCTTCGTGTTTTGTTGGAAAAAAGAAGTAGCGCAATAAACTCAGCAGCAATTATTTTTCAATTCATTAAAAGCTAGCATTAATTGAAAAATTGTCCTTTGCTCTTTTACTGAACTAATGAATCGTTATAATTGGCTTTCTTTGTACGTTTTTAATTGGCTCTGAATCATTTTCAAGTTTCTGCAAAAAAACTGCAGTTGTTCTGGAAAAAAATACGACCATGACATAATATTAGGTTACACAAGCTGATTTAATTAGCGTGTTGGTAAATCGCTACCGCTCATTACCAAGTGTGCACCCGAACCATTGCAGCATCTCTCAGTTTCGGTTAATTAAGACAGTGTTTTGAGTGGCACTTAGAGCGAGCTAAATAAATAACGGGAGTGCGCCTGAGTTCGGACTCGATGAATAGAAGTAATGTAAAACATTGTAAGAGGACTTTTCAAAGGGGAATATATTTGAGAACTTGAGTAGCTTATTTACAGAAATGTATGTAGTTTTATTATACACTGGCGGTAGCAAAAAGGGACTCCAGAAGTTTAGCGTTTCGATTTGGTGCACGCATACAATTAGCTAAAATTTAATGCTTTCTTTACAAACAATACGTACTTCTCAACTATAATATTATTGTTTATATAAACTTTCTTTGTGTCTTTTATCACTAGACATATGCACATTTTTCAAAACATTTTTTTTTGTGATCAAGTTTTTTTTACCCCTGAGTGTAATAGCTGAAGCAAGACAACCTTACAATATATCATGTACAACCCAAAGAAGCTCGAATGATGGTTGACAGGTAAGTGAGGAATCCTTCAGCCATCATTCATGAAATCAGATCACCGATCACAGTCAATTACATTTTTTTTCTCCGAATACATTAACCAGTTGAATAATTAAGAGTTCGTACAGAATTAACTGTAAACGGCGTGAATATCATCTCGATTCAATTAATATATTAATTATATTGGCGATCAGTTTTAATTAGAGGTGTGTGCTCGCGTGGTAATTAATTGTGGCGTCGATAGTGCGGGGGCACACGGGACAGTGGCTACGCTAGCATTGTTTATTTTTAATGAATAAAAATAAAAATATAATATTATTATTTTTTGATAGAAATTAATTACATAAACAAAACATGTTAAAACCACAGACCTTGTGTTTATCTTTCTATACTTATAATAAATCTGTAGAGAGGTCAATTCTGTACATGAAATATATTTCCAAAATAACTATCAGGGGGTGATTAGGGATCGATACTGATGCCAAAAATGCAATCAGTAAAATTGTTGTCTGTCTGTATAACCGTTATAGAAACAAAAAACTACTCGACGGATTTTAACGAAACTTGGTACAATTATTTTTCATACTCCTGAGCTGGTTATAGTATACTTTTCATCACGCTATAATCAATAGGAGCAGAGCAGTGAAGAGAAATGTTGGGAAAACGGGAGAAGTTACTCCATTTTGTTTAAACGCGCTAATCTCAGGAACCGCTGGTCCGATTTGAAAAATTCTTTCAGTGCTGGATAGTCCATTTATCGAGGAAGGCTATAGGTGATATATCATCACGCTAAGACCAATTAGAGCGGAACACCACTATTTCACGCGTATAGTTATATACAGGTATATTTTGAGTTTCTTATATGATGCTATAGATTTTGTATATGAGTGATTTAGCTAGCTGAATATTCACGCAAATATTTTTATTCCATTAATTTAGAGTTCTTTACGAGTACCTATATTTTAGTGTTTTACAACATTTTGGTGTTTTAACCCCCCCCCCCTCCGCAAATATAAGGGCAGGATTACAAAGCGTTTTTTTCCCTATCACCTACATGTGTCTGAACGAGCCATTACCAAGTAATCACTAGCACAGTGCACTCAGTTCGGCAAATAATTACAGGCGAGCTCTGATTGAGTGGTAGGCACTAAACACACGTATCAGAAGCATATCTGATGGACAGTCAAGTAGCTAGGAGAGCACTGTGCGACACTGTGTCACACTGTGCAGTAGTTGTGTAGTGTGTGTATAATAGGCTTGATCGAGTGACGTTGAACGCGATAAGTGATCGTAATTTGCGTACATTTTTGGACTTGTTTGGGATTATTCGGAACTTACTATTGTTCATTTGCCCTTTGATGCTAGGTTGCGAGTCCAATGTGTGTTCCCAGTTGTTGAATATTGATCACCATTTTTCTTCCAAATTTATAAGAGTACATTCTACATATCAATTAGACAGCATATTTGAAAGCGCGACTAACAAACTAATGCGACGGATATAGACGTCAAAGTCGTGTTGCAATCGCGTCGTTAACTACTGCGTTCCGGTCGCGCGTTTTGGTCGCACTGTTGTCGCTAACGTCGGGGTGGTTCCATTGCCTTACGTTTTAGGACACGACAGATTTGTAAAGATGAAACCATATTAACTGAAGTACCTACGTATGAATCAAAGTCAAAAAGTTTTTGTTTCATGTAGATCAATTACAGGTACATATTAAACGCCAAGAAAAGAAGCTAGGTGCACGGTTCCAAAAAGTGGGTCCGATGAAGAAGAACCAGCAAGAAACTCCGTGGATTGTAGAATCTTGGTGGATACTTATTGTGGAAATCATGGTATCCTTCACGTTGTATGTGAATTATGTCGTGGTAAAATAAAAACAGTCAAACAGTCAGTATTTCTATTTACATCCTAGACTTGTATTTTAGGACACATTGTAATTATATAAAATGATTTATTATAAATTTCATTTTAGTTAAAATATGTAATACCTACACATAAAATAGATCGATGGTTAATAAATTATTTTAATAAGAAAGTCATTAATCATCAAACAGTTTATTTTTGTTCACGAACCTTGTTTATCAGTTTTCAAAATGTAGTTTCACAATGGAAACAGCCACTGAAGTACCATTAAATAAGTGTCATCCGGCGTTACGACAAATGGCACTTTATTACGCTATTGTTCACTAAATAGTGTGTGACGAATCAGTTTGGGGTAATTAAGTTGTAAATAAAGAGTTCGTACGCTGATAGGAAGCACTAAAATTAAGAATATACAATACTAGCTTCTGCCCGCGACTTAGTCTGCGTGGACTTAGAAACGAGTCCAGATACCTAGATAAAATTAATCCTGGTGTTAATCCAGGTTATAAACTATGTGTGTAGGAAATTTCGTCCAAAACCATTCAGTAGTTTTCGCGTGAAAGAGTAGGTAACTAACAAACATAAACACATACATGCGTACACCCTCACGAACTTTCGAATTTATAATAGTACTATGAAATTGATAGAAAGCATTTAGTATTTAGGGTAAGACCGACTTACCTGGACTTAGTACTTTAGCAAGTAATAATAATAAGCTAATATATAGTCTACACTAATATTATAAAGAGGAAAACTTTGTTTGTTTGTGATGAATAGGCTCAAAAACTACTGGACCGATTTTAAAAATTTTTTCACCATTCGAAAGCTACATTATCCACGAGTAACATAGGCTAAATTTTATTTTGGAAAAAAATAGGGTTCCGTCAGATGTTTGGGTTTTTCGGACACAAGGTGTAAGAAATCAACCATCTTTTCAATTCATCAATCAACTTTTTTTGCGTACGCTACTAATCTCAGGAACTACTGGTCTAAAAAATCTTTCAGTGTTAGATAGCCTATTTATTGAAGAAGGCTATAGGCTATACTTCATCACGCTAAGACCAATAGGAGCGGAGCACCACTATTCCACGCGGACGAAGTCGCGGGCAGAAGCTATATTAAATAATTTATGACCCGGTGATACGTTACTTATAGCTTATACAGTAAGTTTTAAAAGTAGTTTTTTTAAACACACACACAATATGAAGTAGGTTAATCCTAAGTATTCATCTTATTATTCTTCCTCTCTTTCTGTCTACCTACAAACCATAATAACAAGGTTTGAATATCAAAGTCCACATATCGACCAACCATTTGACCTCCACATTAGAAATATGGCCCACCTAAAACGATAATTTCCATCAGAATTTTGCAAATTAATCAGTATAAAATTACCCAGCATTTGCTAAGGGATGTTAATAATGTACCCGTTGTCATGGCAACGGCCGGCCCTTGGGGCCCACTGGGCCGCGCCGGTAATATGTAGTCTGATGACATCGCACTGCTACCCAAATACGTGGGAGGGGAGACAACAGTAGGATACGTTTTTGTGATATTAAACTTGACTCAATGGGAATGCTATGAAAAAGGGACATTTTCGTAAATATTTTCGTTCAGCAATTTTTACGAGTTTCAAAGAATATACTTGAGCTTTTTGAGTGGATAGGCTGTTTTTTCCTGGTATTGTATTTTTTTCTCTGAAGGTACATTTAAAATTAACTTCTTTACCTCTTCCTTAAAACAAGTTTATCATAATTATGTTGCATTTTTTTACCCCTATGAAATTACTCAATACCATCTTACATCCCAATTTAACATTCATCAAATCACGAAGACAGTTAACATCGTTTATCAAACAAACCTAAGTTCCCCAACATGTATTATAATTAATCCTAATAGCCTGTATCTGTAATCGACTCGAGGCTAATACGGAATACCACTAGTATTCAATTTTAGCCGGCGATCCGTTAAGATAATTAGTGGCGGGTTCCGTAATTTATAGCATGTTGATCAAATAACTTTGTACTCATGTCAACGGCCGTGTTCGGCTACAGCGATGGCACTGGTAATTAGTAGCGTCTGATGGCACACTGTGGGGTGGGTGTTAATGATTCTGGACAAAAAAGTTTCGAGAAATTAAAAATGAAACTAAAAATATTTTTTATATTGACGTCAAAATTAATTCCGGGAAGTTATTTAACGGATTAATTTTAAAAAGTACGCAAATGAGGGCTTTATTCCTAAGAGATATCTATAAGTGTAGACCAGGTAGAAAGTAAAAACGCGGACAAAACATTAAAACATTATCAAACCATATTACGTCATGACATTACAGGAAACTTAATGGTACGAGAAATGTAAATATTTATTCCCCAGTCGTTCTTACATGTTTCTTCAAAGCATGTCACAGTGACAAACACTTAATGATTCTTAGAAGAGTTTTTTCAGATGCATCATTCGTTTCTATGAAATCGTATCGAACGATGAAAGAGTGTACTTATGAAATATCAATAAGTATAGCAGAAATAAATATCGTACAATAATATTCGTCATCGATATTTATTTAACATGTCAATTTATTACTTCGAGAAAGAAACTACATTTTGACACAGACTTCTGCTTTGTTGATTGTCCAAGATTCTGTTGAGTGATACGTAATTCATAATTTTGTTTTTCTTTGTAAAAAATCAATAATTTTATGCACTAAATTTGCAACTATTATAATCCTAAAATCTGGCAATTAATAATATCCAAACAAAAATGTGCAATTTGAATTTTGGCCTGTGTCCAAACGTTGGCCGTGATGGCACACTGTGCGGCCATTAACATATTAATGCAAAACGTTATTAGGCGCGGTAACCGATGGCCAGCTTAGACGGCCATTTTGATGGCTGATAGTTCACACCGCTGTGATTATTGGGTGAGCAGAGTTCCAGGTATTTGGATACTGAACTTAATTTTTTATTGAATATTTCAATTTTAGGGATTTTATTAGAGATGATACCATCTCTAAAGGGTAACAGAGTCGTTGCCGTTTTCATACAGAAATGCTTTTCTCCTAATATTATAAACATCCTAATAAATCACAGGGATTTATTGAATGAATTTAAAATTGTTAGGTACCTAATTTTCAACTTTCGATTTAATAATTGTTCTACCGGATAATCTGGAAACTGCATGTGGCCACAGACAAGCGCCTAAAGTATAAAAGGATCGGAGTTCTAGGTAATGTATTAACAGTTAACTAAGTTTACAGGTAAACCACTACATAAAATAATCAAACAAATAAAAAGAAAGTACTTAATAATATAAAACGTATGAATCGACAATATTTTAAAGTTCATTGCTTGCGCACAAGGCAATAAAGTATAAATCAAACTAACTGAACGCGCAACCGAATACGTTTTATTATTTACAGAGTACTTACTGCTCAGTGTAAAAGTAATCACCAGTTTAACTACAGTACTCACGTGTTTATTGTTATTTCTTAATCGAAGTGAGCTTACCTGGAAAGAAAGATAGTAAAATTAATTGGGTTATCGATATTAAAACATAGTATTATAAGTATATGAGCTACTTTTCTTCATAAGATATAACATAGCTTCTGTCTGACTGGACTTTCATATTTTTACGATTTTATTATAGGTACAGGTCGTAAAGATATGAGAGGAAAAGAAGAAAGAGATTTTCGTAAAGAAAAATGCAGATACAATAATAGGTGACGCTCAATTTACTATTGAATTGTAATAGAATAATATTCATTGCTACATGTATTTGAAAATTATAATCTCTAAGACATAAAAGAGCACGCAATGTATTCTGTTAAATTGTTAAAAAATAAGTCTCACTATGTACTAAATCGTAATATTTTATCGACATTCTAGACAAATGATGTAGTCTTCTCGTTCCTTATCCGTATGAGAATAAATATCTGCCCAGCAGTGGGTCAAACAGTCCAACATTGACGTATTTCACTTTAATGCCAAATTGAACAGTTTTGCCAGCTGGAATAACTAAATTCTCAAAAGACCCAAAATAACTTTCTTCCCGCTATTATATGTTGCATTTCATTCTGAAAATTGATTGCTGCTTGCATTGTATTGCATACAAAGTCAATAAGTGGCTGTAAGTCATAACTTCTAATAAGTAAAGATGTATGCACACTGGTGGCTAAAATAGCTAATTACTTGCTAGCACGAAGTTTCGCTTTAGTTTAGGAGTGTTGGTGTTTAACTAACTAAACTATCCTTAATTTCTATATACATGTTCGTAATTAGGTTGCTTACGTTTTGTTAGGTTTCCGTATTAAGGATAAACATTGTGATCTAATGTAGCGTTGATACTAGTATTTTTGCCTGAGCTAAGTAACCGCCGGCGGAATGATAGATTAGCAAGGTTAAGCTACGCTAGCCGCGATCAGTCCATGGATGGGTGACCGCTTTCTTAACACTTCGAGACCCTCCTTGCCACTGAGAGCACGTAAAGCTGTCGGTCCTGCGACTGATCTCTCCCAAGTCGCGTCGGATTGCCGACCCATCGGACTATGAGAGTGAGGGAATAGAGAGTGCATGTATGTCTGCGCGAGCGCGTGTGCACTATGATATCTCCTGCGTACCTGGCTAGCTTTCATTGAGATTGACCGCTGTGACCGAAATCGGTCTCGAGATTATTATTATTTTTGTATGTCTCTGCCATGTAAGGACTACAGAGTCCCGGACCTTTAGGAGGCGAACGTGAAGCCGAGGCCAACACTCAGAAGCACTTTGAGACAACTTTAATGAAATGTGATGGTGACACATGCATGACTGGCGATTATCCCTGTATACACTATACAAATGCACCCAAGGACAATCCCCGGTTTGTGCAGGACTATTGCAAAACTTGAAAAGATACTATTTGGGCTATTATGATGGGATGATAGTGGACTTGGATATGGTGAACTATGGAAAACTATGGCGCCTGCCGAAACAATGTAAAATACACACGTAAAAATTGCAGGCGCTTATTATTAGTATTTTGGTTTGACGCTAATTGTGATATATTTTGTATTAATTTTTGTTTCTTTCTTTTCTCCCCAATATGTCCCCCTCCTAACTAGAGTCATGCCCGGCTCGCGTGCGCCAGCGCCGTCGCTCTCGTATATCTGTCACTGAATCGGCGCGCGCGCAACGTTGCAGCCTTTATTGGACGCCCATTGAGAACCGACACACATTCACTGCAGGAATTCGCAGTTCTGTATACGTATAGCAGTTGTCTATGTGTGGGTTAAGTAGGGTTAGCTATTTTTAGACTATGTAAGTGAACTGGTTACTACTCAAAATTAGTTAATTCGGTAATTAGTTGAAGAATGTTAGTGGATTTATGGGTACTGAATGGATTTATGCTTTTTGTGTCTGTCATATTACAAAAGGGTTTCAAATAATTATGATGCGTTTCATGCTCAGTTCAGATATCTCATTGACTCCAAGACTAGTTCATCTCGATGATGGTAAGGATTACCATTACCATTATTCGATTGAAAGAAACTAAAAAATATGTCTTTCAGACTGCAAAAGATGAATAATTGTTAATTAAATCAAAAAAACACGTTACCTGATAGACAGAACTTAGACCAAAGTACCTAAACACTCGAGTAAAACCTTTTCACAATCCTAACTAATATTATAAATACGAAAGTGCATTTGTTTGTTTGCTACGTTTTCACTGTAAAACGGCTGGACCGATTCGGATGAAATTTGGTACGGAGACAGACGAGACCATGGAGACGGTAATAGGCTGTATCCGGCCACGAGAAATAGTTCCCGGGAACTCAGGAAAAACAGCATATTACCTGTCTTTATGACAACAAAATAGTCAAGGTCATTATAAATAAGATTTAGAATAATTTTAATAGCTGCTATCAAACCAAATGACTATAAAAAGGGTCATACTCATGATGTTATCTATTTTCCACCTATCTGTGCAGCTTTTCAATCTTTTACAACGTATGAAACTTTAATCTCTGCCGTCGCTAAATGGCGCTGTCGTTAAAATATTTTACAGCGATTTAAAATGGCGACAGTGGCGTACTAAGTTTATTATGACTCCACATTGTAACCACACTGTGGCTCGACTTTAAAGATATACCTATACCTGTTTATTGTGGTGTGTACGTCAGTCGTAAAAGTCGCGTAGGTAGGTAAGTCGCGTACTAGACAATCGTAAACGCATAATTGTACAAGGTTCTCGAATTGTAAAAATATGATAGGTACCTACGAGGGCAACTAAATTCTTTTTTATTTTGTTGTCTTTCAAAAGTGCTTGTTATTAGGCCTAATTGAACTATATGATTTGAATTGAATTGAAATAAAAGTAATGGTCATTTAATTAGAAGAAAAATGTTTTCAAAGTGATTAGGTGTTATGTAGGATTTGCACATTGAAATACGTACGATCAACGACGTGAGTCAAATCGATTGAAGTCTTTGCTAGAAATTAATTATTCGTTTAGGTTTTTAAGATAACTGTGACTACAATTTTGTTAGGGGCGCCAGCTTATTTTTTGTTTGAATGTAATATAATATCAAGTGAAGAGATTCTTTAAAACCTTTCATCATAAATTACGAAAATAGTCTTTTATAGGCTAGCTGTGCCCTGCGGTTTCACCTGTGCCCCGAAGGAACTACTTTACATACCCATAACCCAGATAGATAGTAGCCGTCTCTAGGGTACCATCTATCTCAGCACAAAATTTCATCGAAATCGATTCAGCCGTTTTACCGTGAAGCGTAACAAACTCACTTTCGCATATATTATATTAGCTAGGATTTGGATTTTCGAAAATAATGCAAGCGACTCCGCGGGAAATAGTAGTCGATAAGTATACCTCAATTAATTGTAATAATTACATACTTGTTTATAATGAAACGTTATTAAGTATATATTATGTACGCTTGTAAATTTATAACGGCAATAAACGTTAGATTTACGATACGTTGCTATAACTGTCCACAGTGTTCGATGCTACCTTTACATAGATTTACACAATGGCCGCGATTCTCTTGACACCATCTAAATTAAATTTAGTCTATAATTCTCTCTTTCCATCAACAAATATAAGAAAGGGATAGCAAACTTTTAACACCTGTCAAATTAGAAAAAAATAGTTTTCCATACAAATTAAACATCACGACGTAACATCTCGACTAAATTAACAAACCTGTACGAACAAAATGTCATCTGTCATTTAATTTGACAGCACTGAATTACTTGCTATCCTCTTCTTGTATTTCGCAATAGAAAAAGAGCATGATATTTTAAAATTAGTTTAGTCGTGTGTAAGTCAGAATCGGCACCAATATTAAGCTTTAAAATAATATTTTTAGTAAAACTATATTTAACAAGGACTATGTAAATGTGTTGATTTATTTATGTATGTACGTTTAAAAATATTGAATTCACTATATCAAATTCGTGCACCCACATCGTCCTAATTTTTGGGACAGTCTTATTATCTAAGTTGCATTTCTCATGGAAAAAAATAACTATATAATTACGAGTCGACACTACACATGACCAATAGGCATTTCTTTGTCACAGTCTTCTACGCACTTGACAATTATGGGTCATAATTTTGCTATGATAAATTATGTGTGAATATAATTATAAAACTCACATAAAGCTCTGTAACAGATAGTGCTAGCATCGCAGCAAACAAAAAATAAGTGAGAAAAAACAACACAATTTTTGCCAAAAACACGGCACAGAAAGCGGAGACCGCAGAACGATTTATTTTAATAACATTTCAACGAAGCCCATTCCGCGAAAAAGTGTAACAAGTCGTAACCAGGTTACTTGCATCCTTATCACAAGGAAATAAGGCTGATATTGTACAGGTGTGGAGTCAAAAAATAATTAATTTCATCCGCGTTATAAATGCAGTCGGTAAACCACAAATATTGGTTCAAATACGTTTCTGGTGTTTACGTAAATTTCAGTTTTCTATTTATTGCTGGATACAGTTGCAAAATATACACTGCATGCATTTGTCGATAAAATATGATCTATTTTTACGATCACCAAATTAAAAAAAAAAATTGAGTTTTATAGACGTTTGTTGAAGCCCTTTTTCAGTTAACACAATCATAAATTAAATTACGTTATCACTTGAATTAAATGACGAAATGGCACTATACAATTAACCGTTATCCTCAAATCGAACACGAATTTATTTATTATAATAATAAATCACCAATAAAATAAACCCACCAAAAAGCTTTCTAAACAAATCCTAATTCCGCCACGTCCACTACAGCTCCCTAACCCAGTATCAACGGACACCCAGTCGTGCAAACAAATCCGCCGGCGACACAGTATGTCAATTAAGAGCAATTTTTACAAACTGTCCGCGTGTGTGTGCGACCAAAAAATCCCTTGCGAAGGCACGCCTAGGCTCGCTTTTAGTTAGGCACGATGACAGTAGTGGGGACATGGTTTGTTAAATTATTGGGACTGTCCCAATTTTTCGGGAAGAGGATTTTAATGGGAGAAAAGAAAAATAAAGAGAGACTACTGCTGTGCTATATAGAGTTCTAAGGAGTGTTGAGTTTTAAAAGACGAGCGATTACAGTATGGACATACTAATATAGTTGGAAACTAGCTGTTTCCCGCGGTTTCACCCGCATCCCGACAGAACTACTTAGCGCACCCGGGTAAAAAGTAGCCTATGTTGTTCCTCAGGGTCTATTCTATCTCTGTACCAAATTTCATTTATATCAGTCCTCAGGGTCTATTCTATCTCTGTACCAAATTTCATTTATATCGGTCCAGTAGTTTTGGCGTGAAAGCGTAACAGACAGACAGACAGACAGAGTTACTTTCGCATTTATAATATTAGTAAGGAAGTAAGGTTAATATTTTTTTAAACATAGGTAATCTTAAATTGCTTCAACACCAAAGTTTGTTTTGTAACTTTCTCTTCCACGAAAGTTGCTAAGTGTGGTTATCCAGCCTTCATTAGTCATTGTATTGGGCCTCATCCTAATATCAGTTATTAGGCAAAATTCCAAAACTGGTACTGTTTGGCATTGCTCCCGTGAGTCTGTCACTACTCAAGCATTAATTATCAAAATCACCCGCCTACCACTTGAGTTCTGACAGAATGCATTTGTAACTTTGTAAATTAGTCCTAATTTAAATTTTCTGGGCCAACTTATGTCAACTTTAACTTAAAACACTTACACATTGGCCGAAAATTGAAAAACTAGCAGATTATTTCAAGACATAATTTTCCGCCGTGATCTCGTGACTCATAAAAAAAGAAGGAAATAATTTCGCTAATGTATAAGGGAGATAAACTCTCATTTATTGTCATTTTTGATGGCCAAAAACAGCTGCTGTTTTCATTTTACATAAGTTTAGCAGTAGCTAAGCATGCCCTTGCATTGCAACATCTTAGATGATGCATCGCGAAGCATGCTCATAACGTAACGAGACATGTCCAGCTTATGCCAGGATTATGGTGGCAGTAATCCGCGCCTCTGCGTGCATGCAAGGCGTGCGCCCGCATACATTAGCGCGAGTAGTGCTGATCGTGCGGGGTAGGCAGAGCACTAGCTGTATAATGTTTATTAATAATGGAACTTTGTAAAGTACCAACGTGTGGTACTTTTTAAATTTTTAAACAGTGTTATATCTCTCGATGAACGGAAGGTAGTATTTTTTTACTGGTGATTGAAATAACAAACAACTTCGTCTTAGCAGGATATGGAAACCTAACAATTGACTTAACTATTGCTTTGATTATTTAGAATTCAAGATTATATTCATGGATTCATCAGTCGCTCAGTTATAATAATTTACATAGGGAGGTGGGTAGCTATATCGTCAGTACAAAATTACATCTGCAACCACTCTTAACAAGCAACCTTAATCAACAGAAACGCGAATCATTAAAAAAATGCACTCTATGAAAATAAAATAAAAATCCAGGTCAACCCCGCACTATAATCAAACGACATTTTTATTCGCATGTATCGGCAAAGCACTTAAAACTGCAAACACAATTTTTCACATATAAAAAGTTTACGTCATACAGCCGCTGAAATATTGCGGTCGCACTGTAGCGAGCGTCGCAAATAGAATACTATTGAATTTATAATGAAGCCCATTCACGGCCCGATATGTTGGAGGTTGGGAGCCGATATTGTGTCCGTGTGGAGTTATTGGAATGACGGGTTTGCTGTGGTAGCATAAAAGCGTTCTAAAATAAATATATAAATAAAACAATAATGCTGTTTGGTGGTAAACGCATTACTTGAAACCGGTTGACCGATACTATCTAAAGTTTCTGATTTAAATATCTAGTCTAAATAATAAGGTGTCTAGAACATTGTGAGTATTCGAACTCACAAAAAAATTAAAAGACTTTTTCTCGAATGCGTGTTTAAGACACGTCTTTACAATTATTTAATAAGTTTTCGACGAATAATTATAGTTGCTCTTCTTTTATTACTCTGTTCCATAAAAGAGAATCGTTTGAAAAAACCTCATTTACATTAACATGTTTATTCAAAAGAGAGGAGCTCGTGGCTAAGTAACAGCCGCACGGTTCAACCGATCAAAGATTAAGCTGTGCTTGGCGCGGTCGATCCGTGGATAGGTGACCATCTTTGTCATAACGAAACTCTTCCGTGCCTCGGAAAGCACGAAAGCTGTTGGTCCCGGTTGTCATTTGTAGATCTTTGGCAGTCGTTACGGGCAGTAGTTTAAACACTTTATACACAGCATGCATTTATAGAAAATCATGAACAAATAACTATCAATTTTTGACAACACTTTTTCAGGAAATATTTGAAAAAGAAGCATTTAATATATCTACCATTTTCACCAATATCATTGTAACACCACACAACATGCTTAAAATTCTTTTATATTTTTGTGCGACAATATTGTATTAGCTGTGCGGCGTCCCATTCATCGCCAGTCCTCGGGATATGTCGGATGGCGCCAATTCTCAATTTAATATTGTTGCCATGTTGCTATTCTTTTTAATGGTGCGCACTTGGATTACCATATTGTGTGACTGATATACTTTCTGTTAAAGAATTTTCATTTTTTTGGCTTATTTCTATAGTTGAGATAACTTAACATCTTTGTTGTTTTGTTTTCTCTGAAGAGTAAGCCAGAGGTGCACTATAGTACACCCACATTTCATTACAAATCCAGACATCGGGCTGCTACTGTGACCGTCCACACTTTGCCTCCTTTGCCCGGGAATCGAATCGAGGACGTCATGCTCAGAAATTAGGCAACAAATATAATTTTACTCAGAAGGATTATAGTTTTATATTTTTTTTAAGTTAACTTATTTCGTATAAATATAAAATATGAGTATTTGCAAGAGCCGATCTTACAGAATGGAATTTCCAAAACAGGAATATTTTGAGCTTATTATGTCTGCCTGTATGAAGTAAACACAACAAGGATCGCAACCACAGTATTATCTCTAAAGACTATAAGATTATTCTGTGCTATATATACTGCAAAAGAGAATATAATACCACTTTATGATAGTATCTGCCAGGATATTGCTATCTCATCTGGCCTAATACGAAGAAAGTAGGACAAAAAATATAACAATTTGTAACGGATTGAACCGATCGCTGCTAACGAGAGCCGGCGCTGAATCTTTTATGTAGAGATGAGCGTGCTTTAATTACTCGCATCGATATCGATAATTAGGAACGTTTGTGAATTAGGTCACGATTTATCGCACATGGTCAGCAGAAAGAGCACACTCTGTAATATTCCAGCGTCTATAATATTTCATAATTTCCAAAAAGCGTTAGTTATATAAAAAGTAAATCATACTTTGTTGCTTCGATAATGGAGTGGTAAACTACTTGATAATTTAGGTAAACGTAGCCTTGATATAAATAAAAGTCTGACAAAGCATTCGACTTTGTTGAAAGAGTACTTATAGGTTAGAACAGTTGTAACTATGCATTATTTATGAACTCAGTAATCAGTAATACGTATCTGTGTAAAATATAAGTGAACAAACATAAACACAATTATTTCCAAGCATCCGCCACTGTCACAGTATCACGTATCTGCAATTTCATCGACAATTTCCCACCGAGTCACAACACTAGCACTCATCGCAAGTGGTCGCATAACGACGTCGATAACGAACCGCGTTGCATTGTTATCGACAAAATGCTAAGCAGCTTGATATACCCGGATTAGTGTTGGCGTAGCTCTAGTCTGATTTGAACTCAGTCGCTAGATATGGGATTATCTATATTATCTTAGATCTAGGATTTGGTAAGCATTAATGTTTTGCAACGCTCGAAAAATTATGAATTCTATAGACTGTTATAATTTAAAACCCGGTAACTGACTTTTAGTGGGCAGGTTAAATATGTATTATGATTTTAGAATTTTAATACCATCTCTTCAATATCAATATCATCTCTTAATCTACAATCAAGATTTTTTAGAAGTTTCGTCATTGCTGTTATCATTAAGGAGTCAGGCAGAAGTACTTGTACGCAGTACACTCACATTACGTGACTTATGTCTAAGTAAATCATCATCAGTAAAAGTAAATCTTATCAGTAAAAAACAAAATTCAACGCCGATACTAGCTACTACTACTACAATATTGAAAATGCCAAATGACCAGGGAATGGAACCCAGGATCTCATAGTCACTGGTAGTGCATGAATCAATGAGGCAGGTACACTCAGGAGCAATAAATGCAGATTTTTTACAAAAATCTTTATATCTCAAACACACTGATTCGGTTTTGTAGTGTTTACTGCTCCAAATAATACTAAATCTATAGTTATATACTAATATATCTACGTGTGTATACGTTTGTCCCGTCTGGAACTTAGTGCCAGTGGACGTCTGTTTAATTAAAATAGTTTCAGTGATTTATCGCCGGCGTCGAACCCTGTACGTCACAGTGGCACTGACGAATAACTTCGAGAAAAAATATGTGATGTGTTTAGATGAACATCCTTGTAAGGAAACGAATTGTGAAGATAAAGCTAGATTGTAATTGATCATCAAATTAATTTGCTTGTTCCATTCGCTTTCTTTTAGGCTTTTATTTGTTTAATACCAGTTACCAATGTTTCTCGCTCATCAGACAAAATGTTCCGTGCTTTAATTGAAACGTGCAATGATAGAGTAGGCAGCGTCAGAACAATGCGCAGTAAGTACGCGCTCTGCCGATCTGCGAGCTTTTGTACGGGTGCAGCAGCTGTGACGTGCCGTTGAACTGCTCTACCTAGAGCACATGTAGAGCTGCTAATCTAAGCTCTCCATACTACTGAGTTATTTTGAAAATATACCAAATTCGTTTTTTATTTTTGGTTTGAATATGGAATAGCTGCGTTTGCGTATGTGAAAGAAAATATGATCGATGCATAATGTATGGTCACCAATCAATGGGCTGTCCGAGGAAAGCAATGCTTAACTTTGTAAACCGATGGATAAACTCAGCTGTGACCTCAAGTTTATGCAGTCACAGAAAATGATATTAACAAATATTTGTATGGTCATTTGAATATAATATCTATCTAGAATAGACTAGATAGACTATATCTTTGTTTGTCTGTTTGGTTTTCGCAAACCATTAAACCAATATTCATGAATCCTTTGGAAACTATTATATTGAGGCTTTAAAAATTGATGTTTAACTCAGTTACTGCTAGCAGAGCCGGTATAAAAATTAATACATCTTAGCTATCATTAATATTAGTGTTAGTAGCATGATATTCCATGTGAGTGCGCCCGAGAGACCAGGGAGTGGTGTGCACTCGCACACTCCACATTCCGACGGTATCAGATCGTTGTGAGGGCATCCTGACACCATTGATGACAATTAACTACGCACTCGCACCTTATATCGAGTAACTAACTATGCTGGAAGTGACTGAGCGTGGTTGGAGACTATTCGTGAGCGTAGTTTTATTGAGAACATCAGGATTATTTTATCTAGATTAATGTTAACGAATTCATTTATCTGTCTTTTAATTAATTATTAAAGTTTGTGTGTTATTTTCCGTTTGTAAAAATAAGAGTAAAAATTACGTTTACTATTTTATAATATTTTTGTATAAAAAGTAATTAAACAGTACCAATGAGCTCTTTCTTTTCGAAAGGTATGTTTTTAACTGGTACATACTCATATTCTTATGTGATACGTAGGTACTTTACGCACACTACTTTACGCACACACATACCTACATGAACAACCAAATACTACCACATCCAGTACTAGTTACATCTGTGACGTTTTAGCTAGTTGATTGAGTCGCAAGTATGCAGGGCGCGCCGTGATCCACGCTCTCCGGCCAGCATTAACTGCTATTGTGTCAGCTTCCTGCTTTATTGCAGCCACTGCAGCGCTTTAAGCTGCTTACAGCTATTCATGTGATATGCTAATTCATTCATAAAAGACAAATCAATCAGTGTAACCTAGTATTTTTATATATAGGTTGCTACTTAAATCTTTTGCTATCGGATGTGATTGGGTGAGGAAAATACTAAATACTCCTGCCTACGTCAGTCAATAAGATATCGCTGGAGAAGTTTTATAATATATAATTTTTAACCGTGTCTTAAGATACGAAAAATAGCTGATGGACACTCGTTGAAAATTGTCACAGTTCAATTCTGTGAAAACAAGATCAATAGATATGCCATATTACACGATGGATACGATCTTTCACAAAATATCTCTCTTGTGGTTCTCCTACGTTCAAAAGTTCTATGACCTCAAAAAGTACCCACGATACGTAATACAGCATTCATATTATAATTCCAAATAATCCATGGTGAAATCACTGTATTGTGCCTTTTATCTTCAACGGATATCCGGCTTAGCAGCTTTGAATGAGATCTCAGAAGCTTTGAAATGTTTGTATGAGTGCATAGTAGCGACATCTGTGATCGGTTTGATGATTTAACTTTCGATTTGTGCAAGAGTTGCGCACTGGCAAATGTAGATGGCGGTAATATATATTTCTGTCGTGGAAAATATTTCTTTTCAATGCATTACCATTAAAGATCTAAAGTAATATTTAGGCTTCCTTACTTTACGTATACTTAATATATATAGGAACATCCATATAATATGCCTTCTTCATAGTAATAAAAACTATAGTGTAAAAAATCAGCAACACACTGCTAAACTATTGAATAATGTGTCCAAAAATTCCTACCTGAACAGCATCATCCAAGCACCGTCCCCAGGCATCGCTGCGGTCCACCAAGGAGTTCCACTTGTCAGCCAGCTTGGCCACCTCTCTCCTGATGGATCTGGCCAGCTCACGAGCCTGCTCCTCCGCCGAACGGTAGCCGCGGGAGTCTCCTTCGTTCTCACGGCTCGCTGGAAGAGGATCAATGGTTAGATATAGGCATAATAAACAGTGATAAACACCTGATTGGATTGGACAATTCTTGATGATGGACAAATTTTTATTATTTTGTCATTTGCGTTTAAGTTAATGCTTTAAATACGACTCCTAAATAAGTTATAATCTAAATTTATTATGGACGCAAAATGTATAAGATCAGAGATAACAGGCGTGATATGTTTTTTTATTTAATTTCCATAAATTTTAAGAATATATGTCCTGCAAACATAAAATACAAAAAAAAAACATCCCTTAATTGCGGCATAATATTCACAAACGAAAAATAAACATGTCACAGCTTTTCAGTGTTAAGTACCAACTTGGACTATCCTCGAGCGCTGAGCTCTCAATATTTGGAGCGTGAGCTGAGCCCCGAGCCCGGACGAGAGGGGGTGAGAGCCGAGCAAGGGGAGGGAATTTAATAATTACAACGTTACTTCCACGCCGAACGTTCTTCTGCGTTCACTTTGGATATTGCACTGGCATAGTTTGAGAGTTGCCCAAATTTTGGCGCTTCAGGAATTGTTCCTGACTTTGATGGTAGCATTTTGGAGGTTATGAGCATTTTGGGCATTTAAGGTGCCTTTATCATGTGTATTATTTAATATGTAATCTCGAAAACGCATGTTCATTGTTCATCAGCACTAGCAGATTCTATAAAACTAGGATGAATATAGATTATATACTTAAATGACCTCCTAACCTGACATTTACCTATTTGAAAAAACAGCACAGAAACTAACAGGGATATTTTTATGCAACCAGTAGGTTTTCAAGTCCACTCGCTTTGTCACTAGCCCACAAATTCAAACGAGGCACTTGTCGACCGCAGCGCTGTCGACCGAATATTTTTCAATTTTTTTCATCTTGTAACATTTTTCTCTGTAACGGTCAGTAATTTAGTTAGCCTCGCGTTTTGAAAATAGTTTCGCATAATTCTATCTAATCATGATTTACCATTTTCTCTATTGTAGTTATTAGAAAAAACGCTTTAAGTGACAATGATGAATTGCAAGTAAGTATAACCATCAGTATGTTGTATAAACGAAGGTTCTTCATGCTGGATTTGTTGAAAACATATAGGAAGTGATGAAGGGCGGGCATTTTGCGGGACAGTCTTTTGTAAATTTGATGATCAATAACGTATAATGATGGCCAAATGCTGTGCATTATTATTATAAAAAATCGGATTACTATGTCCACACAAGTACCGACAGAAAAATTAAGACAAGCAATGTCCTTCAAACACACTTACGATCTGTAACTGAATCATAAAAACCCGTAATAAACCCGAAACAAGAGATAAACGAGAAAGAAAAGTATCTGCCATCTAAACAAGCCTTTTGGAATGCCACTCGATATTTTGTGTAGAGTGGCAACACTGGCAACCGCGCCAATCGACTTACGACTTTAGTCGAGTTTTTTCCTGTCACTAGTTTCGTGAATTTTGGAAGCGGCTTTTGCGTGCAATTTTTGTCAGGGGATTTGGGTGAACGTAATCCTGAAATATTGAGTGCAATTCAGAAACTTTTTAAATATTGAATGTTTGCAGATGGAGAGATAGACACTACATTTTCTAAAATTCTGTTTGGAGGTACATCAGAGGTAGATAGAATTGTATTTAGACTGCTAAGTTTCTCTTTTTTTTTCTTATTTAAATATTTGGGTTTTTGTATTTATATCTGATAAGAAGGTCATTAAAACCCCACATATTTAAAAAAACTTATATGTATTATTAATCTACAAAATAAAAACACGACGATAAAGTAACAACAAATAAAACGACTTTCCTACTCTAATGCTCCGATAAAAATGACGCAACTAGTCGAAGGGTCACTGACGTATTTCAAATCCTCACCCAGCATTGGTCCACTGAGTCGGTTCCATTTTCAAATTTACGACTCAACCAATGGCCGTTACGGACGGTTACGTACGCCCCTATACTTTATCGATATAACTTTGATTTCTTACTACGAATTTATGGAATAGTTTCTCATTGGGAAATGACTATTGAAACATGTACTTGGAAGATTTATACTATCAGTTTAGAGTTCTTGGACTTAATCTGTCGTCTGAATCTTGCGTAATGTCTGTCTGAGATAAAATCTAGGCATTACTTTTGCTTAAAACGAAAAAAATATCATCCCATTTTGTAGGAATTTTATCATTAGTTTCTAAGACAAAGACACTATAGTGATTAATCACGTGAAATATACTTGAGATAATAATTTGGCAGCTACGCGTCTCGAGGCAGAGCGACATCTCCAGCCGAGGCCGGAGGCTGACAGGCGTTCAGACGTGTAATCCGTTCATCTCATAAGACTGGCAGCTGGCAGCTATCGCAGGGAAGTAAGCTCAGCACTTGTCGAATTGCCAATTATTATGCCGGTGGCCTGTACACTGACATTTGGATTACAAAATTGAGTGGCAAGGTGTAATCTTGGGTTATGATGGTATTGTTTTGATAGGTGTTTAATACCCTTAAATTTTTAATTTTGAGTCGTCTTATGTTAGGGATGTCAAATCTATTAATGAGGATTTAGAATTTTTTAATTTAAATTTTGGAGATAGCAAGATACTACCTCGTCGGATTGTGGAGGTCACATGCACTAATATGCATTTGATTATGAAAGAAGGAGTTTATCACTAGCATCCTACATACTATCATCAAATAAGCCACAAATCCTCCAATAGTCGTCAAAACGCACTTAACCCTCAATCGCTTACCGCTTAAAAACATAATCGGCGCGGCCAGCGCAATCAATCACTGCAGCTGCCAATTGATTGGCGCTAGCCGATTGCTATCACCTTGTGAATGCAAACTATATTGATTGAGCCGGTCCGCACGGAATTTGCAATTAGCGCGGCCGGTACGCTTCTAATTGCGTTCACTCGCGTTCATTCATTCACTCGTTCACTGCTTTGTTGCTGCGCTTTTGTGATGTAGCGCTTTTGGGTTAGGATTTGCGTTTCGTTGATATTTGGTTTTTTTAAATTATTTTTATCTAGTTTCTTATTCTCAAACGTTGTGAATGTTATGGTAAACTGATGCTTAGCAGTATTCTGAAATTTATGGATCAAATTGCCGCGTCTTCGTCTGCTTATATTTCAGAATTGATCCTAATTCTAGAATAAAAGTACCCTATCCTATATGTTAACCCAAAACATGGTATGTCTGTGTGATTCACCCAAATCCGTACAGTACTTTTTGCGTGATAGAGTAACACACCTGCATCTTTATAAGTATTCACGTTTAGTTTTTAATAGTATTATACATGACTACATCAATAGAGGTACGAATAGTTGTGTACTGGATTCATAGTCAAAGTGTAGTTCAATATCTCAATAACAAAGCGGTGTCAGCATCAAATATGCTAATATCAGGCAAGTCAGGCAACAATCAAGGTGCGAATGGCCACCGTCTCGGAACAATACACTTTGACATACATACAGACAGACAGACTTTAGGTTGAAATACGTGTATAGACCCGATGTGTCGCTGTAACAACAATAAGGGAGGAATATACATAATATCTGTAGCAGGTTCTACTATGACAAACAGGGGTGAATTTCGATTGATGCGATTGAAGTGGTTATTTGTTCAAAAATTATAATATACCAAGACGAATAAAAAAACATTAAAATTAAGAAGTTATCGTAAAACTCCTTGACATTCGTTTACGACTAGCTATCTGTCAGTCCTATACATTTTGTTTTCTATTCTACTAGCGTTTTTGCCACTTGTCTAACCGCCCAGTACTTCTCAGTCTACGAGATTACAAATATTATGTATGTGTTTTTCTTATTGTATTTTTTTCGGTCCTAAATTGTGACCCAGTTCTCGCGGATCGTAGAAATTGGTCCTCCTGTCCATGTTGTGTTTTAGATTTGTGAATATTGATGTTTCGGCAGTACAGCATATGGAATTCGGTATTTCGTATCCAGCGCTGCACGGAATGGAATATTTTTTCCATATTTTTCATTCTCATGGTAGGCAGTAAGCGAAACGAATTTTAGGCATTTTAAGTTCGCTAGATACCTTTCTATCTAACGCTAGTGGTCAAATAGATAACAGAAATTGCCCGTCGAAAACCCTTGTGTGTATAAATACCGTTATAAAAGCACAAAATGTTTAGCATAGTTTTAAGGCATAAATCAAACAATGCTATTAATTGAACTCAGCGCCATCTCTTATCATAAATAAGTACTCAAAAATATTCTTTTTATAATGTTTACCCATGGATGTCGCCACATACCTTCAGTGTCGCTCGTGTCTGACAGCGGGGGCTCGTTGGCGATGTACTGCCTGCCACTCAGGAGGTTGCTCTCAACGACCGGCCGTTTGTCTTCCAGCTGTCTCCTGAACGCGCGGTGGTCATCCTGGAATAGAAATTCAAGGTTATAAATAGACGTAGTTTGAATTTCCTGCAGAATGTGTAGGACATTGGTGTACTGAGTAAGCAAAATAAAACTGGTCTAGATGCGTGTAGGTAAAAGCATAGTATTTCTAGACATATTCATTCTTTTTGACCAAATGTATGTATTCATTATTTTGGAGAAAGGACAATGGAAGGACCAGACATAGTAAAAAAGTTTTTTGTTGATTTTAATACTACCCACAAAAACTTTATAAAGTATACTCGGAAAAAACTACTGAGAATTTCTAGTACATAGTTTAATAAAATATCTTCCTAAAGCCCATATTTCCCGAAAATTAGCCACAAAATTCGATTAGGGCCGATTGCCCGAACCCTTAAATGCTTGTTAACATTCCACACATTGCCGCCACTAAGCTCGCCATTTTGTTGCTCCTGTGTCATGAAGCAAGCAACTACAGAAGCTTCATTGCTAATTGAATTGACCCCCAAAGAAAAGTAATATCAATAAGCACCAGAAGACTGATTATGGGTTTAGATAATTCTCATATTGGACCAATCCTTCAAAAAGCGTAAAAGTGCGGTTATTCACTTCGCATGCTTAGTGTGGTGGAGATTGACGTCACAAGTTTTTAAATTTTTGGTTATAGCACACGCGTTGTTCATAGTTTCAGTGACGTGACAATGGATTAACTTGTTCTAAGGAAGCTCTAAGTGACTCCTTGGATTCGAAGATTATTCACAACCAAAATTAGTCTGAATGCCACCAAATTTTATGGAAAGATGCCTAATATTTGTTCTCCTATGATCCTTCGATGGCTTGCCAATGCAGTATTAATTTAGTTGCGTTAGACGTCGCTTATAATTAGGTACTTCTTATACATCTGGTAGGCGTTTAGAGCCTTCACAACCTTCTGAATTCATTTGTTTGTATGTCTATACTCGAAATGGCGTCATGGCGTGGTTGGTTTACCCGCGGGCCACGGATTAGCGCGGCCAAATTGTTTATCGTTGCACATAAACAGTTGACTCTTGCGCCGATTTAGGGTGACATTGTCCAGAGGGGTTTGTACATTATCGATTTACAATAGGATTTCGTTTATTATTTACAATCACCAATTGGAACAGACATATACAAGCTTTGCATATGTCAACCATGAGTAAATGTAGCCAATAAAGGAGTCTATATTGTTTTAAGTAAGTGACATTTTGAACAAATATTGAGTCACTAAGATATAATTAAGGTAGTTTTAAAGAAGCTAAAAAATATAATTTTTCAACCAATATTTCATTATAAATTATGAGGTCTTACACAAAGTAAACTGCGATCTACCTTCGCTTAGAAAACAGACTTACTACAACAGATACTGGAACGGTAATAAAAACAAACACTCAACAATTTACTATCCAGTATTCCTAAGTTTATTACTAGTAGCTCTTAAAGCAATTTCGAACAAGTTGCCGGGTCCAAACAATTACTCTTGACCGAATTGCTCAGTCCGCCATTATGTGGTGGAACTGTGACCAAAATGGCGTCGTTTAGCACGTTGAGTACCAGAACTGCCTATATCTATAGGTATTAAAATTATACTTTTTCTTTATTATTTTAAAAAGGCTTTCATCCTCATAGTGGATTAGTAGAAGTTTTTTAGGGTGACATGTCAGATCTGTACGCTATATCTATTGTACTGACATACTTGCTCAGACGGAGTCTCTTGTTAGACATAATTGATTATGTTATATTGTAGACGTATTTTTATTTCTCAGTATAGCTCATACACTATTTTCACCATCCCTGTTCTAAAACACATAGACAGAAGCTCTTTGCCAAAAAGTTACCTGTTGTTTGAGCAGGGCAGGCAGGTCGCCCCTGGGTGGCGCGAGGGCGTTGAGCTCGGTCTCTTTCCTGATGACCCACTCGGTCAGCTCCCGGAGCGACAGCAGCAATGCTGACCAGTGCTCCGCATTGCTCTCCAGCCGGTTTCTGTGGAGAATAGAGAAGGTTTTGTTAATATAGTTTGTTTGAAGATTTGGTCAAAGAGAAGAAGATATAAGCCTCGTAGGACTTTTGAAATAATTTACAATACAGATGATCATCTGTATTGTAAATTATTTACATTAAGTATAAAAACGCAAGTGTTTCAACAACGAAAGTACGTAGTTATTATACTTAGGTAAGTTTTGCGCTGTTAAACGTTTTTCAAACTAGCTAAAACTAATTAAATATGTATTAGTCAGTGCATATCCGTCATGAAAACGGCTTCCTATTCAAATTCTGACTACCGAATCGAGAACAGTAATTACAAATTCAAACGTCTTCAACGATTCGGTGTAATCCCTATTCCGCCACAAGATCGCCATAAAGCTAATCCCCAATAAAATGAAGCTGTATAAAGAACAGCGAGGTAAGCAGAGAGAGGGCTATAACTCAAAAAGTTGGCCCTCGCACAAAGAGGAAGTACTATTGTTGAAATTTGGCCGCGTCCCCGCTGATACCGAAGAGATTTTGGATAAAGATAGGGATGGGGCGGTTACAGTAGCGTCGATGTTAAATACAATTGTTGAAGGTGTTTATTTATTAAGTGAGGTTAGAACAGTGACTGTAAATTGTTAGAGTTGTGTTTTTGTTATGAAATATTCGAAACTTCGCCATCTCACTTTAAATTTCCCAAATACTGTATAGTTTTTTGTAAAGTAATTAGTGTGACCGAATACTCGACAGTGATTAAACGTTTTGAATATTTGCAGTAACAACAACATTAGGTACTGATGTACTATCAACAAAAAGTATCGATAGTTACTTATGGGACATATCTACACATATTGAAGATATTGCAATGAGTTAAACTTTTATTTCATTTGGCGACATATTCTGAAAACACACGATGCCTGTAGTTTTAATTATACATCTACTAGCCAGTTGTTTTACCGTAAAAGCGTAATAAACAAACTCACATTGGCATTTGTAATATTAGTCAGGAGTCGGGATGTATTGACTTCAACCTTGATTGATTGAATATCCTTTATTATACATGACGTAACATAATAATATACTTAGATATTATCTATATTCCACTAGTACAATGGTGATCATAACTGATAGCTGTAACAGACAACTCGCTGTCAAGTCATGTTAGCGGTGTGATGCGATGTGATGCGATGTTTAGTATTACTAGAACTAATTATTATCTAGGTAAGTTAATAACAGGACTAGGGATCCAAAGTAATTTAATAGACTGTTAATATAGTCGTATACTGATAACAACACGAGCTGATTCTACCGCATCCTGAATGAACTACATGCACGCATATTTATGTAAATATAGTAACTTATGTAAATTAACAGGATATAAATGTTTACATAATTAGTTTAATACAGAAAGCAGAGGTTCTCTCTGGAACCCTGACTACCTGCTACGAATAGGTATGGTAGGAGCTATCATTTTAAATCGTTTAGAGAGAAGAGAATAAATTATATTACTATAGATTTTTCCATATATCATTATCCTTGACCTGTACCGTATCCCAAATCACTCAAAAACCACAGTCTATTGGTCATACTTAATTATGTACGTAACCATGGCAAAAAACTGAACCCTACATAGAGCATTTCAAAGCGCCATACAACATGGAATCCTTTCATAATCCCTAAAGTTTGACAGCAAAGTGATACAAACAGGAGCGGCCGACCGTGGGGCCCCACAAAGGGCGGATGACCGCACCGCCCACCTGAGCCCTGACCGCAGGACATAAGTTCAACATAAACCGGAGCGGAGAGGCTTTATCCCACCGCGGACGACTTACACTAAGACGGGAATATTTACACTGTTAATTTTTGATAACATTATAGTTATGTCTGTGTAAATTACGTAGTATTATGTAATTAAACATTTTTATTTGCTTAATGACTGTAATTGAAATGAGATTTGGCAATTTCATTTCGAGTCAAG
This sequence comes from Pyrrhia umbra, assembly GCA_963891755.1. Taxonomy (NCBI): domain Eukaryota; kingdom Metazoa; phylum Arthropoda; class Insecta; order Lepidoptera; family Noctuidae; genus Pyrrhia; species Pyrrhia umbra. Next base: position 577,943 of record OY982937.1, on the reverse strand, counting down.
TACATCAATCAGGGGGTCGTTAGATCGTCGGTTCGTTTCGTGGGCAGTAGTAGTTTCTTCAAGTTGAAATTTTTCAGCAACTACCACAAATTGTCCATTGTCATTCAGATATGCCGATTTTCTTCCTAAACATGGAGATTGAGATGACTATCTGCCATTCCGAAGTCACCACGAAGCTCCATAAAACTCCCCAACCTATGAATCTAGCCATTAAAGTGGATGCTCACTGCGCAGGTTATAAAGCCCACTTTATGCCTCACTTTACATGCGATAGTGCAGATAAAAGTTCCACAATACTATTCCGCGGTAGGAACTATAAAGCAGGTTCGATTCCCTCCTGATTGCCAGTAAAATTGTTATGAACTACGGTGTAATTGAGTAGAAGAAATGACGTCATACTCGTATATTGCCAGCTAAACATCATCTTCAAGCTTTTATCGAGCTGTTGTCCTAATTCATTTAAAAACTGATAAATTCGCCATGACTGGGAGCGTTGGTCCTAGTCAGTATTTTGTATTCTAATGTTGTATTTATTATTTAATATCATAAAAAATCTCAGATCACAGAAATAAGATAAAAACGAACTATCCATAATTTACCATTTTTGATTTTTGTTACAATCGTTGGAAAAAAAATTAAACCTTTTTCTAATTACGAATTTTGGACTTTTTGGTATTTATCTGATTTAAGGCCAACCACCAGAACCAAATACAGTATCTAAAACATTAACCGTCTTATTCATAATAACCCCATTCACTTAATAAATCTATTTAAGCTACTAAAGTGTTGTCCTTTTATGTCAAGTTTAATGAAGTTTGAAAGAAAGAGTTCGGGACCTAAAAAAGACTTCATAGGCAAATGTTCAGTCTATGCAGGGCTGGATTTTTTTCTATTTACCCGCTCATCGCTCGCAGTGGCATCTCACCTCAAGCTCAATAAAACGCGATCTGCATGCGTGTCGTATAAACCAGCGTCTGTTTAGCGACATAAAACTGTGTTATATATCTGTTTATATCACTTTATCGTCGGTTTACGGTTTTCTGTCGGATAACAACCTAACCAAGGTATGACTATTATATAACTTTATTATAAAAGATGATTCGAGGTATGTGTTATTGCCTTTTATCGTTCAAAACTTATCTCGGCGTGAACAAGACCATAAAAGTTTTTGTAAAAATATAGTTATAGAATTATAGTTAGGAAGCCTTATGAGCTAATTATAATAAGCAATGATGCAGCATCATTTATTCTTCAAAAAATATCTTCTTAATTGAAAAAAAAAACAGTTGTTGTCCAAAAAAACGCAAGGAATAATTTTACATTGACCCCAATTTAGCCAAACCATCAATGCAAAAAATTTGTTACTTTAATTAGTTTTAGTTGTGTTGTTTTTTGAATATGTAATGTATTTCCATTCAACACATACACATAGAAGCAAATTAATAAGAGATGTCTCTAAACTTTCATTAAAAGCTTGGCTTTTCCTACCCTTTTCAGTGCGCAAAGCGAAAAATTCGAACGAATTAACATGAAAGCACAGCTAAACAAAAGCAAATATAATTTACATAGAAGGCATATCATAATTGAGTACGAACAGTCGACGGTTCGATTCCCCGTCGGGGAAACTTCAGATTTATTACACGTCGTTAAGTTTGAATGATTAATTCACTGATCGGTTTGGGGCCATTAGAATCGCGAGAGGACAAACATTGTTATATTTTTTCTCTAAGATTGCCTGCCTACAGGCAGAGTAAAACAATAGATTTTCAGCTCCAGATTGGTTTTTAAGCATATTTTTTGTAACTAAGAACAGTAAGCTAAATAGGCTTTCATACATTAAGCGTTTAAGCTTAGGTACTTATATACTCCATTTTATTCATGTTTCATAATTTTTCAATAGTTTTAAAGTTATTAGATTTATAATCTAGGTCGCCGTTTTCCTGGCCCAATATACAAAATGGCCGCCTATATTACGAATGACCGTTACACAGGCGAAAATTTAATTTTTTACTGAAGGATTATTTATGGAGCCAGCGATCGGTGCCGCTCGCAAATAAATCGACTTGTTTGACTTTCTCATTTAATTGGAACTTGTTAATTTAGCGTAGTACTTATTTCATTAACCGTAATGTGTTTAGAAATTAAAACCAACCATCTCAAATTAATTAACGATTTCATAAATGTAACAGACACTGAGACATTTTACTTAATAAAAAATACATAAAAGCAATTTTTAAAATGTTTCTTCAAATAACAAACCTTTTCACATTAATTTGTCGCTATTCGAAACACATTTTCAGCCAATCTTAGCACTATTCTATCCATTAGACTCGTAAAAAATACCGCTGTGGCTAACCGTCCCAGTTTATAGAGTAACCATGATAACTTGATACTTTCTGAATTTATTGCTCATTATTTCCGTGTACCAATTGTAATCGCTGATCGTAAACAACGACCAATCTGATAGGTCTTCCTAAAACACTTCATCTTGCCTTCAATATCCTTTCGCGATAAATTATATTATTATGATCGCCACAAGCATCAAATTTAATTACCTTAGCGATAATATCTTACCAGTGTCCCTTTTTACACAATAATAGTAATTTGGAGAATGCTCGACTTAGTTTCTCAAAAGAAAAGGTACCTCTTAAAATAATATCCTGAAAGTAACTTTTAGTCCATAAATTCCTTCGACAAAGTGAATATCCAATTTTCTGTTAATTGACAACCCTGAGTCCCGTCAACCCTTTTAACGCTAGAGAGGGACAGAGATATTTATAATTTTAATATTGGAGAAGGACAGATATATTTTTAGGTTAATAGACTGTCCTAAATGTTTTGACTGATGTGATGGAAGCAATTGAAGAATTTCAGTTTGAATAATAGTATAATTTAATAATCATAGAAAAGCATGTATATGTATTGGGTGTCAAAGTTAAAAAGTATTTCGTAGTTGAAAAATATGCTTTATTTTCTGACTACAATATATCCTGGTTTCTGATTCCAGATTTGCTCAAGGCAGTAACATGACTATTATCTATAATAGTATCAATCCTACAGTTTACATGCGGTCGAAAAACAGTAAAAGTATAGATAGGTTTATGAAACACATCACTCTCACTTATTAAATGACATATTTCCCTTATTACTCCACGTGGTAGTACGCCATGTTTGCGAACACCATAAATAACACTTAATGGCCTGTTTTTGTTCAGCATCTGTGAATACGTTTAACTTTTTAAAGTCCCGTGTGTGAGCGAAATTTGAGGGTTTATTTTAATCTCTCGTTTTTATAAGGTGTTTTATAGTACGAATGTCAAGTATGGCTATGTTTTAAATCTACTTATTTTATAATTAAAATCAATATTAGATGTATTTTCGATAAGTAGACAACCCGACTACCATCTGGCGAACGGATTTTCTATTAATGAAAACGATAAGCCGGATGATTAAATTTTTATAGAACTGTCTTTTGCCAACCCTAAAACCAATTTACAAAATAAGTAAGCAAGTAATTGCTTAATACCCCCTGCCACAAAGCTTATCCGCAGATCGATCTATCCCAAATAGAATTAGCTCTCCAATTTATTTCCTATCAAAAACCTTCAGCAGTAAGTGTATACAATTTGTGGAGGGAGTTTACAACTCTTCTCCCCCACTACCATCAACGCAGCGCGATGTTGTGACACTTTGCAAATTAATTCCTGGTCCAGCAAAATGAGTTTCATTTTCTACTTTTAGTTTGGAAGGTTGCGGGTAGTTCGAGAACTTTCTATGGCAATGGTTAGCACCTAAATATGAATTTTCTGGTTGTAACTTTGTATTAGGTAGCTTTTATGGTTCGAATTTCGAAGGTGTATTTATTTAAATATCTAAAGTTGATAGGTTATCCCATGTGACCATTATAAAGTTTATTATGGCGTAACGATAGGACCTCATTAGTGGTTGGAGAGAGTTTGAAACTCTAAGCTCGCATAATGCTTTACTTTTTGACCAGTAATTGAATTATCGATATGATTATAATATTTTTACTAACAAAATACGCAGGAAATTAGTTTGTATCTTCCATACCCTCTTTGAAAGAGGTTTACATGAAAGCTAACTACCATAATATTAAAGTTTCTCTTTTTGTACCAAAGAACAAAAAAAACTATCAAGATTTTATAACCAACTATACGTTCCCGTAACTGTCACTGCATATGCGCAATTCGGTACATTAATAGCAATTAAGACGAGAAACCAGTGACGTAATTGATTTAGCAACCAGTCGCCGCAACGGGTTGCAGTAGCGATCGCCGCCGGGTAACGTGCGCGTTATTGGGTTACACGATATATTGATTGTTTTAGGCGGATCTAGATGGCGTAGCGTATGTTCAGTATAATTTGAAATGCGTCGATATTAGGAACTACAGTTTTAAAGTGTATTTGATGACGTATTTTGGTTTAATTTTCAGTGCCATCATTTAAGTTAAGTACAATAGAAGAGTTTCTAAAATGTATACTTGCCTCATGAAATACTTATTACTTATACGATACTTATGATGTTAATTGCTTATATACTCATAAAAAATTACGACGACAGTAAAAAAAAATTGTTTCACAAAACAAACAACACGTTATCCATGAAACCTCAGTTTTTCATTACGTTGAAATTCGGAACGTTTCCAAACGTACATTTTTAAACGTCATACATGAATGACAGATTGCCGTTTGGCGCGAAAAACAGCAAGCGATTGTTTGACACGAGTTTTTCTACGAATAAAATAAACGATTGGATTGTACGGCTTTCTCAATTCTGATGTAAAATATTTTGGGGCTATTTTTAGCTGTTAGGACACTCAGCAATAATTGAAAATAATATATTGAAAAAAGGTCAAAGTTCTGTTTATAATAATATGCAAATGTATGAAAAGCTGCAGCTGCTATTTCAAAGTTTTATCAACTTCAGCACAATAGTCATTATTTCTTTAGGTAGGTATTCAAAACTATACTACGGTATTAAAAAATATATTGCTGGGGAGTTTGTTGCACCACTTCTTCTTCCCAGCAATAACACATAGGAAGTGGTGAAGGACGGGCGTTTTGAGGGCTGTCTTTTTGTAACTTTTGACGTTCAAAAAGACAGCTGATTTTCAGCCTAATTTGAATAAATAATTGTTTTTTTTATAATGTTCTCTTCTACCCAATATGGTTTATATTACACAATAATATTGAAACTATTTCATCAGCAGTTGCCACCAGAACTTGGAGATTATCAGACATTCTGTTCTCATAACCTATAATACTACATCAAATTAATCCAATGGATTAAAAAATATCTAGGGTGATCTTACTAACCTGATAGCCATACTCTTGGACTTTAAATGGTGCCATCTCTGGTTCATTTCGTCAAGCCTCCTCTGTAGCATGACGGCGTCCTCCTGCGAGGACAGGGAGCCGAGCAGCCGGCGGCCCGTCCCCGTGAGCGACGCATACACATCGCGGTGGGTCTCGATCTCCGATTGAAGGTCCTGGAACAAGGAGGAGGAGGCGTTAGCATACGTTTTCACAGGAAAAAGATTTGTCATTGTGGTATTAGAAAAAGATCTGATCATTTCTCGATGTTTGGTCATCTAGTATAGACAAATATGGACTGAGTAGATAACCAAATTACGGGGCTATCTCCGATGATTTATGACAAGATTGCTTTTCACAATAATAATATCTGTCTGGTTGTTAATATACTAATTATATTGACAATCAGGGTAACGTTAAAGCTTGTCTCTCTGGGAAACTGATGCTATATGCCTTAATTTATAAAAAAAAAACAGGGCTGTAGCTAGAGTCGAATTTGAGGTAGGGCAGCATTGGTTAAATTTTTTTTTATCTCAAACTGACTGAACAAACATTTTAATTAAATATAATATTTGAATGATTACATTTACATTTGAATTGATACACCCGTGTATCAATAGTCATAACGTGAACAAACCAATCCAACAAAAATACCAAATGGAAAATCCATTTTCATAATGAACTTGTAGAACAGAACGTTCATATTTCCTTTTCATCCGCATTGTAACAAAACGAACAGATTCATTCTATTACTGAAGCTACGCCACAGTAATGCTATGCGATGTATTATTCATGCTGTGATTTCATAAAAACACAGATATGTCATAGCCTAAGTCTGTCGTCCTACGTGAGCGAGCGAAGCGGCAATAATTTCTCGTATTTTACTTGAACATTCGGCAAGATCTGTATTAATTTGTTAGGTCTTTGCCCATTTTCATCATATTATAGGGCACATAGTTTGATAAGCCATGTTATCTAACCATCATTTGCACAAAGTCTGATCGAGATATCTTCATAGGATAAAAAAACGGACATATCTCCAAGCAATAGTCATTTCATCTTCGTATGTTTTTTTCAACATAAGCATGAGGTTTAGCCATCGGTTTTCAACAGGCACCTTACAAGTGCCAATTAAATAATAATTGCTCTTCATTGAATCTTGGCATTTGTAGTCACTTAGACCTTTCGCGATATTTTTTTATAGTTTCGCTATAGTATTGCCTCGCTTCACAGCTGCCCTGGTCCAAAGACTCGGTTGCAAGTAGTCGTCCACAGTAGGAATAAGTGGTCTATTTGTAGGACTTTACCATCGCTGCCGTTTACTGCTGCTACGACGAAATTGTCGAGACTTACTGCCGTAGCTTTTGCGACTAGTCTCTCGTTTTGTTTTGGGGTCTTAGTTTATGATAAAGTGATATTAAGTGGTTGATTTGTAGTTACAGTTTCTAAAAGTATTGCAATTTTTTTCCAAGTAGTCATCATAACAGTTTCACTAAATTCGTCTAAGAAAACGTCTAAAGGAAAGGACATGGCCGGATCCTGCCCTCAGAATTTACATAAATGTACAGTAACTGCTAAATAATGAAAATTACTTCTGTAATAAATAAAAATTAATCGCATTAATTATATTTCTCTAGAACTTGAGAGAAAATATACGAAAATAATATGTTTGTTAATTGTCTTTGTGTGGTTTTTATTTTGACTTTGTCATTGAATAAAATGGCTGCGTTTGGATACATGCATTAGACAAACATTGTATCTGATGCCCGCCTGAAGGTCAGACTAAAATATATAAAATCCATGAATTTTAGCATTGTATTGTTACGGTAAATACCTACTTATAAAAATCAACTGTTTGATGATTATGGCAGACACCATTTTTCGAGCTGCCACTCGTCATCATACCGCTCACATTACGCATTATGCATCGACAATCCCAAGAGTGTGTATCCAAATGTCCTAGAGTAATTTTGACAATTCAGACGTTTTAGGTTTCGGCGCGTTAAATTAAAAACCAAAAAAACTATCAATATCTACTACAGTCTTGCGTTGATCATAATATCACGTATTTACTGTTCTGAATATTTTAAATTGACCCCACGCTATCGTATACCGGACTTTCGTTTACGCTTCTACTATTCTATTGTGTATATTAGGCTTGTTTGTAAGCAAGCCCGTTCCTACTATGGAGAACACGTTAGAAATAATGGCATTTATGAAGTGGAATTGTGTCCAGAATTGCAAAATGCGCATAATATGATTGCACAAGTGTGTGGAAATAGCCCTTATCTTTTGAGAGGGAGAATAAAGTCACGGCACATAAGCCGGAAACAATATTTTTCTTATATTTTGTTTGACAGGGAGCCATCTAGCCCCAACCCCTTGGATTCCATTTTAGGCTATTGTTGTAGCTGCCTAGTTGGAAATCGGACAGTTGGGTGTTGTTGCCATGTCATGACGTTGTTATGGTATTTGGGCTGGGCCAGGCATCAAGCAAATATAACAGCACCAGCCTCATTCCTCGATAGCGTTTTGTTGATCTTTGAAGATGAATAGGCTTTAGAATCTTACTTAAATAAAAACTCAAGTGACTTTTCAGTGTTTTATTGTCTATCAAATTGTATAGGTAGTTTTTTGCAAAGTCGCTATGAGAAAGTCATAATATCCAGAAATATTTGTAGGTGACGAGCTCTTTTTCTCTATCATGGCTTGCCTATAAAGACGTTTGAAAACTCTACTACTCATCGTGTATCGTGTCGGCTAGTGAAGAAACTGCCTTTATAGTCATTGAAAATATTTCACGTTTAGTTTCGCCTATAAAACTCAGAACCGTTGATTATTGCTATTCAAAATGTTTAAGCACTTATTTTTTTGTATCATATTTTACGTATCTCTGTCAAGTTCTCTGATCATAAAACTTAAAATATTGTAAAAACAAACCTGTAAGCTATAATATGACATACTGTTTATCAATGTACATGAGATTTTTTTTTAGGGCACAGCTCCATACAAAATCCGGCCATGTCCTTTGGAGTTATTAAATTCTTAACTTTCTTTTGCAAGCAGCTGATCCGCATTGAGACCTTTGCTCGGTACTGAGATAAAAAGCTGATGATGACGCTATGCACCTTTAGACTGTCCAAAACTAAGATAGATAAAGAATGCCAAATACACATTAATTCCCCCGTGTTTTCCTAACACGGTTAGCCAGTAGGTACATAAACCACCAGGCCTGTTTACACGGACGGGATCAAACAACAAGTTTAATTATTGACCGGCAGTTAGTTAACTCATGAATAACTGATCGCCGTGTAACTTGGAATACAAACACCTCGAACACTGTTTACACACTTCAGAATTAACGGATTGAAGGATTTATAAGGATTCGCGAACGTTTAGGGTTTATAACTATACATTTTATTTGTGGTATAATTACTGTCCTACCTTTTTTACACTTGGAGATAATGAATCCAGGTTATAGAAAAATTTCATTATCTTCCCAAAACTATGAAAGAATTATTATCTTCAAAAAACTTAAAACGCAAAAGTTTCAGTTTCAATTTATATGACAAAATTAAACAGTGTTTTATGTCACTATGATGTAAACTTTTTATAAGAGATTCAAATTATAACTTCCCACCACACCTAATTATATCTATAGTTTTAAATTTTCATACGTTAGACTGAAGTAAAAACTATTTATAAACAACACTATGTAGGTTATAGGTTGATAATCCGACAATCCTCCAAGTTCTATCTACCAGGGATCCTTTATTCATCATCCGTATATTTATGACACACTCAAAATACATATTACTTAGTTTTATTAATTAAATTGTTTAGCACTTCTAATTACCTTACGTGTTGGTATACGATACGAAGCGGGTTGTAGTAATAAGCACTGTGGAGGACTATGCACACAGCTTACCTAGTGGATGACCCGAGCCTCGGTAGTGGTAGTGTTGGACTGACGATAGGATTCTATCGACAGTAATATCGAAACCACATGAATCAGGTATGAAGTTAATATTTAGAAATTATTTACCTAGTAAAATTCAAAGTTCTTAAACACAAGAATTTCAACTATAACATGAAGTAATATAATTATTATATTTTGCCATAATTTTGTCGTTATATTAGGCTTTAAAAAATATTAATAATTAATGAACCCGACAGCCACCTTAAATATGATGTTTTTGATGTTTATATACTACTAAATAATCTGTAATGTTACTTCATAAACAAAACATCAAAAGTTAAACTGCTCATAAACATAATATTAATATTGATAAAAGAAATTCATTAAAATTTTGCTGATGAATATAAGCTAATTAATGGTTTGCACTAAACTAAAAAGTATTAGAATAATATTTATTTTCGGAACATCGATAAAATTCAACCCTCATATCCCATCCCTAGTGACGACAACCCCCAGCAATATTGATGTTGTTTACTCAAGCTATCGGCGCCTCACGCGCAGCCCTTAATAATATCAAGGGTTTATTATAATAAGGCGGCCTTAATGCTATGATTCTCCTTTGTTATTTTTGGCGAGGTGCAAGGGATAATCGATAGGGGTTGGAATCAGCTGGTTAGGGGTAAGTATTGCTACTTGTTGTCATGCTAATACAAGTGAAGAAGGTAACCAATGAAATCTTATCTTGTATTTTATATTATAATAGATTGATGAGGTAAAGCCGGTTCGTAAAGATACAAGGCCAGTGGTAATGATTTTTGACATTTTTGAAGAAAAAAACTATCTGTTTTATTTTAGTTTTTATTAACTTTTCCGACCCACGAACTCATAAAATAAGTCTTAAACATTCTTTAATATTTTTTTTATAAAAAGTAATTTTTGACAAAAAAAAATTATCAATGGTAGGTACTATTTATATTCGTCAAATATTTCTGTTTTTACTCAAAGATCATCCATCCTTAGCTATATAAATAAAGCATGGGAACTAAGCCGTCCGTCCGTTTGTCCCCGTAGGGAGTTTGCCAACAACAAACCTAACCGGAACTTCTTACAAGTAAGTTACGACCCTTCACGCAATTATGATGCCTTATTTTATTACTGAACGCCTAAAACAATTATAATTTAGTACACTTGGACTTTATTAAGTTGGAATTAAACTTTGCAATTAAAAATTCATGAGAATTTGAGTTCACTCAGTCTTATTAAATGTTCTTGCATAATAAATTGAGAAGATTTTTTTAATAGGTATGTTTTGCCATAGGAATTAAATAAAAAAAAACAAGTTAAGTGCGAGTCGGACCCGCATAAGGGTTCTGCATTATACTTAGTTTTGTAAATACTGTACTATGGTACAGTACCCTTCATGTGCGGGTCCGACTCGCTCTTTACCGGTTCTTAGTATTTGTTGTTATAGCGGCAATAGAACTACATCATCTGTGAAAATTTCCATTGTTTAACTATCACGGTTCATGAGATACAGCCTGGTGACAGACAGACAGACGGACGGACAGCAGAATCTTCGTCGGGTCCCGTTTTACCCTTTGGGTACAGGATCCTAAAAAACTAGATTATATTTAAAACACGTGAGGCCGAAATAATTGACCACTTTCGATTCATCACGAGCGAGCAAAGGAATAAAATCATACAGCCACGGAAACCGGATTAAACTGTCGATAATACCATTCATAACGGGGTTCGCAGTAACCCATCGTTTAAAATCGTTACAGTTCAATATCAATCCGTTTAAATCATTCACATTCGCAAAACGTTGCAAAATTCAATAAAATTCAATCCAGAATTAATTAAAAATTCGTTATATACAAATGTTTGTATTGTCCAACTGTTCGTTGATTACAGTGGCGGTTGGAAAAACTTGGCCATTTTAAACATTTTTAACCGGATTTCTGCTATTCAATTCGGTTTACTGTGACTGTTACTGTTTGTTGGTTTAACTGGATAGTGATGCCATGGGCGGTTTATATTTCCTCGCTTCGATTTGTTTTATGACGCGATTGTGAAGTTCATAAACAAAATGAACAGAAAACTTTAACTTTTACATGAGAAAATATAGAGTAAATAAAACTATTTATTTGTATATTACTCATACAACTAATTTCATATAATATTTATGGCATAAACAACACAAATCCAGAAAAATGCCCTTTGCATAAAAAATATGCTTAGAATTAATGGTTCCTTCAAGCAAGTGACTTTACAAACACAAGGTTTCTAAATTCTTTCTTCTTAAGATCTAATCACCAAAAACTAAAAAAATATTAGGTTCAAAAAATATTAAAAAGTACTAATGTACTTGACATGTAATTCCGCCCAGCAAAGCGTATAAAGTATAAGTAAAAAAAAATCCTGAACAAAATAAAAATTCTTTGATCTCCTTGTAATTACAAGAATTTGTTTAGAAAATATTCTATTCGGAATGCGTCGCCTGAGTATTCCCTTGCAATATAAAATATTCTCTTCAAAAATTACTCTTTGCGATTTTTCAGATACTTTGTTGTAATATTATGAAATATCTTCAGCGAATAACTCGAGCAATGGCAACTTGGGTACCTTATTATTATGTGTTTACACTTTCATTATATAGCAACAAAGTTTTTTTATATTTTCGAAAGATTAAGAATAAATTGGCGTGAAAATAATGTATCCTTTCGCGAATTTAAAAGATTTTCAAAAAAATAAACATTACAAAAAATGAGTATTCCGTAATTTTACAAACAATTACGTTGATTTGCATTGCACTTCAATATTTCAATCAATCGTTGAGTATAATATGGCCGAACAATTTTCCTGTTTGCTTAGCCTAGAATAATTTTGCCCAGATAGGGTCGTATTTTTAAATCCACCTACTGTTTTTAGGTACCCATTTGTTCACCAAAGTGCTAAGTTAAATATTGTAAGTACTTATACAAATTCCTTTTGACAAAAAAGCTGTTCATTTCTATACTCATTATTTGTTTGGTCCCGGTGCTCCAAAATCCGTACCCGAGGGAAATTTACCAACTTATTTCCCAATAACAAGCTCTAAGACGAGACAATTCTATTAAATCCTAAAAAAATACACAGATACAATTTTTACTTAAAGAAACTAGCTGTTGCCCACGGTTTCACCCGGATCCTGAGGGAACTTATTCACGCACCTGGATAAAAACTACCCAATGTCCTTGCCAATCTATCTTCAAAACCTCATAATTTTACCTTAATCAGTCTTTGTTTCCTTCTTTATCACTCACATTAAAATATATGTAATAAAAATCTAACAAATTTCTTATATTTCTTGTTACAATCCCATTCAAGATTCATTGCTTTTGCTTAATAAATATTTATAGGACATAATGAATATGCAATTAAAGTAATATTAACATTTTTGCGTATCTATATCCAAAGGTCAAAATAATATGAGTTTCCCGTCGCTACATTTAATTCGAGCAACACTTCATTACAGCGATAGGGCGCTATCCGTCTCCCCTGTCTTACCTGGTGCTCAGAGATTTATTACCTGCCAGATTTACTTAAGCACTTTTATAAGGCTTGTTATGGACAAAGATTATTATGTAGAGGCGCTAACTTTAACCGGTCCCTTGCTACTTTATTAAGTTAGTAATTTTTATTATCTGGCTTTTAATTTATGAGATTGAAAAAGTATTGATTAAAAAAAGTATTAATACGTAAATGTTGCAATTGTTGTCACTAAGTTAGGTAGGTACTAGGCTTGTATCTACGCCAAAATATTAATTAATGATTTTATATGTTTTTTTAAAGTATGCTAAACAATATTCATTCCTTCCCTTCTCTGCGTTTTAAGTATACCTAATACACACATAGCCAATATCTTATGCAATAACCTAAGTTAAAATTCAAAGTGCTTGAATAAATTCATATCTTACAGTTAGGCATAAAACGCGCTCCACATCTTAAACTTAGTCTCTGAGAGGCACAGGTGTACGATAACCTGGCGGGTCGTATCGTTAAATTGATACAGTCGGCTCCTGGCCTACTTGCAGCTTATACTTTAATGCTGGCTCCTAGACTACTGGCTTTAATGTTACTTAGTATGAATGTACAAGTTTGTATGGAAAATGCGTATTTAGATGCTGACGACTGCTGGTCAATATCAAACTTTGTTGGGAAAAGGAACTTAGAGATGCAATCGGTGTATACTCGTATACTCCCGCCGATGCTTTGGTAACCCGATGTCAGATTATGTATCTACTAACTATAAGGCTTTCAATGTGTGTTGGGGTATGAGAGGCTTATAAGCATGGTTACATGAATTACCGTAACAGTTTTGTGGAGATGACAATTTTTCTACAAGTAATGATCTTATGACAAGCCTCAAGCTTCGTAAAAGATACTGTCAAATATAATATTGAGTGCAAATGGCAGCCAAAAAGTTAAAAATCAAATAAAACTCAATACGAGTTACATTTCCATAAAATTAAAACATTCACAACGTCACAATTTAAATAAGGCTGAAAACGATCGCCCGTCACATAGGATAACAGGAGGTTTAACTATAAATCAAATTGGCCTTTATATAACAAAATGGTCCCTTTAAAATTCAGTATGAATCTGAATTAGACATTTTCCCAACGATAACATTCGAAACACGTAACGAATGTCACGTTCTAACATGTCCCGGAACAAATTATAACGTCCAACAAAGCCTTAATACCCGAGCAGACCCGGGCGGAGCCGGGCGTCAAATGTAAGGAGTTGCAAATTGACCGGACACATTACGCTGCTTTTGATTAGGATCAAAACGCGGCTTGAATAGTTAAATTTGGAGGTTACTGTGTTTTTAAAGTTAAGCGACAGGTGGTTGACGGTAGATAGTCTAATGCCATAGTTGATGAGTGGAAATTAGAAAAAAAACACTCTTTATATCGGCCCAGCCATATTCAGCAGCCTTTACTTAAACCTGTTTACTATTTCCTGTACCCAATTACTACTTAAAACATGTCACCTTTCATCGTTTCTAAATCCGTAATTAAAATAAATTACCATCTTAGTCAAAATATTTATTTGAAATAGAAAAGTCCCTTTTAATTTAAATTACAAAAACATGAAAGAAAAAAATACTAAGATAGGCAATAAATATTCAAAAAGCACAATAAATAATTTATAATTAAAATGGAAGTGGAAGGCAATCCAGATGGTGTACTGAAATTTACAAGAAACGATGTTTATTGGACTGCGTTAGGCCGAGTTGATTTATAGGCGGAGTTAAAATGAAAATAAGACAAAAACTCGTTTAGGAAAATAACCTATCAACAAAACATTGCTAAAATTATAATCATAGCTGTAACAATTAACAAGATGCCGACTGGATTAAACCGGTTAGAACTAGTTTCAACCGGCTACACCCGGGCCATGACAAAATGGCGACCAGTTTTTGCTTTGAACAATTTGCGTTTGTATAATTTATGCTCGCAATAATCATATTTGTCACAGCAATGCATTTGGCAAAATGTAATTTAGAAATTATTAGAGTGTGAAGGTTTGGAGTTAATTGCTAATGGGAAGCCATTTTAATTTAATCGTAATACCTACTGGACATACTTAAAAAAACAATAAAGAAATACTATTCCAATGTATTTTATTGCTAAATCTTAATGGTATTTATTTTAGATAGACAAATAGATTTTAAATTAACTGTTTTCTTAAAGCCAATATAAAGGTATTTAGTAGAAACTTGATGGAGAGTTTCCATAAATATATTAGTCAATACTTAATGTAGAATGAATCATCGAAGAACCTACATACATGCGTTGAAATCACATCCATTAAAATTCATCGCACAGTTGATTAAATGCATGCATAAATTTCACTCACGTACCTTCAAAATCGTTTAGACTAAGCATCATTAAGCCGAACCAATTTAAAATGATTTAGCTCCTTTCAGAGCCCATGACGAAATACAAAACATACATCAAGCATAATCCGAAATCGGAAAAAGGGAAATACATTAGTAAAAAAACTTGGTACAGCCAAGTGAATAAATCAAGTTGCAAACGACTGTGGTACCGGGAACCGGATCAAGCGAGTAATCCCCGGCTGGTAACCGGGTTGTAACCGGATTTAGGCGGATATAACCGGGCCGGCCACCTGCGATAACGACCCGTCGCGGTTGCGCTCCACTGGAGCTGAGTTAAGGTATCCCCACACTTGGATGAGCTGGATTTTTGGATGCACTTGATAAAAAGAACTGGAGGATTTTGGGTCATTTTGCTTTTGATTTTGGTCAAACAATGTTCGAATGTTCTTTTGATTGACAAAAAGAACTTTGAAGGCAATTATGACAGGTTTTATTCTGTCTGTTGGCCATAGCAAATCGCTTACTGCTTACTTACTAGCTTCACAACATTTGAAATCTTTAATCATTTCGCGTTTTTTCCCCCCAAAAATTGCTATATATAAAAAATCGCCATCCTCAGCAATGTGGTAACACCCTAACTCGCTTTGCTCGCTCACTCGTTACATAGCTCGCTTTTGTTAGTTTTACAACTTTCTTAGAGCTCACCTATTGCATCGAATCGAAATTTCTTTTTAAACATCTAGTTTAACTTTGTGGTTCGTTTGAGCGGAAATATTTAAAGGAATTCTGTGGGTGAAGGTTAGTTTAAAGTAATTACAGTTTTAGAGAAAGCTGGGGTTGGCGATGTGGAAGACGGAGGACTGTACAGTGGAACAACTTGAAGTGATTTGATTGTGTGATTTTGAAGGAAACCAGGTACTGTTAACAGGCTAGAAAGAAAAAACTTCAATAAACCCTCTTCAAAGGAAAACGTAGTTATCTTCTCATATCTTAGAACAAAAGTTACAACCACTACAGATCTTACAGAAAATAAAGTAACATTTAACAACGATACTAAAACCGCTAAATATGACAAGCATCTTGACAACTAACCACAAATTCTCAACATAACTTATAATGAACTTAATATACTACCTTCTAAGTGGGGCAGATACACCTGAAACTTATGCTACTGTGACGTCTTCGTTAGATAACAGGGATAACTTATCTGTTGCTTAGTTAACTGAGGGTGGGCAGAGCTCCAAGTGTCTAGATGAAGCCGAGGATAATGTTCTCCCATTGTTTTGTTTCAACTGCTGTTGTTTAAATAGTTCACTTTCTTGAAGTTTTGTGATGAATGGAGATGAAAAGCAAGTCTTTTTAAGATTAAAATTTATAAGTACCTAAATATTTTGTAAGAAATAGTGTTTTATTTCTAAACTTGCTTCAACGATGCTGGACTTCGAAAGTCTTCTATATTTACGATAAATTAAGTTTTATATCTTCTTCTTTTTTATCTGCTTCTATTGTTGTTCTTTTCAGGGGATCATAATGAAAGAAACGATCTGAATGCAGCCATAGCTGGTAACCAGGTGTTGAATTATACGCAGAGGATTTTTTACCTTTTTTTTTTGTCACAAAAGAAAAACTTGCCAAAGTTTTCAGATTCGATACCATACTTAAGAAGCGACTTGGTTGCTTCAATATTTTCACAGAGTTTTGCTCTGTTATTGGCTTCCTCATCTATCTTCAATCGCCGCACACCCCCTAATTCACAAATAGACAAGTTAATACGTTTCTCAGACAAACTGCTCCTACACACAGAGGCTAATACTTCAGCTGTCTTTTTATCCGGTCTAATCTAGATCGCACCGGTTGGCGGTTGTGCAAACTAGATAGTAAAGACAGAAGTTCCAGTTTAAGTTAGGAATAGAGATCATTTAATGTTTGTGAATTATATTTCTAAGTTGAAACAGGTCAATAAGACTAAATATTTTAAAAGTAAAAATACTGATGATATGGCTTGAAGAGATAAGAACAGACTTGTAATTTTAATGTGAAATATGATAAACTGTTAATAAAACATGATACAGATGGCCAAAAAGGAAAATTAAAGAAACTTTGCTAAAAGTTTAATGATTTTGAAAGCCCAATAAATAAAGGTCAGGCATAGAGCTCCTAAAATATTGAACAAAAATCCAAAAAGTATTTAAGGCTAAGTTTTGTATTCAACAAAGTTGTTTGTGGATTTCTGCACATTCTTACATAGTGTTCTAACCGGATAAAACCAGTCACGTCTCCCGCAGGTTGCACGTAGCATTACTGTTGCATACCGACACTTCAGACACTCAGACAGTTGAATATAAATTCTATTTACAGGAAATTATTGAAGCTATTTTTCGAAAAACTGTCGGAGAAAATATTATTGTGCTTATTGGATTATTGTAGTGCGAGTCCCTGTTACGGGTAAAAATAGCACCTGAAATATTGGATTTATACTCTTTTGGATTCTGGACTCTTCAGGACTCTTTTAATGTGGGATTTTCAAAATTCTTCACAATGAATATCTTGATTTTTATCTCAAACATTTTGGGAATCTTTAGAAACTTCCACACGATTAGAAAACCCGCCCCAGTCTCATATGTTCCGTAATGTACAGGTGTATCTTATACATTATGACGTCATGACTGCATGGTGCCATGTACCACGCATATTAAATAGAGTTTTGTGACGTGATTAATGGGGTACCTAAGTAGAAGTTTCTGCATGAAAAAAAATTAAGGTAAGCAACATGGGATTTATAAAAAGGGAAACTATTGTCAATGAAACCTGCGTGAGTGTGGAAACTTATACTCGTAATCTACTAGCTATATTCTAACTGAGCAACTTTCTCAGTTTCTATTCTCTTTCAAGAACAAATATGTATTTAACGTAGAAATACTGCCGGTCCCTTGGGTAGACTCTCAGTTGACGGCAACAGGATATATTTTTTGACGCCATATTTAAATTGTATTTTTATATTATTAGAATATCTTATTTCATAATTTAAAACTAACTAGTAGGGTCATTACATAATTTCTGTGTGATAAAAAAGGCTATATTTTTTATGATTACAACTAGGGTGACAGAAGCATGTAGAAGGTAATGGAAGATACGATTTCAAACTTTATAGTATTAACATTCTACTGCATGTAAATAATACTCCAAAAAAATCTCTACAAGCGAGTCCACACGACGGTTCACAACTCGACAAATTAGTCGCAGCGCGCGTCCGCGGCGACTAATCGCGTTATCTCAATCAAGTGGCGACCGCCGTAGGCTCGTCGGCTGCGTTTACTGGATTACGAGCTGCTTAGGCTGTGGTGTGTGAACCTGGTCTTAACTCAATATCGTTTTGAAATTGGTTGCTTAATAACATTTTAGTGTAGGAAATATAATAATTGAAAAAAAAACATGTCTACATACGGTATTTACAAAACCTTAGGGGGTAACTATATTGTTTAAATATGAAGTGACTCTACAAATACCTGAAAATATCTAAGTGAAAACCTAAATGTAAAGAAGCTCCACGATAGGTAATTTTAAAGATAAAGGAAGCTACAAAATGTTAGTTTCACATATAAGCTGATTTTTACATGCTTGATTTATAAGTACTGATGCATTGAAAATATTTTAGACTTCTGTGTTTTATATTTTTTAACATTCCAAACTGATTCAAAGTATTCCAACGACACAAATTCCACGAAATCACAAAAAGCTTGGTTAAATAAACAAATCCCTTAACCCTATTCATCTTTAACCCGTACACATAACTACATAATATCCCACATAGCAACATTCCACCTTCAACGTCGGCAAACATCGCGCCTAGCCTCTTAGGGACAAAGTTAATTAATACCTTCAATTGTACCCGCCTGCAGTCGCCCCTAACTGTGTCATGCTTTGAAACAGGTTTACATCTAATTACCGTCAACCTGTATACGTTGCGATTCCAACCCTACCCCTATATTTTAGGGTTGAAATTAGGTTGAGTGGAACGAATTAGCGTGTGCCGTAAGTGAATATTTAAGGGATGAAAATTAATGTTTGATTACGTTATTGTAATTTTCATGATGTGTTTACTTTGTATTTGTTATGTTAATTGCTAATTTTAGTGTTAAATAAACCGAATAATTGCTAATGTTATTTAACGTTTACATCACATATTCAAACTGTACAATTAAATAATTTAAAAGTAATGCTTGAAAAAGACTAAACTCACCTTTTCAAAGTGCTTCACCTCCGCCAGCAATACGAAGTTGATGTGAATAAACCTGGCATCCTCACAGGACCTGGCCTTCTGCCTATACCCCGGTCTACTATAACAATACCTATAACCCGTATACTCCGAACTGTTAATGTCCACTTTCAACCCCCCGTTGTACCCCCAGTCACCTCCACATCCCCAACAAACACCTTTGGTAACAAATTTCTCCCAAACATCTGTGAGGCCTCGCTTTTTCGCCCCCGCAAGGCCAGTGCGGGGGCGCCCAGGCCATGTCCCGGCGTTGGCCTGTGGCCTGAGGCCTTTTTGAGTCCTTTGCAGTTTCCACTCTCCGTAAGTCCCAGTATCAGCTGGTTTTTTCCATTTCCATTTGGATATCACGCGTGATTTTTTGACAAAGTTTTATATTGCACTCACTTTAACTGTTTTATCGTTGGATGCCGAATGTTCGGTTTTATTAATATTAGATATTTTGATTTCACAGTTAGCATTGGACTTTCCTTTTAACTTTCTTTCCTTCACTTATACCTGTTCGCAACCGTTAGCTTTTCAGTAAAGATACTCCAATTTCTGTTCAATAATTACCGGGTACTTAAACGTAATTAGCTTTTAACATAATTGGAGTTCGGGGCTGGTTTATTCAAAAGCGAGTGGCAGCTATATGTTTTCCAGTTCTATTCTAATCTTATGTAATTTGGATTGTGACGTCACGAATAGAGATGTGTCAATGGTTTGTAGAAAATGTTCACAATATCCTTAAAATGTTAGCCAAATCTAAGTTTTTGAGAGAAAAACTTGCCGTAAAACAAGAGAACTAACTTTAACTTATTTCAAAAACCACTTTTCTTCAAGTTTTAAAAAGTTGAGTCGCGCAGAAAAATAATTGACGACGCTAGGAAAACTTCGCTTAGAACATCATTTTCAAAAAAATCTTAAATAAAAAAATAACTTCTAATAAAAAATAACGCAAGTTCGAACTTGACACTTTCGTACTTATTAATTAGTCGCTGAAAATGTAAACTGAAGTGGCGTCTTTTGAGTAAAATCGCTAAATCATGGCCTCACCCCCTGCACTTCTGCTACCCCTCCCCTGGCTCACAGCGTTGCCATCGGAGGCCTATTAATCAAATAACTCTCTTGTGATTAATTAGGAAATCAGCAATTAGCAAGAAATCGTTGAAATTAACGGATGTTAAGATGTAGAAGAAGAGTGCGCTCAGAACTGTGCGGAGTTGCGGAGAAGGCATTTTCAAAACTATGTTTCTTTGTAAAAATATCAACAATATTTAAGATGTAATAGTTGAGGTTTTTCCTCATTCATAAAGACATTATCACACACATAAATAAAGTACATAAATAAAATCATTTTCCAAGACCTAAATCTCTAAAGATTTATTTTCATAATAATGCCGCATCCAGACTCTTATACTTTATTAGTGCGTAATCTCACTTTATAAGAAAATAAATTCGAGAGTGTAATCCTCACGGCAGATTAATTTCTTATTGTGGGGATTGTGCGGGATAATGACTGGCACGAACGAATATAGACGGATTGTCTTAGAGCTGATCTGAGGGGCGGCGGCTGCGGCCAACTAAATACTATGGCTGATAAATAGACTGAGGAATTTGAATCATTCTGAGAAAGTTACATGTTCACGTTTTAATGAAATTCTGATATATTTGCCACTAAGGGTAAGACAAAGAAGTGTCTTTATGTGAGGGTCTCTATATTATAATTCCACATAACAGATATAAAACTATCTTGCTCAAACCGCCTCGAACCTAGGACGTCATACTCGGCAATCGCGCCATCGATGTTGTTAAATAGAAGGAAATTAATACAAGTCGAACGTCTATCTGTTTTGCTTGAACACAACTTTGAGATTAACATCGGAAAAGTACAAAGATTAAATTGATATTTTTACTTAAACAGTTTCTGGTAAACTTGTTCTCAAGAACTTTTCTTTTCCAAATTTTACAGGAAACTTACAACTTCCGGTACTTTGATAGTACCTACTTATTTATAGAAAACTGACCCCTTATTTCTACTATATTCCAGGGGTTGAAATAACTCACCCCGTGACTAATAAAAAAAGAGACTATCGCCACTATTTCTCCCTAAAACTAATTATACCATAGTCAGCCACTAACGAGCCATTACAGTAGTATGAAAGCCTACAATAAATTGTTAAATAAGACATAGTTTAACCGTCTGTCTGTACGTCTTGGCGACGTTCCAGTGGCAATTACCCTGCTTGCCCCTTTGTTATGTAAGCGTTATGTATTTCTTCTCCGGGGGATTTGTTTCGAGTCACTTTTTAATTGCCTTCCATTTTGTCTTGGTATTGTTTTCTAGGAGTTTAATTGGTATAAGAAGTAGTGTTGTTACTGTACTCGGATTTTTGCGTTTCGAAGTCTCGAGTTTATTGAAATTTGGACTTCTCACTTGGACTTTGAAGTACCAGAGTTTGTGGTTTGTAAATATTACACGTTTTGGTCTATAATGATTTAAAGATGAAAGTAAAAGTGATTGATGAGGTTCAACATATCCCTATGGTCCCAAAACTTTTGGTAGCATTATATACAAAGGCAGTTAAATGTTAGTTAAAGTCATAGTAGTAGTATCAGAATATTGCATTAAGATAACAAAAATAAAGGAAACTTGAACTACAGAAGTGGAAGGAGTTAGCCAAGTGTATTAAGATCATAGCCGCGAGCGGTTGTTCCTTGTTTACAACTTTTTTTACTTATCCACCAAGGATTTGTGTAGATTCCGCACTGAAAATATTTTCTAGGACTGGAAAAATATGAAAAATGTTAGCATTTGAACAACCAGCCAACTTTTATTTATTTTTTATTTTGTGATACTAATATAGAAAGTTGGTTTAATCTATCCTTCTATATTTTCTGTTGGTCTCATCAGCATCGTTTAAAATATTAAATTTAATTATGTAGCATAAATTGTGTATTACTCTTTAAAACGTACCGTAACTTCGTCTTTCTTCAAATGAATGACAAACAAATCAACAGCTTTATCATTCAAAAGTCTTGAATGAAATCGATTCAGAGCAAACCAGTTCTCACCGGAACAAACCAGTCTTCAGCTGATTTTTACCCGGCTCACTCCTTTATCTGGTTGTAGCAATTTCCTGAATCACGGACACTTATTATTAGGTAGCGCGGAAGGGTTGGGGTTGAATTTTTAGGGAATATTTTAGAGGTTGAGTTTGGTAGCAAGTCAGAAAATTTATGATTTTTTATACATTTAGGTACCTGAGAATTGAACTATAATGTTAACCAGAAGGTTTATACTCTACATCAAATATTTTTTACATGGTGAAAAACATTGCTGTATTTTTATAATTATTTTCTTAAATTACATGAGTCAGATTAGTCCAAAAAAGATTGTCACTTAACTGCCAATTTTGCCCCAGATTTAAAGCCAGTTTTTTATCTGTAGCGTTTTTTCTACCCGCGGTAAATATCTGAGTGGGGTGTTTTCTACCCCAAGAGGCGTTTAGGAAATGAAGAAATCCGGTCCTTGGGGGAGGCATGACATTAATAGAATTCTGTTTCATCCCCCCTTCATCCGCCTTGGGACATTATTTGGGAGAAAATTTCGCCAAAAATAACTTACAATTTAGATAGGTACGTTCATTTAGTATGGAGGCTTTCTGGATGACATTCAATCGTGTCTATGACGAATCTAATTTGAAGTTTTTAATTAGATATTGGCAGTTTCTTGAAGATGGTTTTGACTGAAGTTTCTGTCGTAGATTGAATTCATTATAATAAATGTAAATACATAATAGAAACCTAACCCCGTTTTTGCTGTCATGGTAAGTCAGCAGTTGGAGTTCTGGGAAGAACTTTGGGATACCTATAGGAAGCTCAATAACAAGAATCCTGTGGATAGTCAACAATAATATTAGAACACTTAATATCAGACAGTGAATGACATGAGTTCAAGTAGGTACTTGCCATGATAAATATTGACTTATACACGTTAATTGGTGAGAAATAAGAATGGCTAGCGTGAGCAGTTAAGTTCAAGTTAACGAACAAACTATAAACCTAAGAGCCGTCGTGCAATCTATCCGAGTTGAAAACTTTACGATTTATTAACACTCGCTACTTAATTAATGTTACAGATAGTTTGTTACTGGATGAGGCAAGCGTTTTATAAGAACTGTTTGAGCGTAGCCATCTCTGTGTATTTAAGTTAATGGTTCTGAAATAGGAAAAAATGCGTGTTTATTTGACAATTTTATCAATAAAACTATATCTTTCACTGATCAAACTAAATGATGAAAAAATAAATCGCTGGATTAGGTAGGTCATAATAAATAGTATATAACTCTCCCAGTCGATGGAAACCACTTTAATTACAAAGAACATATTTCTAGGTAACATCTAGTGAACATCAACATCTGTGTTCCACTTCAGTTCCCGTTCAAGTTTCAGTTAAGTGCGACTGATGGCTGGCAAATGGCTCCCACAATCAACTGATGCCTTTAAACTCCGATCTAACTCGTTTGGTTAAGTCTAACCTCTAGTAGTGGGATCGTTAAGTTTAGAAGGATTTTTAGTAATGATCCCTGTAAAAGAGTTTTTGATGTAGCTTCACAAAACGCCGCTTTAATAATTTGGGACTGCGACTAATAATTTTACAATACTTTGCCATAATTCATAGTTAGCACTCGTAGTATTGTGGGTTGCTATCAATATTTACGGAGGCGCTATCGTTGAAGGAAATGTATTTTATCTGATCATGAATTAGGATGCTGATAGATGATCGTCACAAATAACGATTTGAGATAACAGTCCGTCAATACCGAAACACATCAGTATCACTTATTATTAACCTGCCTACCTGACCTAACCGCCCTACATAAAAGTTCGGTTATTTTTTGAATCATTAATATTAAAGTTTCCACAATTCCTTTAACGTCCAAATCACGTACATTAACCCCGTTCAAGTAGTCCCAAAGTCCCGGATCCCGGCTAGCGAAACAGACAGGTAACCCTTTTTACGGCTTCCAGTTCGACGAAGTTTGAAGTCGGTCCGAGATAATCGAGGCGCCGACAGACAGAATCAGACTACAGATAAACAGTTTGCATTTGTATCTTTGGGTCTTGTTTAGATATTCAAAGTATATAGGTATCTTATATAGTTATAGATTATAGATAGATAGAGAGGCATTAATATTGGTACGTTTAAAAATTGATAAAATAACTGCTAATAGTATTTGGAATACAAGTATTTGGAACTAAATGAAAAAAAATATCAAATAATGAAATTAATGAATTAAATACTATTTAGAAGCTTCATATACAATACAGTCAACGAATTTTAATGTTTTTCTTAAGATTTAAGACACCAAACATTATTAAAGTTTTGTTTTAGAAGCTTAGATATGTACCTAGTTTCATCTTATTTTTTCAGATTAAGTGTGAACGACTTTTGGAGTCAGAATTTAATTTTTAAGTGTGAAGTTCATTAAACAAACAACTTCACCATTAGGTAGGCAAGTTCATTAACCGTTCCTAATTGAATTAGTCACAACTTTATCATCAAAAGACAGATGACAAAGAAAACGAGTGCAAGTGTCGGAGGAACACCGAAAGGGCAAGCGAAGTGAGCACCGAATCACGTCGGGGCGAGGACGAACGCCATGATTTAAATTTAAAGACAATGGAGAGATGAGCATTGTCATCTTCCTAGGATCAGGTCGACAATATAAATCGTGAAAAAAGATTTTCTTTGGGATGCTATGATGTTCATCATGTTAACTTTATGAATACACAGTTGATTCCCGAACGAAGAGAGAAGAAAGCAATAGTTGCTATAGTAGAATTTTTTTTTAGACTGGTTATAGTGGGTACGTAGTGTGGCTTTTAATAATTTATTACTTGCTTATATCTTATTTGCGGTTATAGAGAATACTAATAACTCTTGCATGTTACAAAATAATCTAATAGGTACGTTATTAAGCATAACAATTAGACGTAAAAGTTTAAACGACTATCTTCAAGTTGGATATTTTAAGCAGTCTCAAGATTTTTATATCTGCCTACCCGATAAATAAATATACGACTTTCTAAACGAATACCTAAAAGCGTGTATTAATAATAGCTATCCAAATAGGCGACATGTAATGTAGGAAACAATTCAATCAACTACCCGCGATCATACCCATGGGACGACATCGATCGATCGTCATAACTGGCCCGAGATGCCGCCGGCGCTAATAAACGCAGCTATGTTACCTGGAACAAGGGAAAATTGTTTATAAGTATTGATTTATAATATCAGATACAGATATAGAAAAAAATATCTAGATCAAAATTAGGTTCTTATTACAGAAGCCATCTCAAGACAATAACTCCGTGTTCTCGCACTACTTATAATTAAATTCAACCAATCAAATTGCTCCAAATCAATGCTAAAGACAAACTAAAAGCTTAATAGTTTTTTCATATAGACCTTATTCAAGTCCTTAGATATATGAGTATAACTAAAACAGACAAATACTTAAAGCTAAAAAGATATTACAAGTTTCTACCTATATCTCTCTATATATATATAATCTATAGCTCTCTAGGAAGATTTAATTTTAATAGTTTCATAATGAATAATTTGTTTTTCTTTGTGGTCCTTTAGGAATCGATGAGGCTTATCAAAAGAGTATTATACTCGTTGGTTATCTCGTCCTCTATGATGAAGATAATATGTGTAGTCTCGGTTCGGCAGTGCGTGGCGTCACATAATTTTGAAGAAGATTTCAAAAAACAAAACGCACACTTGACATGTACGTACGCGCTCTCTGTAACTAGATTGTCATTCGGTTTTTATGTCAACAAGTGGCGTCATGTATTTCCTTTATTAAAATTGTAATTTAAATAATAAAGCGTATATATAATATACTCTGTGTGATAAAGTAATAAGTTATATAGAAAGGAAGTCGGAGAAGAAGGAAAGCAGACCAGTTTTATGAAAAAGATCGAGAATTACTCGTCGACATAAAAAGTTGTCGCAGTGGAGTGATCCATTTTTTTTTCGCAATGTAACTTGAGTGTTTGATGACATATTTTACGTTTACCAGGAGTAAGATCCTGTTCTTATACATTACGTATAGGTAATCGCTACTTCAAGTGTGATTTCGCTTTGCACGTACCTAGTTGCAATCAAAAGTACCAATAACATAACCTCTAAACGACTTGCTTGACCTGTGGGGCGTTCTGCGGGAGCGCACGTGGTTTAAAAACGGCTATGTCGAGAGCTAACTAGCCTGTCCTGAGGGGTGTTCTGCGGGAACACACGTGGACTACGAAGGCTATGCTGTGAGCAACCTCTGGGGTGTTCTATAGGGGCACACATGGTTGGCTTTATATAATAGCCTTAAAGGGAAGTTCTGCGGGAACTTACATGGCTATATATGTGCATAACACACAATGCTTAATTTACTGCATGAATTATGTCCTAAGATTGTAGGACGAGTTTACAGTTCACCTGACATTCAAGAAAATAATGAGAATGTCCCCAAGGAACTGGTAAGGTATGTTAAATCATATACATAGGTGTATGGATGTTGAATTCCTAAATACAGTTGGTAATGAAACTAAGAAAAGTAAAAATAGAGGATGCATCATTATCTCATAAACATGAGCGTTGGTTCAATTAGCCTGGAGCAGTAGAATAATCAAGAACCAGTTAGCCATTGTTTTTTAATATTAAACATGGCAGGGAAGGAGAAAGACTGATTTGTTGAGAAGAGAGAACCATTAATTTAACCCATATGCTGCCTGAATTGCAGACTTAATAGTTTATTAATCTCTGTATAACATAACAAATGTTGATACATGTAAATGTATTGATGTAAGGTACATAATATGTTAAATGTACAAAAGCTGAAATTGTTTGTTGGTTATTGTGCACTCGCTATATTCAGAGACAATGGGATTTAATAATCTCCATACTGCTGTCAATAATAAATGACAATATATATATTTTTTGCAATATATAATATATGACAATATATAATTTGCATATGCACTCAGAGCCAGAAAAAGCTTCCCAGTTCGGTGAAATTTTCACTGATCTATGATTACTGCAGAATCAGACAAAGAACTGGACTTTTGTTAAGTCACAATTATGGTTTACTACAACACAGTGTAAACAGGTGTCTTGTCTACATTAAACATTTTTATATTAAAAATGTAAGCTTCAAACTAGTGGGGACCTGCTCGCAGAGAAGTTAAGAAGTGTGGTGGAGAGTCATGCAGAGCAGCTGAAGTGAACGAAAGGTGCTATCCAGATAGATGTACAGGTGGGCAAAATTAAATCTTAATTTTGTGTTTGAAACATATTCATCACGGATCTTGTTTCTTCTTGATTGGTTTGTGGTGTGGAATATAAATCCACTATTTTAAACCTTAATCTCACCAGAGCTACACGCTGGTGAATGAAACAACCTCTAATCAAGGATGTTTACAAATAACATTAAATGGAAATAAAAATGGTTATTTGGTATGTAGTTGTTAACACTACAGGAAATCACTATGTTTACAAAGTACCTACATATTGTTTAAAAAGGTTAAATGTAAACTATAATTTAAACAAATAAAATTCTTCTCTGTCATAATTATGAACAGTTCTTAATGGACCAAACTCAAACAAAATACATATATACGAAGTATATAATTTTTAATAAGAAATTATTTTCTTCACAATATTTAATTAATATTTCATGTATAAAATGCAGTATTAGACAACCTAGTCAACTATGAATGATAATTTTTCATTATCTTAACAGTATGATTAAAACAAGAACAATTCATTATTAATATGTATGATTTTCTTTTGAATAGAAAATAAATCATACCTGCCTGTGTTATTAAACCTATACACTGTAAAGTTATAGGTAGAAATATTTACTATTACCAATATATTCAAGTATTTATAGAAAAGATATGAATGTACAAAGAATAATGAACTAAAACTGATGAAATGAGATAAGGATAATTGTACATTTTTTCATAAGAATTGAATACAAATGGTTTGCCTATATACATTATTTTATTCAAAAATATAAAGTTTTTTATAGTTCATAGTTTCTTCTAGAAAATTCTATTAAATAACAATAATAATTCTATTATTTAATATAAAGACACTGTTGTGCTTAAATGTTAAGCACTAATCAGCTAAATAGGCTCATCCTACAAAGACAATATCTGTGCAGATAAGAATTGTATCTCTCACACAGGCTGTAGATGGTGTTTAGTATTTTGTATCAATCAGATTGCTCATGAGTGATTGATTGAGGATGGAGCTCAGTCTCACAAGTCTTCTTAGAAAGTAGTTTTTACTTTGTTGGGATTCATCTGATGAACAACTAATATAGGTACTCACCTATTGTGAATGTGAAATCCTAATAATAATTTAACAAGTTATATGACTGCAGATACATGATACATTTAAATAAAGAATATACTCAAATTAAATTTAAATTAAATTTACCAAGATTATTTTTCCTTCTTGACTAAATATCTAAGTACTTTCATTAAGAGGAGAGAAATATCTAAGTACTTTCATCAAGAGACTTTAATTAAGAAGTAATATAGTAACAAAATTACATAAATTATTATCAAAAGAGATTCTTCCTTATCAGAAGGTTTTTTCAAATAATGTGATCGTATATCTGAGGCAATAAATGTTTTATGCATTGATTTAGCCTGAACTCATTATCTTCTAGTACGAATATATATGTTGCTGTTGTAATCTATGTTTGTCTATAGAATAGGAAGAAACAACAGACTATTTAGATAGACAGCTCAAAAAAGATTTTTTTTTTGCTGAAATTTTTTGTGTCAATAATTGATCACTCATCAATGGTACTTATGTTGATGCAGACATCTTTTATATTTGAAGTTTTCTACGGAAGTCCTGGTCTTTAGAAATGAATATGCAAATACCATATACATAAAATTGAAATTGATGACAGGTAGACTTTTATGTTAAGAATTTATTTTTTCAAGTGCTGTATCAAAAATGATCTACAGTCACCAATACTTTCTACTGTGGGCACAATACTTTAACTAAGTAAAAGTCATCATCTGCCTAGTTCTTTCCCAACTATGTTGGGGTCAGCTTCCAATCTAACAGAATTTAGCTGAGTACCAGTGTTTTTAGTAAAAGTACCTTTAAAGTAAAATTACAAGTAAAAGACTATATTCCATAATACCTAATAAATATCCTTAATGTTACTAATAGAGGGAGTTTTCTCTTAGAATAACTTAATCTAGCTGGTAATCAGGATTAATTCTGATTTAAAGTTATATATAATACAAAATTATACACTTTAAGTACCTAGGTACAGTTCCAATTATTATTAAAGTAATAAAGTTTAAATTAACTGTCCAGAGAGACCTAAATATGTTAAAAATAGGAGACATAAGTTTATATTTAAGTTACTTTTTTCAAGTCCTGATAAAATATTTTTTATCCATAAGTAATATTTTTTCAAGTATTGTTATATATATTTATCTTTTCACTTGTATTTTCAGAGACACACACATAATATGTCTCAATTTTACAAAACAACGTGTAAAATTATATACATAAAAAAAAAAAAAAAAAAAAAAAAAGTATACGATTTTCCTGTCTTTTGGGTTTGTTAAACATTTCTATTCATGTTATCACAGAAACAAAGATTGCAAGCGATCTCTATAATACATAATAAGTTTATAGTATCATGATTGATGGTGGTCTTTATGGGCAAAACACTTAATTTATTTATTTTTCTCTTAATGTTTTTATTCTTCAATAGAATGTGAAATATTGCCAGCTATTGCATATTTCTAAATAAGATAATGTGGTTAATAACCTAGCTATTTTTACTATTTAATATGCAACTTGAAATAGTTAGCCATAGGTCATTACAGGAATGTGCTTCACTACAATCTGCTGACTTGAGCCTAAAATTTAAGAGTGTTCAGTTGATATAATGACAGACTTTAAAGTTTAGGAGTTCAGTTGATATAGATACTCACCGTGTACTAACATCAACTGGTTATATTAAAGGAACTCCCCTTATCCTTAATGATAATATGAGCTAGATTTGAGCCCTTAATCGGAACTCATTAAGCATGATAAAATTGTGTCTATTAAATATAATATTATCGACAAAATAAGTATCTATGTACCTATTTTAGTACATACAATTCGAGATATATTTTCACAGGGATTAATAATGGATAAATGATTAAATCCAAAAATATAGAATTATATCAAGAAATGGTAAAATAATATTATTGTTTTCAGCACGTTTGTTGCCCCAATGCATTAGTACATAATTAATGCATCGCGACAGTTGACGTGTTATTTTACAGGTTTATTGTTTTACAACATGTCTTTGAACATCTACACATATTATCTTCATCATAGAGGACGAGATAACCAACGAGTATAATTATACAGTCAAACGAACTTACCTGTAAGTGAAGTTCGACAGTAATTATACGAAGTTGTTATCTCGTCCGAATATGATGAGTCCCCCCCGACCCTAACATACCATGCGTTTGAGCATGGACCCTTTCTTGTTGTAAAACCAATAAAGTGCTATGAACTTAATGACAATCTAGTTACAGAGAGCGCGTACGTACATGTCAAGTGTGCGTTTTGTTTTTTGAAATCTTCTTCAAAATTATGTGACGCCACGCACTGCCGAACCGAGACTACACATATTATCTTCATCATATTCGGACGAGATAACAACTTCGTATAATTACTGTCGAACTTCACTTACAGGTAAGTTCGTTTGACTGTATAATTATAGTAGTTAAGTTAATTTGATCCGATTAGTAAACTTAATAAAATCAAAGTAGCCGAAAATTGTTTCCAATTTTCAAACCCAACGTAAACGAATGAAAGCTGATTCCGAGGGAAATCATCCCAAATTGTTATGAAAGTACCTTTTAATTTAGAGTTCCCGAGGGCCCGGTCTCGGTTCCAGTAAAAAGCTTGATTTTTATTTTACGTATCAGAGGAAAATAAATCAAAATATTTTCACAATTTCTAATTTAGAAAGCCCCAAGATGCTTCAAAGTTTTTTTAAGTATAAACAAAACGAAGTTGATTTTTTTGACAAATTACATTTTTCTACATTCTTATGGTAAAATTAAAGTTTAAATTTTCTACTGTATCCTAGCTGTAAACGTTGAGCCGTCATTATAAAACAAGTTTTGTCTACAAGTAGACGAGGCACGCCAAAAGAAGTATTACTGAAAGCGCCTACAGTTAAGAATAAAGCAACTTCGTCGCGTAACATTTTGTTATAATTTTAACATCAGGCGCTTACACTAAGCGGTACAAAGATAAAATCTGATGTGCCTAGGTGGCTCTAAGGCACCTACATCTTAAACTTATGTAATTTATTCATCTAATTATATAACGCAACTTTAATAAGCGAACTTCTTACTCCGTCTACAGAGTTTAAATTTATGAGGTTTGTTTTAAGAACATGTCTATAAAATACAAAAAATCTACAAAGCCAACATTTACGATATTGCAAAGAACAGTGTAAAATCGAACTAACAAATGTCCTGCCGCAGTATATAGACTTAATAAATAGACTAGAACGCGCATTTGCTCTAAAATCAACCGCAGCCGTAAAATTCGTGATCACTTACTGTTTTTAGGGGCAGTAAACTAGAAAATGGGGTATGTTCCCCAGTTATTGGACGCAGTTCGATATTTATGTTTAAACATTTTATCAAGATAAGCAAATATTTGGTCAGTGGGTCTTCTTAGAGGCGGGTTTAGCAAAGCTAATTATAATATGTTTTATTATTTATTGCATACCAATAAAAGTACCATTAAAACTAATAAAATTAATTAATTTGCATTAATGGGCGTCCACATTGCAATCAGCGATTTCGGTCAAGCAAACATAAGTAAGTAGTCAATTCTTTCACTAGAATATATAAAACGCATATATAAGGTTTATTTCTCTAGATGGTGGATAAAGTTATTCTCTCAACATTTTCTTTAGGTTTTAGAAATATTTTAGATCAGCGTAGAAGCAATTTCTTGTCTTCTATCTGATCCGAAACCCTAAGGCTATTTCAAGCACAATATTGATATTTTCAGAAACATACTTTATCTGGCTTGTTTCTACTTGGATATTATAAAGGAATGCTTGGGACAAACACTCTTAGAAAAATGGGTAGCAAAAATGGCTTGTAGTCTACACCGTATATAATATAACCCATTATGTTACCTGAAATCAATCTTATTCCACAAACCAAACAATTCGATCCAGTTCTACGTTTAACATCTAAAACATTTTTTAAATTAAATTCATTGATTAAATTAATTTAAATTCTAACCAAATAGTGGCTATAAACTTTGAGTTTAACTGCCCATTTGTTGGCAAGAGAATTAAAGTCATCCGGCCCGATAATCGGTGTTCGCACCCTATAAATAATTTGCACGACTTGATAGGTGTTTTGCTCAGTCCAGTATGCGGTTGAAAGTCGTAAAGTTTTGGATATAGAGGGCTGAGTAAAATTGCTGATTCAGATAATGCTGATATTCTCATTCATGATGCCAATATTATGTGGTTCGGTAATTTTCACTAGTGTTTTAGGCCAAAAATAATAACCAGGCAAAGATGAAGTAAAAGCATAACATGAAAATTACAGAAAACAAAACACAGCGCTGTTTTAATAAAGATTTACAGCTTAATAAAACATTAATAAGATTATCACTAATCTTAATATAAATACTATCATATCATCTAGTTATAACAAACGCCATAAATCCGAATAAGGATATCCGCAATAACCGCAGCCAACTTTATGTTTGTTCAGCTCTCTGTGCGGATATTAGCTCCAGTTCGCGGATTAGTTTCGGTTTGACCTTCAATATACCCCTAGATATAAGTAGATACTTCTATTTGAGCATATCCTTTACACAAAGCACTATGGATAATGTGGTATTTTAATACCTACTTTAAATAGAACTAAATAATGATACAAATATTGAACGCAAGATGTGGTTGAGGAACCAAATTCTAGTGCTGCTAGCACAAAATTTTGAAGCTTTTGAAATATACTGTAAGCAAGCACCAATAAAAGTTTTGAATTATAAACAGACGAGCCAGCTCCAATAACCGCAACATTTTTCTTATAGCTAGTGAACGAGAATTTATTAAACATTCCATGAAATCTTAAACCACCAGGCGGTCCCACATAAAATCAAATACCTACAAAACTTTAAACAGCGAACGGAGAAGTAAAAATATAAAATGTAGCCGCAATTTCAAGCAGAGATAGTCTAACCTCGTCTCTGGCTACGAATTGTGAATAAAACAAATCTGTCTTCTTGGCGTTTAGCTCTTATTTCCATCCACTTCCCAGCTATTTCCCACTTATGGTGCGGCCCAAGGCACAGGGTAATGGCGTTCTTGTTTAAAATAGTGTAGTGAAGTCTCATGGGGAAAGAAGATTAAGGCTGGGTAGTAGGCCAGTTTTAACAAATTGAGGGGGTGAAGCAGGGGAAGTAGCTCCGCCCACTGCGGGGCGCCCCTCTCGCAGTCGTCGTATCGCGGGGCCTCTACTGTAGTCACTGCTAGGAATAAGTAACTCAAGATTTTCAATTTTAAAACATGTAAGAATCATGTATAATAAATAACCATAAACATCGTGTTCATGCATAGTAATTTTATTTATAGAGGTAAGTATTAGGTAGTACCTAATTTTTAAACCTAACCAATTCAAAGGATTGTTATATAAAACAAATCGATTAATTTCGATAATATTGTTACTACCACATTTACATGTAAAAAGTTATTATTTATAAATAATTTCTGACAGGAAATGATCAAGACTAGCTTGTTTTTACTTCTCGATCCCATTCAGGCTTAAATATTAGCCTTTATTAATTTATATCTAGAGAAACTAGCTGACACCCACGTCTTCTAATTTAAGAGATTTCTATTTTTTTTTTAATTAACGAAGCTTAAGTAATTCCTTACGCTAACAGCTATCTTCCAGTGAAAGTCCCATCAAAATCAGTTAAGCCGATTCATTTCACTTTGCATTGAAGATCTGTAAGTAACATACAACTCGACAAATCAACTTTTTCAAAGAATCTGGCCAGTGCATGACATTTTGATAAGTTTTTAGTCAGAAACAAAGCTTTCATGTATATACCATCTAAAATTCAAAAAAGTCATATCTGTCTTTGCTTACTATACCAATTACAGAAATTAAACACGTTTTCGTTTTCCTTTTTTATCAAACTTAATTCTTTCCTATCCTAAAGACCTATCGAAGTCAACACTGCCTTAAAGGTTTTCGTTGTTTTCGCTTTAAAGTTCAAGTTTTGAGTCTCTGTAAAAATATTACATTGGTTTCGAAACAAAAAAGCTGGAATGGAAATGATTTTTCATTCCTGCCATAATGTGTCTATAGATATATGTCAGCATAAGACTATGAATAGTGTTTGCTGACGATAATTCGTGAACTGTACCAAGTTTTTAGAATATTATGTATTCATTTTCGATGGTTCATAGTCGCTCCGTGTCAAACCGTAAAATTGTGAACAAACATGTACTTATCACCCGTAAATCTGTAAACCATCCCATACCATTAGTCGGTTTGCAGCAGGTCATTCTGTGTCCAATAGCAAACAAACGATGGGAACAATTAACACTGGAGTCAATTAAAGGAAAATAATAATTATTTGAGATCAGATTTCATAATGTATGTTTACATTTTTTATTAACAATACTAATATACCTACGTTACATGGTAAGAAAATAAAATTCAAAATAAATAATTAGAAAACAATACAACTATTGATGGTTACATTTGTTTAAAAATGTCTTAACATCAGGTATCCACAATTAGCGCGCAAGGTGTGTTTTGTTACCTTGTAGTTAGTTAGCTTAATACCAATGTTTTATATGGAGCGACTTCCTATATGACTTCCACAACCCAGTTACCGGGTAACACATGTATTATTCTTAGAACGACTGATTGTCAGGCTTTCTGGCTTCTGACTACCTATAGCGACTGTAACAAATGTATAAAGAAAGCACAGTTCTGCTATAATTCTATGGATTTCCGTTTTATATCTCCGAAGTTCATGATCAATTTTATAGAACCACCTGACAAAATCAAAAAAGCCCAGTATAATTCAAACGATAATATTAGCGATAACACCAGATGGAAGCTGTTAAGTAGATAATATAAAAGTGAACACATTTGTATTGTAAATTCGGTGTATTACATTGTATAATAAATATGACATAATATATAAAGTTAAACTGTAATAGACAGCTGTGTTGCTGGGAAGTTTGTTCATCACTGCTTCTTCTTTGCGGCCATAATACTAGGAAGCAGTGAAGGGTGGGCGTTTTGGGGTGCTGTCATAATGTTTTTGACGTGAAAAAGTGCTAATTGAATTAGCCTAATTTCAATAAACATTTTTTTTAAGTTTGAGTTTTGAGAAAGGCTTTTTCGAAATTCATCCGCTAGAGGGGAAAATAAGGGATGAAACTTTTGTATGGAGCTCAGTAATTTTTTATTTAAAAGAAATGTGGTAATTAGCCTCTAAGTATAAAGTAAAAACAATATTTAATTATTTTTTAGTTTCACTCCTTAGCGTAAAAGTGTGGTGTATGCAAGCAAACATGCCGCCAGAATTGGAAAAAACTAAACAGCCAAAATTATGTTTTCCACGCGAGCGAAGCCGCGGGCGGAAGGCTAGTAATATATATTTATACCAAGCTACCAGGTTGTCGTGTATGACAGCGAAACACAATGAAATACAAAAGTAAATTATGAAAATAAATGTATTTTATAAATGAAAGCACACATATACCTGAAGTATGCGGCCATTGTATTTATTTTCTTATTTTTAAGTCTTGGTTACGGCCTCGTTTTACTCTAAAACAGGGGTTTCAAAGCACAATATCGACAACAGCTATCATCATCATGTTTACCATTCACCTGCTATTTACACCCCTTCACAACAGTTAGTTACATTATAGACATTAAAACAGATTCACTTTTACATATGAAATTTTAATTACGTAGGTTTAATTTTTATAAATCAATTTTATATTTATTTTCTGAATGCGAAAGACCAACTGTCATCGGATGACAGAGTGACATAGACCACCTGTCTCTACGGCGGAGCGCCGTCTGGTCGATGAAACAGATTTATGCAAATAGTTCATTCAGAAAAGAGATGCAATACGAATAATTTTTGAAATGAAATCGACGGCAATTTTTACACGGTTTTTTTCAATTTGCTCGATAAATACACCATATATTTATATAATATTGCAGTTGTACCTTGTTCACGGAATTCCCTTTCTTTTGGTTATAAAAAATGTGATGGTAATCATTGAAAATTTTGAGAACTACGCGACGAAAAATTTTAACGAGAGGTTACTTTAGGAATTTTTTTTTCAATGTTCTAGACCATTTCTTTAAGATTTTTTTGAGGTTGTACCTGCATCATATACTTAACTATAAGTGTTATTTTTTTCTGGCTTGTAACTTGCACCAACGTCTCAATCTAGGCGACGAAAAATTGCCTATTTTATAGCTTTTTTCGCAAAGGAGCGCCTTAATAGCGTTTCAGAGCATACGTTGTGGAAATACTTTGATTTTGTTCTACCTGGAGACCGTTATATTTAGTTTGATTTCTCTGCGAGATTGTTTCGTGAGATTTAAAGTTTCTTTGTTTTAGACTCTGTTAAAGATCCATCCAAATTCAATTCAATTCAATTCAGATGGCGAAATTAATTAACTTAATTTCGGAGCAACACTCTTATCTAAGACATTAATTTTATATTCATAAGTTAGATTTCTTATCGTTCAAGCAATAAAAGCTGCGTCAAATCGCTAGGCTAACAGTTTGCGTCAAGCGCGGACCATTTCCCGTGTTCCGCTGTGTCATTGCGCGAACACGCCACATCGTCAACTATTCAGCCACTGTTCGCATTCTTCTCGTGTGTACGTATCATAGGATTTATCGCTGACTCCGCTCGCTGCTTGTTCAATGTGTAGAAAATAGATTTTTTGCTAAAGGAATGGTCGTCGATATCATGATGACTCGGAAAAAATATAGTTTTCATATTTCGTAAAAGATTAGAAAAATATTGGTGCTTCCGAATAAACTCACTGGGAAGCAAGTCCAACATCAAGTAAAAATTAAAGCTTTCAGTAGTTCAAGACACATTACGGTATGAGTCATTAACTTACGTGCTAATTAATATTCCAACAAACGATACGCCACATATATGAGATAGTGTCTGTCTTCTGACTTCATACGTTTGCATCATTAATAACATTCAGCTGACTTAATAAAATAACCTGTGAGAATTCATGTCAGGCATACGTGAACTTCACCCGACGCAGAATGCGATGCGAATAATTGCACCGAGTGAAATATGAACACGAACATTTTATTTTAGGTATTTCTGCAGTTAATGCTTTTGTTTTGTAGATGACAATGCCTGCGGAACTAATTGATACTTGATCCCCAGATTTGATTGAAAGTGAGTTTGATCTGCGTAAGCAAGAAATAAGTAATAGCATAATTGGTTATGAATTATATATTCATTTATTCATGTCGATAGAGTAATAGTGATACTACTACAGCAAAATAAATATAGCATAGAATATGCAACTAGATAAATAAAAGTGTGAATCTCTTCACATTATAAAGAAAACTATATCCAAGCAATTTGCATCGGAAAACCGTTGAAAAGGGACCTCAACAAACTCCAGAAACACGAAAAACTCGTCAAAATAAAGAAGTCACAATCCCCAGCTAATAAGAGCCGAGTGCCGTTAGCGGCGTCTGTGGGAGCAAATCACTCGTGAATCGCTTACCGTACTTATTTCCATTCCGGGCTATTTCACACGTACCCTCAGAACGGCGACATTATCTGACACACTGGCTGGAAGGCCATGAGATTTGGCTTTCAGAAGATGTCAAGATATGTTTAAAATAGCCTTTACGAATCGCAATATTTCAATATACATCCAGCGACTTTTAGACAGGCAACGTGCTGGCTAGTATTTCGACGAGATCAGCAATTTTTTATATAGTTTTTGTCGATACGAGAGTGGAAGAACTTATAAGTAGGAAAACAAAAGGAATAAATAAAGCAGAAGCATTTGTAATAGGTTACTTCTAAATGAAATCTAATGCTCAGGGTCATGTTAGCAAGTGGTTTGGCCATGTTAAAGAAACGCTCAATAAAGCTTTGGCAACAGACAAATCAGGCTTTCAGATTCTACAGTTACATTATTAAATAGCAAGATTCATATTTATAAAAAGAAAAATACGAAGAAAAAGTTAGTTGTCAATTCCCCAGTCTGTGTGTTCGCCTCACAAATGGTTGGATCTGAGAAAACATCGCGTCTGAGTCGATCGAGCGTGAATTATATTCATATGATATCCTCCCTGAACGGATTACTGCCGATCAGATTGTATTGATGCCTCTGTTTGCCGTCTGAGTGTGCTATAATCTTGTGATTTAATGTTATTCTGTAGCTGAATTCAGTATATGAACAACACATGATGTTTGATAGGCGATAGGCAAAAGCTTAGCTTACTGTTCGTATCTCTTTTCGGTATGAGCTTATGTATATTATGTTGGGTTTCATTATAAGCCTACGTGAGATATTTGTAACAAAGAATTTCACAGAGAAAAAGTAATCTGTACTATTTCAGTCCCATATTAAATCTTGGTATTCTTCTAAACTCCTAAATAATTCAGGATCATTTGTCGATTCTTCACCTCACGACACCATTAAATCTATGTCGCAACAATCGTTCCTGACTTCCTCAATTTCTTACAGCAACACAAACGATTTGTTTGGCCAACGTCTTGGCTGGGGTAGCGGAGTAGTTTCGTTACTGTTTTTTGCGACCCCTCGAGCAGGACTGTGAATGATAGTTGTTGTGGTTTATTTGGACGATATATTCTTGTAAACATCAGCTTAACTTTGTTATGTATTGGGCATTAAATCAGACAAAGCTAGTGTAGTGTAGATTTGGAAAGATTTTTATGAAATGCGAAATTTATTTATAATTAATGCTTCTTTTATAATCAATTCTCTTCAGTTTTTCTTGCAATTTACGAGTGTTACCGACCGTTTGAGCGACGAAAAAACACAGTAAATGAAATTAATTAAATTACGCTTGCAAAGAAAATAGGCGGTTAGTTTTCTTGCCTATATCTTTCTAACCCCATTAAAAATCAGAACCACTTAATTTATTTCAAACCAGACATGTGGAAAGGCGGTCAGAGAAAAAAATTACCCAATCATGTACCAAAACGTTTTCAAGATTAGTTTTCTTTATGCTCGGGAGACAGAGGGGGTGGACGAGGGTCGCGGACATCAATCAGCCTGTCCCCATCCCCCCCTTCACTGACACGGCTGTGATTTGTCAGGTTAGGCGCTTATTTAATAGTATAAGTTGGCAAGTGTGAAAGATCTTGTATTTGTTTCGGTTCAATTTGATATATTTATAGCCCTGAAATAGGAGCTTATCTTTAATAACATTACAGTGCTAGGACTGCTATCAAAACAGTTCGTTTTTAATGCGTTGGTATATAGCAGACCTTTTAGTAGCCAGTAAGGAGAGCTTAGAACAAGTTTAGTCGTAATCCCACAAAGGCTTTGTCGGTAACGTTTTATTGGCCGTTTTCATCTATCTCTCAGCAATCAGTAATGTCTGTAGGACTCAAACTTTTAGGTCCTACAAACTTTTAGTTAAATTGTGTTTGCTAGTAGTAGCCTTTTCCATTTAAAATTTTACATTATTTTTTTTCATAAACTGGAGTCTTATCAAATTAGAAATTAGTCTCATAAAAATTACCAAACACTTTTGACTTCTCATGTTCACTCAAATATCTATTAGATTTTTAGTAGTTGATCCTCGTGTGGAGCATAGCGCCACATCACGTCGTCAATATCATTCATCAAGCCGAACCAATTTCCGCCTGTTGCTATTCGCTCCCCTCTCATATTGTTGATGTATCACCTTTTTATTTCACATGCTCCAGTATTATTACTGGGAAATTCTTGGGATTTGCGTGGATTATTATTGATGATGCTCTAACGGTGCTTTAGATGAGTGTCTGTATTTTCTAGTTAAGATTGCGGATTGAACTATTGTACTCAAGGCTTATGCATTTCATGTTCCATTGTTAAAGTCTAATTTAATCTACGTACCATTATGAGAAACATAAAATTCTTTGATCAAAACACGAAATTCATGGGAAAATATCGCAATATTTTTTAGAAAAAAAACAGTCTCCTTCAAAGCCTTTCCAACAAATTCCAAAGTATAATCCATAAACCTTATGGTATAAACAACCCATGTCCGAGCTGATTAACTGGTCATCGGATACAGGGGTGTAATGAACCTGACCCGGGTAATGGGGAAACCTACCCCGATGGTAAAAAATGGCCCGAATATGTTGTTTATGGTTTTCCGGTAGCTTAGTGACAGATTTTGAGACTGATGACAGGGGAAATGTGACAAGGGGCTTACGTAGTCATACCCTTCGCATTTGGAAAATTGGGTTATATATTTTAGTTTACTTTAAATATGCATGTCGTCTACACTAATATTTTATAGAAATGGTTAGTTTATATAAAGGTGATCTTTAGAACAGGTTAACTGATAGATACTTAAAGTTCTTTCTCTACTAGAAAGCCAAATTATGTTTGAGTGTTAAAAGCTATTTTTCATGCGCACAAAATGCGGATGATGGCACAGATAGATACAGCTAGTTTGTAATAAAATAAGTCTCGTATAAAATATGGTTTGTTGTACAAGTTACAGCTTTATTTATACCGTTTAGGGTAAGCGCGGAATGTATGCAAATGATAAATGGCTTTTCTCTTGGATTTGGGAAACTACTACTAAGCGTAGAAATACACTGATGAGAGTTCAGTAAACACGATTACTCTTCCGAAATTATTGGGTTTTCCTGAAAAGCTTGTGGTGACTATTGGCCATCCTTATTCACTGTGGTAGACTATGTTACTAACTATTATGTAAGGGGAGATGGCGATTGAAGGGACAGCATTACGTCTATAAGAATGCCAATCCTTTGAATAATAAATAAAAAAAACTTTAGTTTTTTAACATAACACTAAAATATGATCACATTTAAATCATGCAACAGATTTACGAGCAATATATTCAGCGGACGAGGTCCATCGGTGACATAGTGCCGGCGAAATTGGCACATAAGTTAACGCCCGCGCCAATGGACAGCAAACGATGGCAATTCAACATGGATTCCGGCGACAATATCGATTTCCCCTTCTGAAACGATTCTGTCTGTGGCAAATGATATAGAATCTTTTGTTTCGGCGTCAATTTTTGTGTTGTATGTCCGATTCTATTTGATTCGGATTGTGTTGGAATGAGAGTGTCAATTTTGTTGGTAACAGGAAGAGTGGAAGAGCCCGTGTCCTAGCACATCTATCATGGCGTGGTAGAAATTTTAGCGGGGTAGCGGGGCTGACTATCCAGGGTACGCTAGACGAATATAATTTAATCTAATCAACTAGCTATGTTTCATAGAACTTACCTACGTGAATTGAATTTTGGAGTTCAAGTAACATGTAGGCACCTTAACACTACATGCCTAAAAAATAATTAAAACATGTCTTAATGTAGAACAATTTCAATGTATTTACTGTTGGACATATCATTTATAAGTCTTTGCTATCTAACTACTACGACAACGACATCATAGTTACGAAAATAGCAACAATCTCCTTTTCGTCAAAAAGCGATACGTTTGTGTGTTTCAAACTTCGGCACTACTTATTTGCTAAAATGACGCCCGATTTCATCCGAATAGGTTTCCGATTGTAAAACCAATGTATCGAATAGGATTTTGTGGGTGTTTGAAACGATGTCCATACGTCTGTCTGTCTTGTTTAATGCTGATGTATTGTTTGTGGGACCATACGACTGTTTGATGGATGGGGAAACGAATCGAATTCGATTGTTTTACCGATGTATTTCAGAGTTTGGGGAATGTCTTATGAGGCAATCCGTTTTTCATCAAATTGTTTGTTGTTTACTCCACAAATGTATGATGAGTTTGTTTGTTTGTTTCTTTTCCAGTTTAAAAGTTTTCTACGTACAGCACAACTACCTGTTACTTTTGCTGAAGTTGTCGGGTTATATTTATACGATTAAATATTGGAGCAAGTAATTCATGATCTAGGAATGCAAATAAAATCTCAGGCTTTCATAAAATGTTGCAACTAATATACTTTTAGTTAATTATTGCATTAAATCATGCAATAATATATACCGACACACAATTTAGTTTCAGAATATTTTAGCAACTTCCCCACCATCTTTAACTAAACTATTTGTATCCATCGACTCTACTGCAGAACCCGATGCAAAGCGTTACAAATTGTTAACCAACAAATACAGTTTAACTAGTGGAAATATTTGCCGAACTGGTCAAGTTTAAATTATATTTCCAGAGTTTGGTATAAAGGACCTCAAGGGGTTTGATGTGGATACAGTTTCGGTAGTTTTACTTTGAGTTGCAGGACTAATGGAGTATGAGATTGGTGAACAAGAGTTGAAGGAAACTGTAGGTGCATCAGGAGTTCCTACTGATAGTATGACTTTAGTTAATTGTATAAAGAATAACAACAATGCAATAGGAACTGATGTATAAAATACTCCTGAAAGAAATACAAGATTTTTGATTTCAAAACTAAGATGATGGAAATAAATAAAAATGTAAATGTAAAACCTAAATCGTAATTCAACATAAGTTACTAGATATAGAATCACTCTAAAGTATTAATATTGTATAAGTTCAGAGCAGTAAACGTATCCTTGATCTAGCAAAGCATATATCGAGTGGGGGCGGATTGAAACAGATTTGAATAAAGGAATTGTGCAAACATTGCAAAGCTTAGAGGTCTTCACTCGACTTTCTGAGGAAAAGAATAGAGTTGTTGATATTTTTATTCAGTTTAAAAGTTGGAAAGATACCTAGACCACGTTTTGAGGGTAGTAATGTATTCATAAGGTGTTTTGAAAATATCTATAATTTTTTGATAAGTTCATGTTTATCTTTGAAAATTTCATAAGATGTTGGAACAAAGTGTATGTCACGAATATAAATGAAGTGCCGAGCTGTTAGATCAGTATCTACATATCCAGCAGCGATGCAATAACCATTCATTTCTACTCTAGATACTGTTGCGACACAACCTTGCTTCCATTCAATACAATCCATGAAACATACATATTTATCACAGGAGAAAACCCATTTAATATTTCGTTCAGCTCAGCACAGTATTCTCCAACCTCTCTCCGACCAGTGATTTATATTGCTCGATAACTGCCTTATCGATAGAACATTCGTATGCGAGCAAACAGTGCAGACCACCCGCTCCACATTATCTGGCCACAACACTAAGCACGCTGTAGCCTTGTAGCTGATATCTTAATAATAGGGATGGGGCTAAAGTATCGATACGTGTATTAAATGTTATAAGTTGGTGCAGTTTTAGTACTAATCACATGAAGATAATAACTCACTAACTTGTCATTAAATTGTTTTATGAAATGATAATCTATAAATATCTTTACGTTACGGTTTTAGAAAAAACTACAGTTTATGTTAATCCAGAGAATTGATAAGAAAATAACTGAAAAAAATTGTTAGCAATAAAAATACGGGATCAGTATTTTAAATGATCACACACATGAATTCTAATACTCGATATCGATACTAGACAAAGTCTCAGCTCTACTCTACGCAGGTGCGCCTTCGGTCGTTGCGATCAATTAGTCGATAAGCGTTGTGTGCTTACGGATCTACGGCCATGAACCACAGAGTACCA
This sequence comes from Pyrrhia umbra, assembly GCA_963891755.1. Classification (NCBI taxonomy): domain Eukaryota; kingdom Metazoa; phylum Arthropoda; class Insecta; order Lepidoptera; family Noctuidae; genus Pyrrhia; species Pyrrhia umbra. Next base: position 533,615 of record OY982937.1, on the reverse strand, counting down.
TGAACACGCAGTAGGTAATGCAATTTAATCTAACCGTAATGTTTTATGTTGATAACAGAGTTTATTTGCGTGAGAAATAAATCGTATGGAATATTTTAGGCGATTGAGTGGGTAGCAAGGCGGCTTCACTGAAGGTCTGAGCTGCTTGGTGTTTATTTACGTGATATTATAAGACAGACTGTCTTTGTGACACAACTGATAAACTGGCGGCATGAACTGATTGATATAAGTTGTTAAATTATGAGATTTTCATGTTTTCCAATATCTAAAATGTTAATTTAGGACGATGTTAGTTTAACTAAAAGGTTTTATTAAACACGTGCTCACAATGATCGCACATATACATAGATAAGCGTTAAGCTAAAAAAATATAGACAGCATGGACAGTTCAATATTGAATGTAGGTATGGGTTTTTCAATAAATCTTATTAAACCTTTTTCTTCACTTGTCTCGTTAGATTTTCGATCCAACTTGTGCTACTGTATTTCACAGACTGTGGTCAAGTATCGAGCATTGTGTTCCAAGATGGTATTCATAACGAGTGGCCATTGGCTTATTGTCTTAACATTCATGTAAGACGCAATCCTATTGGATATTCTCCACTGAGGCATGGGAGATGTAAATATAGCTGGTATTTCATCGGTATTATGAGAAATCGTAAGTCCTATCGGGGACAGTTATTGTTGAAAATAGGTTAATAGTTCTGAAATGGGATACGGGTAGCCATCAAAATTTAAGCTATAAGACACAGTTTATAATAGTGTTAGTAATAATTTTTATATTTACTATTTTTTAGACTTCATTTAATTCATTTTACTCCTCAATATATGGTAAATAATTGTCACAAATAATTTTCTCACTAGAAGTGAATATATTATGTATGTATGTAGGCAAAGAATTTACTGGGATTAAGTTAATAATAAGCTATATCCCCATCTCTATTAACTTTAAGCTCGACACCAAAAATATTATCAGAATAAACAGCATACACTGTAATGCTGTATTTTTTCTTTTTCTTTCAAAATGTCGCATCGTCTCCGGAAGCAAGTAAGACCGGAAATAAAAGTTGGATGTAGGAGGGGATGGGATGGGAGGGGGTCCCGTGATAATCCCCAAGTAATCCCCCGACTCAACTAAACTGCTAAGTTGGTAACATTACTTTATAATAACGTAAGTATAGGGCTTGTATTTGACTATGTGCGTTTTTATTTTCTTTGCTGATATCTGATAAGAGAAATTAAACCAACTTGTTCATTATTCAAATATACTGAACGCTGTAACTATCATTAATCAGAATAAAAAATATAGAAAATAAACCTTGTGTTTTACGAATAGAGTCGAAAATTTAAACAGCGGATTTTGAGCGGGGACATCCATAAAAAGTTCTACAAATTAATGCTATATGTTTGAAGTGTTTATAAAATCATACGATTTGTAATTTTGTTCTTGAGGAAATAGTTTAGGTTCCAGCCGGCGTACGTGACTGCAGAAACAACACTGCCTACCCCGCAAGCTAAACATGAGCTTAATGTAGGTCAATATGTTTTGATAACAATAAACATTAAGTACAAACTAATGATAAAACTAGGCTAGTTTGGTGAAGTGGCGCTGCTACGTAGTGATCGCGGATTCGATAACTTCGGAGAGTCAGACTCTTACTGAGTAAAACCCATCCAGGTTCCTTCCTCAGGCCTTTCTATTCCAGGGGCGCGGTAACTCTTTCGAATATCCCGCAGTACCGGCAGGCCATGGCCCAGTGGGGAGGTCCCCGTCACGGATTCGATACCAGTAGGCCTAGCACGAATCACTTTCGAAAAAGTATTCGTATCGACAGCGATTTTTAAATGAAATACACTCGTATTCTACGAACTATTTATTTAAATTTATGACTTTAATCTTATCTTTGGATGCTGCAAATTGTTATTTACACATTTTCAACTTAAATTTTGCTCTAGTATGGTTGTATATATGATTCGAAAATCGTTTTCGATACCAATACTTTTTCGAGAGTGATTCGTGCTGGGCCCACTGACACATCATCTACGGAGAATTTATTTATAGTAGTTCTGTTGAATTTACTTATTAGATTTGTTAGATATTTACGCTGTGTAAATATAATATTTTTTTTTAAACTAAATATTTATAGCATTGCAATATTTACCTTTCATTAAGAAAAGGTTACATCGGTTCAGGATGAAAACGGTTTGAAGTACAATAAAACAAACAGCGCACTCAGCTCACAATAAACTACCCTGCACCTACCACCGAACATTAGCCAAACTACCCTCCCGATAAGCGCACAATTCTAATCCTACCCGATCCATGTATCTTCCGGGCCAAGTCGAACAGCGCCTGGGCGGGCCCGAGTGCTGAACTTAAGTAACAATTGAATTTAGTGCTGGTTTAGCATAGCGCACATCTAGGTTTTAGCATAGATTAGTGTTTAGTCTTAGTCGCTGGTGCAGACATGGGTTTAGTGATTGCTTAGGTATAATTGTATTTTTTTATTGGAGTCTGAAGTAATTTAACGTAGTGTGAAAACAGGTATTGAAGATTTTAGTGACAGTCTATAAATTATAAATAGGCCAAGAGTGTCCCTGCTGGTAGAATTTAAAGAAATAATAATTTAATATTTAAAATAAACGAAGAAAATTTCAAAACCATACTATGACTTTTAAAAAAATCGTAAATGTGTTCCTATAAATATCTTTTCTCTTGTATTACTATATTACATACATCAACATCTAAGTTTATCAATATAATATAACTTAACTATATTTTTGTCATCTAAACCTTTCAGCGGATCAAGCAGATTATCTTGGGGGCAGTTTATCAACCCTTAAAATATAACCCTGTGGCAACCGTCGGTGAGCCTCGTTGCTGATGACAAACTTTGTCGTGTATCGAACCTCAGACGGGCCACCCGGACCAGGGCCCAGGGTACGAGAGGTAGCGGGTAGGAAGTTGGTACCTATCGTCATCGCTTATCGGTGTTCCAGCGCGGTGAACAGCAAAAACTACGGCTTTGGATGAATAACAACTGCTCAATCAGAATTAAGATAACGGACTGCGTGAAAATTTTCGTCATACGATTTTTGAAAAATATTGATGTTGGAAGTTTTTAGAACTTGCTGCGGCTCCAAGAAATTTGTATTTACAAAAATCATTCAAAGTTATTTACGCAATAATAAATCTTGATTAATCTAACAACAGAAAAGAGGAGGACACTTTACAAAAAAAAGTATACAATTACATAAGTTTTTCAAACCTATTAAGTCGTAAACTGAGACGTCGTCGCTACCGCTTCTGAAATACGCCTAAAACCAACCAATAGCGTTTGAGCGAAAGATTAAGAAGTCACCCGGCGAACATGTTTCCTTACTTTGTTGGTCGCGCTAAGCCAGGGCTGTCGCTCTAGGCTTAGCGCTTTATATTGCAACTTTCACTCTTTCACTCCAGTTTTATTTTATTACGATAGAGTGTTGGTGGAGTTTTAGTTTGTCGCAAAAGTTTCTGCTCATTGGTAATGGACATGCAATCGTTTTCGTGTAAGGATACAAAAAGTTGTTTGAATTTAAGTTTAGATTTTAGTTATGGCATCGGTTTTTTGGATTGAACTAGAGTTGGTAATTGAAAATTGTTTACTATTGTGTAAATAAGTTATGGAAAACATTTATATCTGTCACTCTTGTAAGTGATAGCCATCACAATATGATTAGTTAAACAAGCTGTTTTATAATAATTTATACTATAGAATAAATAACATCAAAGGATCCTTGCATGCAGAGAGAAACAAATTATGAAATCAAGACAATAAATACACAGCACAAAAATATAAATTTATTTTCAACTGAAGATCTGTAACAAATCTAAATTCAGATAAACATTTCGAAATAATGTTATTTATCCATTCACAACACCAAAACTTATTTCGGAATTGTCAGACCATTTATTCACGAAATAAATAAAATCTTCTCACGTACGCGCCAACCCTACGTTACGCACACACGCACGTAAGGAGCGATGATCAATCAAAGGCGTCACTTTACACGCAGCCAAACGCACACACACGCATTCCTACGCTAATATAACATTAGTGTGGGTAATAAAAGAATAAGGGCTACCCTAATATAGGGAATGAGTTTTTCTTGTAACTAGGATCTATTTGGTGGATTTTTACTGGGATTATTATGTGATTTTTTCTTCTTGAAAGTGCTTTTTTAGGACTTGTCCAGGGGCAAAAGTGTCGCTTTAAGAGCTGTTTTCGTATGCAATGGTAGCTTTTAGGTTCAATGTTATACTTTATGATACAAAAATAAGCTGTAAGGTTAGATTGATCAAAGGTCAAAATGTTTCTTGCAGTAAAAGCCTCATTAGTTCCTTTACTGCTGCTAGCAGTCTTCACAAGACTAATGATAATGTCCTAGAATTAAGCTATTAGTACATTAACGAACCAGTTTAGTCTTAACACTAGGCTAAAGAAAGCACTGCTAATTATAATGCATTAAACATAGAACGTACAGAAAAGTAATGTTAGAAGGGATTATTATTCATACTTAAGTACAGTGCAAGAGATATGGCTTCTCGAACTGCAATTAAACATAATACAGCATTTATAAGATGCAGATTCAGAAAATGTTTACCAAAACACCATTCCACAGATATTACATATTAATTTAAAAAACATAATCGTCGAAGCCAAATCTAAACCAAATCCTCAACTCAGCTACAATTTATTTAAATCCAAACTCAAACCAACTAAAAGGAAATTTGCAGAAATATAATTTCCTAACCGAGGTGTTAGAAGTGAAAAATCAAGAGGAACCTCGCCGCAAACTAAATTTACTAGCCTCGAGCTGGAAGTTGAGACCTCGGCTAAATAAACTAACAATTTGTTTTAAATTGAACTTGTGACTTCTGCTCTTTGACAACCCTGCGGGGATGCGGTGCGGCTGAGAGCGGGGAGCGGACCAACTTTTATAGGATTCTTTTTCTATGCATTATTTGTTTTTCTATCCAGTATAAATGTAAAGATAAAAATCCGCGTGTTATTTGCTCGCTGAGTACATTGATAGGGCTATTTTTAATGTTTGCATTGTAGAGGATGATAATTATAATATAAAACTAGATGAAACATTAACGAAGTACTCTTTTAATCTCGTATCGTAAAGATATCACTTGCACTAAAACTTGTAGCCTGTAGATAGTTCTCCTTGCAAAATTAAAACTTAGCCGATTTATGACAAAGATCATCTCCAAATAATACTGTGCTATCGTTTTGATATTCTCGCTTATCGCGTTCCATACGACCTGAAGTGCTCTCATAAAATAACCAAGCAACGTCGGCTCGCGTTTTATCCGCACGCAGCAGCGAATGCATTAAGCATACTCAGAAGATAAATAGGCTGAAAAGGCGAGAGTTGGGTGGTAAGCTGAGATCTAGGGAGAGAGGTGTAGCTGTTGAGTGATTATTATAAAAGTTTTCATTAAAATGAAAAGTTATTGGCAACGTGTTCCTTCTTCATTTTTAATCCTCCAAACTTAACTTATTACTTGTTTCTATGCAGATAGAAATAGGGCCAAGATAATGACGATTCAAATGTGCAATGCTATAAAATAAGTGAATACTAAGATATCGTCTAATGAAGAGTTTATAGAAGAAAGAAGTTCAAATAAACGTTAAAAGGTAAATGATGAGGAATAGACATAAACAATAACGGTTGAACTCTAATTAGACTCTAATTAGGAAATACCGCGTGATAACTTCATGATTCTATTGCATTTGAATATAAAGCCAATCATACCTTACGTTTTCTCGGCATGACGGCTGAACCGATTTAGATTAAATTTGGTACGGAGTTAGATGGTACATTGGAGATGATTTTTGGGTGCGTTAAATAGTTCCCTCAGGACGCAGGCGACACTGCGGTAAACAGCAAATTAATATTCTCATCTCGTAAATAAACTAAGCTTAAAGTTTAGCATATAAAGAGCCTAAAGATGATTTAGAAACTTTTATCCTTTACCGAATAGAATTGCTCCGTTCATCAACTTTACATCTTGAACTACATTCCATACTCCAGGGGCGGCGTAATATTATAATTAGGTGGCCACAACAAGAGGTGGTTCGTGGACTATCTCCCATCTCAATCCCCGTGCTACCGGCCGAAATATATTTATTTTAGTTACCTACCCTCTTTTAAAAATACCAAGTAATGCTTTAAAATTTGCGGTGGCGAAATTAAGTTTGCTTGCGAGTGGTTGGGAGGTAATGTTAAAATGTTATTTTTAAATAGGTGCTTGAAGTTGTTTTTTGAACATATTCCTTCTCTATGAAGTGAGGGGTATTATGGTGTTTTAATAAAGAAGGAGGAACTTTATGAAATTACGTAAAAATATCAAATTTTATATTTCGGATCCCGATCCGAAGGCAAAAAGTAAAATTCCTGCAAATTATATTGGACACAAATCCACAGGTTTTAAGTCCGGTAAAAAAACAACGTAAGAAGATAGACAGCATCAAAGTTATACGGTCACCTAATAGGAAACCACCTTTATACATGTCTTAAAAATCATCTTCATGTCGTCATGCTGGACTGAAGTAGCAATAAACAAAGCTATAACTTGACAGTGGCAGTCGTAACTTAACAGTGACAGCCGTAACAACAGTGACAGTGGTGACTGAGCGGTAGGCAGCATTATTGCGTGCCTCACTTTATTGCCAGTCGCCATTCACTTAATGAGAGTAACTGATAACTTTGCTCTTTATTCTTACAGTTGTTTTTATTTTTATTGCGACTGTTAAGAGGTTATTTTAATTATAGACCTACTTATAAGCTTCTGCCGGTGACTTCGTCTGCGTAGACTTCATTATTGGGTCCAGTAAATGAAATAAAAATAATATTTAAAAATCAAGATTTAAACTGTATGCCGAATTCCATCAGAATTAATGATTGAGTAACAAAGTAAGAACATTTAACATTTCTGTGATATTTGTATGATTTATTTGAAAACGTTATCTACATAGAAGCATGGTTGGTTGGTTAACGTCTTTGTAGCCCGTATTATGTCTAGCAACTGAATCGAGTTGTAACAATGACTGCTATTAGTGTAGCAACTGGAGGCGACAGCTTAACTCCTGGTTGCTTGATTTACTCCTGGCTGTTTTATGAAATTTTCGAAACCGGACAAGCAGCCGACCTAGTATAAACATCTATAATAACACAGTCATAACAGATACATCCCCAGAGTCAAAGCTGAAATGTCTTATGTGCATGTAATTAGATTAGGACTCATCATCCTTTCATCATCGCCCACACACAGTGACGCTAGCCCAGCTCCCTCAGCAAATAGTTCTATTTTAGTTAAAACTAGATGACCCGGTGAACTTCGTATCATCTTTAACTATCTTAACTTTTTCCCTGGACTATGACAAATATTTCAAAACCAAAATCAGCGAAATCGGCCCAGCCGTTCTCGAGTTTTAGCGACTCTAACAAACATCGATTCATTTTTATAACATAGAAGATTATAAGATTGCTATCTAAATTCCTAAAATTCCTCTACACTACAATAACCCTACATAACAACCAATTCCTCAACAAGAACTAACACAAGAAACAAATTACCATTAAACTCAACACTTGTACCTCAGCCCCGTCAAACCGGGTAATCCGGCCGCCGACAGGTTAATACCGTTGTTGTCCGGAAAATATCCGGACAACTATTCTGTAAACCCTTGTCCATTGTGGGATGTTCATTTTATCCGTTTGTAACCTGTAATGTTTACAGATGATCGCGTGAGGGTTAAAATAAGTATTTTTTTGGGATTCTTTTGTAGTATTTTTTCATAATTGTTAGTGAAGTAGGGGTTAGTGTTGGTACGAGGTAACCTCCGTACTTTTGCACTCATTTATTTTGAGTAAACTTTCGAAGGTGGTTGTAAATTGTTATTGATTCGAGAGAATATTTGAACTGACAATACCATTCGTTATAATTTCCAAAAAGTACTTAAAATGTTGCCCTATTGAATATCTAATAATAAGTATATTTTACTTTTGATTTTCTCCCTGACAAATTTTCTACATAAGTTATTACATAATTCCTGTGAATTCATATCACATTATGCAAAATATTTTTTAAACGAAGAATTATTCGGTCAGTATAAAATCGTGCACAAACCCACAAATTAACTAAATCACATTGGAATCATATCCGTATCAGTTTACAAGCGCATTCGGTCATTTAATTCAATCATTAATACGGGGCTCTGCAACATTAGTGATGCGCTGACGTCCCGGATTATACCGGATTTGTAGTTTTAATACCTCCGACAGATAATGGTTTTATAGTGGTTTACGGTTTGATGTGTTATTGGATAATGATATTACATTTCCACACAATTTAGACAGTGCTATTTTTTATTTTAAAAATTATTTTGTGACTAGGTTCTATCCTGTGTTATATGCACATACGCCTATAGAACTCTGGAGTATTATAGCTTTCAATGTTTTAGTGATATATTGTGAAATAATATTTAGTAGTTATTAAGATCCTTATGCCAATAGTTATTAAGATCCCGCGGTTTCGCCCGAGTTCTGAGGGGACTACGTCACGCACACGGATAAAAACTAACCTTCAACCTTCGCCAGGTCTCAATCTATCTCCAAACCGTGAAAAAGCCTTACAAGTTACAACGAGCAATAAAGTTAAGCTTCGTTAATCAATAAATACTTTATTGATTAGTGTTCAGGAATAAAGTCCAATATTCAGCTAACCAATACACTTTACATCAATATAACAATGTACTGCACAAATATTCATAAACATACATATACCGCATTGATTTTCCCAGGGTCTACTAAATCTTCTAAAAGGCCAAGTGGTCGTATTTACAAAGTGGCGGCTTGCATACGTCTGAGCAGTCAAAAGAGCGACAAAGGCTTGCAAGCTTGCAGGCTTGTACCCGGACAGGTATTGTGCTGGCTTGTGATTTGTGCTGTCACCGGTAACCGGGATTTCAAATCCGGGTAAAGAATTAAACAGCTTGTGTAGGCACGGATGTGAATTCCGTTGGAGATTACCACATCACTAACAAATATTGAACTAAATAGGTAGGTCAATTCTGTGAATAATTTGTCTGAAATCTGAAAATTGATATTTGATCTGAGCGCTTGATTAGTAAGGTCGAAAATTTAATTTCTACATACATAATATTTCGAATCGGACTGTCCACAACGAAAAGGACTATTTACTGAAATATTGTTTTTTTTCCTTCTAGCTGTTTCGCGCGTTAACTCTTCATATTCATACCAAATTGTATCCAAATCTGTTCAGCCGTTTTACCATGACCAAAGCGTAACAAACTGACTTGCGTATTTAGTCATAATTTAGTTAGGATTATTCGCGTTTATGTAATACATAATAATAACAATTATTTCGCGATTAATTCCTTCCATACCGCGTTCGTAATCGCGCCCGCATGATTGCGTTAACCGTACCGCATCGTTGCATATCGGACATATTATTATTATCAGAACATTCGGTACCTGAATTATATCAGACATTATCATTGTGGTATATTCACTGAATATTATTTATGTTCGGAATATTAATTGGAATCATGTCATTCTATTGAATTTCTTCGTTATAACCAATTACCTATTAGGGCCTAAATTATCACAGAAAGCCCGTAAAAAAGAATTTGACGACGTTTCTTGGGTATTCTATAGCTAGCTGTATCCCTCGGTTTTATCCACGGCCTGGATAATTTACTTGAATAACTTGGATTAAAACTAATCTATGTCTTTTCCGACGTTTAATCCATGCAAAATTTTATCTAAATCCGTTGAGCAGTTTTACTATGATAAAATAACATATAGACAGGCAGTCCGAGTTACTTTCTTATTTATAATATTAGTAACAAACTGGCCCATAATAATCTCAAAAGACAAACACATAAAGGTAAGATCGACAACCACTACGGTCAACAAAACAAGCTTGTTTCCCAAACCACGGCGGCTATGACAGATAAGCGTAATTTCGATAAAATATCGTCGATAACTGCACGTGTAGCGCTCGGCGGGATTTATGGAAGGTGTCCGTACCTTTACCTTTGAAGGCGTGAAGGTGTAATTAGGAGGGGGGTGAAATAACTGCGCGCAGGAGTTATTAATGGGGGTACATTTTTGTCAAGTTTACTGTAGAATGAGTTGTTTTTTTTAAAGGGTGCACGTACCTGACTGAAATGTCTTGAACATTGGATGTATGTAAGTGAGGATTTTATTGATACCAAGGGACAATAAAAGCAAGTCCCTCGGTTTTTTCTTTACTTCACAAAAAGGTCCAATTAAACAGAAAAGTTTTTAAGAATGGAAAGCTTTCACAGCCGCAAATTAACCCTCAAATTAGAATAGGTGGAGAAACGCAAATTTGTCCGTATGTAGGTAATATATTAAGTGGAAAGAGCCGACAAATATTTGTTCATAAAGTTAGCTCAAGCAGGGTTATAAGCGTGTAAACATGCAAACACACATTCACAGCCGTTTATTATAAATGGGGGATTAGTTGGGGTCTCCGGTCAGGGTGTAGGGGGTAAGAAATTAGCGGGGTCGCTCAAAAATAATAATTGTCGAATAGTAGTAAATAATAAGGAACATAAATAAATTTTAACTAAAATATATTATGAATACTTGGTACTGATGAAATCCTTATATTTATAAAAAAAAACGATGGCGTATCAAGACCAATCAAGACATTATTTTTCGAAATACCAAGGATCAATTTTGGCAATTCTGAAAAAAACTATGTACTCTTTTCTTCTACTCTCTGTTATTTTCTATGCCTAAATAGAACATTAATGAGGAAGTAATTTGATATATTAATTGAAAGAGTAGATAGATCTAGAGTTTGAGGAGTCAGTTTAGCATGTTTTCAGATGTATTTTACTATTAAATTCAATTACCCGCTATCGCTCCCGCTGCCGCTTGTCCCATGTAACACCTGACACCTTAACCTCAGCGGTGTAAACGCTTTCGCTAATGAATTTAATTAAATCGAGTGGTGTGCGGGGATTTATCGGGCCGATGTGTTTGCCCGCACAAACACACTGCTCGCGAGCGGTAACACGGACTAACAAGCTGAATGCTAGATTAGGGAGATTTTTGGTTGAATTAAAAGTAACTGCGTTTTGATAGTAAAATAAAATTGTATGATAACCTTTCCTACATATAACAAAAGAATGGAATTTTCTTTAATGGAATTACACTTGGAGAAAAACTGCGTTTCTATAATAACTTTTAGCGGTCGTTACTTCTAGTTCCTTTGGAGCATAACTTAATTTCCTGGAAGTAAAGTGTCTTATTGCAAGTCTTCAGTGTATGGTAACGTTGTGTGACAATTATTACCAAAACATTGTATATTTAGAGACTACAACTGTATATGAAAAAAAAAGAATCTGGATGTCGTTGATGATAAAAAAATTAACATAGTACAACCTTAGTAGGTAATTCACTCACGTATCACGTTCTAGCTACAATAAATTGAAACTGTATCATGTTATAAAATATTGAATTATTCCACTTACAAATAAACCCAGAGGACTATAAAAAAAACTTCAATTACCTGCAACAAAAATAAAACAAAATTTAACAAAACACAGTAACATCACTATTAATAACAAATACATTTCTCGACACTGGCCATATTACCGGCATGCCTAGACTGCATTCAGTGTAGTGTTTACTTCAGCCTAGGTACCTCATAGACCTAGGCTGCCAGCCCGCCTGTCTGTCTGCAGTCAAATTAACTTGAGTACCAACCAGCTGCACTTAAATGCTGTTGTTTTATTTTTAGTTTCAATAGTAAAGGTTTTTTTTTATTTTTAGTTTGATGTTTTATAAAAGGTGTTCAATAAGAAAGTTTCTGATAAATGACATTTTATGTGTGACGAGTTTGAATGTTAAAGTATTTTTACGACAATGATTCTATAAATCAGAAATACTCGTTTTGTTAAGTTAACAGTGAATGAAATGAATCACTTGTATAACTTAAAAAACACTCCAAAATCATTATTAGTTTAACAATATCCAGACGACAGTTTTTGAAGATTACTGACAAATAAAACTAAAATGATGAAACTAGTCCTCTGTCACTTCGGGTAAGTACTACTGACCCGTACAAAATAGATACAAAATAATTCAACCACTAACAGAGAGAGTGCGAAAATTCCCAGCGAAGGAAATGGCAAGCAATACTTAACGGCCTATGTAGAATTATGTACATATATCTAAATACAAATGTAAAGAGAAAGTGCGCGAAACAATCGGATTGTAAATATTACCAGCTGTTGCCAGAACACTAGACAAACTTGGCGCAGAAGGTTCACATACAATACTAGAGGATTCATGACGTCACAAAGATGTTAGAATAGCCATTCCTTTTATGAATGATCGTTAATATGAGACGATTTTTACTTTCTATTAATTGTAAAATTACTATCTATGCTTCGTTAAATATAGTCAACAGTTCCACAAGTCGACAAAAACATTGAGGGCCCGTCGAATATAAAGGTCGTTAAAAATTACAATTACTACACTTTACATCGTGTTCAAGTCGGTAATCAAAGATTATAATCTTATAAACTTAGTTTTCTGTGTTTTCTTACGTAGGCAACGAGTCTGGAATCGGAGCCAGCGGGATTTGTTTAATGAGAGCCGACACGCAAGTTTGAAGGCCGACTAATGGACCCGGCCAAATTAGACGAAATACCCTGATTACCGAACGATTTTATATTAATTTAAAGTGCCGTACAATGTACAGCCGTTATTAATTAAGAAATATAAATTAATTAGGGACAAAGGAGGTCTCTACAGTGTTGCTTTTTCATAAGTTATTAATAATAACACTTCTAAGGCGTTCGTAATTTGTCTCGGGTGGCGGAATTAAGAGAAAATTATTTAGAGTCTACGAGGAATCTTTTACCTCGGAAATTAAGAGGAAAACTGATTTGAGGCACTTAATTTACTTATTCAATGAGTAAGTATGAGAACATCAAGGAATAAATTATTTAAAGAATTGTTTTTCCACCACAAATACCTCCTCTCACCTAAACGAGGCAGTTAATAAATCGATCTTCTATAAAAAATGGCCGAAAACGTTAGCCCGGAAACAAGGTAACCGAAGGAATTTATGTGGGTAAATGAAGAATAATGTCCTGCGATATTGAACAACTTCGAGTTGGTTCTGAGAGTTGAAAATGTGGGAGTTCGGTCAAGAGACGAATAAGTTGAAAGATTAAAAGAAACGGCGAAGTTGAGCAGTAGATAAAAGGGCGCGTGTGTACACAGAAAATTTCAAGATAAAAGGTAATTCTCTTGAGGCTTATAATCTTCAGGTAAGCAAGAAGGTAATGTAAAAAATGTGGGGAAAATGCTAAGAAATTTTCTGCTGGAAGTTATTTTCAAAACACGTGTAATAAGACAAGAAAACTAAATATAATATAATTGCTATAAGCTTCACATTTTGTGTGATAATTTGGATTTCTAAATTTGCACATACATTTTGAACTTTTTAAGAATTTATATACCTAATTATAAGTACAAAGTAAGAAAACGACTGCAAAAGCAACTCGCAGTGACGTCACGAATTCCATATTTCCTCATTCATACCTATCTCCCATGACATACGCTTAAATATTAATTAAGGGTAAGCTCAAGGAAAAATCTCGTGAGAAAATGGGCGAAAGATATAAGATTCCCCCCCACTTCCACTTCCACAAGTAATCCAATATAGTCTGCGGCAATTACAAAAATTAACACTTAGTCGGGAATCTCGCAATCTCGCAAATGATATCGCGGGAACTGTTTATTGGAGCCCCGGGATCCCGGGGGATGTGTCCGGGACTGTTAATCACGGCGGGATTACGAGATCTGTTGTGGTCAGCCGTCGGAAAGTTTTCGATCATGCGCTAGCTTTTGTTCGCGTGTTTGCGGTAGTTCGTGACATTTCACAATAATGAAAGCATTTTATTACATCGAAAATTATGCTACAGCAAAAACTAAGAGAAACCATTCAACTTTATGAGTATTTAGATATATCAATAAATCAAAAGAAAATTGTCTTTTATACGCCTAGAAGACACGGTTAGATAATATAAAAACTTTTTTGTATAAAGGAAAATCCCCCGAAGTATAACATTAGTAATATGATGTTTATTTGTCTCTTTATATAACAAGGGACAGCAAAAAAACAAAACAGCGTCACGTCGAAACACTTAGCCACCCGAACCGAGGGAAAAAAGCAAAAATCAATAAATACACCGGTGACTGTACCGTGAAATATCGAGAAAAAACTCAACTACCCCACTGGAAATTCAACCCTATAGTTTTAATGCTAAGGGTTATATTTCAGTGGGGTGTTTAAGGGTGGGTTCGAGTGTACTGAATGGATTTTTATGCAGATTTCATATTCAATCTGCGATAGTAGAATTTATTGTCGCCCTGATGCGAAGTCGCGGTACATTTTGTTTGATTTGTTATTTTGTTGTTATAAATAGTAAATGTGTTGTTTTTAAAGTTTGATTTCGGTATAAATTGAGTATTGTTTCGCAATTTGGTAGGTGAAGGGAAACATCACAGTTTCAACGACCTTTCCCACGCTATAATGAAAGGAACATTTGTTGTTTGCAAATACAGGATAATCTTTGAACTATTGGATTTATTGTTTACATAATTTAAGTAATCAGAAGGTTATTTCATATTCAACGATGACGAAGATGAAAATATGCTGAAACAAAATCGGAGGTCAACATGGTCTGTTTTAAAATCCTGGGCTACGTTTATATAAGATTGACGTGTACGGGGCAAATGCTAGTTCCGTTCTTGTTGCCATATTTTCAAGTCATATCCAATTTATAATATGACACAAAAATTACATTAATCATAAATTATAATCTCCAACAGTTATATTACAGTTAATTTCTTGCAATTTTATGGAATCTAATTATTTATTTCAAAATCAGTTACAACATAACCAACAAACATAATATTTTATCAGTAACTACAGCACATAAATTGCTTCAGTTCTAAATAAAACTGATGATGATATCCGGTAGTAATGTTTATTTATTTTGGGCCACCCAGTAGCGCGGGTTCCGTTGCAATATAATTTGACAGAGATTTCATCTGCGTATGTTATGGGAAATTAAACTAACACCAGTTATGATCTGTAATAATAATCACGCTTCATAGGAAATTGAGATAGGTTTTTTTTTTAATATTTGTTCACATTATACATAATTATGTACATAATATTAGGAGTTAGCTTGAATCCTGGCGAGGGACGTATATAGTCTATGTGTATGATTGAGTGACACATATCCAAACATTTTCTCCATCCTTTAACTAACTGTAATTGTCTATTTGTTCTAGCATTACACAGAAACTACAAAACGGATTATAATAAAATTTATTGCGATTCAATGATTATTGATTTAAAACCTCGTAGGTATATTTTTAACTAGCTATTTCATCTACCATAAATGTTTTCACAACACTCCACTAGATTTGGCCGATCTTTCTAATTATTAGGCTCATATTATTATAGACGCAAAAGTTTGCTATGATGGGTGTATGTAACATATTAACGCAATAACTATCAAAACAATTTAAATAAAACTTTGCACAAAAAAACACCATGTTACGAATTATCACACAGGATACTTTTACAAGGAAATGAGGGGAAACCGTGGGAAAAAGCCAGTACATCATAGAAATCCAAGAGATCCTCACAAGATGAACTGCATCTAACGGTGGCATCAATAAGCCCATCAGCCGACATCAATACCTTGCCCATATCGGGCCAGCAGTGAGATGAATGGCCACTGTGCGTGCACACACGCGCCATCTTTGGTAACTAGAACTACATCCTGGATTGCTTGACTTACTGAGCGTATGAGTTATTATATTGTGGTGTGAACTGATTTTAAATTAGTATGATCAACAACAGTTATGAAAATTAATTAGTTACGGCTAAATTGCGGTTGGTCTTTTTATCCAAACTGTCGCATACTTTAGAATGTTTCTGTGGAAAATGGATTAACTTTTAATTCAATTTTAAGCCAGACATATGACATATGACATTCTAAGCTGAAGGTTTTTATTTTGATAGGCTTTTTTGGTACCAAATAAATAAAGTAAACATCCATTCATTGATATTTGCGAAGCAACTTATTAATATACTTGTGATATTGGTTATAGGATTACATGATTACTCAATAAAGGGCTATCTCACGGGGCTTTACAAATATGTGTTTCGAACGGGAATAGAAACTGCTACCGTGAACGCAGAAGCCTATCGTTCAGATACCGTGCATATCGTACCGGCCACTCGGCAGGCTGTCGTGCCGAATTAGGCTCGTCCGGAAACTCAACACCAAGATTGGAAAGGGACCTATAGATTAAAATACATTAAATGGTGAAATTGATAATTATAATTTATATTTTACTAGCTTCTGCCAGCGACTTCGTCCGCGTGAAATAGTGAAATAGTAGCGTAATGATATATAACCTATAGCCTTCCTCGATAAATGGACTATCTAACACTGAAAGAATTATTTAAATCGGACCAGTAGTTCCTGAGATTAGCGCGTTTAAACAAAATGACAATATTTCCCTTCCCTGCTCAGCTCCTATTGATTGTAGCGTGATGAAAAGTATACTATAACCATCTCAGGAGTATGACAAATAATTGTACAGGAGTATGACAAATAGTTGTAGTTTCGTTAAAATCCGTCGAGTAGTTTTTGTTTCTATAGAGTTTATACAGACAGACAGACAGACAGACGGACAGACAGACAGACAGACAAAAATTTTACTGATTGCATTTTTGGCATCAGTATCGATCCCTAATCACCCCCTGATAGTTATTTTGGAAATATATTTCATGTACAGAATTGACCTCTCTACAGATTTATTATAAGTATAGATATAGATAGATAGATAATCAGAAAGGAAGTAATGGTTGAAAAGGTTCATGATTTTCATAGCGTTCTTTATACAGTCAGTGTGAGGAGTTTTTTTCCCTTGTCTGATGTGAAGAATATAATATTTAAGTTGTTTTTTTAGTCTTTTATTTATAGAAGTTGGTTAGGCTTAGTCTTTTTTGCAATTTACGGATATAATAAATGTGGTGCTTTTCGAATTTTGGTCTTTATCGTAAATATGCTTAGATATTGGAGAGACCAGTTCAAGTTCCGTTGTAGAGATCTCCATAGTATCCTTCTCAGAAGATATCATCTTCTTTATTCTATGATGCTGAGCACGCATTAGTTCTCACACTTATTTCTCTACATCGTTAGAAATTTATAGTCCTATAGTTATCAAAATAATATTCTCATCAGTCTACGCCTCGATGTAATGGCATCGTATCTTCCTATAACAACAGCATTTCCCATAAACATTAACATCCCCATAATAATTAATAACGTACTATAACAATACACCGAGACATAACGGCGATATATTTGAGTGACAGCGCATTAATTCGGCACACTACACAAATAACTGCGTGACAGACAGATGTGTGCCAATTCTATGCAACACGCATGATTTAGTGTTTTTAGAATGTTCTAGTTTGTTTTGAGAGTACCTACAGAGCGTACGTATAAGGTACCTTCCATCAAGGAT
This sequence comes from Pyrrhia umbra, assembly GCA_963891755.1. Lineage (NCBI taxonomy): Eukaryota > Metazoa > Arthropoda > Insecta > Lepidoptera > Noctuidae > Pyrrhia > Pyrrhia umbra. Next base: position 515,930 of record OY982937.1, on the reverse strand, counting down.
GCCAAAAGATTGACAAAACAAAACTATGACTTGTCTCATACACTAAACTTTTAGGGAATAGGTATAGGATACCTGCCCAAACATTCGTTGCTTTCAAGGTGAAAGAATCTCGTTTCCCTTTAGGAAATATAAGGGTATTCCTTAGCATCTAAGGTCAGTTTAATCTTCTTACTGTTACACTTACAAAAAGAATGGCTATAGTCCAATATCATGATTGAGCGCATAGTTGAATGTGTTGTTCTAGGACTTTTCGGTTTACTCACTATGTTTTTCTTCATCGTTTCTTTTAACTACATCAACCTTTGATCTCTTTTCTCCCGTGTATCCAAACCCTACCTTAAAACTTTCTGACATCTCCCATGCATACTAACTCTGCTTATCCTGACCTAAAGCCACAAGCGTGAACACCAACAATAAATTAGAGCAACGCAAACATTAATCAAGTTTACTTCAATAAGCTACATTGTATATTCATAAGCGGATTCCGCGAGACTAATCATTCATCTTGAGACAATGATAAATATATGAGGTTCCAAGTGAAAGGGGCAGAAGGCTCAGCCTTTAGACACCTTTGACCACAGTAAGGAAGAATTGGCAAGGTTTTGATTAAGAAACTGTTCGTTTTCGGTAATCTCACCATTGAAAAACTTATAGGATATATATATTGCCAGAAACTCAAAAAAGACAAGAATAGTACGTCAACTTTTTTTATGATTTTAATCCGTATGAAAGATGACGATGATCCTTTAAATAAATTGGGTTACTACCTAATTCGAACATTATTTCTTATTAGGAAATATTATAATGCTGATAAGTTCCGATTTAATGGTAATGACCGACGATCAAACAAACATTGGCTTGGTTCATCAATTACTAGAGTTTCAAAACTCAACTTCTGTACTAGACAGATCAGTAGCAAAATCCTACATTATAACCCTTTTAATTGTACTATCTTCATCTCCATGCGTGTTATCTATACGGTGCTTTGTGTGAAGTAAATCTTCTATGATTTTCTTATCATATGGCACGGACCCTAAAGTGACAGATAACGCCAAGGTAAGTCAACAGATAGGGTCGGGTCGAGCTCACTAGTTTGAAGCAAATGTGTCAGCTTGGGTAACATGAATGAAGAATATGGGCCAGTGATGTATGGACACGGGTCGTGATTATGTTTATGTGATGGACTGTGAGTGAATAGAGTTATCTAATGTCATGTATGTAGGAACGATATAGCGGATAAATAATTAAAAGCGTGTTAATATGTTTAATCTTTTTGTTTCAATCGCTTATGCGGTAGCTCAGACGGACCTATGCTCACTTCTAAAATTAATAAATATAAGTACTCGTACTGCCCTTATAACTATAGTATCAACTACAAATAAATAAGCAATACTACAAAAGCAACCCTAATACAAAACGCCGACCTGATCCAAAAATATCCTAACACTAACATCGATCGCTCCACAAATAGCAGTAACTCGATCGTCTCGCATTACCCGGGAACCGAACCGCACACCACAGCGGATCGAGTGCCCTTCCGCCGTGAAGTCGGCTGTGAAAAGTGGCGACAGCAGTGATAGCTTTGTAAAGGGATCCGTACGTCACGGTTTGTTGTGATTTGGAAACAACTGATTCAAAAAGAAATCAAAGAAAACCGCTTCTGTTTGCAGTAGTAGACAAATACTTGAATAATAATGGATTACGTTTTTAAATATGAAAATAATTAATGTAATAAATTAATGAGTAGGTATGAAACTAGAATAAGAATTATTACATTGACTTCAATTCAGTTACATTTACGACAATCTTCTTTATAATCTATCGAAGTGTCTGGAACTCGATATCGAAGTAGAAACACAACCAAGCCGAACTATTATCGGAACTAAACCTACAAACGGGCTGCGGAACCCATCTAAAAATAACAGGAAGCAGGATGAAGATGTCCACAAACATGGCCGGACAAGTTCCCAGGGTATCGGAAGCAATAAGGCGGGACAAGTCTCACGTGTGTTTGTTTGTCCGACACTCCACTGTGACATATGTGTTGAGTGTTTCAAGTGGCGCGGCTGCCACTACTATTGATCTTGAAGGATTTTAGTGGTCAAGTTACAGATGGTGCAGTAGCTGAGAATATTGATTACTGGATGATGTGACGTGCGTTGATTCCTGTACGGAACAAATAGGTTTATTGGGTATCTGTTCTCGCATGTGAGGTTTTATATTTACACGATAAAGGAGAAATTCCTTATAGAGCAAAAAGCTCCTCAATCTTCGGTTTTTATTTAAGATCCATAATTTTGGTAAACACTGACTGTCCTTTGCCGGGAGTACATCAAGTCAAGGAATCAAAAACGAATCTATAATTCAGTACCAAAATATCGCAAGATTTCTATAGATGTCACATGTTTTCGAAATATCAAAAAGCTACACTTTCTGCCAGCACATCAATATTTTCCCATTTGACAGTAGGGCATCCATTATCCACGAGTCACTCAGGACGTTCCTGTTTACCTTGGGTGACAGCAAATATTGTGAGTAGGGTGCGCACGCTGATGTGTGGAAGTGAGACCTTGTCGGATAAAGTTCCGACTTTCTTTCCGACGTGAATCGTATCAATTGATAAGTGGGTTGTTATTTTTAGTTTCAACTAAAAGTGTGTAAAGGTAGTCTCTTAAATCTTCATTCAAATAAATTACTGTATTTAGCTATTTAGTTTTATTTATCAAGATAATTATATAAATGCAACAATCAGTGCTGGAACAGCAGCAATAAAATTGGCCTTATGGTTATCAGAAAAATAATTCAAATAGGTTTTATATATTATTCTAATCAGTTTATTGTACTATGAATGGGAGTCGGCACCGTATAGAGGATAAAGTAAATATAGTAACTGGTAACATTTTGGTGTTCAATTACTTTCTAATAACCAAGTTAAACTAAGAACTATAGATATACTAAACACAGCTAGGATTAATCTGCAACCAACAACAACCTTCCAAAGGCCATCGACACTGCATAATGAGTTGTTATTTAATTCACAGAGACAATAGAAAATGATTGCATTACAAGTAAGTTTGCAAGATCAAGGCGGTCGCTACAACAGCATTATATGCAAATGTGAGTGTTCTTCGTCGGATAAATTAGATTTCAGAGGCAGTCATTTAGAAAATGGACCCGCGGCCGTTTAATGTATGTAAAGACTAATATGTTTTTCTATTGGTCTTTTCGGAGTTGTTAAGCTGAGTGTATTTTTCTGTTTCTTTCTTTTAGAATTCTTTTCTTTTTTTTCCCATCTGTGGTAAAGTCCCAAATGGTGGTAATGTTTTCCGTTATTGATTCTGGAGGTTAATTGAAGTTTTGGGCATTGTGATTTTGAAATTTTTGTACTCACCACTAGTTTTCACGATAACGTATCCAGTACTTTCATAGTTCTAATGTGCATGCAAATGAAGAACTTACCTGCAACAAAAAACAATAAATTATAAATAAAATGTTTGAAATTAAGACAGTGTTCAATTATTACTAAATGAACGAGAAATCTTCACTAATAAAAGCACAATTTACAGCAACTATTTTTTTTTGACTCAACGGTTCTAAATATCTTTTAAATACTCGTATCACAGCTAAAACTAATTAAAACAACAACCCGTTACATTTCTGCAAGCTCCACTGTCAAAAACTGTATTTCAAACTAGGCCTGCCCCCGGCCTCGTTCGGAATTTCGGGCTCCGAAATATTATGGCATTTGTAAATAAAACTTTGCCATTCCAACGCTGGACGGCCGCTTTTTACAAAAAAAAAGTTTCATTAAAATGCGGCCAGTATTTGAGTTGTCAAGAGACAAACAAATGATAAAGGTAAAATATGACCGCCGCGGGATGTTCTGGAGTGAAATTCCAATTTGCTACTGGATGTTGATAACTTTTTATTACATTCTACATCATCTGTATTATTTTGAGATATCAATCTGAGTAAAACAACTACATATATTAGTAATATTGTTTGTACAATATGTTGCGATACGATATTAATATTTTTACATAAATAAAACTTAATGCTTTTAGCAAAACAAATAACAAGTCGTATGGAATGGTTCGAATAAAAAAATGAATCCAAAAATCACAAATAAAAAATCAAATAAAATAAATGAAAGAATCCATTTAAAATGAGACCATACATTTAAATGTACCCACAATTACATATCGAGCCATTGTAACAGTAATAAAATAAAGTTTTACGACCTAAGGTCACAATGGGACTGCACTATTAATAAATAATAGCAGCATTATTAGCTTGGTCACCGTTATATTTGTACGGAACCATCAGTTTTATGGCCTCGCTGTGTTGGCATTAATATTACATGAGAACTGCGCGGGGATGGTCTTGTGTGTGTTTGTATTTTATGGTATTTATACTGTATATTATAATACTATTATATGGTGTAAGTGTATATTCTCGAATACGTTCAATAATAGTGTAACTGTAAATAATGAAAGCTCTGGTCATTAAAATAACCTAAATTATTTTTTATAGCAGTTCTTATTTTTTTACTGATTTTGAATAAACGTGTAGTTTTTAACAGCCTATAAACAAAATGACAAAGTTCAAACTTATTCCAATAGTCTCCCAAAAAGTCTTCGACGAAAATCGTCTCTCTATAATTCCCCCAACTTTGATTTTCAAAAACCACTTTTACATAAGGGCTCCCAAAATCAGAGACCACGCACACTATCACCCGAATACGCACACATTTCCCAGCACACAATTGACTCGGAGCAAATAATCACTGCTAGGGAGAAAGCTTCTCCAAGTCCCTGATACCTCCATAAAAGCTTTAAGGTGAGTGATAGTGTCCATTCGCCATCAGTCTTGAACGCGAAACAATGGCGTACTTAACATAATTACTTCCCTTAAGAAACCTACTGCAACACAAAACCGACTTTATTCCATACAATATAAAGTTCCTTTTTTGTTGTGCGTAACAAAACGGAAAAGGTCTCGAAGTTCCCTACCAAAATTATGGTCACTAGACCACACGTGTGTTCCAATTTTTCTTTTTGTGATACGCGTCCTTATTTGGGCACAGAGTCGTAATGAGTTCGTGTTAGCGCATTGAATAGGTTCTTAAAACATGAAACGTACATAAATGTTCACGTTCACTGTACAGATGTTTTCTTACCAGAAAATACCGAAAGGACCGAAGGACCAATTTTTCTTTTGTTGATAATAAGACTTTTTTCTTCTCCTGCTAACGTAAAATACTCGTGCTGCTTCTTATTAGCTGTAGGACTGAATAATTTTTTAACTATAGTTTGTATTATATACTATTATTTACCAAATCTTTTTGTAGAAAAAAAAATATTAATGGTTTATTTTTTACGTTTCGCAAACTACCTAGTTTATTTAAGACTAGTGGCCCGCCCCGGCTTCGCACGGGTAGGTAGTCTTTGTTTTTTAACCGATTTCAAAAAAGGTGGTCCTGTATTTGACCGGTATGCATATGTTTGTATGTGTTTTTTCCGGTTCCGGTCGTTGTATCGTAAACATCTCTGTGCCTGACGCTCCAAAGAAATATTGTAAACCAATAGAAAAATACAAGTTTCACAAAATAAGTAACATTCAAATTGAACATCTGAGTGAAGAAAAGTGTTTGTGATATAAAAACCATCACACATCCACGGAATTTGGCGAGGATTGAGAAGGAATAAAACCGAAGGAATTTTAAGGTTAGGAATTATCACCTATCATTAGACGTCAGGCATTGTCATTGACATTACCTGTCAAGTATCAAGTGTCTACGGTCACGTCAAAACTGACAACGTCATTCAAGTGTTGCCAACGAAAATCATTAACTTTCCCATATACTGAAATACGTTCCATTACACACAAAAATGGAAGGTCAATTCCAAATTTTATTCGATAAAATGAAACTTGAAATGCAAAACCAAACAGTAGAATTAACTAATACGATAATGGAAAAAATGGAAGAAAAATTAAAACCTGTCCTGGAAGAAAATAAAATTTTGAAAAATAAAGTAGAAAACTTGGAAACAAAGTTAGAATATTTGGAGAGGGACAGAAAAACTAACAATATAATAATACATGGGTTAAAGGAGGATGAGAAATCTATACGGGAGTTACTTGATAACGTGAAAAAACGTTTTTCGGAGGAATTAAACTTTAACTTAGAAGATCGGGAAGTAAATAAAATCTATCGTATCGGAAAATCGAATAAAGACAATAAACCAAGGCCCACAGTCCTTTCATTAGTTAGTGGGTGGAGGAAAAGTGAGATAATGAAAAACAAAAAGAAACTTAGGGAAATTTATATAACTGAAGACTACTCAAAAGAAACTTTAGAGAAGAGGAAAGCATTACAACCTAAGCTAAGGGAAGAGAGGGAAAAAGGAAATTTCGCCTACATAAAATATGATAAACTCGTGATCAAGGAAAATTCAAATAACAAAGATAAAAGGAAGAGAGAAATATCAACCTCCCCACAAGAAAACGTTCAACCAAGAAAACAACAAGTGCTAACACCATCATCAACCAGTAGAAAAAATGCATTTGATATGATGAGGATGCGGTCCAACTCCTTTTCAACCAGCCCAACTGCAACAAAACAATAGCAACCAAACACCGGCGATCGGGAACACAAACTAATTAAGAAACCAAGTAACAAAGAAACAAAACCTCCTCCCCCAAGCCGATTGGTCCTCGTGGGGGAAAAAGACCACGACCCTCTAAAGACACACAAACTTACATCGGACTTATACATAGCCACTTTTAACGTTAGGTCACTAAGAACCACTGAGAAACGCCTGGAGCTCGAGCTAGCCTTAGCAGACATAAAGTGGGATATAATAGGTATCAGCGAAATGAGAAGACATGGAGAAGGGATACATGATTACGGAAACTATATTTTATATTATAAAGGTGAAACACATGGACAATATGGGGTGGGATTTCTAATTAAAAAGAACTTAGCACACAGAGTAGAAGAAATAAAAGGAATATCTGAAAGAATAACAGTATTGAACATAACGTTGCCTTTAAATAAAGAAGAAAACTGGTCAATCATCCAGGCATACTCTCCAACTGAATCGAATAAGAAGGAAGATGTAACCAATATTGAAAAATTCTATGAAGATCTGAAAACTACTGTGCAAAGTTGCAACAAAAATGTTATAGTAATGGGTGACTTCAATGCACAAATAGGAGTACGCAACAACAGCGGAGAAGAATATACGGTGGGACAATATGGACAGGGAAAAAGGAGCAAAAATGGATCCAGACTAGTCTCCTTTGCTCTAGAAAACAAACTTAAGATCTTGAATAGTTTTTACAAGAAAAAGAAATCAAAGAAGTGGACATGGACCTCCCCAAACGGACTTCATAAAAACGAAATCGATTTTATTATGTCTAATAATGCCAAAATCATTAAAGACATATCCGTCATACACCACCTGAATTTCAATTCGGACCATAAAATGGTTCGTGCAAAACTAACTGGAACAAAAGTAAAGACCAAAAGACAATTTCATACAAATAATTCAGCCATTGTATGTACGGGTAATACCACTCAACTTCTGAATAAACTACAGGAACTAACAAATAATGAAACAAAGGAACCACTTTCGATTCAGGAACACTACGAGAAGATTATAAACCTATTGAGAACAGAAACGAAGAAAACAAACACAGAGAGTAAAAGAGTAATCTCAGATGAGACATACCAGTTATTACAAGAAAGGAAGGAATTATTACAACAGAAAGAAAAGAAAGCTAACCGCCCTAAAATATCTGAACTCAGCAAAAAGATCAACCAAAACATCAGGAAAGACAAGAAAAATAAAAGGCATTCCACATTAAAGAAATATATAGAAAGAAATGGTGGAATTAAAAAAGCAATCAAGGAACTGAACTCTAAAAAAGATTGGATGCTACAAGTAAAGAACATAGATAACAATTATACAAACAAAAGAGTAGAAATACTAAAGGCAGCTACAGACTATTATCGAAAGCTTTACCAAAGCAAAAACCAAAAAGAAACAACAAATGAAACAAACAATAAAGATTCTGAAGAAATCCCTAAAATATTAACTGAAGAAACAATTAGAGCAATCAATACGCAAAAGACAGACAAGACACCAGGTGCCGATCAAGTCACAAATGAAATGTTAAAAACTACTATACCAGTCATTGGTCCTATATTAACGGATATATTTAACAAAATAATAGAGACTGAAATTATCCCTGAAGACTGGACTAAATCAACAATAATATTAATACATAAAAGAGGAGATAAAGGAGATATAGGTAATTACAGACCTATAAGTTTGATGTCCAATGTCTATAAAGTCTTCTCAAAAATAATTCTGTCACGAATCACTTCTACCCTAGATGAAAACCAACCAAGAGAGCAGGCGGGGTTCCGCAGTAAATATTCAACGATAGACCATATACATGTTCTAAGGCAGGTTCTACAAAAATATAAAGAATATAATAAAAAATACTATTTGGGATTTGTTGATTATAATAAAGCCTTTGACTCCTTGGAACATGAGTATATCTGGGAAGCACTACGTATACAGGGAATACACAAAAAGTACATACGTATACTCCGGAACGTATACTCCAAAAGCACAGCCCAAATCAGGCTTGAAACTACGGGGGAAGAATTTCCTATAGAGAGAGGCGTCCGGCAAGGAGACCCAATTTCTCCTAAGTTGTTTTCGGCGGCTCTAGAGATGATATTCAGGAATCTGCAATGGGATCATGAAGGCCTGAACATAAATGGTGAAAAACTAAACCACTTACGATTTGCAGACGACCTGATCTTATTTGCAGAATGTCCAATTAAATTAGAGCAAATGTTACAACAACTGTCAGATCAAAGCGCGAAGGCTGGACTTACAATGAACACGGCAAAGACAAAGATTATGACTAACTCTTCACAGACGCATACCATCATAGTCAACTCAGAGAGGATAGAATATGTCGAAGAATACGTATACCTAGGACAACTCATAGCCTCTGAAGACACCATGCACAAAGAGATTGAAAGACGGATAGCCAATACATGGAAGAGATATTGGTCACTCAGCGAAGTCATGAAAAACAAGGATATGCCTATCAAAGAGAAAAGAAAAGTGTATAACATGTGTATACTCCCTTGCTTAACATACGGCTGCCAAACATGGGCCCTAACAGAACAATTATCAAATAGAATAAAAGTGTGCCAGAACAGCATTGAACGAAGCGTGGCTGGCGTAAGAAGGAGAGACAAGGTAAAGTTGGATACAATAAGAAACAAAACGAAATTCAAAAATGCGCACAATGTTTGCAAAACGCTAAAATGGCGATGGACGGGACATATGTTGCGGGACACAAAGGAAAAGTGGACCAGGTTAATAACAGAGTGGTACCCAAGGGGCGACAAAAGAAGCAAAGGGAGACAGCGTAAACGCTGGGAAGATGACATAAGGCAAGTAGCAGGCCCTGAATGGACCCGTATAGCCAAGGATCGAGAATTATGGAAGTCTTTGGAGGAGGCCTTTGTCGCAGGATAAGCTGTTACAGAAAAAAAAAAAAAAAAAAAAAAAAAAAAAAAAAAAAAAAAAAAAAAATGGAACCGATTGCCGCTATGTAAAAATAATTAGTATGTAAATTGTCAAGTATAATAAGAAATAGTTAATAAGGTTACCCATTGTATAAGTAACAGCAATAAAGGCTTATTTTATTTTTATTTATTTATTTTTATATGTTTGTATGTCCCCGATTTTCTCAAAAACAACTGATCTGAATTGGATGAGAGTTGTCGTTCTTCAAATGCACAGTTTTCAAGAAAGGTTTTAGTACAATATATACAATTATTGGGATCTGTTGAATTTCTTCGTAAATAACCAATGGAACTCTTCAATTACTAATAGCAAAGGAACCACGATTGCTGCGATCGTATGCCTGTGATTGTTTTCACTGTTCTATAACCTAACAACACACCTCTATGCTTTAAAGGAGAAAACAGACATATAGAGTTCACCCTTATTAAAGGTGATGAACATTTGTCTAGACATTAGGATATTGTAATTTATCTAAATTACAAACTGAGCCACTAAAAAGAGAACTGAAAAACTTTCTTTTAAAAAACAACTGGCTTGGAACACAATACAAATTTAAAAATAACTAATAGATATCATTCTAGAAGTCGGTATCTCCAATTAGGTATTGTGTATTTGCATTCTATATTTGCAAAAAAAATGTTTTCTTTCAGGAATGAAAAATCATGTCCCGAGTCTTCCCGCTGATTAGGCCCGTCCTAATCCTTACCGGACGGTTAGCCACTTATTGCTCAAAGTCTGCAGGCCGGACCTACAGTGGCCTGGAGTCGATTCCTGGCTCCAAATGTTGATGACGTGGCTGGGGCGTGAGATTTGTCTCTCCCTCACGCAACCCGCTATCTCCTTTTCCAGCATGACTGGTTAGCATTAGAAGGTGACTGCTTCCTATTCCCACTCTCTTTGGACCATGGCCGAAAGTGAGAGATCGCCGCCGCCCAAGTGGGGCAGACCTCCACCGTATGTTCCACCGTGACCTCCAGGTGATCCTCACAGTGTCGACACCCCGACATTTCCACTCGCTTGATTCGATCCAGGAACCTCCCAAAATAACCGTGTCCAGTAAAAACCTGCGTCAGGCGTAGGCATTGGATCTGCGGTAGGTCAAGATGCCGTGGTGCCTCCTTAGCCACTCCGCGAAGAGAGGATTTAACGCCACAACAATCCCCACGCAGGTTCATCCGTGGCCTTATGATATGTTTATTAGCAAAGGGAATTCTAGATTCTTAATTTCTGAAGTGTGGAATAGAATGAATTCAATGGAAAGCGCAAGTTTTTTTTAGTTTATAATTATCCCGCTCTTATGTATGAAAAGAGGCCCTTTTCATACATGGAACGCATGGGCATTGATCACCATGGAATAACATCTACACATTATGACTTGAAAGCGCTTACTTTTAACAAATTCGTAACTTAATTCTTGAAGTCGTTAAGGTGAAAGATATTATAATGTGATATCAACCAAAAAAATAAAAAATAAATAAGTAAATACCAATCTCAAAAAAAGAACAAAAATATGTGGGATTTGAACTCGATGTAACCGATTCGCATGATCATGAATACAGCCCCTCCACTACAGCGCTCCTTCACATTTTAGGTAAAATTGACTTTCTAATACAACGTGTTATCAATTTGAATTACTGCTTATCTTCTTTACAAACGGGCGTGATGATTTTCATGTCAAAGATAATAGCGAAAATGCATATAGGTAATTATAAAAACTTGATAGGTCATCCCGTTACAAACTTATTTCAATACCTCACTGCTCATTCCCCATAATATTTAGTGTGATGATTTGTAGCCTAAAACTTGAACCGATTCATAACAAACATCTTTGGTGAATTTCAAGTAAAACTGTTCAGACCTTTTGGCGTAAAGCTAAAACAGATTTTTTTTCTTACAAACTTAAAATCATAATTTTTCACCCTAGGGCTAAAATCTTGAAAAACTGTGAAACACGTGTTAAATTATTTTCATTTTAAAGTGTCCCTACAAAATTTGAGTTTAATCGAATAAGAAATAAAACTTACTCCATACAAACTTTCAAGCCTATTTTAATATACTTAGGGACGGAATTTCCAAAAATCCTTTCTTATTACTTGTCTAGGACATAAAAGGTACCTCCTGTCCAAATTTCATTACTCTAGGTCCAGCCATTTCGGCTCCGCGTTGATGAGTCAGTCATTCAGTGTATGAGGTTGTCATTTTATATAATAGTATAGATTAAAACTATCAAGCAAATCCCGAAATTAAGCGACTAAAAGCTAAGTAAACCTATCTAACGCCAATTAAATTTTTATGAGACAACTTGCTTGATTATTAAAGCTTGGATGTTCAGTATTTAATGAAGACCATATTACTAGTATCATTAACATAAGCCCCAATTAAGGACACCTGGAATTTATCGTCGCTTTAGGTAATGTCACTCACTAAATGACATTAACCATTATGCTACACCATCTGAAGAACTTTGGTAATTAGTACCTGGGAATATCCTCACCAAGGAAGCTTCTTAAGATACCTGAACAATATGTTACTTAGATTATTTACTTCGTATCAGATGGTAAACAGAAATATGTCGGAAATTCGGATCTCTTTAGTCATCATCATTAAATGTCCTGCACCTGGTTCGTCCCAGTACGAACAGATTATGACGTAGCGCATCCTAAGGGAACCATATCATACACCCGAAAAAATAACTATAACAATTTCCTATCCATATGTAAATCGGTTCAGCCGTTTTAGCTGTAGCAAAAAAAAAACAAATAAACAAATAATATTACTTTCAAATTTATAATGGATATTCCTAGGATTAGGATAGGTAAAATTTTTATCTGACACTATTTGCATGATAATAGTCCGCGTATACTTTGTAAAACTATGAACTAAATGGTACCACCGCAAAATGTTACCATAATAAAATTGAATTGTACATAATACAGCTTTACTCATATCCAATGGTACTAAAAAGTATTCAAAATCAAAAATTATCATATAACTTTGCAGCGAGATCAATAAAACTCTTTACTATTATAGATAGCTCGATACGTACAGCTACCATGTGATAATAAAGTTTAGGTTTAATGTTAAGAAGAACCATAAAGCTACCATGCGTTGGTTTAACGACACTGAAACGTCATTTTTACGAGAGATCCCAGTAATAGGATATAGCGGGAATAGTTTCTGATATTGGATAAGAGATGGCGCTGTGATAATAATTAAAATGGCGAAGAAATTGAGTAGAAAAGTCATAAAAGCAAGAATGAATATAGAAATAATAATATATGTGATAGTTATGTTAATGGTCTATTTACTCTAGGAATTTAATGATCTTGTTAAATTGCTTCCGACTTCACAGTATTTCTACAGACATTTATATCGACTGAGTTTTACTTTTTCCTAGGAAAGCTGATAGAATTCATAAAGCTATCATTTAATATTTCGTGTCGTTTGAATGAACATAAAGATATAAAGGCTGTTCCAAGAAAAACTGATTGACAAATATTACAACCTGTTTGGCTTCAGCAGAAATATAAGTCCTAAAAGAACTCAATAAACGTAGGTACAAGTTTACGAAGACGTTTATATCGATATCAGTAAAAAGCTAAAGCATAGAAGAACAAGATATGAAGGCTGACCCATTATCATGGGAGAAAGAGAACACAGACAGAGATGTGGGAAGACAAAGAAGTAAAGATAGTAAACTTAATTTTAACATGTATTTTAAACGCGAAAATGATGTCCTTTTGTTACGCTTTCACGGTAAAACGGCTGAACTAATTGGGACGAAATTTGGTATGGAGACAGATAGGAGTCTGGAGACGAGTATGGGCTTTATCCGGGTGCATCATGTAGCACCCTCGGGAAACGGGTGAAACCGCGGGAAACAGCTAGTACAAAACAAAGGCCTAAGTTCACCGACAAGATAACAGCCCGAACAACTCAAAACAGCTGTTTACTATAAATTCAATCTGTCTTACGATGGATACCTTATTATTTGGGATTTTTATTCCTAAAACGGTCGATTACCAATCCGAGGTTGGGCAAGAAATGGATAACACTAAAATTTTCGCATCGTGGTTAAAAAACGTTTTTATTTAACGGGCCGATTAGGTACTGATATCGGTGAACTTGGCCCTAATACAATTAAAAACATCATCACTTTAATCTCCATCAAACAATTAATAAGTACTATCCACCAATATTTACGACGTCACTACTTGACCCAGTTGCGCGTGCGCGGTGTTTGTGTTAGTACAAGTGCTGAAAGGAAGCGTAGTAGCTGCTTGTGTAGTAGAATTAGTAAATACGTATGTTTGGGAAATGAGTGGGTTATGTGTGTAAGTGAATGGCTGTTGAGTTAAACGACTGTTAGTATTGAAATTTTATTTACTACGTTTCTAATGAATTGGAGTTATACTATTTTGTTTAGATTTTAACAATATTTACGTAGGTACTTAGTTTTCGACTGTTTGTTTCAGGTATCATAAAAACTTTCGCCTTTGTTCTACTCGCGAATTGATTAAGCGCGAATACTGACTATGAGGTCCTGGGTTTGGTTCCTTGGTTGGACGAAATGTTATTGTGGATTTACAAATAGTTCATAACAATAGGTTTCTAACTGGTGTTGTGAGAGGTACTCTGACTCACCCTTCGATTAAACCCTCAAAAAACTTATAAAATTTTGTACAATTTTTTATTTCAGGTATTTGCACTATTCCCGAAGTCCCATGCAGAGCTCTCTCTACGAGTACAACATTAGTCGAACAAATACAATATAATTTAATTTTTCATGCTTCAATATCCATCGCATCATTCTCAAACAATAACCTCATTATTATACCAACCAATCCATCAATGGATTGACATCCATTTTTCCACACATTCCATTTTAACAATAATTTTTGATGATCATCTGTTGGAATATTTTGTAATTAAGAGTGGAAAATAAGCCCGTGACGCTGACTACACAACACATGACATGTGCGATATTGTTCGAAGTTGTTTCAAGCTGTAGCTTTTGTTTGCAGCACAAGTTATGCTCGCATTAGCTTGGCTCGTGCCCAGCACTAATCGTTAACAGCTTATGTTTCAGCGGCCAACACTAATGTGTTTCTGAAGCCTTTTCTAACAGGTGTGGGGGATTATACAAATGTACACTGGGTAGCTTCATTAACGGGGGACTCGTTTTGTTTTTTCGTTTTGTGTTTTTTAGTGTTAATTTTAAAAAAAGAAGTAGAATGCAGCTGTTGGAATATTTAGAGGCGATCAAGATAAGAAACATTCATACTTCCAGGTTCTAAATTCTTGTAAAATGTTCTAAACATGTTTACAGTAACTAAATGTTCTATAAACCTAACCATGATAAAAAAATAAAACCATCTTGTTTAATTTAAAATCGTCTGCTTGCTCTGTTCCCAAAAATCGGCCCATATTATAAAACAGTTTTGCACGCCTTCTGTATCATTCTAAGTGATAACTACACCTATGATCTCATCCCCATTAACAAAACTAACTACCTACCAATTTGACCCTGTACTCAATCCATGTGATACGTTATCACGCAATCAGTACATCCATAAGAACTTCATCATCAACACCATCGTTTATGGGCCATCAACACCATAGCACACCGTAAATAATGACTGTAGTAACCTGACGATTGATATGATTACTCATCGTATCGTCATTTACGATGACTACTGGTTTACGATACGTTTTACGATGCGATGCCTGTAAGTTGGCGGATTGTGTGGGAGTAGGTCATACTTGAATTCAAGTGGGTGTGAATATTGAGATGAATTGATTGCGTGTCATATAGTTCGAGTGAGATGGAGATATGAATTGCATATAGATACTGGATATAAAAGAGATGAATATGATTTACTGTATGCGGTATGCTACTGCAATTCAAGTGTTATCACTGAAAACTGTGAAGAAGATTATTTCCTGCATATGAATATACAAGTCAATCGATTTCATATGTCTTCTTACAACTATTATAAACAATGGCTTTAGAACAATTATTATCAGTAAAACTTTTAGCATTCTACATTTTAATTATATATAGGTACTACTTAACGTAATAATTATCTTCAGAATGAAAAAACAAGAAAAGCGCAAAACCTTTTCAATTCAAAGCATAATAAGCAGAAGTTTCAATGATAGACTAATTTCAACATCCATTACCCCCTACTTGAATAACAAACTATCTTCTCGCATACAAAACCCGTAATGTAGTGGGTATTCTCGCAAATCTCTGCTGTAAGTCATAACGCGGTAGCTGGTAAGTGCAGCGCCAATTAGACGGGAATGCTGGCTCGCTGGCTCACTGGCTGCAACCAGCATAAATCTTAGCTGTATGGACTATAAGCTAATTTGGCTTATTCGTGGACTTGGTCTATAGGGTGTGTTTATATTAAGTAAATCATTAGAGGGAGTTTGAAATATGTGGTCGGTGGAAAGGGCAGTGTTGTTTACTTATATGGTTCGATTGTAGATAAAGACGACTCTAGGGCTAGGTTTATTATTTCTGGACAGGAGTTATGTAACAGATTATTAATTCATATCACATAACCATTCATATGATATTATTCGACAGATATGTTTTGGCGATACTTTTCCGGAGATGATGAAACTGAACTGAACTATTAGTCATCTGCCTAGCCTTTTCCCAAGTATATTGGGGTCGGCTTCCAGTCTAAACCGGATGCAGCTGAGTACCAGTGTTTTACATGGAGCGACTGCCTATCTGACCTCCACAACCCAATTACCAGGTAACACGGTACCTCTTGGTAAGACTGGTTGTCAGACTTTCTGGCTTCTGACTACCCGTATCGACTGTCAAAGATGTACAAATGACAACCGGGACCAACAGCTTAACGTGCTTTCCGAGGCACGGAGGAGTCTCGCTAAGACAAAGATGGTCACCCATCCACGGACCGACTGCGCCAAGCGCAGCTTAACCTTTGATCGGTCGAACCGTGCGGCTGTTACTTAGCCACGAGCCCCTCGACTGAACTGAACTATTAGTGATGAAATTTAACCAGGAATAAAGTAAGAAGCTTACAGCTCTTTTTCAGTGTTCTCTGAACCAACATCGACCGTATATATATTAGGCTGGAAAGCTTTTAAAAAGGTGACAGAAAATGTCATTCAAAGTTATGTATTCTATGGTAAAACTAATAATTTGATGATACGACTAGTGCAATGATGTAAACCCATCAGATGCACCTATGTATGATTGAAGTCATAAAAAAAAGTGATATTCAGGTTGTAACTTTCTCTATATACGTCGGTAATATTCAGCTATTTGTACTGATATACAAAGCGAACCATTATTAATAGCTTTACTTTCAAATGAAATTCCATAAACGACGTGTATACTAACATTTTATTCGTCAACGCGCCTAATTTTATGGTGTTCCATTTTAAAATGAACTCATAAAATCATTGACAGATAAAATACATACCAAACCTAACTTAAAAAGCGCCGCAAAATATAAAATTCCCATAAAAATCGAACCGCATAGGTTAGTGTGACCGCGCGCCATGATCTATGGCGCAATGGCGCTCTGATGGCAATTTTATGGCATCTGGCATTTTTAATGTATTAGAAAATATAATTTAGTGTGAATTGTGTAAGAGGGGCATCGGTTTATGGGCTGTTATGGCCTTGTTTGGGTATGCATGGGTTTCCTATCTTGTGGGTAGAATCTTTGAGTGATGGTCAATGATTTTATTTTTATCGTAATAGGTATTAATACTATATAAAAGTTATATCAGCAAGCTTTTTTATAAGCATTTTTACTAGCAGTTTTTGTAAAAATACAAAATGGAATAACACTTATTATAAATTAATTATTTTTATTATATTAGAATCGCAACTAGCAGCTCGAGCCATAGCAACCTTATCTCTCAACAATATCAATTCTGAGAAAATAAACAATTATTTTTAGTTAGATATTGATTTAACATTAAAAGACATTCCGTTAATACTATTTATTCCACTGCTGTGACCACAAAATGTTAATGTCCTTTTATCTTAAGATATTCCAAATAATTGAGACAAATGCCCTACAATTAGTCTCCGGCTAATTTATTGCTTCACTTATAAACACGGTTGTATTAGCTTCGTTCATTTATTTATTCGCTTATTACTTGTCTAGGTGGCCTAGTGGTCGGTAAGCCGATGACTGAGCGAAGGGACTGTGCGAATCCCGGATAGGGACATATTTAATTTTTTGGAGATTTTTGTCCCCACGATAAACACGACTATTACGTTGTATGGCGGCATACATAGCTCGACCTAATGTGAGTAATCGATAGATTCGTGATGAAGGGAACAAATGGTAAGTTGGCAGTCATTAGTCCACCAACGGATTGCTGTTCCACTGCATCTAATAAGAAGAACCATCTAGTAATGGTTGAAGCATGTCAATGAACTCCCGGAGAAGAAGAAAAAATCTGGTTTAATTGGGATACAAAATTATTCCAAGAATTTAAAATGGTTTATAAAATACGAAGAAATATCTTAAATATTCATTTAAATACCGGATCACAGTCATATTTCTCAGTAAACTATTAGCATAATGTAATCAAGATGCTATCTCAGTTATCAGATATGTCGATCTATGATTCATGTGCCTACTCTCATATATACCATGGTCTATGGTGACTCAATGGTTAAATGATTAATGAGGAAAATAATACTATTAAAAAAATATTTTTAACAAAGATTCACTGGCTTAAATCTCACATCTGGTTTTCGTTTTCTAAAACGAAGGAAAAATGCGAATGAAAATATAATAAGGAAACCTGGAATTATTGTTCTGAACCCCCAAAATGCAATAGAGCGAGCATATCAAAGAAACTTTTCTTTTCTGCTTACGAAGAGGTATTTTTCACAGCAGCATATTTTTTTATTTATTTAGGTTAACCAACAATTGTTTCCACTATATACATTTCTGCTTTAATGAATAAAGTAACATTTACAAGTGCAACAATTAATTACAGGTTAACACCATTATTGTTTTTAATTACTATTTTATAGTAATTAAAAACAATAATAAAGAAATATTATTAAAACATCCAGCATACAATAGATTAAAGAAAAAAGATTAAAGAAAATTTAAGAATAATAATATAATAATTTAAAAAAAAGCATATGAACGAAAGGATTACAAAAATATAATATCTTTTGCATTTTTCCTTCATCCGCTTCACTACCTACAACATAAAGCTAAGCACACAACATAATGTATCAATCAATCCGCAACACACCTAGAACCGATTGATACGACCACCACTACCTGCCATTAAGCCATTTATAACATAATAACAGTTCACAGCCACCGCCTATAACTAGATAATAGCTGTTGTGTACACCGCCTATATTCTACGGCCTTGATACACTTAGCACTATGGTTTAGAGGTAGGTTTGTAATTGTGACCGATTTGGTTAGTTACGTTGTACGGCGATTTGAGTGAAAAAACGGTCAAGTGCGAGTCGGACTCACACAAAGGCTTAATACAAGATATAGGTTAATACTTATTAATAATTATTTGTTAGAGCGGCATTGGATGAAATACACTGAAAATTTTAACTATCGACCAACTACTCCTAAGATTTGAATATCTTGCACGAGAGAATAACATCTGAAAAAGTTGGTTTTATCAAAACTTTACAACTCAATTCTATTTGAACAAAATTAAAATGTTGCATCGAATAAAATATCTACAGAGTTCATTTTTGATGACCAAACTTCGAAAGTAGAAGTCGAAGCATCACGATTCGGATTTGGAATCGTCAAAAGCGTTTGATTGCCTCCACTACGCGTTTCACACGGACGAACAATTAAGTAGTGGGCGTTAGTCCAGCGGTGGGCGTTTGTGCGTCAATCAACAGTTTTTGTTTCTATTACTATTGATTTCTTTTGTTTCGTTACACAGGTACCTACAGGCATTGTTTAGATATTGAGGAACAAAAATTGAATGTGGGCTTGAGTATTTGATTTACCAGGGACCCAAATAATTGAAAAAGCCGGCACAATTTCATCAAAAATTATAAAGCAGAAAGAGGAATGGCTCTTGGAATTCATTAATTTTCGACAACAATCATATTAAATCAATTATTATAGAAACTTCACATCAGTCAAATGAATGATCTTCCATAACTCCCTATTAATTACAAACCAATAAAAACAATATCATATTGCTCCTTGATCTAATAAACCCATTAACCAGTTATTAATCTAATTGATTGATATCATTCCCTCAGATCAATCTAGACCGTGGGAGCAATAAACTATATCAATTGGGCGTGTCGGTCTGTCTGTCAACGGTGTAATATCAACATCCTGTATCAAGTCGAGTGGGATACAAGTACTTCCTGAGGGGATGACTAGTGTGAGATTTGGAGCAGTAACGCTTTTTAGTTTAGGGTGATAAATTGATCGGGTTGCCTGTCCAGTGGACAATTTGTGTTTCAAATAATTTATGGACACATAACCTGTAGGATAGTAGCAGAGCGTGATTGTAATCCACGGACCTCTGTATGAGTGTGACGATGTAATGAGACGGCTGGTTTAGTAATAGTGTGGATTTATTTTTATTGAATGTAACACAGCTTTTTCTATGGCGGAAATCGGAACCAGAGAGACATATTTTTTTTATAGACATTTATGTGAATACAGTATTTTCCATTGAGTTTACATCAACCTAGCAATGCAACATATAGTAGAGAAAAGAAAATAGTCTTACTAGAGGTACAAGCATCTGTCAGATAGAGGTAATGCACTTATGGGCTAGCTTAAGTAAACAAGGTGGCATATGAACACGCCACGGCAAAAATATTATCTTGTTTTCGGGCTTTTCAATAAATTATAATATGATTTTTCACGTAATTGGGTTTTAATTTTTATTAAACTTATTCTAATAAGACAAGAAGGAGAAGGCTATTCAAATCAAAGCACGTATTTGTTGGGTGCAAAGCTTTGAGCAGTAATCCTGATTCCGAAAATATTAGGTTCTTTTGAATTAGTAACTCGTCCCAAATAAATATTTTTCAATAAAGATAATACGTAAAAAGCTACAGGGAAATACATTGTTATACAGTCGCAAATAAAAAAGGTATTTTCTCAAGAAAGGAGGAACTTATTTTAAAAGTTCAAAGATACAAAATGGAGGCCCGAAATAATGATCACGTGCATCCATCTATGAAAAGACCTTTAAAAATCTTTTAAAATTATGATTCTTTTCATTTTATACCTTATGCTTTAAAGAATAAGAGTCAATAAGCCATCAAGGCAAAATGCAGCGTCTCCAAATGCCTTTGACACTTACCGTTTGAAATTAAACGTGCAATATTCAACTCTATATTCAGAAAACAACGCTGAAAATAGCTTATCAATATTCCCGGGACAGCGTTATTCAAAACGTCGCTAGTCCTGTGCAAATAAGATAATAGAATTTTGAAAATTTATTGCTAAATGAATTTATACTGTATTCAGCCGAAAATAGGGTTAAATTTAATTTACCAACCTTTTAGTAAAATTGGTTCTACGTTATAGACAGTATATTTGATTTATTATATTTTTGTGCAATTAAATTAAAATGGCTTATTAATTTATTGTGTGGTTAAAATCGCTGGGCCGATAAAATTAATTAATTTAATGGCAGATATACTAGCGAGATAATCCTCGTACCTTGAGTTAGGTGTTTTAGAAATAATTAACCTATATATTTGAAGCTATTAATGTACTTACAGGACAGAATCAGAACAAAATTCTATTATTAATTTTAAGCGCGGCACCATCTACAAATTTATAACTGCCAATCTGATACGCTCAGCGAAGATATTGTTAATATTCACTTCATATGAAAACAGAACTCAAAATCCGTGAAAAAAAAAGTCACTATATTAAATAGCAGTATCGTCTCCTCCCTTGCACAAAGAGCGCACTGACCATACACGTAATGGCTCCAGACTTTACCAACTACATAAATTACTTTCAACCGCAACGAAACACAAGCGTCGACATATCCAGTCTACCCGTGTAAGCCAATGGTTTTAATCTCATAATTCTTAACAGGCGCTCGAGCGGCGTATCGATACGCCAGTACGCCGATACGACACGATACGCCGGTACGCTGCATATTTGATTACGTCGTTACGCGATCCAGTTAGGTTCTGCCGCTGATCCAATAAAGCTCTAACTCTATTTATTTCTATTAGGTACGTAATTGAGTCTTTTAATTAACTAATAGAATGAGTATAGGTTTCATAGTCGTAAACAAGCGCGATGTATTCACAGCTCTTGTTAGGTTAAGGTAAGTACTTGACGCGGTTCGTATAGAGATCGGTCTTTCAAGAATGACTCAATTTTCTCAACAAATTCTGACTAACCTTGAATACCCAGATGATTTTATAGTTGTTTAAGCGTTGATACACAGCAGGTCTTTAATATTAAATACTGTAGAGAAGGCGATAGTAGATGGTGGTAGCAAACAACTATAAAATATGTGTGTACAAGTGAATGTAGATTAGTATGAAATTTAAATATTTACGCAAGTGTATGTAATGAGAGTACATGGGGACATTCCTTGAAGTCAATGTAGGTCGTCTCTAAGGCATGACTTGAGAGTTGATTAAAATAATTGAAATTGATTACAAACAAAAGAAACAATTCCTATCTTTCTAGGTTTATTTCACAATATTCTTAGTTCCAAAAGAACCTTCTTATCATGTGGGCTGCAGGTTTACTAATCTAATTAGTCCTAATGCTTAGTGTCAGAGTTTTCTTAAATCCGCGTGATGGCCTCTGACATGGAATTGCAACAACCAGGGACAACCGGGGACGACGCCTAAATGTGCCAACCAACGCAGCAATTTCGGCTCAACATGGGATTCGAACCAGAGATCTCACTCACAGCAGTTGCGTTTGCGGCTTCTAGACCGACCAGTCAATTAAAATCTGAGAACTTTGTAGTTAACATTTAAGTTTAAATGTACTTGTTTTTATATAGAACATACTCGAATAGGTACTTTTAGTTTATTATTTTACCGGCAAATAATATTGTATCTAATATAAGTCTTGCTAAAACACACAGAGCGAGCCAGGTCGCTTCCCATTAAAAAACAAACACAGGATACCACGTAATATTTATGAGAGAAAACCGTGGCTCGCATGCAGCAACAAAGTATCTACAATGGGTTAATTTTAAGCAATTAATAGCGTGGTGCGTACGTGCATAATTACATAATTGGTTCCCTTGCGGTTGGTAATTGTGCGCCTGATTTCGCCCAGTGGTGGGCATTCCGTAATAAGGATCGCCAGGCATCCGGATTTGTAAGGATTCGTCCTAATTTGGGACGAGTCTTGGGACGTACTTACGTTTCTGAAAATTATTCTAATTTCGGTAACGAGAAGGAAACCTACATTCTGTTAGGTGGAACAACTTTATTTATTAGTGGGTATTTTTTCTTTTCATTTGCGTTACTTATAAAATTTGTAGTCCTTCCCAGTCTGAAATTAAGCTTACCTATTTCGTATTTTCATTAGATATTTATTTGAATTTCACTATTTACCAAATTTAATTAACAAGCGAGCTGGCAACGATTACATAATTTCAATCATGATCTACTTTTGCTAGCTTAAATAAATTCAAATGCTGCTACCGTATGAGAAATGTGATTTTTATGTATATTTAATATTTTTTAACTTTTTTTTTAAACTGTCCACAATAAAAAAAATTGATGGTAATCCTAAAATTAACATAATTAATGAAGCATAATACGATGTAAGTGGATGTATTCGAGGCTTACACCGGAAGCCGACGGCCGACGGACATCGATGTGTAAGTTGAAGATCATGTGGTTATCGATCGCTCGCTAATTGATACACGCTTGTTGTACATAATTGGAGCTTCGGATTGTATCGGCGGTTATTTTCGTCTTGTTTTTACGAGACTAAAGTGTTTGTAATTATTTGCAGGCGAGTTCATATTGTGGTTGTTTTTAATAATCCTAACCAATATTATAAACGCCAAAGGGAGTTTGTTTGTTACTCGTCAAAGGCGATAAAACGGCCGAACAGATTTAGATGAAATTTGATACGGAGATAGATGGGACCCTGGAGACGGTTAGAGCGTACTTTTTATCCGGCTGCAAAATCTAGTTTCTTCAGGAAACGGGTGAAACCGCGGGAAACAGCTTACTAGCTGTTCTCTCCACTCACACATTTCGCAATAGCAAAATAAAAGCAGAGAATGAAATATGTAACTAGTCACTTGTATAAGAAAGACAGGCTAACAAGCAGTGACCACTTACCATCAGTGGTCACTGACGCTTTATACATCTTGCAGTCAAAGGATTGTAGATGTAACGTCGTACTATAGACAGTTGAAAAGTCTCATGATTCTGTAATTACATCGACGTACGCATCAAATCGAAAACTGCTTTGCTGTAAAAATATGTACGGCGCTACTACGTTTCTAAATGAGTTTCTTCACTAAAATATCGTAATATAAATAATTTCAAACCTTTGATTCTGGGAAAAGAATCTATCAAATCAATTTACTAATAAAAAATATAGGAATTGTGGAGATTTTTAATGCTAACGAGGGCAAAACCAAACAAAAACAGTACACGTTTAATATAGAAATAGGGTTCAATATAACAGAAATAAGTCAAATTATATAGCAGTTAGTCCGAATATAGGTTTATTATCTAGAACAAAATCTTATGAGTCTATGAAAACGTTTTACAATCGCCAACATTAGCACATCAAAGAGAACTATTAAATGTCCCAAACGATTAGTCTTCCAAGTAATAAAGACAGCGGGTTCGATTCCCAACTAGGTACTGTTTTGATGAATGAACTCTTACAACGGTTAATGGAAAAATAACTTGAATAGTTTTCTTTGAATATTTCACTTGAAGTGAGGTGCAGTGGTTTGTAATAATGAATTTTAATTAAAACTGATGGCTAAATTGTTCTGAAACTGATGTTGCTTGGCAATTATTTTTTTCAAATGTTTTCTCGGTTTTCACGTTCATATTAATTAATATTATAAATATGAGTATGACTTCGTTGTTATGTATTCACAGTAAAACGACTGACCCGATTTACGAGTAGATGAAATTGGTGTAGAGAATGATTGAAACCTGGGGGAGGTAATACAAGATAGTTTGTATTCAGTACTATGAAGTAACTGCTTCCAGACGCGGACGCGAAACCGTAGAAAACAGCTATACTTTTAATAAAACTTCATCAAGAATATACGCGCAGTACTAAAACAAATAAATGTCTAGCAGTGTGATTTTTATTTCATCAACCAAACCTCAACTGCACCAAAAACATGTTATTTTTATGACACCAACTATTTTCCCGAAAATCGGCCATGATTGCCATTCGAAATAAAAACAAGTACATCGCAATCATGGTGTCGGATGCAAGTTTTTTCAGTGAACAATTTATCTGAATTACAAACAGTTGAAATTCGTGCGAGTTGCCGGGGCAACGACCTTAGCGCGCAGTTTTTGTGCGAGTTCGAGGCATGTTAGGGTTGGCAGTATTTAGTTACGAATTAGTTATAAAAAAATGGGACATAATTTTTTACCATGCCTTAATTTTTTTTAATATTTTGGAACATAATAATTATCAGTGGAAAATAGTCAAAAAAGGTGGATAGATTTTTTAAACAAAAAGGGCCTATTTCTAAATA
The DNA here is from genome assembly GCA_963891755.1 of Pyrrhia umbra. Lineage (NCBI taxonomy): Eukaryota > Metazoa > Arthropoda > Insecta > Lepidoptera > Noctuidae > Pyrrhia > Pyrrhia umbra. The sequence continues at coordinate 490,587 of OY982937.1, read as the reverse complement.
GGAACTACATATTATACCAAATTAATTCATATTTGAAACATCATTTAAGTAGGTATGTAATTATCAAGCTAATTTATTGAACCAGTATCCGGATTTGATGAAAATGTCCATAAACTTAGTATAAACTAGAATTCTCTTATTTACGGAAAAATAAGTTTTACTTTTCATACCTGGAACGAAACGAAGGTTGTTATGTGAAGAACCAGAATAACAATTGTTTGCATTTTCTGGTGACTTGAGGATCGATGGTGCGTGATGTTGACTATGTACTCCCGAAGTACAGTCAACATCACGATCATCACTACACACACGTCTTTATGTACTCAAGTCCATATCAAATATGTACAAGCGAATTCTTTATAATCGAAGTGTTTGATCAGGGTATTGTCGTGAGGTGCTTAGATTACGTATCGTCCCCGTAGGTGGAAAATTAAATAACTCTGATTTTGTAGTTTTGAGATAAACGCGATTTAGTGTTTTTTTTTCAGTTAATGTAGGTACATTTGTTAAAAAATGTGAGACAATTTAACTGTCGGTAATTTTATATATTGTGGACCTGATTACCTTTTACATTATGTTTTAACAAACTGAACTCTATCTTTAACTATAACTGAATAACACATAAAAAATCAAGTTGTTTAATTTTGCCACAACTGTTATTTATAACGTAACTGCAATTAGCTACTTATTTCGGCTATTTATTTAGTTTTCCTACGAGCTAAATACATTTGGTAGAGTAAAATTTGGTTAAATAAATGCAGTTATTGAATTTATCAAACTCGAAATATTTTTAAATGTAAAATTTAGTAGCTTTGTACGTTATTATTACTTTGATATTTTTTTAACTATTATTGGTCTCATATAAAATAAAAGCTGTATTATGATATTAATAAAGTTATAGTAAGGAAGAAATAGAAAAGTACAATAAAAATCAGAAAAAGTGTATTGTAATTAGATACTTATCTTGCTACAAACTTAAAAAAATAAACAAAATTACACTAATTATAACAAGTGAAAACAAGTTAACTTAAAGTATTCTTTCAAATCAAAACAGAAAATAATTTTTGAACTCAAAAAATAACATTATGGCTCTAAAATCAGAGACCTAATTACAAAAGACATACTTAGTAGTAAGCAAAACTAATAATAAGTATTAGAACTAAAAAATATAAGTTTGTATCAAATCAAAACACATAAATTTATTCATTATCATCTATGGTATGACACATATTTTATGAATACTCCGTACATGGGTTTTATGATTAGGAGTTCTTACTTCTACAGCCCTAACCTTATTATCATGACCATCAAATAATTTCACAACCCTAGCCATTGGCCATGACATTATTGGAAGATTATCTTCCTTTAAAATTACTAAACTATTTAATTTTACATTACAATTAGCATATTTCCATTTAGGTCTGTTTTGTAATAAATTTAAATAACATTGATACCACACTTTCCAAAAGGATTTTTTTAAAGAATTACATAGTTGCCAAAATTTAAGTCTATTTTGTGGAATGTTACATTCATTTCCTTGAGGATACGTTGACAAAGCACTACCTATAATAAAGTGACCAGGTGTCAAATAACAATAATCATCGGAGTTTAAAGATAAAGGTAAGAGTGGCGGAGAAGTAAGCACTGCTTCGATTTCAGTTAAAACAGTATTAAGCTGTTCATAAGTTAGAACAGTTTTTTGTAATATTCTTTTTAAGTGTAACTTTGTGCTCTTAACTGCCGCCTCCCAGAGCCCACCAAATGTAGGTGAGTAACATGGTATAAAGTGAAATTGTATCCCACGCTCGGCGGTAAATTTTTGAACCTGCATTTGGTGGCTCTGAGAAGCTTGCAGCTTGTAGAGCTCGACCAAATGACTCCTTGCACATTTAAATGTACTTGCATTGTCGCAGTGAATTTCGGTGGGCAAACCTCGTCTGGAAATAAATCTCTTCAAGCACGCAAGGAAGGTTTCCGTGGTCAAATCTGATGCGAGTTCTAAGTGAACGGCTTTTGTCGCGAAACATACGAATACACAGATATACCCTTTACCTATTAAAGATCGTCTTACGCGAGAGAGTTTCACATCAATTGGCCCAGCGAAATCCACGCCGACCTTCTCAAATGGGCGGCTGGTAGCTGTTACACGTGCAGCCGGCAAGGAGCCCATTAGTTGCTTGGCTGCTAAGGCATTTTGTCTAAAACATACAATACATTTGTGAGTTACTTTCTTATAACTTCTAATAAGCCATTGACAATCCAAAACCTTTGATTAAGATGCGAGAGTGAAAGCTTAGGCCCTGCGTGCAGTAGCCTTTCATGTTCACACCTTATAAGCAAGCTAGTAATTGAAGAGCCTCTGGGCAGTATGACAGGATGTTTTTGTGAATAAGCTATATCAGCATAATGCAGTTTGCCACCAACGCGCAATAAACCCCGATTGTCAAGAAAGGGATGCAACTCAGCCAGATTCCCTTTCAAGCTGTTGTTATTGCTTATTGCTTTAATTTCAGATTTAAAATATGTATATTGTTCATGTTTAATTATTGACATTAATGCATTATCTAACTCAGAACTTTGCAAATAGTTTGTATTAATTTTTGTATTATTTTTGTTAATGTTGTTTAAAAATCGCAATATGAATGCTAATAGCCTATTTTATTTATGTTAGAGTAATTTTACAAGCGCTTGAACACATAGTCAAGCGGTTTGGGGTTTTGGCATACCAAGTTGCTGGAAGGAGCTAAGCAGGGCTCCACAGAGAGTGAATTAGCAGGTGAGCTGTAAGCAGAAACTCGTACTTACTGTTTTGCAGAAACTTTGGGCCTTTCCACCAAATGTCGCAGCTACTCAGCTCTTTCGGGTTGACGCCTCGGCTAATGAGATCAGCAGGATTGTCATGTGTATTGACATATTGCCAACTGCATCCAGCGGTATTTTGACGAATTACACTTACTCTGTTCGATACATAAGCTTGAAGTTTTGTTAGCTCAGTGTTTAGCCATGCAAGAACGATTTGTGAGTCGCTGAATAAACCTCGCAAATCCATTATTGGTCACTCTGACGTCAACGCAATTGAAGGTCACGTATCACACAGTAAAACGCACGACAGAGGGTGGACTCTTCAGTTATCTTTCCGTTAACTGACTAAAGCCACTACGGGTGTGCGACCCCGGACTGCTCGAGCTGCTAGAGTCACAATCCTGTCTTTTCCGTGACTTTAGTATCCCTTAATCCCCCATCCCTTCCAATATCCAAACCCTTCCCCCACAGAGACGGTCAACTCGAAATAAACCCGGTGTTGGTGGAGCCGAAAGCACCTGCAGCGAATCCGACTCCGCACTTAACGACTTTTCGTTCCTGTGGGGCCAGTCGGTGACGCCGAGAGAGTGGTGTAGGTCTTGGGAAAGCCTGCACTATCTTAATTGCATCCCAGGCGATGCAGCATCCGTGGACAGGTCACTTCACCCACTACAGCTTTGCTGAGTGGAAAACAACACGGGGAGTGGCAGTGACCGGTTATAAGTCCAAGCAGATAGACGTAAGCGTGGACGCCAGGGGTCACAGGGGGGACAGTGCGAGGGTCCATCGAAGGCCCGCGGACGTTGCAACCAGCGTTGTCGCTCTCGTATAGGCCTTCTTAGCCATCAGCGCAAGTGCCAAAGCCAAATAACCTGACACGGCTGCTGTTTGAATCATCTTTCGTAGATGTTAAAGGCCACTGATGATGATGATGATGATGCGATGCATCAATCCGCACGCGTTCACCCCCGCGTTCTCCGTCGTCGCCGTCGTTCTCGATCAGTCATTGCCTAGATGGTGGATACTGACAATATTTCGGCCAAATTCTCTTAAAAAAATAATGATAACTTTCCTCAGGTGCATTTCGTTTTATGGCAATTATAAACAACTTAATTTATTTAATTTTATTTGCCTAGCATCTTATAATTAATCATTATCTAGTTGTAGAAGAAATAGATAACATCAAGTATTTATAAATTAGGTACGTTATAATCACAATTCAGAATAGCAGAATTAAATAAATAGAGTTATTTAGTTTTCCTAGAACTTAGTTAGTTTTGTGAAAGAATTTTAAGTTGAGGAAAAATTCAACAACTCATATTATTTAATTTATTTGATATTCAACTTATCATTGACCACAGTTATTGATTTATTTACTGAGTTATTTATTTTTCCTTAAAAAAAATAGTGTTTGTTTGGAGATATTTATTATTCCATCTGTCCGACAAAACTGGCTATAATTTTGGAACGGAATAAGATACGAAAATGCCTGTTAGGCTCAAATATGCGGCATGTTTTAGGTGTTTTGAAAATAGGGAAAAGTCAAAATCGCCAAAATCGGACTTATTTAATTTTCCACCTACGGGGACGGTATGTGCACAAGTAATTTCTAAGGGAACTAGGGAGGAAATATGTAGCAATACTTTTGAACTAATGTAATTATTTTTACGATTTTTTTACACCAGGATTCAGGAGATCAGATTTTTCCTGTGGCTGTGGAATAGCCTTTGACAAGAATTGGAGGTCATTCGGATGATATGAGGTTTATGATAATTGCTGCATTGTCACATTCGTTGAAATTATTTTGTAGGTTAGAACGAGATTTCAAGGGTCAACTTATTTTTTTTTACATATATATATATTTTTGGACTACTTCTACTCATAATTTACAACTATCCTACTTCACTACGTAGTTCACCAGGATTTCTGGAATATGTCTTCATCCAAGACATGTCCATGCCATGCCAAAGTTTACTTTCCAAGCGAGCCCTTATTTGACAGAACTTATCACGACACAACTTATTTTATATAAATGCCTATTCTTTGCGACGTATAAACTTATTCACAGTAGATAGAGAAATACGTTTATTTATAGTTACAAGATCGCACGGAGGTGATGTTTATGGGAACTAGAATTAACACGTACACATTAATGTGTACAATGATACAATGTTGTGGTTCTACTAATGAGCTCAAGGCTTCGATTAGTAAGTATTTGATAGTTATCGCTACTGGTTAACTCAGTTTTACTCGTAGGACATAAATATAAAAAATATGTAGGTAATTTGATGTTCCTGAGAAGTCAAATACATTTTTCATTGAAATATTTTTTTGCGTAGTTTTTATCACACGGTTTCTGCCCTCAAATTTCCTTCTGTGCGTTATTAACTAATCTTATTTCATATATAAAATAATCGACTGTCAAAATAATAACCGAATACCCTAATCATTATGCTAGTAAATGCCAGTGGCCGAAGGAAAAAATATCCACATAATGGAATAAAAACATCAGCGGAAAACTATCTTTACTACGATTTTAGTTGTGACTTATTCGTTTGTTTTTTTTTTACTACATTCTGAAACAAAAGCAACTTAATTCACAGACCAAGGCTTACGAAAAAATAACATTTATTTCGAATAGGCTTTGTCAACGGCTTTAGAAACGATAGACAGCGAACACGCCTCTCGATTTATTGCTAACAAAAAACTACAAAAGGTTACTCTTAACTCGACTTAACAAAAACTATCGATGGCAGTTTTTTTTTGTAGTTTCGTTTTTTTTTTGTTCATTTGTGCCTTACCAGTGGCGGTTATAACAGATTACATTTTTGTTCCCCAACGTGTTTGGCAATAAATTTTAGTTATAGACATAATGATGTTGTAATTTCCTTCACAAAAACTGATTTTTTTTTTTCATTTGCCATGTCCATCAATCATTATTTATGTAATCAAAATATTTTTTGTGGGTACCTTCGCCTAAAGACCTTTTTAATAATACAAATAGGTTTTTTGTGATCTACTAGTAATTATATCAGCGTTTTGAAGAGGACGATTTGCATATTTTTTATAGAACAGCAAACAGGAAAATTTATTATCTGTTTTTTATCACACAGTTGTTCTTGTCATAATATTATTAACTTAAATATTTTTTAATACAATGTATGTATTTGACACAGTTATAGTGCAGTGCGGATTGAACTAGGGGAAATAGACAGTAATAAATAAATTAATCTCCAATATTTTGACCGTAGGAATAAATAAATAATTCATGCGTGACAACCCTATTAACAAAGACGTTGAAATGCCAGGACTGTACGCATTCCCTGTCGTTCCGTTTAATGCAGTTATTTTTCTTTACTCTTTGAGGATGGACAACTGGATATCATGAACCATCTTTATGGTGGTCACATGGTGCCAGAAGTTGGGTGGTACCGGAACTTTTGCAAAAGCAATAATATATGTATAACTAACTACTGACTAATATGTAGATTGAATGGGTCATGGTGTACTAAGACACACCTTACTTAGTTTTTTCATACCTTGTGGGAGGACTTTCGTACAATAATATTATTCGGTCGATTAATCAACGCTCATTCAAGTTTCCAGTTGAAAAAATGCATCTTCTATTTTCGTCAGCAATGTGCTTAAATACGTTTTCTATTTCATGATAAAAAAATCTATTTTCACATTAAGATTCACAGTTATAAAATTTACTAGGTATTCACCGAAAATTCCCCACGAATCTGGGAGCTCGGATTTGTGTATGATTTTTTTCAAGATCAAATCTTTGAAGCACTTGTTACTACAATACTCTACAGTCTTAGATCTAAACAACTGCGCTTGTTTCATGTAAGTGCAAACTCCTGGTTCTAATCGGAATATCGATCGCGCCGGGATATGTTAAACACCGTGTCAATTGCTTGCCAATTAGTTGCCACCGCCTTCAAGGATAGCTATCATTTAGCGCAGGCCGTGGAACTAGGAAATTGAAGTGAAGAAGAGTAACTTTTATTTCATTAATTTGAATGCATTTCAGTGTTTTATTTTGCTGTAAATGTGTCATCGATTGGGCTACTCGGTATCATTTGTAAATCCTATGATTTTCTTGTCGGTTCTTCTCCGTAAAAAGTTTTTAGAACCGAACAACTAAGTAGATCTTTCAACTAAGAAGAACAGTCTGCGAAAGCCGAAATAATTTCTCACAATATATTTTTTGAATGCTTCCCGCTTCATAAGTTAATTTTTGAGAGACCGCGCGTTCGATTCAAGCCTTTTAGAATCTACGAGTTATTTGGGCTGATTCTGAATATCTATGCTTGTAAATACACCAAGGCTATAAAATGGAGAATTTTCTTAGCCTTTCCTTAATACTAATTAATACTAAGCCTATGGTTGATGTATAGCTAAACATGGTGTCAACATCATGGTTATTCCAACCTTGTCGTTACTATCAGCTCGTGGCAAACTAACCAACAAGTTAATTCTCTCGGCATGTTATCAGATGTACTTCCCAGGTCAGCAGGCACAGGGTGATAATATCTCAGGCTGCAACTGACGGCCGGCGCGGAATGAGAAAGTTCCGACTTTCATTTTAGGTGAAAAATTGTCGGGAATTTTGCGAATTTATTTCCGTTTAGTGAAAATGTTTTTAAATGTTCAAATTGGTTTCAGATTTTTGTTCAGGTAAGCCATTTTTATTTTACGTTACTTACCGTTGTAAATGTTATTTATTGAATTTGTGTTACCGTAAATAGATTCTTATCTTTACCTTTTAAATCTTTCATGAGTAGTTTTTTTTATCAAACGTCTACTTATGAGAGAAACCTGGACTTATGTCTTATTTGATGTTTGTTCATTGAAAAACGTTTATTTATTGTTCAGATCTGAAAAATCAAATAACGCTTTGCATAAATCAGAAACCGAACTTAGAACTTCATTCAGTTTAGTCGCACTTGCGACAAATAAACCAACAAGACAGTACCTACCTAGTATAAACTTCAGAATAAATAAAATACCTTAAATATCTGTGCGAGAGATAAAATTGGTTCTATAACTAACGTTATATGCATTTTTCTTGGAAATATAAAATAACGGAGAAGAGAAAATATAATAATAATGTTTAGAATGTACCGCCGAGTTCTGTTTGAACTAGCGCATACAGCGCAGCCCGGGGCCTCGTGGAGCATAAGGGAATTATTACGTTTTTGTAACTAACAAAACGTATATTATGTATTTTTAGGTAACATACAGAGTTTTATCAACTGCTGTTCTTTATTTGTTTGTTATTTTATTTGTGAGCGAATTATACTGGCTTGTATTGTATATATTTGTAAATGGTGTGTTGTCGCTTGTTAGCACTTTTACATGCGTTGACACAGTGCCGCCCCAGATAAATATTGTAAACTCTCAATTTATTATTATGTATTATTTGTTTGTGTGTGTCTGCTGACACTATAGTTTCGGCCTATATAAATCATGTGATTATATTAAATCAAGGAGTATCTTAGATCACGCAGTCGTATCATTTACACTGGTGACCCCGACGTGATCCTCACCCAGCTACGGACCCGGCCCTAGGCCTGCCGGCTGGTGTGATGGCACAAACATAGTCCCGACGTGATTTATACCCAGCTACGGACCCGGTTTATGCCTGCCGGCTGGTATAACTGTCACTGTCGTAAGCCAACCTGACCAACGTTTCATCACCGCTTATCTGCCGGACATATCCTCATTATCGATATTACGTGATTGCACATTTCAGTTGGCCTCCCACAAGCGGGTCTCACCGACTGAAATTTCAAGAGGCATAAAACGTATATCGTAGACTTTACGTGACTTACTCCAGGTCGAAAATATATGAAGATGGCAACACCCAGGCAGAACGTTTCGGGAATGGTATATTCGCCCGTAGCTCAGCAAGCACCACAGTGCAGTCAAGAGCTCCCAGTAGACAGAGGACAGGTAGAGACCGTCTCCATACAGTCTAGATTGTCAGATTTTTGGCCAGCGTACCCTAGACTATGGTTTACGCATTTTGAAGCGGTAATGGGACCGCAAAAACAAGGCGATGATGTAAGATACCAAGCCGTTATTGCTAGACTTGGCTTAGACGCTCTGCAACAGGTTAGTGACATTGTTGCGAGTCCTCCATCAGGGAATAAGTACGGGACATTAAAAATGCGTCTAATTAACGCGTATGAAGAGTCAGAAACCCGGAAGTTACAGAAATTGATGGAGGAAATGGAGCTCGGTGATCAGAAGCCGTCACAGCTATTACGCAAGATGCGGGAACTAGCTGTAAACAAGATACCCGACGACACATTGCGCATGATGTGGACAAAACTCTTGCCACCGTCAGTTCGGGCAGTTTTGAGTGTAAGCGGTACTACTGACCTCGATCACCTGTCACAAGTAGCTGACACAGTGTTGGAAAGTGTTACGCCGCGTAACCAGGTCGCGCAAGTTTCATGCACTAATGATATGACATTTATATGCAAACAATTAGAAGAAATGTCATTAGAACTTGCTGAATTAAAACGTCGCGATAGGCACAGAGAAAAGTCTCGAAGCCGCGATAGGTCGCACTATAGATCAAGCTCAAGACGAAGAGAGCCTTGGGTGTGTTATTTACATCGCAGATTTGGTGCGAATGCGCACTACTGCGGAAACCAACGCCGATGTAACTTCAAAAAATTGCCACAGCAGTCGGAAAACTAAAACTGACTCCGATTATGGCAGGACTCGGCGTCAACCCAACACCAAACTGTCGTCTCTGTGTTACCGACTTTAACAGTGGTACACAATTTTTGATAGACACGGGGGCAGAGGTGTCTGTGCTTGCAGTCAAGAACAGGAAAGTCACAGCAAATGCCAGTGCGTACAGTCTATACGCAGCAAATGGGACTCCGATTCGTACATACGGTGAGAAAACGTTATATCTCAACTTGGGACTACGGCGTGTCTTCAAGTGGACGTTCATAGTAGCCGACGTACGACGTTCCATCATCGGTGCTGACTTTCTGAAGAGCAAGAAACTCCTGGTTGACTTAGATGCTCGGAAATTGGTAGACAAAGTCACAGAACTGAGTGTTATTACCAAGGTGTCACAATGTGCTGATTCAACTATTCGCACGATTGACCGTAATAACATTTATTATGACTTATTGCAAAAATATAGCAGCATAACTAAACCGCGCAATTTGCAACTTCCGATGCACAATATCGAGCACAGAATAATAACAACGAAGGTGACCCCAATACACGAACGGGTACGGCCATTGAATCCCGAACGTTACAAAGCTGCCAAAAAGGAATTTGAGAAGATGATGGAAGATGGAATCTGTAGACCTTCAAGTAGTCCTTGGGCTTCCCCTCTACACGTGGTTAACAAGAAGAATGGCGAGATTAGGCCATGTGGAGATTACCGCCGCTTGAATGCCATCACAGTCCCGGATCGCTATCCTGTTCCACGCATCCAGGATTTCACGTATATCATGAAGGGGAAGACAATATATACGAAACTTGATATTTCAAGGGCATTCCACATTATAAATATTCATCCTGAAGATATCCCGAAAACCGCCATAATAACACCGTTTGGATTGTTTGAATTCATGAAAATGACGTTCGGCCTGCGCAACGCCGCGCAAACATTTCAACGCTTCATGGACATGGTACTGAAAGGCCTGGACTTTGTGTACTGTTTTATTGACGATATACTAATATGTTCGGAGGAGAACAGCCACAAACAAGACCTGGAAGAAGTATTGAAGAGACTGCAGCAGTATGGCATCACGCTGAACATAGGAAAGTGTGAGTTCGGAAAAACTGAGCTAGAGTTCCTGGGATATCATATTGACAAGGATGGGATGCGCCCACTAGAAGACAAGGTCAAGGCAATAACCAACTATCCGAGACCCAAAACCATACAAGAGTTACGAAGATTTCTTGGGATAGTAAATTTCTATCGTACCAACTTACCACGTGCAGCTGAGCATCAAATGGAACTGAACAAATATCTACATGGCGCCAAGAAAAATGACAAGAGACCAGTACCATGGACAGAAAAGGGAATACAAGCTTTTGAGAAGTGTAAAGAAAGCATACGAAGCGCTGTTACACTATCCCATCCCTCCATGACGTCACCCCTGACGCTGGTCACTGATTGTTCTGATACGTGCGCAGGATCAGTACTGCAACAAAAGGTTGATGAGAAATGGCAAGCACTGGGTTTCTTTTCAAAGGCTCTCAGCCCAGCCCAGAGAAAGTACTGTACCTACGATAAAGAGCTATTGGCAATTTACATGTCAATTAAGCATTTTCGCCATATGATCGAGGGAAGAGAACTTACGATACTCACCGATCATAAACCGCTCACGTTCGCATTAACCAAGGCCTCATCGAATAATGATACTCCAAGGAGGCTCCGACATCTGGATTTTATCTCGCAATTTTGCTCGAAGATTAAACACATTCCGGGCGAGGAAAATGCTGTCGCCGACGCACTTTCAAGAATCGAGGAAATCAATTTTCCAAGTTCCTTGAACTACGAGGATTTAGCTCAAGATCAGCAACACGATGAAGAGCTATTCAAGTTGTTGAACAACGATAAGTTGAAGTTCAAGAAGTGCTCGTTACCTAATAGTGACAAGCAAGTTGCGTGCGAGACGTCGACCGGAAAAATTCGACCCTATTTACCGCTACAGTACCGAAAATCAGCATTCAATGCAGTTCACGGTCTCAGTCATCCGGGGATTAGAAGTACCAGGAAATTGATGTCGGAAAGATTTTTTTGGCCTCACATGAATAAAGATGTGGGAACATGGGCGAAAACATGCATAGATTGCCAGAAGTCCAAAATAACTCGTCACACTGTTTCGCCACTGAGCGAGTTCCCACGAGCTGAGAGATTCGAGCATATACACATAGACATCGTAGGGAAATTACCGTTGTCCGGAGAATTTGAATATTGTGTCACTATCATAGACAGAAAGACAAAATGGCCTGAAGCTATTCCAGTACGGAATATCACCGCTGAAACTATTTGTAAAACATTGATTAGCGGTTGGATTGCGAGATTTGGCTGTCCAATAACAATAACAACGGATCAAGGACGCCAGTTCGAGTCGGATCTATTCCATCAGCTGACAAAGCGATTAGGAATAAATCAGATCCATACAACTCCTTATCATCCGCAAGCGAACGGCCAAATAGAGAGGTGGCACAGATGTCTAAAATCCGCCCTAACAGCAAGGAATAACTGTACAAATTGGGTGGACGGATTACCTATGGTTATGCTCGGGCTTCGCACAGCTATTAGTGAAAAGAGTGGTGTAAGCGCAGCGCAAATGACTTACGGTGCAACCTTGCGACTGCCAGCTGATTATTTTGCTGACAGAAAAACGTCACTGACCGACGCCGCTTACGTCACACAACTCGCAAATACTATGCGCACATTGCGAAGCGATACGGTGAATCACTGCACGAGTCGAAGATTTTTTGTACACAAGGAACTTCAGAAATGCGATTATGTTTTCCTCCGAAGAGACATGATGAAGAAGTCGCTGACTGCTCCTTATGAAGGTCCTTACAAAGTCTTAAAGCGTGAAGGGAAATGCTATACGATCCAACTTCTGGACAGGAACGCCGTCGTGTCCGTAGATCGACTGAAACCAGCATTCATCCTAGAAACCGCAGAAGACAAGATGGACAACGTGCACACAGCAACAGCCACGGCCAAAGTAATGACACCGGTAACACGCGAGAATTTACCAGCACCTGCAGAAACAGGCGCGCGACATGTCACCCGAGCCGGTCGTGTAATTCGACCCGTCGTGCGATTTGCCAACTAGATAGTTAGGCATAAGTACTTAATTAATTGTTCTTTTACTTTATACATCTTTATTGTTTTATTGTTTTGTTTAATGTTTACCGAAAATCTTATATCAAAGGGGGGAGTACTGTTAGCACTTTTACATGCGTTGACACAGTGCCGCCCCAGATAAATATTGTAAACTCTCAATTTATTATTATGTATTATTTGTTTGTGTGTGTCTGCTGACACTATAGTTTCGGCCTATATAAATCATGTGATTATATTAAATCAAGGAGTATCTTAGATCACGCAGTCGTATCATTTACATCGCTTATTAAAAAAAATCTGAATTACAATACAGTGTAGAGATAAATTGATGGCCAGTGTTAATAATACAAATAAAAATGTGTAATATCTCTGCAGTGATGGTTATAGCTCTGAATAATCTTTAGCTTTATTACTGTAGAATAAAAATATGCTTTAATGCACAGCGAAAAATTTCTTCAAGCATACTTGGAGTCTATCTTCATTGACCGTTAAAATGTATAAATCCTAACAAAGTATTAAATGACTGGGAAAATAAACAGAACATTTATTTGAATACAACTCCATACATGAATGAATATTATTTGTTTTACACTATGATGATCGTAAAATGAAAACCAAGAAATATCGGAACTATTTCCATTTCCCTCATCTATAAAGTCAATAACACTATTCCTAGCTCATAACCGTCTATAACTCTGAATAGTGTCAATTTGTTATTCGATAACGAACATTATAGTCAACTACCGTTTACCTCGTTAACGGTTAATAAACTTACGCAAAATGATATTCTATATTCTGAGGTAAGACTCGCAATCTGTCGCCATGATAATATCTTTAGATAAATACTTTAGAACAAACTGTATAAATATTCATAGAGCTCATTGTTTTAAATGCCTCAGCGGTGGCAAGAGCGACTTCTGAACATAAGGTTCTGGGTTCAATTTCTGAGTTGGGGAGTGTTATTTTGTTTGGAATAAATCTACAGAAGGCTGGATTCTTGGATTGTGCGAGTTTTTAGCAATAGGAAAACCCTGTTGCTTTTATTTGGATCTTAAACATAAGTGGAATATTTTTTGTGCTCTCTAAGGTATACGTCTGTTTGTTTAGGCCTTTGGGAAAAATTGTTGTTATGTTATAGTATACTAATTTATATAATTGTAGCAAACGGCTATAACACTGCAGAAGGCGTGTGGGTTACTCGATATATCTACGACTCTATGTATGGGGTACTTGTGTCATTAAAAATAACTGATAAAAACTCAAATTGATAGCGTGGTGAGGTTTATGTATCCGAGCCGTAAGATACTTTAGATAATAGTGATGTAAAGAGCGTCTTTATAAAAAAAGTCAGCCATTAGGGTCGACATACAATTGCCATTAAGTTGGTCACTGATTTTAAATAAGTTGAACCGAGATACTCGTATAATCAAGAATCGATATTACGATTTTAGTCGTACACATTCATTTGTTATGCGATTATGATACCTCAAGTACATTAACATAGCTATGTGTTTAGGGTTTATACACTTTTTTACAAGTTTGAAATGTTGCTAGGGATTTTGGTGGTAACTTATATGGTACAATTGTATGGTGTAAGTTAATAACTGACTGTATTTTCAAGAGGTTTCACTAATACCCGTGCTAGATACCGAATAAGTGCACACCCTATTACTTCTTCAAAAAGGTACAACAAAAGGTGAATTCCCTTAACAATTACGAACAGTTTAATTCAAAAGCAAGAAACGCATGTATGTATAAACGATTTCATTGTTTCGAAGCCTTTGGAAGAAGCCGCCGTGGGAAAGACTGTACATGTGTTACCAGCCTAACTTGGCACGTCGAACTGACGCTGGTAGAAACGAAAATATGTCAAATGTAGGACAAATTCGTTTGTATTCGTTTGTATAATTCAGATTTGTATTCCTCCAAATGTCTAGATATAATGGTCATTGCGTATTGTTACAGTTAGTGACGTAATGACAATATTCGGGTCACGATTGATAGCTGAATAGCTTTTGAACGTAAATTTTGGGCCGCCATGGTTGACGTGGTGAGAGTAGGATTCAAGTCACGGTTGCGATTTGGGATTAATTAGTGTACTTATTGGTTTGATTTCATTGCTCTAATTGTGGGGAAGTGTAAAAAAGTAATAATTGAGTTTTTCCTATGTAATTACTAGCCTAAAGTTTAGCTATGTTTTTAAGTATTTTTTACATCAAAATAATTAAAGGTACCATGAATTGTTACTTTAGTATCTGTTTAATTGAAAACTATTTGAACATTATTAGTTTCCAATAAAATTAACTTCGTTATTCCCGAATAATATCGAATACTTCCGAATTATAAGTAGAATAAAGTATTTTATCCTCGACCCACGAGATGGGGTCGGACCGACCCCATCCAAAAGTTTGAAACCGAGCAATTTAATCACGCCAAATATTCTTACAGGACAAACTCTTATTTCAGTGAAATTAATTTAAATCATTTGAGTCTTCGCTTTGATATACTTTTATTAATTGATGCTAAGTGGTTAAGTATGCTCGTTAATTATATGTTTAACAATTATTGCGGTTGTTCGTGATTGCGGTATTTTAAAATCTCAATAAACACTGTTTTATGTTGTCATAATAATGTTATAATAAATAAGAGCATGCATTTTTTAATTTCGTATCCATGGTAATGTGCTCACCTCTATAATAATGAAAACAAGGTTGGCGTATTGGCTGCTGCTCTGCGTATTCTGGGGTTCCGCACGGGACATCTTAAATTGTTCTTAATGTGTTTGTGCATTGGTATAATGTATTTTTGTAAACGCATCCAGCATATAGGAGAAATTCTTAGTGTGGGTCAGCGGTATTTTAGAGAAAAAAATAGAACTAGCAAAATATGAGCTCTTCACATTCCTTGAATGAAATTGGCGTTACATTATATATATTTACTCTTAAAAATATATTTTGTCAATCAGTGGAATACTTGGGCAGCCATTACACATTGGTCAATGACACTACTAATACCTGTCACCCCTCTAATCTAAGGGTTCACCACAATAACGACGTCCGGATTAAAACCCACGACCTTCCGGTAGCGTTCAGACCGCCCCACAATTTAACCCTAGTAATATGAGGTTAAAAGTTTGTATTGTATAGATGTTTGTTACTCAACCACACAAAAACGGCTGAACGGATATGAATGAAATTTAGCGGACAGGTAGTTTATAATCTAGATTAAAATGTAAGACTATTAGGGTTCCGTAGCCAAATGGCAAAAACGGAACCCTTATAGATTCGTCATGTCTGTCTGTCTGTCTGTCTGTCTGTCTGTCTGTCCGTCCGTATGTCACAGCCATTTTTTTCCGAAACTATAAGAACTATACTGTTGAAATTTGGTAAGTAGATGTATTCTGTAAACCGCTTTAAGATTTTGACACATAAATAGAAAAAAAACAATAAATTGTGGGGGTCCCCATACTTAGAACTGAAACTCAAAATTTTTTTTTCATCAAACCCATACGTGTGGGGTATCTATGGATAGGTCTTGAAAAATGATATTGAGGTTTCTAATATTTTTTTTTTCTAAACTGAATAGTTTGCGCGAGAGGCACTTCCAAAGTGGTAAAATGTGTGTCCCCCCCCTGTAACTTCTAAAATAAGAGAATGATAAATCTAAAAAAAAAATATATGATGTAGATTACCATGCAAACTTTCATTGAAAATTGGTTTGAACGAGATCTAGCGGGTAGTTTTTAAGTAATCAGCAATTTTCCTTGACAAACAAACTTAATTATGCGGTCGGAAAAAAACAAGATAATTGCGACTTTATTGCGTATTTTTTCTTTCCAATGGTCGGAACCCTCGGTGCGCGAGTGCGACTCGCACTTGGCCGGTTTTTTTTATTTCAGTATCTGGACATCATTTTCAAATTTCTGTTGACGAAGTCGCGGGCAAAAGCTAGTCTATATTAAATTGAAAATCTATTTGGAAAGTCCTTTTATCCGTGCATCGTCCTTAGATATCTGCTTATGACAAAAGGCATACGTAAGTACCTTTAATAAATGATGAGAGATGGCCAGAGACAGCTGAGAGCATCCGGAGTGCTCTGCTGATTCTATTAGAGTCCTGTACCTCTTAGACTTCACAAGCCATATTTACGAAGATATTTAAGTAAATATGGCTTTTGAAGTCCCGAATTTCGAATTTATTTTGTGTTCTTTTCAAATACGTGAAGTTCGGGACATAGATTTCGGAAATTCGAACAAACATTAATACCAATATAGAAGGAAAAATATTACAGTCTGTTTTTGTGTGTGAGTCCGTCTTCTCTAAAAGGTTAGGCAGAGATATAGCTATAAATTTATCTATACCCCGTAGTTAAGCACCTATAAGTGGTATGCCGCAGAGGGCAAAGGCTGGCTGTAACTTTGAAAATTCCCTTCAAATCCTAAAATCAAACCCAAGACTTCACGCTTAGTAGTTGGAAGTCTTTAAACAATAACAGACACCAGTTGTATAGTTAAAAATATCTACAAAAATAATTAAAAAGTGACTCCACAACTATGAACGCCCACAACCCCAAAACACGCATTTCATAAATCAAGAAGTTAATATAACCCTTACTGATGGCCTGTTCGACCTCACCAATTGTCCGCAAACACGCACGGGGTCGAAATGACCCCAGCAATTATACGCTTGTTATGACCATGTGGGCATTAATTAAATGCTTAAAAAGATATTGTCGGGCTAGGGTTAGTTGATTGAATAATATTTTTGTTTTAATTACACATATTGATGAAATTTTAAGGACATTTCTATGTAAAATTACAAACTACCGAGGTAATTCATCCATCATAGGGGTTCCTCTAACGCATTAGGATCGGTCCCTCTTTCAAATATTTATATCGTCTTCAAAAGCACCAATATTTACATGAATGTTATTTCACATACGGAAAGTCCGACTTTTACGGATATAAGTGTATATTGTAAACAAGTCACACGACATCGGGCTAGCTCCGTGTACGAGCAATAGATCATATCTAACGCCTCATGACGCTTCCTAGTGCGATGCTTAACGCATTACACGCTGAGAATTTTTATAGCCTTGTGAACTGAGAAAATTGTTTTAGTGTGATTGGGTGCTTGACGAAAATCAAAACCGGGTGGGTATCTACCAATTTTACAGAGTATTAGTTCAGTACCCATATTATTTGTTTAAAATGTGCACTCAATTTGCGTAGACAACAGTAGATCGTAGTTATCAAAACCAAATTATTGATCTTAGTATATCAGAGTATTTAGTATCTAATATTTAACTGATTCAGTCCTGAACACGGCGGGGAACACTTTGTTGACCGTCTTCTGACTCACAATCAATGAGTGATTGACATCGCTTAGTTCATATTTAACTTGAACATAATAAATTTATTTTGGTGTTAAATCGATACATAGAAAGCAAGTACAGTTAATTTTTTGACTACATAGTAAAAATTGGTTTCAGCAGTGGGGTATAGCTCTACGGCGTATTATTTACTCTCGTAATAATTATATGAACCGAGCCAATTCTGACAAGCAGGCGTTCAAACAAAAACCCAGTATTTGTACAAATAATTGCATTCGGTTTCATTTCGTAACTCCACCTCGTTATTGTTTTATTACAAAAATATGTAAATCTTGAAGCAGGAAATGTGCTTACTTAATTTCGTCAGTTGCGTTAGATAATTACACATCATTATGAATGATATGATTTCTATTAATGTTGTTGCTTGATTTTATGATTTAGTAATTAACCGCCTGAGGGCATTTTGTTTAATCACGTATGTATATTTCGTATAAAGGGCTGAGAAAATCTTTTTGACGTTTTTACATGCAAAATATACTTTTCATATGTTACTTACCAAGAGTACCTACTTTTGTTATTTTTAATATTTAATGATTGTTTTATCATATTCGGGCAAAGATGCAAAATCTAAAACCCAAAATTACAACGAAAAGAAAAGGTTATAAAAGCTTTAATGCAGGATAACCAATCAAATCTTTGATTTTTTATGCTGTAAATATAATAAGATCCTACACTAATATAATGGTTAAGTAAAAATTACTTTTTGTGCATCCTGGCTCACTTGGCCGCCACCGCGTCATACTGATTAATATTATTTTGCGACTAATTTTAATTATTTACAGCCATTGAGAACAAAGAAAATGAAAGTTTCCAAGGAATATTTTCAGTCTTCGTCTTTTTTAACTGAAACTTAAGTAACCTTCAAATCTATGAACAGTTGACAATAAATCACCACAACGCAGAATATTCACAACTATTTAATATGCAATAACCGAGCTGTCGATGCATCTGGCTTGCCTGCATGTTAGGACATGCATAACGAGCCGGCTTTTACATACATACATCGGCTTTTCATACATATGGCTTTGATGCGTTAGCTTCGGATGCAAACTGAATTCATTATTCGGAATATAGCAGTTTATAAATGCAAAAGTTTGTAGGGATGTGTACTGTATGTTTGTTACTTTTTTACGTCAAAACTACTGAGTAGATTTAGATGAAATTTGTTATAGACATAGTTCAAAACCTGGATTAACATATAGGATACTTTTTATCACAGTCTGGGAAATATTTCCCGCAGGATACGGGTGAAACCGCGGGACAACTCTTAAATCATTTTAAGTTTTTTTTCAGTTATCTCTAATCAATATATGAAGTGAAACCCTTGTACCCCTTATAAGTGGACTGATTAATGCGAATATGTGACTGGAGATTTGGTAAACTTAAAGATAATATAACTTAAATACATACACGGGAAAACCTCCGATAATTATAGATCGTAATATTCCCCATATTACGATCAATAGTTTGCTAGTTTCTATCCGCGACTTTGTCTACGTGGACATTGAATTGCGTCCAGATATATGGAAAAACAGTATAAGTACTATGTTTTTATCTAGGTTATAAACTATGCGTGTTCCAAATTTCATCCAAATCCGTTTAATAGTTTTTGTGTGAAATATTAAGAAACATACATACATACACGCCGACATCCTTACAAACTTTCGCATATAGGATGTGTAGTAATATAGTAAAATTCAATACTTCCTCAGCAGTTTTTTTACTCATAGGTAAATCAATAAAACATCAATATCGTGTATTCACAATCCAATATGGTATCGATAGTAAAAAAATAAGGAAACATGTTTAATTGAATGTCGTAACAAGTCTTTGTTCATGTGAAGTGGAGTGGAACAATCATGCTAAAGGGTTCCGCAGGCCGCGACTACGGTACAGGCGGCTGATAATAATACCGGTCTTTTACTGTCATGTGGCAGGGAAAAGGCCTCTTCCTATGATGATAAGGAAAAGCTTGTGAGAATACTCGTGTTCAAAAAAAATAAAGCGAGTTGTCGTATCGTTTCATGTTGTGAAGTGAGAGTGATATGAGAGTGAGTTTGGTTTATCGAATGGATTATTTGCTGGTTTATTCGTGGATATTAGAATAGAGATTTCTGTAATATGGTATGAGTTACTTAAAGATAATATCATGTAAACAGATAAAGCCAAGATATCTCGACTAATTGACTAAAATAGCAGGAATAAACAAATATTGTTGTCAGGAATAAGTTTTTACCCAGAATAAGAGGATCAAATTAATGTTTTATACCCTAAACATATATACAAAAACAACATCGGCACCATTTCCATGATAATTCACGCCAAAATAGTTATTTACTCAGTATATTTTTTCAAACATTAATTAAGTAAATCCAAGAAACTAAATGTTACCAAAACAATAGCCTCTATAATGTCATTGTGAGGAATTTCCCAAGATGTAAACTTAAAAAAACTTAGTCCAAAAAATAAACAAGTACAAGGTACTTAGCATTGTCGACTACCGTATTCAGTCACCACGCTGAACATTGAAGGCCGCAAGTAGTCATTAGAGGCCAAACCACTCGTCAAATGGTCAAAAATTATGACGTGGTTGTCAAAAACATGTGCAATTACATCATTGCGAACCATCCATTTATTTTTACCATAAGACATAAAATATTGACTAAAGATTATTTATTAAGGACACGTACTCCCAAGGAGGTAAATCATTGCGATTGCAGACATCCATATTAAGCTTTATTTATGTGATTTCTCTAGGAGCAGCCTGGCTCCCGTTTTATAAAAAAATAAGAATTCCCATGCGCCACAGTTCTCTAATGGTGAATGCCCTTAACTACCACATTGCTGACAGTCCAAGTGTCGACTCCTACCTATCCGTGTTTATCATCTACTTGTGAGTTTTCTCACGTTTCATCCACATCTAAATATACAACTTCTTTGAAAACAACTCGATACCAATCAGACCATAGAGTATATTTCTAATACTTATGTCATACCTAATACAAGTACAAATCATCAATGATATCATTATTTCGTTAATTTTACTTCCGTGTAACAATCAGCTGTTTCGTCATGACAACAAAAAAGGTACGTACCTAACAACGCGCGGTTGAATGGCCCATGCGCGTACGCATACCCATTGACACATCTCTATGAATGACGCCTTTATATGCAACGTAAATCACTGCATTCGCTAACACATGCACTTACGATCGATATCAATTTTTCACAAAATAATACACAAAAAAAACACAGTGTACCTACACACACAAATAACAAAACACAAACGCAGTCGGTGGAGGAAAAAAAACAAAATATGTAGTTCGAATTTTGAAAATTGACAACTGTCAAACGCAGTACAGTCGCGCGCTAAAGTGATTTGATGATTTTTATTGTGCGTTTTAACATGCGGTGCTCACTCGTGCGGCCACAACTGACTGACTAACGGGCCGTCCGTCCGTCCGTCCCGCTCCACAGTTGCGCAACTAACGGGGCATAGAGTAAGCACATTTTTGTGTACAGAACGGCGGTATAGTAAATAAGTTGATTAACTGAAGAAAGTTCTGTCATTGGTACTTAATTAAATGATCTTTGTTTATATTTAATTTAACTGGTCTATGAGGTCAATTTTACTTAGGGCTAGGTGGGATGAATGTTGACGTAAACATAAACACTCATTAGTTATGAATTTACGATATGGTATGACAATCTGTATTCTGCTTAATAACAGAATAAATAAAAAAATGCATATAACTCTCAGACGCCATTACAGGTCATGTTGATGCATCGTATAATCCCGCGATTTATATTATTGTCCTTGGGTTTGATCTGAATTTCCCGGCAAGCGACGGGTCGTATTAAATTATTCATAGTCTACATTTTTTATTCGTCTGTTCGCCACAGTAATCGCAGATTTTTTGCTTTTTCTGGATCTGATGTCATGTAATTAGCATCTTTTCCTATTTATTGTTGGTAGGTGATACTATAGTGAATTTTCAGTACAAAATTTTCCGCAGCTTATTTTACAATATTATCATATTTTATTTTTTGCGTAAGTTTCATAAAAAAGTAAAAATGATAATAAATATTGGCCATTTCAAAACTGCTAGCAACATTTTTACGAACGAACAAAATAATCTTTGTTTTACAATTACGGACGCGCCCACGTGTACTGTTGTAAGTAAACTACACAATAGCGCTTTAAATCACTTGGTTTACTGGCTATAAACGGGAAGAAGTCTTGGACTCACATTTTGTCTGTGGCGCCCAGTGTAGGTGTTCCGACTATATCAGATCAATGAATAATTACTACGTGTAAACTATAAATTACGCATTTTATTGGTAATATTAATTTAATGATAGTGCGCGATGCACTGTCTATTAAAATTTACATTAATTATAGGTTTCATATCAAAGTGTAAAATGAAGAGATGATGATCATGATATGAGAAAGAATCTGAATAAAAAATACATAAATCTAAGATTTATTATCGTCAAATATTAAAAAATATCCTAAGATCATATTTAATGATATAATTGTTGCTTTTACTGACAATTATCTGTGTAATAAAGCGCCGGTGATCTACTAAACTGAAATGGAATGTTACCCATGCGAGGCCACGAGGCTCGCTCGAGGCCTTGACATGAAAGGTCACGGTTTTGGCCAACGGCATGCTGTGGCCTTAAAGAAGGCCTAGTAATAATTATCTCCACAGAATACTCTGTGTCGACTCTGAATATTCCCTATCTCACAAACAAACACACATGCCTATCCGAGTTCTCTGGAATGCGACAGGGAAGTAAAGGGGACTTACTCGCTATGACTACTGAGAATTCCATGTTAATAGAATTGTGTATGAGGAGTAAGTTCAGAGAGCTTTGATTTAAGAGCCAAGATGTACGTATTTATAGATTTAATTGGTTACTTCATGGATTTAGATTTTGTACCTACTTGGAAAAATATTTGGCAATAATTTTCATGTCAAACCTGAATAAGTTGCATAGTTTTAGCACAAGCAGTTAACTATAAAATCAGTATATTAAACACGACTACTGTAGGAAGGACTTCATAAAATGTCGACTTGCAAAGCTCTAAGATTTTCAGGTTTACTGTCTAAGATTAGCAATGAGAATAGTACTGCTAAGTTATGTACCATTGTGTAGAAACGTGAGCACTAATAACTGAATATTCAGACGAGAAAAACATGCAAAAGGCCACACAGTAACAATACGGTTGCACAGAAACAATTGATATTATATTCGACTGTGTTGGAAAATTGATATAACGATATGTACTCACATAACGGTAGTATGGAAATATAATCTCAAGTACCTGTAACAAACATTGTAAAACATTAGTATAATAGAGGTTAGTAGTAATTCCACATTAACATAATTAATTCCTTTGTATTAAACAGTATGTTTTAAGATGGTGTTTTGGATTTTCTTCGTTTTCTCTCTTAAATATTATAATACATGTGTGGACCATATCGAATATTCGCGTGTCAACAAGCCTTGAAAACTTCTAAAATATATTGTCACCACAATACATTAATTTACTAGTAAGAGAGCAAATATTTTGTCCAATTTATTTCGTTCACCACTATCGACATGTCACAAAAAGCTGCCACAAAAAATATAAAGCGGCTAGATCTTTTTTCGTGGAACCATTGTGACATTATACAGAGCTACTGCATATTTACAACACCTCAATACCTCAAAAATTGCATGTGAACCGCGCACGTACCCGCCGGGGGACAAACACATGACACCTCACAGGGAGGGGCAGAAGGACCACCACTAGCTAACATGTGATAAAAGTTCATTCCTAAGTTACGATGAGCAATCGGCTTTTATGTTACGCGTGGCAGGTTCGATTCTCGTAGAATGTAACATGTATTCCTTACAGATTTCTATAGGTAGTATGTAAGCTTGTAAAATGTGGTAATATCTGTAGATAAACCTCTGATAAACTACAAATTCATAATAAAATAACGCATGCATTTTTGTTGTGTAAATTTCATTGTTTTGGCAAGGACAAAACAGGCGTATGTGGTAAAAGTTTCAATGAGTAATTAAAGGTTCACCTTTTGTCAGTTCTAAGAAATTGCTAAATGAAAAGAATAAGCAAATGACTATCTAGAAAATATTTAGTCAGATTTTTTAAGTTGACCTTCTGTTGCCAATGTTTAGTATGAAAACGGCTCGACACACAGGCTTTCACGTGGAATAGTGTCAAGAGCGATCGATGGAGTCACTCCCAATATCGTAGGTGTCGATACACGGAGTCTAGCAGCCCCTTGTACTGCCAAGAAGAGGGTAGTTTGTTCTAAGAGAATGCACTATTATTATACGACAAGTCTTTAGTTAAATGATGTGGTAAGCTTTAAATAAGATTAAATGTAATTTTACTTTAAAAAATGTTATACCTCCTAAAAAATCATCATCTATATAATATCCCACTACTGGATAAAGACCTATTCTCATACAGAGAAAGAAACTCAAAAAATATCACATATGTTTTTGTTAGCGACTGTATTGAGATAAAGCTGCACATTATGGCTACGTTTCATATTATGCTATTAATAAATAATTTTATTTTATTTCAATTAAAATTAGACTTTTTTGTTTCAATATTACTTCAATCTAATCACCTCATCAGTGCACCGTGGCTATTCGTTGGTAACAATTAAGCATTTCTACTATCTTGTTATCATGTTGTCTGTATCTCCTCCACATGATAGTAGCTGCAAGTCGTGTCGGTACATCTGAGGGCACAAGTAGTAACATTCCTAGATCGTGGTCGTGGCTCGTGGGCGCTGGCCGCTGCGTTACAGGTTATGCGTGCTTGACCGAATTTGGGCCTACTTTTACTTTTCTATAGATGCTCAAGTTCGAGTGCATTGTTATTGAAATGTTCCTGCTGTTTGGAGTGGCTTATGTTTTGGGTGAGTTGACTTCTGGTGGTCGTGAGTGTTTGGAGAGATTTTGATAATAATGTAGGTTTGTATTCATTCGGAAAGTAGAATGAGAAAATGGCTTACAGTAAAAATATGCAAGTTTCACATTCACATTTCTATAACTTTTGAGATCTTTAACAGTAAAATTGTTTGTCAGTATTTGATTTAATAGATAAACGAGTTTACATCTAAAACATAAAATAATTGCTAAAAATGTCACACAATATTAAAACTGGCAGTCTAATAGTCTCCGAGCTAAATCACAGAACATCTTTTTCTATTAACTTTCAGTCTAACAATCTTAGTAGAATAACAAGTCATTGTGACAAAGAGGAAAAAACAAAATTAAAACTATAAATCTTGATTATTACGTGGCAGCCGTGGCGAAAATTCGAAAGCGTTGATAATCAGAAACCATATTGGAGAGAATGAGATTTGGAGCGACCAGTTGCCTGTTCAGTTGGAGACATTAGTGTACAGATATTGCACCTATTTCCTTAGTTACAAATTTATATTGGAGTTATTTTTATGTACTATATTTGATGTTTACTTTACAATAAATCCTGATCAAAAAATATTCGGTATTCACACTGGAAAAAATTAAAACAACGAAAACATTTTTGTGATTGAGTGTACTAAATAATAATGAATATATTAAAAAGAAATCATCAATCGGTGAAAATCGTAACAATTTTTATGGAGATAAAGGTACTAACTACAATCACACAAGTACATGTTAGTCATCAAAGCTTTAATAAAAGCTACATCTGATCCCAACGTAATGTCCAGTTTAACACCAAACACGGTTCTACGGGCCTCAAGTAACAAGATACGGAATGACCGTATGAGGAAAAGTGTTTGACACATTAGAGACGTGGGATGTTCCAAAATAGGTCCATGGTGAAATCTTCGAGATCAGGTTTGGATCAGTTCCTCATCGCCCACGTGGGTCAGTATTGCTACATAGGCCCAGGTATGTCGGCATTGATTGTGGTATGGTAAGAATGTCGGTTTTTAAAGTGTTTTGTCATGTTACTGGTCACGTAAAGTCAACTTATTTTTATTATGCTACTAATATTATAAATGCAAAAGTTTGTTTATTACTCTTTAAAACAAAAATTACTGAATTTAATCGGACGTGGCACACACATAGTTTATAACCTGAATTAATACATAGGATTATTTTTGTCCGGTTGTATGAAGCAGTTCCAATCAAGATGCGAGTGAAACCGCAATCCTGACTTTGATTTCACGGTAAGGCAGTTGGGATTCTTCAACTAAGTTTTTCCGTAACCCGGTAAGTAAGGTTTAAAATATTTAACTGTGGAAACATGGATATGTACTAAAGAAATCAGACCACCCCGAAATTATTTACATCTGGCACATACTTGGCATCCATTTGTCACATTCTTAAATAATCGGAAGAATTCATGACCATATTTTGAGGAAGGTCGTTTGAACAATACAGCTAATAAATATAAAGACGCATTCTAAATTTTATTGATGCTACTTCCTCATATTAATGTTATTTAAATATCTTTCAAAAATGTAAACTATAAAATGCCTACTAGCTAACAGGTGGGACTGACATAACGTGCAGTGCCGCCATTTTACTAAATAGAACTAGTTTTAACGGTCAGACACCTACGCAATGGATTCATGAATGAAGAAGAACCACCACTACCAAGGATACAGTAAGAATTTACGAGATTAGTGAAGTGAATTCGTATCGAGATCATGAGTAAAGCTGGTGTGAACAAAACATGTATGGAGGCATGCAGAACTTGAGAAGACGTTTGATAGGAATGAATAATACGCAGGACAACCTATCGTTTGCAATTTCTTTGATATCCTGTGAGAACTTCTTCGAACACCAAATAAAAAAATGTTATGGTCTTATCCAAATCATTTAAACCCCCATTTCTTCATAATTCATTCAGGTATAAAATACGTGTAAGTTATACTAAGAAAGTTAGACTATTTCAAATTAAATAAACCATACAATTCATGTAAGAGTTTACGAGTAGTAGAAAAAATAATCGATCTTTAAAATTATATACCTAGACGACCAAAAACATAATCAATCATGTATAATTTCAATCACAATTTGTCACTAAAACAACATAAACAGTGTAACAAGAAACACTAGATCAATCAAAACGATTTATAACTGAAAGGGTAAGTCCTACCCCCGCCATTGTCAACAAACTGTTTGCTGTAGTCATTGATGGAGTGTCCGCCTCCCGTCTCAAACGTGCACGCAAATATTTGGAGGGAAACGATTATCAATCAGGGTTTCATTTGATCTTCGATACAATTGTTTTCCTTCCTAAACTTGAGATCAGAAAGAAAGCCAAATTAGGCTAAATGAAAGACGAACAGAGGCATGAACGTCAAGCGTTGCAAGAATTCTAGCGTCAATTATAACTTTTTATTCTTATTAACTGGTAAAATAAAGTAGTGCAAAACATCCCAAACACAAGTTCTTGTTCGCTTTATGCACAGTAATACCAGTTGATCATACACTAAATTAAAAGTAGTTACTAGGTTTGAGGTAATGAATTCATTCGTAGTCTTATAAGCCTAAAAAATTAGGTATTACTATAGGTGCGTCAGTCACAGCACTAAAGTTTAAAAGTTAATTGAAATGTCAAGTATCATTACAAGTTTGTTTACTTGGTAACTTGAACTAAACCGATAGTAATGCCAAAGTTAGCTAAACAAGTTATAGTTCATTGATGAAGTAAAATTTCGTAAGATCATGCATATTGATGGCTGCGTGGGAGTCGCTGTATGATGTTGATACTACTCACGATGATAAACTTGAATTAATTATGGGATATGAAGATAGTGATGAATTTTAGTGACTTATTTTGGATGGTTTTGGATAATATATTGCGAACAAATATTAAGGTAAGGCATCGCAATTAAGACTACATAGGTGAGAATACAAAAAGTGACTTACAAAAAAAAAAGATTAGATTCAAAACAGAATTAAAAGAATTTACTCAATTTAAATCCGGTGGGCTAAAGAAAGGTGGCTGAGATTGTATTTAAAAATCTTATACAATGACTAGACAGCAAGTAGCAGCCAATTCTAGCAACCGTAATAATAGTTTGTATTGTAACAGTGCAATTTGAAAAAGAGGTAGGTATAATACCTGTACTACCGTAGAATAAACAAACAAAACTGCCACGCAACGCCTCCAAAAAACTTAAAGCATATAATCACATCTATCATTAAGTTACAAGAACAAGTGCGTAATAACCACATTCTACTCGCCCAAAAACTGGCCCCTCTACTGGCGTAAGTAACTAGCGTAATTGATTGTCAGCGGCGTGACAACTTTCGCAACATGATTGATGGCGAGCGGGTGTTAATCACATGACACGCTTGACACGTGCGGTGGCGCCCTCTGGCGGCTTTATTACATTGGTCCACCTGAGTTGTGGGTTAGAGGATGCGGACAGCTTCATCATTCCATCCAGCCATCTATTTGGTCAGATTTGGGTAAGAAATTTTGATTGATTTCTAAACAACTGCAAGCTACGTACAACTAGTCTTAATTACCTGCAATATTCTGCATAGGAACCTTATTCTTATCTGCACTGGTTGTTTTTTTATTTTTTTACAGCAAAAGCAACAAGCAAATTTAGCTGGTGCTTTATTGCCAACGGTCTGTGAGGGACCACTGAGATCATCACTGTTCCCTGTATCACTATTACTGGGCCAACCACCATAAGGCGATTGGTGAAAAGGTTTAGAAGCTTTTCACAATAAAACTTATTGGCATTGCCAGCCCTACGGCTTTCCTACTCACTATGTACAAATGACTGTTCATGTCTTTATATCTTCAGAAGCTCGTCGACATCAGTAATGAGTATTAACGACAAGTAGCCAGCCAACCGCCCACTCATCGATGTAATAACAAATTGTCGACACACATCGGGACCTGCCTACTTACTACTCACTTATATCTTAAGGAGACTATTCTTGGCAGATTTCTTAGTAGAAAATAATTGGAAATCTGCCATTATAATAGTTGGGTTGGTTGTCTTAATTAATTATGGAAGCAGGATTTTTTTTTACGATCGTTGCGAATGCGAAAGTAACTATGTCTGTCAGTCTGTTATGCTGTCGCGGTAAAATAGCTGAAACAATTAATATAAAATTGGTATGGAGATAGATTAAAATCTAGGGAAGGCTACAGGATATTTTTAGTCCAAATGCCTGGCCTTGAATTTTGAATATAACTTTCACAAATAACTCACCTTACATTCGCAAGTCTACATGTTACTATAAAAATACCTAACCCAAGTAAAAACAAATACAAGAAAACTTACAATAAAGTAGTAACAAGGTACAAAGCAATGACGCTACTCTCCAGTCCCCAGCGGACGGCTGTATCAAAAGGCTAGTTCAGTGCTAGTACTTGTACTGGCGCACTAGTGGCGATGCCAGTCGAGTGGCGAATCTTTCACATAATAGTGGCACGGGGTTATTGGATGAAAGCCATCGGTTTGAGTAAAGAGAGACAGCTTGCCGATATTGCTTTTTTTCAGACAGGCTATTTTTTCATTGAAAATACACCTTGTAATTGGGCACGTGTTCAAAGACGCATTAAAAAAAATACTAGTAAATATTTAGAGTTAAAGTAAAAGTGAGTTCCAAAAGAATTGTAATATGTACCTATAGTACATCCAATACAATCTGGAGTACACAAAAATATCCACTGACCCTCAAACAGGACTGTCCACAATCCCGCCAAAATCATATACAAACTAGTTAACTGTAGCACACTCGAGAGCTCTTCACCGGCAGTGTACCGACATAATGATATATGGCCATCACTAGCAGCTAATTTCAGAATATGCTTTAAGCTAATAATGCTTAGACTCAGTACTTTAGATAATACGATACGTTTAAATTTCAGTAGGTACTACTTGATATTGACGCTTCAAGAAATGGTTAGGTACATAAAATTAATTGAAAAAAAAAAGACAAATTTCATTCATTTAACATTATAGCTTTTAAAGATACTCTCAAAAAATCTACCACATTTTAAACTGAGGCGATGAAGCCAAACAATAAACAAAAAAAATACACTTCCATTTTCAAAGCTATGGTAACCACAATTTAAGCGTCGCGTAGGACACAGCCCGACTCCTCGAGGCGTTACAAAGAATTATTTTTATCGGGCCGTCAATAAATAAACTGGAAACCTTTCAACGAAGATGGGGAAAAAATATTTTTGGGCCAAACAAAAGCCTGACGAGTCCACCCGAGGACTCAGAAAGGCCTCGCCCTAGTTATGACAGTGGATGTTACTGATATCTTATCTGTGATATTGAATTCTAAGTAACGTCTGCGAAATGTATTGGAAATTGCGTTTTCTTTTTTACATTTTTTACTAAGAAATTGCGTAAGGAAAAAACGTTACAGGGCTTTCGTGATGTTTGTATAATGTTTATGTAAAATGAGAATATCTTTAAAAAAATATAAAAAGTGGATATATCCGATTTAATAAGCTGTAATTACTTACGAGCTAGCTCATTGCAAGGTGATCAATAACCATTTTCTTTCAGCATAATAAGAATGAATTCCTCGCCCTGCAACGAGCCAATTAAAAATCTTTCTCTATATTTCGCATATAAGTTTTTACCTTATAAAATATACAGAATGTTCTTACATAATATAAAGGTATGCTTTTAAACTCTCATGCTGCAAGTAAAACAGTAGTATCTTGCAAAGGAATTTGCAATTCAAGCAAAGTTGCTCTGCTTGCGAATGGACCGCACTAGTTAGCCGTCGGTACTTTAAGTGGGGAATAAAATGGCTGTAACTTGTACAAAGCGTGCATCGCGTGTTTTGTCGACAGCTACAGTTTTATTTTATACGACAATAGTGAAATAGTGTAAAAACTAGAATTTGTCATGTGAGTTGGATTAAATGCATTTTTTAACGCGATATTCACGGAAATATTTGAACACGGCATTGTTTATTTGTCTCTCTGTTATGGGTTGCAGGCTCAATTCCCAATTGGTACAAAATATTTGTACGGCCTAAATATAGTTGTTGTTGGTGCATGTAGATTTTGTATTTGTGAATGCACCAACGATTTCAAGGAATTCGCAGAAGCAAATATAGCAACATTGTTAAACTGAAATATGTCAAAAAATAATATTCGATATTAGCCTGGATAGTTTATGAAACCTACAATCAAGTTCTGAAATGAAGCATAAACCTCTAAGAATAATGCTCCATCGTCATATTTTACCCACCCTAGAGAAAACAATGGCATTTGAAATTAATACAATCTCAATGAGAACACAAAACTTGGACACCTTAGGGAGCCGGTGACCACAAACTCGTTCAGCCAATGTTTGAACACCCTCTACTGTTTACAGTTTTCGATATTGTTGCTTAAATCGATTTACAAGAAAACAATCACTCACTAAACTAGCTTTGAATCTCACATCACATTCTCAATTTACACAAAAAATCTTCAATGTTAACCACGTACCTATTTCCTGAAAACTAATTCAGATTTCAATGTACTACTTTACATCCCAAAGAAGGTCTGCAGGAAGAACCGTTCAATAATTTCACAAACTCCAATTAAAACGACCACAAAAACTACGAATCCAGTTAATAAAAATTCTTCTCAATAGAATCAGAGCAATTTCGAGAAAAAAAGATGAAAGAATTCCGGACACAACTGCTGATCGTCTCCACTTTATAATCCGTTTAAACAGGAATCGAACCTCGTACTAACTCTTATAAAATACGAAGCACTTACCTGATTGGTTCGCTTGAGAGATGGCGGTACGGTTAGCTCCTAAACTCCTAATATAACGCCACTAACTTTTATTTGGTTATTTATTTTGCTGAACATACATTTTGTGTGTTTTCTTCGCAATTCTTATTGGGTTTGGGCGGCCATTTGTCTTGGGGAAGGGTTGGTTGCGGAAACCAAGGGAACTGTGTTACGTACGTGTTTTTTTGTGATTATTGAAGGGAACAAGTGGTTTATGATCTTTCAACTTGTTATTTGTAGTATTCATCGATTGCAGAATTAAGTTACTCTATGAAATATCATAATCTGATTTCGCTTATATGAAAAGCATGAACAATGAGATGGACAGACACATATGATAGTTAAGTTGAACTTTATTTCTACGGTACGAAATACCAATAAATGTGGAATTTCCTTTATCAGGCACAATGGTTACTCATTGTGCCTGATAAAGACGGTCATCTCATTTACAAAATATGAATGTCCTAAATAAATCAACGTTTTAGACAATTGTGACGTTAATGAGTTAAACAATGCTTTTATAAGGTGAATAAATATAACGCAATTCTATTTATCCAAAATATAAACCCGCACAAACGCAAAGTTTGAAACAAGTTGGCGGTCGCACCTGCGCGACAAACACGACGACTGCGGCCGATGCGACAGCCGCGACACTTGCGAGTTTCCAACACGTCACTATTATTATGAACTGTATCTATTTTGAGGTGTAGGTATTATTAAATTAAACTCTAGGATATCATCTAAAATCTATACTAATATTATAAAGAGGAAAGATTTGTTTGTTTGTTTGTAGGGATTTAACTCAAAAACTACTAGACCGATTTCACAAATTCTTTCGCCATTAGAAAGCTACATTTTTATGAAGTGTCATAGGCTATATATTTATTTCCAGAAATAATAAAGGATCGATACTAAAACTTGAATAATGTAACCCAAGGGGTTAAAAAAATTGGCCACGCGGGCGAAGTCGCGGGCGGAAAGTCAGTGAGTTATAATTTCGCTTATGCACTAAATTTTGGAGTGCAAATAGATGCTAACGCGATTTTTTTGGTATGTGATAATATCTCTTTAGTGTCTGCGGATAAAATTAATTTCAGGAATTGTATTCTTACGTTTAATTTCTTTTATGAGCCGACCATTCTTGCTCCTATGATTCTATCACATAACTTGTGAAAACACAATATTTTTCATTGTAGGTATGTTATAAAAGAGTAACAGATTGTTCTACTCGTATACTAAATGCAGCAGATTTTCATCTCAAAACAACATAATGTATAATATTAAAACAATGCATTTTAATATAAACTGTTAGCACAGAAAGCACTTTTCATAACCAGCCTGCAGTCTTTAGAAAATTGAACTCAATTATTTATTGATAGCAATCTCAGTATTAAAACAAGACTTTTATTGTGTTGTGGTGTATCGTGGCTTATAATACATCGTGTTAATAACTGAAAAACAAACAAACAAATATATTTCTGTGCTCTTTAGTCGTTTCCCATGGTTTCGCCCGAACTTTGAGAGAAGTATATCACCCCGTTAAAAACTACAACCCATGTGTTATTCCCCAAACTCGGTAGAAATAAGATCGGTAATAAAATGGCGCATAAATCGCCTCATCTGGACAAACTCTCAGAGCAAAGCAATCCTTGAAATATTTCAGCTTCAGGAAGGAAGCTAGGAAAACTTCCTGGAACTAGTGGCGCCCCCTGCCGCCGCCTTATTAAAACTTGCGAAACTTTCAGTAATTGTACCCAGTGTACATTATTAAGGCAGTGCACTTTAATTTCTCAGCTTTTCTTTAATTAAAAGTGTATTGGATATCTTTTATTAGAAGTGTCTTCGTGGTTTTGTTAGTTGGCTGATTGCTTTTTTATATTCTGACGTCAGGAAGTTGCTTCTTTACAAATTGTGAGAGGTCGTTTCGTTATACATCATTGTAATTTACATACATGTCTATAGAACGTGGTAGATACGGTTAGTGTAAGTTTTATATGAGACTCGAAAAGATGGCATTATGCAAGTGATTGATTGCTACTTTAAAGGCTTAAATAATATACTTGAAATAAAAAATCTTAAGAAACCCTAGCTAAAATGCTGCTTATCCCAGTTCCATAACTTTGTTCTTGGGAGCACAAACATTAAGTTTTGTGATACATTCATTACAACCCTTTTTCCTCATACGAAGCTTTCAGCTTTCACGAAATAATAATAGGTTTTGGAGGTGGAGGGGAGCGAAAGAAGCTTTAGTTATATAATGGTTCCATATTATATGAGGTATGCAGTGTCTATTCTAGTATTTATTTATAACAAAAAACTTCAAATGGTACTAACCCTACTTAGGAAGCTCATCCCACGTAAATAAAAAATAAATATTTACTGCAATTTAACGAAACAATTTTTATAAGCCCTAAGTATATTTTATTTATACATAGTTGTAATAGATGTTTTTTTTACTTATTTCGAAATTAAATCAACAATAAGTCGGCTGCATTAGGCATACTAGGAATTTGAAATAGGCAGTTTTCTTTTTTTTTGTGCTCGCTTGTAATATATTATTATTATTATAACACGAACCTATACACAATATATACCTATAAATCCATGGGTTTTCCGTTTTGACAATAAGGTTAAACGCGATAATAGGATCTCCAAACAGCGTCGCGTGCAAATGAATCGAACGGGCCCTTCCGTGGCGGAAGCGGGCCTAATGAGGGTCGGCAGCATTGAAGGTGGCTGATTGTATGCCTAGCCCTGCTTAATAGCATCACAGAGTACATACTACTGTATTTCCCCCGCGGTTTCGCCCGCGTTCTGAAGGATATACTTAACGCACCCGGATAAAAAATACCCTACGTCCTTCCCCGGGGTTCAAGTTATCCCCTACCAAATTCATCTAAATTGGTTCAGCGGTTTAACCATGAGGAGGTGATAAAGAGACATAGACTCGCATTTATGAAATTAGTTATAATATAATATAAAATAGAAGATATACAAAAGGTGACAAAGAAGATCTATTTTGAGGTTACCAAGAATAAGATACAGGTGTAACTTTTAGGTAGACATAGATTGATAAGTAAAGTCTAACCTCAGTTTATGTGTTGTTCCCGTGGGAATGCGTTGACAAAATGACACGAGGTAAAATCCTAAATGTTCTTTAGGCGTCACTACGCCTCTGTATTTATGTATGTTACTACATATTTTTCATCTATGTATGAATATAGATAAAAGGAAGAACAAATACTTAGGCGAATCATCCAAGTATCAAGGCTAGTATGCCTGCGAACCTGCTATTTTGAAAAATACTTTTAAGGAACATTAATGTTGACATTCCAGTTTAAACAAATAGAAAAAATACTAACATTTAATCGACAAAACGTTAATAAGTCGACATTATTACATAACAGATACTTACAAAACATAATTAAATAAATGAAACCGAATACGAGTCGATACGTAAGAACGTAAATGATTTTTTAAGATCGGAGAAACTTGATGATACGTCAAGTAATCGAGATGAATTCGATTTCGACAGTTCAGATTACACAGGTGCTGTGTTTAATTATATCACAAGTACAAAATCCCGTACTGTTTTATTTTTTGGAGATTTTTTAAATAGGGCTGTAATTTTTTATTGTACTTGATTATTATTGTCTAGCTTCTATACGTGGATAGAACACATTCTTGTAGGCTTAGTGATTTACGGCTTAGGGCTTTTTGGTATCAGTCCTGTGATTCCAGATTAGAATTACCCCTTACCTACTTAAATACTTGCAATTTTCACTGGAGTATTTCAGTATTTATACCTGAATAAAAATCATGTGCTATATAGATATTTAGTTCCCAAAACAAAAATGCCTTTGAAAAGATTTTGAAGCTTCCATTACCATCCAGACCATACAAGATGATCGTTAGTTACAACACACCACCTAACATAATAATCAATTTTAAAACTGCATCCAAAAACGCACCTTAGTCCTTTAGCTTTAAATTCTATATTTAAACGTGGTGAGATAATTCGAGCAAGCACCCTTGTATAATAACAATTCCTCATTAAAGCATTTCCGGGCGCCTCAAAGACTCCCTTTGCTAAAAGCACAGGTACGGATAGCAACAGAATTTACCGCGGTAAGTAACAAAGATGTCGCACCCAGAGAGTTTCGCGTAATGCTCGCATAATGCAGGGTTGCCAACGTACATTTTACACTTTAAACTATTTTTTTATCACATACACATTTTTTAGCAACAGTTTGCAACTAGCACTCTTGTCAAAAGGTTCACAATTGGTGATCTTCGAAAAGTTTCAAGCAGAATAAGTTGAAGACTGAGCGATGTAGCACAGTTAGGGGAACCCTATATCCAACAGTAGAATAGTCTAATATAGGCTGGCTACCACATACATGTTATGAAAACTACTAATACATAATTCAGGTAGTGGTAGCAACTCAATCTACCGCGGCATGTAACAGAGATTGCAGGTGGGTACTTTAAGAGTTTGAAATGCATGTCATAGGGCTGTCAAAATGTTGTATAATAAGTTTTTTGGTAGCAAAACAATCATTTGAAATTATGAATTTAAGTTTATTGAAAGAGCTCCAGTACTCAATTTCAAACTGCTATATTTTTTTATTTATTTTATGCGCTTATGGATGTCACACATCTACATTCGAAAAAACGTAATAATACAGCATGTACCTACACTTATAAAGAGGCACTTTTGTAGTATGAGATATGCAGAAGGTAATGTTATAAATACTGAGTAATCGTCAAAAATTCTTTGACCAATACAAAACCAGCTGATCCTTAATTATTTTTTTACTAAGAGTTGTTTTGATTTAACCATAGTTTGTAAATAAAATGACAAGTGGCAGCCCTACGTCGCAGCGTGTTCCGAGCGACATAGCAACAAATGACGCGCCGCATCCTCGCGACGTTTACACATAAAGTTCTCATACTCCGCCTGGAATTATGAACATTTTGTTGCTCAGTTTCGCTTTTCATATTTAAAGGTATTAGTAGGCAAGGGAGAGGTGACATGTTCTATGTTTGGTAGATGAATACTTAAATTATATGGGTCTTAAAAAATTATACACATAAAATATTAGTATTAGGAATTAATTAAAAAAAAGTTCATGATGCCAAACACCTTGCAATTAAACTTTTGCAGTACCACTACGAATCTTAGCGAGTGCCATTAAAAATATGTTAAATATTTACACGCTAAAATTGCCTTTGAAAGCTGCACTTATTGTGTAGTGTTAGTACTAAAAATGTTTATTTTTTAACAAGAAAGACTAACCGACAAACATCTTTTATTTTCTTTTACGAGAAATAGAAAAAAGTTTTACAATGCGTACTTATTTTAACAATTTAGAACAATGATGTGATAGCATACCTTGTCAATTCCCATGGGTTTCCCAAGACGATTACAGTTAAGGCAGTAAGGCGATCATTAGCTTTGTAATCATAAGGATAATTATGGGAAGGCTTACACGACACCCTAGTGAAGTTAAAGATAACGCGTATTTATACAAATAACTACAACTCCAGTGATTCACATCTGGTAGGATAATTATTACAAAGTGCAACTTAGGTTTTGTACTTTTGACGTCTTTAAAATGCAAAGTGTAGGTACGCAGCATTTAATTAACCAATACTTTGGTATTTGTAGCAGAGAGACTATTGTTTAGATTACAAATATAGCACAACCTGTTAGGTTATACCTACAGTGCAATTGCAGATTATTACTTTTCAAGAC
This sequence comes from Pyrrhia umbra, assembly GCA_963891755.1. Classification (NCBI taxonomy): domain Eukaryota; kingdom Metazoa; phylum Arthropoda; class Insecta; order Lepidoptera; family Noctuidae; genus Pyrrhia; species Pyrrhia umbra. The sequence continues at coordinate 452,997 of OY982937.1, read as the reverse complement.
ACTTTAGTACTACCGTACGATCGATTCCAATACTAATAACTATCCTACATAAACTAAAAATAACCAAATAAATATAGAAGCAGCAGAACCTATAGGAAATACGTTTCATGAAAATCCCCATCATGTATTCGTGCTAACTCTGGCAGTTTCCATTATGGCGGCGGCAGATGGCGCCACTGATGTATAGTTGGGTATTTTAAGCGCGAAAACTTTTCGTTCATCGGACACAGCTCGGAAACGTTCAAAAGCCAGCATTCGGCAATGGCTGATCATATTGATAGAGCTTTTGATAATATTTGAATAAGTACACCAGTGATTTATGTAAAGTAGCTGGTATTAGGGTATTACGAGTCAGTGTTGCATTCAGTTTTATATTTGAATGAAAGAAAATTGAAAAACACGTGCCTACGTTTAAAAAAAATGATTATAAGTAAGTATTTAAAATAACTGCAACTTCAGCACTTTTTAATTATATTAGTCTACTCTGCAGAATTCTACAGTCGGTTTAGTTAAAGTTTTTTAGACTAACACTATTGAACATTGGAAATGATTTTCAATAATTGGATTGCACTAAAAAGTTTTATAGCTGAGAAAAGAAATTTTCATTTAATTTCCTTCCTTAATTAATAATTGTAATTAGAGTAAACAAACCCATTACTAAAATTAAAACAGCCTTCAGAACAATAACAAGTTCTCACAGGCAAATGATTTAGTACCAGCTGTAAAACAACTTGACCTCCGCAAAGAGGAAAGTTTAAATTGCATATGTAGATTTGATCAGCGTACCTGCACACGGTACCTCGGGGGAGAGGACGATGTGCTCTGTTTACTGGCTAACGAGGACCTTGGGAAGGAGACCACGCCTAAGAATGTACCTTGTGGTGGCGTGCAACATTATAGAAATGAAAATGAAGGGAAATAAGGGGAGAAGAAAGGTACAGAACCTACGTTCTGTCCTCCGTAAGTGTTGATAATTAATGTTAAAAGAGTTACTCTTCATTTTATTTAGGTATACATAATATTATACAGAAGTGAAAATTGAGTTTGTATGTAATTAAATGACCTAATCAATTGATTCTATTATCGTTTCGCTGATGAAAATTTACCTCAAGAGTGCTCGGCTCATTATTTTATGTGGATACAATCGCGGCATCGCTGCGGACTGAAGTGTCTTCGATAAAATGGGAAATTCAAGTAAAATTATTATTATTAAAAAGCCAGTCTAGTAATCATTATGATAATGAAAAAAAAGCGGGTCAAACTCAAAATACTTAAGGATAGAAACCGATCGCTTGAACACCGCTCGGCTGCCCATCGTTTTGGTGTTGTAATAAACTATACTTGTCTTGTATATAAATAATATATGTTACCTTTCTGATGAATCATGTGAAAGCTAAGCAGCATAGTTTACCTGGAACAAGAAAGAAAAATAATTGTTAGTAATTAAGTCTTGATCAATAGCTCATTACAGTGTCATAAAAAAAAACAAAATTTCAAATTAGAAATACAGTAAAGGAAGGCCATGCCAGTTTGTCTAACCTGTCTAAACCTATCTTCTTTCTATCATTTAAATATTCCCTATACAATAAACCTAGAGGGACTATTTCCTAAGATCTTATATATATATATCTAAGAAGAAAATAAATATCCATAAGCCTGTAAGTATTCAAAATCAGATTTCCTTTTCTACATACACAAGAGGTACATAGTAAGTTCAGTTAGCAAGTAGTTAGGGAGAACTTGGCCAAAGGAAAAACTCCCAGAGGAGCCTTTTAATCAGTAATTCCCGTAACTCGTGTAATGGTATGTAAGTAACCTTCGCAAATAGTTTTTGGTTTTCTTTACAGGCACGTGTGTCTTATTTTTATTTTGTAAAAAAATGCAGATACACAAATTAAGAAATGCCAGTAAGCCAGACCGTTTGAAATTAAACAGCCGGCTTGCTTTATAAAACGTATTCGATTATCGATTTAGTGTGTGCGCAACAGATTGATTGTCACTTTTATTTTGTGCTTATCTTAAGATTTACAATATATTATGTACGTTTATTTTACTATTTTACAAAATTCCGTACACGTATGAGTACGAGAAAAAGAATTAAATTAAAATATTATATAATAATATTTTAGAAACTGGTCTTACAAATATGCATAATATTCGTAAATAAACCAAATAATATCTTAATTTTCTCCAAAATACCGAACGCACGCACCACTGTCAGCTGTCACTAACAATGTCGGCCATCTTGGTTTTAATCAATCACATCCCCGCCAAATGGGACTGATTCGTTTTCGAATAGATTTTTCTATATTTGCTATTGGATTGGTTTTCACATTGTTGGATCAAATTATTTTTTAATAGAGGTTATTTTAGTAATTGATTTTGTTATTTGTGTGCGCATGATTTCCTACGGGATGTTTTATATTAGTTTTTGATTTTAGGAGTAAAAACTGAATATGGCTGCAGTATCCTTCATGTAGTAGAGGTAAGAAGAACATTAATGAATGCCACCATACTGGCTTGTGCTTAATACATTTTATACCTAATAATATTTTTATAATATTTCATTAAATCTCCACACAACACATTTGGAAAATTTCATTTCACCAACAATGGTAACGTTCACGCAGGCTTGCACGTAGATGGCGCCACGGAGCGTCATTAGTGGGTCGCACTTCCGTTTCCGGTGGCTCCCGCCCTGCTTCCGGCCGCCCACCCCATTGTGGCGAAGCACCCCCGATTGTTGCTCTTGTTTTTCAGACATTTTAATGTCATAATGGTGTTAAATACTAAATACTGAGTAATAACTCTTGTTAAAGTATTTAATTTAATCATTGAAGGAAATATGCATAAATAGGAAACTAAATACTTCGAGTTTTCTATTTGTTTTTTTCTTAGTATCAAGATGATATTAGACGTATGTTAATTATTTCATATCGAAACAAACTTTATTATGCAACGGCTTAAAAATTATCACAGAAGAAAAGAAAGAGTTATTGGACATTTATTTTATTTTCATTGAGAATAAATACGGCAGATGGGGAAACTTACATCAATTTACAAAAGTATGTAAAAAAACTTTAATTAACTCCTTTACATATTTACGCTTCGTTTAAATATATTAAAAATGAGATTAAAACTATATTATTGTGAATTTAATAATCGAATTGATTCGGCATGCGTTTCAACGCGTTAAGAGAAAAAGGTTTAAATAGCTGGAGTGTTGATGGAGCAGGTATCTTCGGTGAGTTGGACACAACTCACTGTTGGGTCCAGGTTCAGCTAGGGTCCAAGCACAATGATGAAGATCAAGAGGAGCCTATGGCTTCTCTTCCTGTTGGCCGTGGGGGTCACAGCCCGCCCAGATAGCGGTAAGTCCAATTTCAAATTTTATCCAGGGAATCTTAAGAGCAATATGGCTACGTAAATGTTTACACGTGTTTTTTTATATTTTATTTTCCTTATATCGCGATGACAGCTGAGCTAGGATCTGCAGCAGTGAGCGCCGAACTCCGATCTGGGCATTTGCTCGGATCCTCATCGCAAGAATCAGGTAATTTTCATTGGTGCGGTTTAGAATTTTGGAATGGAATAATGAAAATATGTATTTAAACCACCTCGTAAAAAATAATCTAAATTATTGTGGTCAGCAGTTTCAAACAAGAACCAAAAAATAACAATTATCAAATTCAACTCGTGTAAAGAAAATAAAAATTTCCTATAACACATCGTCATCGCATATTAAAAAACCTAATATTTCAAAATTGATTATAATGATATTGCAGATGAAACGGCAGAGTCCAGTCCAGAGGACTCGGAATCTAATGAAAGTCGCATGTTCAACCCTGATGAACTACTCAGCTTCGCTCCGGGTACGCACAAATACGAGTTCCTTGTAAATAATAGAATAAGTGAAAAAAAAAGTATTTTATTCGTTAATTTAAAAAACTGTTTAGGCATGTATATGAATATTCTTTTCCTTTGTATACAGAGCCATTACACAAATGCCACGCGGAAGGTGACATGTACTACGAGAAGAGAGGCAACGTGTGCTACGTGTGCGCTTGCTTCACCTCCATAGGACTCCTGTACTCCAAGTGCGCGCCCTGCAACCAGTGCCCACGTAAGCAAAATACCATCATTTACATTTTCAGCAGTTTCAATATCAAGCTCAAAGGCGGGATGTAACAATACATTCATTTTCCACAGAGGAACAGCTTCCTGTCCCTTTGCCTCCTCGTCCAGGTAAGTTATATGATCACTATAACACCAGTAGGACTTGTTTTGTTCCTGTTGTCTTCTTCAGTCTTTGGTAGTTCTTAGCCTACAAGCAACTTTAGCAGTGACATCGCATCATCTTCTTCAGCTGTATTACTAATCGTAACCTCTCCTGATTGTTTATTGCATCTGGAGATCTATTACACTACCTACATAATTTGCCCATAGAGTAATCTCGAGCTTTGTGATGAGATATGCATTATAATTTGTAGTAGGACTATAAGATCAAAGTTTTTAAAGTATAAGGAACAGCATTTTTTTCACAGCGCAAGGTAATGTTTAACTACCAGACCCTTTTGGGTAGTAATGGTACTCTCATAATCTGAGTAGGTCATCAGTTATGACAACATTTTGCATTACAGGACTGTGTTAAGGCTATGTCGATTTTGTACAGAATATTCTGAAGATAATAGCATTGTTGTATTACCTTCTTGGTAATGTTTGACATATGCAACAGAAACATGATTACTTGATATATGATAGGCATTCTCATTGTACAAATTACCTATTCCATCCGTTCCAGAATTTGAAACGATTTTACCACCAATCCAATCTCAAAGTCATTTAGAACAATATAGTCTTAATTAATTTATAAAAGATTTTTTAATAGGCCCATAAATTATATTTATAAATTAAATGTTCGCAATATCCTTACCTCAAATTCAACCAGGTACCATGGAATCAGTTAATATAACAATCCTGCTCCTTTACAGTGAATTTCTAAATTGTGATATATTAGGAAAACGTTCTACTGTTATTCTTGTTGACAATGCTTTTAATTTTAAAACCTCGCTCTATTTCGCTATTGTAAAGTAGTTCTATTTCTATTATCTAGTTATATTTCTATAGTCACATATACTCGTATAGGTCAAAAAGTTAATGTACACTTCCAGTAAGAGGTTAGTGTTGTCTTATTTTACACAGAACCTCTGAGTTAATATTTTTTTCCTATTTCGAAAACTTATGATGTCAGGTAGGTACCTTATACTATGACATAATATTACCGATGATCTGATATTTTTTGTGAGTTTTGTAAATTTTTGTATTGATCGTGCCTATTACTCTTATTATTTTTGTGAACAGTTAAGTTTTGATTTTATAATTATCAATTTTGATTACATTATACTTTTTGCAGCGTATACACCCCTGATTCCATTTCCTCCTCCGCCAGGTAAATTTACAAATATGAACATTATATTGAAATTTAAATCACTCTGCTACATTATACAGCTAATTATTTTATTCTACATTATCTACTTCCAGAAGTTTATTGCACTATGTAGTTTTTTATGCATAAATTCAATTGCTTTAGCATCTGATTCTTATTTACAATTTAAATGCTTATCAAAGGCAAAGCTATATTGTGGATTATATTTTACAGAAGCACTTCCATTACCACTACCTGCTCCACCAGGTATATTTTCGTGTGAACATTATTATTTCTCTCAATTGCTCTTGAAAAAGTGTTATTAACATAGTCTTATTTATTTCAGTTATTGAAATAATAATACCACCAAGTCCGGCTCCAGGTAATTTAAAGGTCACCTAATTGATTCCCAATGTCCTTATAATTTATTTCTATGAAACCATCTTGATTGATGAAACCTCTACACTGTATTCCTACTTTCTGTATACCTGAAATATATTTCCCGGATTCTACTGTTACTTCTTTTCTATATCATTTTGATACAAGTTCCAAATGTTTAAATATTTACAAACATATTAATATTTTGTTGGCAGAACCTCATTCGCAAACAAATGCGAACGCAGGTATTTTTTCTCACTCTCGCTTGAAGGCTATCCTGTTTAATTTGTCTTTTTATAGTTGTCTAACATGATCTTTGGGTTTTATTTCTCTTCGCGTATAATTTGATCAGCATTATATTCATATTGATAACACAATTTAGCTACACGCTGTAGCTTTCACTCAATGGGTTTCAATACGGAATTATTTTAGCTAATATCGTTTTTTTTACTGTTAATAATTATTTATTTAGTTGCTAGCAGAGTGTAAAGTTGGTCTGGGCAGGATTCTAAGCTCAAAGTCAGGCTTTTGTTTTATTTTTTACAGACGCTATTCCGTTACCTTCTCCTTCACCAACAGGTAAATTATTAAATACATTAAAGACAGTTAATTCAGAATTTGAATACTGATCAGTTTTATCAGTTTTTTTTTTCCATACAGGTTGTTTCATCTACGTTTTTCTACTTCTGACAATTTTATCTACATTTACCGAGTCTCTCATTTTATCTAAAAACTAGCCGGTCCGGCGATCTGTATGACTTTTTTTTGCGCGTGCATACATTTCTACGCGCGTACGTACAGATGATATAGCTAGATATGTATTCTGAGTTATTTATTCTCGTGGCAATTAATTATTCCATTCTTTATTCCTAATGTAATGAACGGTGACAATGTTATTTGTTAATCTCGTGTTACTGAAGTACTAGTAGTACTACTAGATATTAAATTTGAATTTGTGGGTCTGAGATAAAATTTTATTTTTGTTTTTTTTTTTTTTCACAGAACCCCTTCATCCGTTACCTCCACCACAACCAGGTACTCTATACATCACGTTCTTCAGACTATAAAAAATAAATAATTTCAATGAAAAAACGAAAATCCCAATTTCTAAAAGGGAGTATTTAGAAAATCGGTCGAAATTACAGTAGCATTTTTTTTGTATTTTTTTAATCGTTTTAATGACACCTAAAAACATAGGTACCTAATTTTTATTTTTTTTTAGAATACGGTCCATAAATTAAATAATTTCCTTTGCAGTGATCGGACCTGTTCCATTACCACCGTCACCAGGTATGTACGTTAGATAATAAATTGATTACAAGTTAACATATCTTAAATATATTAAAATTTGAAGATTTTATAAGCATTCGAGAATCGCGTAAATAGAAATACTTTTTTTATAATATATGATGTAAATATTTGATTATACATTTTAGTGCTAGGTAGTAATATATTTTAAATCTATTTGTTAATATTTTTTTCTCTCCCATAGAAATTATAGAAATCATTGAAATCCCACCATCACCGGCGGTACCAGGTACATTATTATTTTCAAAATTAAACAAAAATTAATTACAGCAATTGAAAATTGCTTGCAAATGTATGTGAAACTAATTTATTACAACGTTTATTAACAGAACCAGAGGTGGCGCCAGGTAATTTAGTTTTAAAGTTCCTAAATCTAGCTTAATAATATGGTATTAAAAAATATCGTAAAAATCACAATCAATTAAAGCCTTAATCAGCTAACTCAAGGTTTTCTTTTTTTGCAGTTCCGTTGCCAATACCTCAGCCGCTGCCGATACCGCTCCCACCCATACTGCCTCCTATACCTGAACCTGTACCGCTTCCTCCACTTCCTCCGCCGCAACCACCTCAGCCGTCCGCGGACATCATACCGTATTGTAAGTATGCCTACATTAACATACTATGAGAAATCTCAAAACAGTTGTTGATTTGTGAATTCTCACAATCTACCATTATAAGAAGATTAGTATTAAAACCACTCTTTATTAATATAATATGAACCACTAACGCACTTAAATAACATACGTAACATATAAATTGTCCTATTGAATACAGTTAACCTGTACAATGCAATAGGTCAAAACGCACGCACATGGAATTATTTAAAGTCAGTTGGAAACCAAATCAAATTTATTATCTGTATTGATGGATTACGTATCTCTCACGTATTCAAATCAATTTGAAGAGGATTTTCTTTCATCACCTTAAAATAGTGCAAAGGTTTAATTTTATGTTTTCACAGGTCAACATAATTTTTATCTACATTAATAATTTCCATGAACACTTTAGGTCCACCTCCCATGTACATACCAGGACCTCCGCGTCCTTACCCCGTACCGGTACCAGTCCCAGGTAAACCCATCTTGGTACCTGTACCGGTACCCGTACCGGTTCCCGCTGAAAAGATCTACATTCGCGGCCCATCTGTACCGGTCCCTGTACCAGTTGAGAAGAAAGTACCTGTACCATACCCTGTCGACAGGTAAGATCTTATTTTTTTCAAGATTAATATTATCTCTCATGACCGACTCATGAGTATTTTATTTTTGGAATGGTTTAGAAAAAAAAATACATTGTTATATAGGAAACTCCCATATTACTTAGAACATATAAGAAAATAAAATCAGGACCACTTGCAGAGCAGGCACGCCTAACATCTCTAGACGCAAATAAATGTACAACATGGTTTGTTTTTTTTTCTCAATAGACCATACCCAGTACCGCAACCAGCCAAGTTAGTGCCAGTACCGATCCCGATAGTAGAGAAGGTACCAGGACCTGAGGTGCCAGTACCAGTTCCAGTTCCATCTCCTCCAATTAAAATACCTTACGCAGTGAACCACTACATCACTATTCCTGGCAAGGACAGAATCATACCTGTTCCCGTACCTGTTAAAGTACCTGGAGGTAAGAAATTCATTTTAAAAGATGTCATGAAAACTTACACTCAAAAAATACAATTTCCTTTCAACTTTGTATATGACAATTTGGTTTACCCATCATTTTTCTTTACAGAAACTAAGTACTACCCAGTACCGGTCATCCTCTACGTAGGTAAGAAAGCGCAGTAGGCATTTGCTGTGTGTGTATCATATCTTTAATAATGCTATCGTTATTAGCAATAATTTTCCTAGATTAAGAATATCTTATGCCAACTTATGTACATATATGTGAGTAAAGCAGGATTACCTTAAAAAACTAATTGAAAAGTACTATAAACTAATTGGTTAGAGTAGATAAACATCTATAAATACGGTTTTCCAGCTCCTGAATGTAGAAACCATCAACCATTGGTACCATTCCGCGTACCGTCAGAACCGTGCCTGATCCACGTCTGCAAAGTCGTGTACAACTACGTCTACATTGAATCACACCCTGACTCCACATGCTTAGGTAAGGATGGACATAATTCTATTGGAATTGCAAAACTAAACAGTCATAATTATTATAAACTCGTCAACTCATATAATTATAAATGGGATGCTTATTTTAGATGAATTAAAAAAAACGACCAATAATCATAATCAACTACTAACATGGTTAAGTATCCATTGAATAATCGGCACTCGACATTCATATACAATGTCTAAATTGAGTGTCTCACGGAAAATTTATTCTGTGGTAATATTATGATTGCCTTTATCCTGCTGTACTTGTCCCAAGTTATTTAGGATCATATAACTTTATACAAACTAATAAGAATCATTTTTTTTAAATTATTATTTTTGTTTTTTTGATGATTTTATAGTATTACAACCACAACAAGACAACTTAATAGCAAGTGAGTATTTTCAAGCATATAAAAATAATTTTCACTCATTTAAGTATTTCATATTGGTACTTCATGTCCGAAATATATTTCATTAAATTCTAGACGTTGCACCCTGTTTTTTGTCAATGTTCTTTTCTTACATAAAAGTAATTATACTGTTAGTCATTTAGTTTTAAAGAACCACCATAATAGTGTATAGGTTCATGTTACACCGAAGTACGATACTAACGAACATTGTATTTACTATATTAAATTATGCCGTAAAAGTAACTTATCGTTTTGTTTGTCAACAGGTCCAGATAGTGGATCTAGTTGGGGCTCAGCATCTGCTTCAGCTAATGCTAACGCAGGTTCCAGTGGTTACGGATCTAGTGAAGCCAACGCAGCAGCCAACGCAAATACCGGTTACAATGGATTTTTCCCAGGTTACCCTACCGGTTTTGGCCCCTTCAGCTATGGTGGACTTTTCCCTAGTGCTTCCAGTGCATCAGCAGATGCTTCAGCCAACACTGCTAGTGGAGGCTATGGAAATCTTATCTCAGGATTAGATTGGGCTAGTGCGAATGCTAACGCAGCCGCTAATTCCATTGGAAATGCTGCAGCCAATGCGAATGCCGTCGCCAATACCGCAACTAACTACGGAGGCTATGGAGGAGGAAGTTCCAATGCAGCTGCTCAAGCAGCAGCTAATGCTGGTTCTGGATATGGTGGTGGATATAGCTTAGCAGATGCCCAAGCAGTTGCCAATACCGCGTCAGGCTACGGAGGTGGATACAGTCTAGCTGACGCCCAAGCAGCAGCTAATGCTGCGACAGGCTATAGAGGTAGCTACAGTCTTGCAGACGCCCAAGCAGCAGCCAATGCCGCATCCGGCTATGGAGGTGGCTACAGTCTAGCTGACGCCCAAGCAGCAGCTAATGCCGCGTCAGGCTACGGAGGTGGCTACAGTATCGCAGACGCCCAAGCAGCAGCTAATGCTGCTAACGGATATGGTGGTGGATATAGCACAGCAGATGCCCAAGCAGCAGCCAATGCAGCTAACGGATATGGTACTGGATATAGTATTGCAGATGCCCAAGCAGCCGCGAATGCCGCAAATGGATACGGTGGAGGATACAGTGTAGCAGATGCCCAAGCAGCAGCCAACGCTGCGTCAGGGTATGGTGGATTTGGGGGGTATAGTGATGCCAATGCTGCTGCGCAGGCTGCTGCGCAGGCTGCTGCTGACACTGCTTCCGGCTATGGTGGATACAGTGGCTACAGAGATGCTAATGCGGCTGCGCAAGCTGCAGCAAATGCTGCTACCGGCTATGGTGGTTATGGTGGCTATGGAGACGCCAATGCCGCTGCGCAAGCTGCAGCTAATGTTGCTTCCGGCTATGGTGGTTACGGTGGCTACGGAGATGCTAATGCGGCTGCGCAAGCTGCAGCAAATGCTGCTACCGGCTATGGTGGATACGGTGGCTATGGAGACGCCAATGCCGCTGCGCAAGCTGCAGCTAATGTTGCTTCCGGCTATGGTGGTTACGGTGGCTACGGAGATGCTAATGCGGCTGCGCAAGCTGCAGCAAATGCTGCTACCGGCTATGGTGGATACGGTGGCTACGGAGATGCCAATGCGGCTGCGCAAGCTGTAGCGAATGCTGCTACCGGCTATGATGGCTATGGAGACGCCAATGCTGCTGCGCAAGCTGCTGCTAATGCTGCTACTGGCTATGGTGGATACGGTGGCTACGGAGATGCTAATGCGGCTGCGCAAGCTGCAGCGAATACTGCTACCGGCTATAGTGGATACGGTGGCTACGGAGATGCTAATGCCGCTGCGCAAGCTGCCGCTAATGCTGCTACCGGCTATGGTGGATATGGTGGCTACGGAGGTGCCAGTGCCGCTGCAGCTGCTGCTGCCGCAGCCAATGCCGGTGGTTATGGAGATGCTAATGCTAATGCAGCTGCTGCTGCCGCAGCAGGCAACTCTAACGGTTATGGGGGCTATGGAGGCTCTAGTGCAATTTCTCAAGCATTGGCAAACGCTGGCTTCGGAATTCGAAGCGGGGATCCAGACGACTTAGATCATGCTAGATCCGGTCAGTCAGAAGAGTTAATCGACGATGTTCCAGCTACCACGCAAGAAGCTAGAAAGAAACGCAACGCTGAGCAACGCAAACTTAATCTCAGAATGAGAGCCTAATTAAGAATATTAGGAACTTCTGAGAACTGTAAGTACTAATCTAATAATATTTTTAATTTATCGTCATCCTTCAACTTAATCACTTACTACGATCTAGTTTAATATAATTAATAATAACTTGACCCTTGAGTGTTTGTTCTAGTAGTACTAGATTGACTCGCGTGGATATCTAATTTTCTGAAGAAAGTAAAAATAAAGTTTTATTAATAACAGCATTTTTATTACAGACTGCAAGTCAACACAATGATCTCTCAACAATCATGGCAAGAATTGGGATTCGATTTAGTTTATATTTAATTGAAGCATCTAGAAAATGACGAGCAAACTTCATACTTATATATGTATTTATAATAAAGCATTTAGTGGGTTACAGCTGTATTTTTATTTATATACTATCACCAAGGTTAACATTTCAGGGATTTATTTTATTTAGGATAAAATTATCCTTTATCATGGTCTTGATTTAGTATGAAAACTTGATTTATTTAACTGTCATGCAAATTCAATAATATTATAGTAAATTTCACCACCTCGATAAAAATATCTATTAGCTAAATAATGCTATATGTATAATTCTAATTTTCTAAACGACGTTCAAATTAAAGCCATAAATGATAACCCAGGACCATAATGAGTTACAATAGGGTTCTGGATTAAAGAATATATTTTAAAAAATATTAGTCGCTATTACTTAAGCCGACCCCAACATAGTTGGGAAAAGGCTAAGCAGATGATGATTACTTAAGAGCATAATGGGCGAAGCTATGGGAAAAAACTGTTAAAACATGATCATTATAATCAGCTAGCTCACTGTTGGAAACTGACCTCCTTGGCCGCGCCACAAAGGAAGGGTTAAGGAATTTCAATACATGAGTTGATTGTCAGAAAGTCTTATTGAATATAAAAACAACTGAACCGATATTGATTAAATTTATATGGCTTATATACCTCTGAGATATGACTTATCAAACAAAAAAGAATCATCAAAATCCATTCATAATTGGCGGAGTAAACGTTTAATAAACTTAAAAAAAAAAACACACACACACACAGATGAATTGAGAATCTCCTCTTTTTTGAAGTCTAGTAAAAATTTGCAAATTATTATTTATTATTTTCAAAACAGAGTTAAGTGTTCTCTTACCTGACCGATATAACCGATAACAAAATGCGGACACGGTTTAAATAATAAATCAAATACCTATAAGTCTAATTGACACCTAGACAATAAATTATTCTGAAACGAATTGAATCACACGCACTTATGCATGTTGGTAATTACCTAAATCATAAATCATACATTTGTAACATTAAAACGCCAAATGGTAATCATAGAAAATTATGGCAATCCTTATAAATAAGCCTGCATACGATTTGAGACTATATTGATTGAAAGTATTGTTAATGGTATCAAGATCACCATAAGAGTAAGGTTAAAGAGCAACAAGCCGGGATGCAGGGCGGGGTCATTGGAGGCATTTGCCTCCTAGCCTTCCTGTTATCTAAAGGCAGAGCCGAAGAACTCGAAACTCCAAGAGAATCTAAAGGTCTCACAGATATAGAAGATGCTAAGCAAACACCAGGTGATCTCAAAAGTGGTAAAAATTGTATTATTTTTTCATTATTATAACTGTCTACGAGAAAAATATACTTTCAAGAAGTCTATCTAAAAGTATAACATGATATCTATTAATAATTTAAATATGCATAAATGCCGATAACACCATACAGAGGATAAAATTAAAAACGATATGTAAATATCTAATTTCAGGAGTAAATTTAGGTATAACCGAATCAGACCCTCAAGACAATGAAGGAAGGTCGGGTGCTCGTAGTTTAGGAGGTAATAATACAATAGTAGTAACTTCAACTTTCAAACAAAGAAGATAACGCATGAAACTTTGAAACATCTTATTTACGTTATAATGAATTTCCCAGGCTCAGCGAGTAAAACTCCGGCTCAATCAAATGATGGTGGACCTTTATTGGCGTATTCTGACAGCTATGGAGGTTTCACACAGGCTAAAGCAGCAGGTGTATCTGGTGGAGCACAAACTGCGTCATTTAACCCTTTCAATGAAGAATTAGGTCCTTATATTCCACCTGGATCCAGCTCACCTCAAGCTAAAGCCTCAAGTGATAGTGGCAACTCATATAACCAAGAATTAAACTCCTATCCTTACTCTTCATCCTACCCTTACAGTCCTGGATTGAATTCTATTCAAGCCCAAGCTGAAGCTAATAACCGTATATATCAACCAGGATATAATGGTTCACCTAATTTGGGCCTATATAACCAAGGATCGAGCTTGCCGCAAATGCCAGGCCAAGGCGACCGTGAGTCATTTCAACCTATAATTGAGACTTTTTCTGTAAAATCCAAACCTGTTTCTAAAGTTAGCCCAGGTTCAGACCTCTCTTATTTATCTTCTTCTTACCCTTACACTCCTGGATTAAGTTCTGGCCAAAAAGATAATAGTGCATCGTATCAAGCTGTTCCAATACCGGATTCCAGCTTCTCAACGTATGATCGTTTAATGGTTCCATATGAAGAAACGAGACCGCAAAGGCCAATCCAAGGACAAAATTCAGAACATTCTTTAGATCACCCACACGAAAAGGGCCCTTACCAAGCCATTCCTTTACCCGATCATAATCCAGCACCATATGATTTTGCTTTAGTTCCATATAAGGACCCTAGTTTTTCAGTTGCAAAGATTGATAATGAACGATATAAACCTAGTACAATCCCAAAAGTCAGTCCTAAACAAGATAAGTCTATAACTAGACAATATAACGAGAATTCTGATACGGCTTCTATTGTTTCTTCATCTTTATCCCATGGTCTTAAGAGCAACCCCATTCAAGAAGAAATTGATCCTAATTTATCCATTCCAATACCAGATCATGACCCTTCAACGTCTATAACCTCATTAAGGGAATCTAGTTCTGAAAATAAAAAAGAGGCAGAGGAAAACGATGAACGTCAATTCGTTCCAAGCCCGTATGAAATGAAATCAGATCCTTTATCGTTATCCTATCCTAATTTAGGCAGATCAAATGAAAATACAGCGTTTGACGAACTTGATTTGAATCCAGATCTTGAATCAAAGAGTGGGTGGAATGTATACAAATATCATAGGTATCCACCCCGTTTGACATATTCTCAGTTGTATCCTTCAGGAGCGGAGGCTGCACAAGCATACGCTGCTGTCAGACCAGCTTCCAGTGGTGTTAATTATCTATATACCCCGGGAATAAGTTCATACCCGATTGATTACCCATCTGAATCACCTTATCGACCAAAGGATTTTAATGAACCACTTGCCAGTAAGTAAATATTTTATGAAGGTTATTTTTTTTATATCATATGATACAACAGCATATTTAAAACATATTCTGAAACAAATACGAGCTCACCGAAAAAGTAAAGCAATTAATAATGTCGTTAATAAAAACTTTCCATTTATTTACTGAATGTTCCATGTTTCAGACGGGCAAAGTTCGCCGATCGCATTTGAGGGTAATAATTTCATTTATAATAATTATTAATAACGTCATCTGTGTATGAAGTAAAAGTGGTTAATCATTATGGATTGTTTCAGATGCGAAGTCCAGAGAAATATTGCCACATGAATATGTATTTCCTAACAAAATGCGTGGTGAGTAAGAGAACAGTATTTGTTTTAATTACTTAATTATTTCATGAATTGTAAAACGGTGTTCACTAATTGTAGCAAAATATTTTATGAGAATTCATGATTACAACAGATAGGTATCATGAGACACTTTCGTGAAAAAAAAATCGTATATTACTCATTAAAAAATCGAATGTAATTATTTACAGGAGGTGAAAACGTGATCCAGTGTACAAAAGAAAATGAATTTCACCACTTTTGGTCTAAAGGACTCGACTGTCTGGTCTGCATCTGCCTCAACGAATACGGTCTCCTAACACCTGTCTGTGCGAGTTGTGGTGGATGCCACAACCCACCACCGACCCTCCCAGAACCAATCCCACAACTACCTGAAAATATACCTGTACAGCCAGCAACACCTGAGCCCTTTGAACCCTTCCCGATAAATCCTGAGCCACAACCTGTGGAACCTGAGCCAGAGCCTGTTCCTACTCCAGCACAGTATCCTATGTATCCAGAACCTATCCCATCTCCATCACCTGGCCCCGAACTTATTCCAGAGCCTATTGCAACGCTTACAACACCATCTCCTGCAGGTAATTATACTAACGTTTTATATAGCTTCTTATCTTAAATGAACATATGTATAGACATGAAATGAAACATAAAAATCTTTCATCCGCTATAGTGCAGCTTTGGAGCCCTTATGTGTAAACATAATATCGTAGTTTTTAACTATTTAAGTACGAAAAACTGATAGCTTATTTTTTAATTTAGAAAAGGTAATGGTAGTTTTCACAGAAATCCAATCAAGATCTAAAAATAATATTTATAGAGAAAGATTAACGATCTTTCTGAAACTACTGTCTTAGTCTGTCGTTATGATTAATAACTTAATGCTACGAGTTTCAACTGAAACCACCATTTTAGTTTTGTTTGCTCGCGTGTGGAGGTTTAAGTATTTGGCCAATTTGTTTTACAATTTTCCGCTGAAAATGTGTCTTTTAAAGTTTGATAAGTTTTTTTTATCTAATTAATTTTTGAACTACTACGTTATTTATGTAGTTCCTAAAAAGTTGTACCTAACACATCTAAAAACATTCAAGAATATTAACTAATTCATTTCGCTGAGTGAATTCATATTCACATACAAATTACATTCAACAGCTGTATTTTTTTTTATTTTTTAGCATCGTGTGCCCCTCTGCCAAGTGGAGAACCGTTCACGAACCCATTACATCCTTGCCAGATATGCGTCTGCAGAGAGTCCTCCGTCTCCGGCAAGCCTGATGTGCAGATTGAGTGCAAGGAGAATCCTCAATGTAGTGAGTATCGGTTGGCATCTTGTTTTATAAGCAAACAAAGTTGTCCTTCTGTCTTCAGTTTACATTCATCATATTTTTAACGTTACAGTCGCGCCTGCCGATGTGACAACCTTGCGTGAGTATTTCAGATAAAAATCATTTAAAAACTGTATATTAAGTTTTATACTCCATATTTTCTTTTTATTGCAGCCCCAATACCAGATGTGCCCATGCCAATCCCACGTAAGTTTCACCAAATATTATGAATATGTAAAGTCATTCCTTTAAAAACTCAAGAAGATTCTACTCCTCATTCTTTTTTCAATTCAATCAATTTTTGTAAATTTCATGTTGGATGTGAATCACCAATGCACAGCTGTTGCATTATGTGACAGGTATTCACGAAGAACGTTACTCAGTTGAGTATCCCTAATTCCTTCATGAGATGTACCAAAGTAAAAGCCATAAGATCTAATCTGCAGTAACAATCCAGTTTAGCATAAACCATTGCATGGCCGCCTCTTTACTAGTTTTTGGATTCCTCTGTTGTACTCAAAATGTCGTATATAAAAATGCGTAACTTATAGAAAACAATTATAATCACAATACTTATATTCTCAATGATCTATTAAATAGTGAATCTAAGTTTTATTAAGCTTAAAATCAAATTCATAATAATAATTTATCACTACAGTGCCGATCTGTGAGAAGTTCCCAGAAAATGTGCTATTCCCTCATCCGACTGAAACGTGCAAGCTTTGCAAGTGCGCCAAGAGTCTGTCCGAAAACGGCCTTCCTGAACAGCAGATAACGTGCTATCCACATCCAGATTGTGGTAAGTTCTCTTTACCAAGATTTTTTTTTACTTTCTACAAACAGCAACGTATTATACATAATATGAATGTTATATTATTCAACAGTACCAAAACTGGAACCAGTCACAGAGCCAGCACCTCCTCTACCCATCCCTGTAGAGCCTCAGCAGGTGCAGGTTGTCCCAGAACCAGGGCCTGAACCTGTCGAACCTGTGAAGGAACCCTTCTCACCAATGGAACCAGTGTCATTGCCAGAGATCGTGACAGTGGAACCTTGTGAGTGAAACTGATAAATCCAAGTTTATTACTTTTTTTAACGAAATGCTTATATTGGCGTGCCTTGACGATAATACCAATTCGATGCAATGATATATAAATCTTCTGTATGCCGTCACGCTTCTTTACATATACATTCGCACTTTATTATTTTTGTTACGCAGTACCGTGGCCACCTATAACTACGATTGCACCAGTACCGACACCCGGACCTACGCTACCAGCGATGACTCCTCGTCCTGGACCACTCCCAGGACCATCGCCACGTGAGTTTTGTGAATCTAGTCTTGAAGCATGAAGAAAAGAAGGAATTGGAAATACTGCCAGAAAAACAATCCTGTCAACTGTATACGTAAATTATAAATAGCCTAACTTTATTATCCATTAATTACATGTCAATTTACATGTCAACACAAAAAGAACTGAATAAATGTTACTATAGAAAATTAAGAAACGGCATTTATATAATAAATAAACTATTTCATTAATGAAAATAAAATTGCTTGATACAATGAACTATACAACTTAATCCATTACAACTATCTGTTAACCTACGCGTTCATCGAAGAATCATGCAATACATCAATAATGCTATTACTGTCATGTATAATGGTAAAACCTTCATAAGGAGCATTTCCCCAGATGAGTCCTGCCGGCCGTACCCTCCCAATCAGACGTTCCAGCATCCCTGGGATGAATGCCAAATCTGCTTGTGTACCGAGGCTATCGCTGTAGGAGTGATCAACGTCGAAGTCAACTGCTATACCAAGCCATCCTGCTGTTAGTATCATCTTGTTTATTTTGGATTGAAAGTTAAAGGAATAATTATGTCTCTTAATATTTTTGCCTTTTTTTTAGGCATAGAACCACCTGAAGCCGTAAAATCAGGTACTTTTGCTCATTCTATGCTTCTTATGATACAACATTATGACTCACTAACAGCATTAAAAATGGGTATCTTATTTTTCAGCACTTCCAGGTAAACTTCTATTAACCACATAGGTAAGAATCTATTAAAATTAACCATTAATCCACAACATGTTCTTGTGGGATTACACCTATACAGAAACATTTTCATTTCAGATTTAATCCACCAGTTCAAGATACTCATTCAAAGTTCAGCACCCAGTGGACAGTTGAAAAGTTTGCGAATGCGTGATAACTGTCGATTTTATGCCATCGTTTGCTCGCTCGTTTGCACCCGAGGGTTGGTCGACGGGGGACGGGGATGAAATAAAAAACTCGTATCAACTTGAACATTAAAAGCAAACAAATAAAGTAAAAATTTACGAGCGCCTGCGACACGCCGTCAAAATTGCAGATACAGGTGACGTAAAAAAAGATGGAGTAAAACTCGCGGGTATCGGCCGGTGAAAGTTCAGTGAAATTGTAAATGATGAAAAGCATATTTCCAAAACTAAAGTTTCATTATTGCAATGCGACTTTTCAGAGCTGACAAAAAAATTCGCCCAGCAGTAGAACAATGTATACATTGAATAATTTACAATTTGGTCTAGCGGTTGTTAAATTAAACGTGATTCCCAAATACATTTATTAGAGGGAAACAAAGCTTTACCCAAAAATTACGTAAAGCGTCCTCTACCCCTGAAAACACTTTGATGGCAGATAACAAAACAAACAATGGTACATAAATCAATCGTCCTCCGAGATAGCGGTCCCTAATTAGTGGGAGAGCATTGAGGAAAACCAATACGGTGAATCGTTTTGGAAACGCAATAAGGGTGAGGCCAAAACGGACGATGAGCGGCAATCGAGCAAACTGACGCGCTATAGATTGCCCCTCAAGTGTATTGACACCTCGATGTCCATTTACCGAAGCCACTCACCCCTGAACGTGATAGCGTGAGGGTAATTGTGTTTCCCATTCAGGTGCTACTCCTGTTATCGCTGTTTTATTGGACAACGTAAAAAATCGTTTTATTGTTGATGATTTTTGGGACAGAGGGACGAAAAAATTAAATCTGGGTACATAGTGTTTCAATTTCGTTACACAGATTAATATAAATAATTTGGCTGTTATAACTTCAACGTAAACTAACGAAAAAAAAATATTTCATTCATTTGAGAAAAAGTACAAAGTTTACGTTTTATTTTTTCCAATACTTGTGTTAACATTCCAGGTTTCAACTTGCCATATCCGGGACTTAGCAACGCAGCAAAAAACCCTGAATTCCAAGCTTTATCACCTGGGTCACAAACGAATGTCATCACAAGCACTTACAGACCCCCGTCTACTTACATTTCCTATACTCCAAGACCAGTTAGCATCTATCCCGCCAGCAGTAAAGCAGTCGCAGTAGATGCTCTCACTCCACCAAAAGGATACCCTTCCCCGTCCTATCCCCGAATGCAGACAGATGCTGGCTACGGTGATCCATCATCTAGCTACCCGTACCAACCGAACTACCACCCAACTCCATACGTAAATCCACAATATCCTGACTATCCACCCAGACTACCACCTCCAGCTAATACAATAGGCTCGTATAAAGCCACTAATTATGCGTATCCTGGAAACTACCAATATGCACAAGGAGATGCCGTAGGAAATAATTATCCTCCACCACAAGGTCATTTCAATTATGACCCAAGGTTCCAGGTGGTTCCAACATCTAATGCGTATCCTCCGATATACCCGAGAGCTGGTTACGACATACCTCCAATATATCCCGGACAAGGAGTAGACGGTTACGCTCAAGCACAAAGTGGATCAAGTAAGATTTTAATCAATAATTTACGGATTTTGAAGTATAAATTACCGAATTTCACTAACTCTATTACTAAATTCTAGAACCACCAAATTTGCCGCAAGCCTATGCTGCAACAGTAGGACGATCGAAGTCTGGTAACGGTAACTATTACACACAATAGTAATTTTTAGCAAAACTATTTCTAGAGATCACTTATTACTAGTTCCCTAATAATCTACACATAATATGTACTCATACGTGCTCAATAGTAATTACTAAAAGTTCATCACTGTTTTTGGTAAGTATAGGTAAAAATTTTGGTAATATTTTTCGATTAACAATCTTGTATAATGCCCCAATAGCAAATAGAATTAGGTAACTATTGATTTAAACACAAATACATCTCGTACGTCTACCGACAGAGCAGCATGCCCACAGATGTTTACAAGGAAGCCCCAAACTTTAGTATAATTTTTAACAAGCGCACCCCGTAATCCCGTGCGGATCCTTCAACTTTTTGGACATAAATTAAAAATATATTAGAAGAGCAGATGGTGGGACGCGCGCCATGCAAATTATATTTAATCAAACTTTGAGCCTTTACTAGTTATTGAATTTCTCTTGTACTTTCTTTGATCCTTGTTGAGGGTTAGCTAGCTACAGCTCTGCCCATGCCTTGAGCACGATACTTAAATATATAATATACCATTTTCAGATGGACCAGAAGATCAAGACGATGCGTAGTTATTGGTTATAAATAATGTGTAAGTAAAATCTACAAACTTATATTCCAAACAGTAGAATCATAAAAACATTACAAAATACTAAGACATGAATTCTATTCGAACAAATAATTTATACGGAACAGCTAAAATACTGTTCTCATTAGAAATTCGACTGAGTATTTCGAAATCACGAACTGCACCATGTATTGAGTTTAACGATCGGTATTACTAGAATATGACTTCAGTTTTATAGTAACATGTTCCTTATGAGTTATTAAGAACTGTTAGTTTTACCCACCAAACTAGTGAGAAATCTCAACAATTGGCAATTTAAACTTACAAGTTACTTTGTTTCTAAAGCACAGTACTGAATAGTATAGCTTATATATGATCAGCTAATGAAGTAATTACTGTTTCAGGATATAATATATTTTAAGAAGACAACAAGGCCTGAATTGGACTCAACGAGTAGTTTTAAGAAGTGTGCACAGCAAGAGATGCTTTATATTATATATTTGAGTAAAAGTAAAGCATCGTAATAATTGTTTTATTTTGATACCTTCAACACATAATCATGTTATCAATCATCCCAAAAACTGCAGTAGATCAAAATATGCAGATGTAAATGGTTGAGAAGAATGAATGTGCAATTCCACAAGAAGGAATACTTTTGAACACATATTATAATAACATTATGGCTTTTGAACTCTTGGCAGACGAAAGAAAAATAAGTCTATAAGTTTAGTTCCATGTGATTACAGAAGGCAGGAATGAATCAATTATGAATTCCATAAATAAATAATTAAAGCACTGAATGGATCCGATATGGGTTTTGTTTTGAGTAAGTAAAGAAGTTATAAATAAATAATATAAATAAAATTGAACTTCATAACAATATATGCATTATTATAACAGAATGATAACAGCTAATGATAAATAATCCATAATAAATACGGATATTAAAACACCACACACGCCTCTAGCGCCTTTAAAAATGTTCACAAATAGTGTAGTGGTAGATTCTACGAATATAACCACAATAAAATACTATATAAAAAACTAGCGACAAATCACTTTCGCAACAGTCGTAAAATATCCAAAGTTGGATACATATAAAAATATAAATCGCAGTTTAAAGTCAATCCGATAACAGAAATAATGTAAATATTATTTTACATAAAAATATTTAAGTATGTTTAAATAATGTTAGTGTGGGTCTTCGCGATTTTATTTCTAAATGGTATGTTTAGTATGTAGATAATAATTTCCCTCAATAATAGGAATACCATTACATAATTATTTTTCTACAATGACACGATCACTCATTTTAATGAAGAATTCTTCTCCTAGACTCATTAAATTTTGCCTTACTTCTTGCCGTCTCATATCTGTATCATTTGGAATCAGGAAAGTGAGCGCGGAGACAAAATTAAGGAAAGGACTTAACATTTCGCATGGCATGCAAAATGACAGATTTTCCACATCTTATTAAGTTTCAGCGATTATGTTCCAAGTGAAAACAGTTTCAACTTCTCATAACATCACTCGGAAGCATAATTTGAAACTAAGTATAGGAGCAAAAACGTCTGAGAGGATCCCGACTCGCGTTTTAATGAAAATTTCCATTTAAAATATGATAATGCCTGCAATATCCGAACTTTGATGATGAGGTGAACACAGTTTTGCATCGCGCATTTGATTACAAATTAGTTTAAATAAATTGTTTATTTATCTTCTCAGCAGTTTTAACTGTAGTCAAATAAACCATTTATTTTGAAATAAAGTAGCACAGCACATAACATAGCACACGTTTTAATTTCTGAAAGATAACAATATTTCATTTAGTCTGTCATTTAACAGCTGTTGATGATTAATGTTTTCCAATTGTCTCCCAACTATAAATTTTCATAGTCATCAAAACTAGCACTTTTCTGTATTTTATATTAATCAACATAAACTAAACAAATATTAATATTCCAACTCCAATCTCAGTTTGAGATCCTAAGGATGCGGTAGACGAACACTTTATTATATGCACATTTTAATCATAACGTTTCTTGCTCCTAATGAATATTGTATGAATTCTTACATAAGAGCTCACAATGCATATATGATGCGATTAACATCCGACATTATCATTTTTCAAACAGTTGACTGTAGGCTACACAAATCAGGAATGTTTTGATAGATAAAGATATAATTGTTCCTGAAAAGTGAGTTAACCCTTCCAGTGTCACGATGCCAGCGGGGCCAGACCCCGTACCACCTGGTGCACATCAACGACATGGACAACCTGGCCCAGTTCGATGACGCACAGCACCGCGGTCCCAACTGGTATGACTACTCCGTCAACTCCATGGAGGCTGCCAGCAGCCTGGAGACTGAACAGCAGAGTTCGTCGCTGTGAGTTTATATAAACGAAGAAAAAATAGTACCTTTTTAGTTTTGTCATTTCTCACCTCGATTAGAATAAGCTATGGAATATGTACCCCTTGCAGATTTTCAAATAGATATTGAAATTTTAATGTTGGAAATACTTAATTCGACCTAATATATTAGGATTTTTCTAGGCACTATGCATCTGTCTTGTGTATAAAAAAACTTGACCAACAATAATATTATCCTTTTATTTATATTCTTTTACAATTTCAGCTATTCCCAACCTTGTGAAGCTGAAGAAAATTTTCTAGTTCAGCGAAAAGACCCATCCTTATTTATGAGATAATTTATTTGCGTGCGCTATGAGATAAATCAGGAGAACGACGCCATTTTACATGGTCAACCCTTCTTTGAGATGTTTCAGCAATAACTGGACATTATCCGTACCACGTATATAAACCCAGTGTACATTTTTGCTTTGAAACCAAAATAAAGTAAAGCTGATACCTATTGCTATTATTTCCAGAGAGCTATCAAAATACGATGCGGAGAGCTCTTTGACAGCCACTGGATCCTCAAAGGAGACCAGTGAGAGGAGACGAGCGTAAGAATAATTAATTGAATACTTATTGTGTTTTCTATGTTGTGGTATGTATTATTATATATTAGTCTTCACGCACGTCGTCGTGCACGTGCTGACATATATAGACTTAATGCATTAGTGAAAAAATATCATTGAAAAGGTACTGATGCAATAATAACAGCCACGCTCACCCCTGCCTTAAATTTCTGCTACAAAGAAGAAGACTATTCAGCTGTTTGCTTAAAAAGTAAACAATCTTATTAAACTGATCTAAGAATTGAAGTGATTGAATGAATTTATGTTCCTATCCAGTACCAAGATGTACCGCACCTGCCACCCCTGTCCCCACGACATGCTGAAGAAGTACACCAACATCGGCATCAAGTGGCTGTGCGCCGGCTACCAGCGAGCCCGGCGCAGCTTCAAGAGTGACTGCATGATGAAGTACAGGAACTGCCAGGATGGCACCAGTAAGTGACCACAACATACTACCACTGACAATGACATAATGCCTGTTACCGCGAAGATGAAGGAAGCGTTGTACCTATAGCATATCAAAATTACACCATTTAATAAGTTTCATGCTAAAAAAGAACAGCTTATTACCAATTGTTAGAACATATCCGATATAGATCTAAATTATGGGTTTTTGCTGGAAATTTTCACATGTTAAAATTCAATAACACTATGCTAAATTCGGAAACATTGAATTTCAGTGCCAACTCTGTTCTCACTGTTGTTCTAATCTACTGATCATTGTTGCTCTAATGGTCTAATGGATGTAGGCATTAGACCAAGTCAGTCTAGTGGAGACTATACAGAAGCATGAGCGCTTGCTGCTTTATTATCGCCCCAGTCAGTAGTGAAAAAAAGAGATTTATTTTCATTTACTAAAAATAAGTGAATATTTATTGGCCAAACAGCTGCCCATTTAAATTTTAAAAATATTTCATTAGTAACATTTCGCAGTGTTCGTGAAGCTGCATGAACACAAGTGCAGGAACGACTCGTACCACGGCCGCAGCTGGTTCTACGGATACAACGTGTGATATACTATTGATATTAGTAAAAAACTTGATATGTTGTACACGGTCTTTGATTGCATTTACCTTATCCTTGTTTAATAGAAGTAGTCTTGATGTTAGGACACACTTTATTATACCTATACTTAGGAGGACCTAAACTTGGGAGACAGCAAGAAAAGCTAGTGATGAAATTTAAATAATTACTGGGATGAAAACAAAAGATTCCTTCTTAACTGTATAGCTGTTGACTCTAGATTTAGTTCAGTCTAAAAGGTAACAATGCCCGCAAAACGCCCATGGTTCACCACTTTCTAGCGTGTAAGTTGGGAAGATAAGGTTCAACTAACCTTATAAAGAAAACTGAATATGGATCACCATCCCAACTTATCAATTCCATTCCAACAGAGACAGTAGATCTGTATAGGAGTTTATCAAATAAACCAGGAAAAAAATATGTGAACGACTTGATTAAATTTCACATGAAAAAGTCATTGTATCCTCTAGATTCTAGAATGATTTTCTCCTACAAGTACACGCAAGTAACACACAATAAAAATAAAATGTAACAAAGGCAAAATTACACGTATCGTCAAATCGTAAAAGAAATCAAATCGAATGAATATAAATGTGTCATGGCGGCAGATTTATGTGTTTCTGTACACGTTCTATACGAGGAGTAAAATGATTGACGCGGAGCCATGCTGAGGGGACCGCCACACTTTATACTTGTGTTGATTTTTGGTAAGTTTGATGAATACTAGTCTTGATATTATCAAAATTCAGTACACTGGGTTTTTTCGAACTGTTAAAATAAGCGTTCCTTCATAGAGAGTTAACCCATATATCGCTAGTTTTGTTCAAGGTTATGTAATAGGGAGGCGTACCTATCACATCTGGGTAACTACGTATGTGAAAAAATACTATTAAATAAAACTCCAGGTTTCTCCAGGCTCAAATCTAGTAATCTGTTTACAGTGATCTGACGAAATCAGCGAGCAAATAGTAAAAACCCACCCATATGTATTTTGTAGTTAATTAAATTAACTACCGGCATT
Source organism: Pyrrhia umbra (assembly GCA_963891755.1). Classification (NCBI taxonomy): domain Eukaryota; kingdom Metazoa; phylum Arthropoda; class Insecta; order Lepidoptera; family Noctuidae; genus Pyrrhia; species Pyrrhia umbra. The sequence goes on along the minus strand of OY982937.1, from coordinate 426,696 downwards.
ATTGCAACAGCTGTAAAACTCCATGAAAATGTTGATGATTTAATTTATCCACATACATAGGTATTATGTGATTCGCGCACAGAGATTGATAAATTGGCGTGAGCCCATTCCATCCCAAAATTAAACTCTGTATAAAATAAATTGTGAACATTTGTACGTTTGTTTATCAATCACGCCTTTACGGGTAAGCGAATTTGCATCAAATTCGGCTTACAGTTAGACCATGACCTGAATTAGAACATGGGAATTTTACCCTGAAAACCTTTAAATGTATACTTACTCCTGTTTCTATACTACTGGTCAACTAACAGTATAAGGTTGAAAATTGCTCGATCGGAAGTAATTCGATGTTCCCACGCAATGCTTCAACAAAAACCTAGAATAAATAAAAGAAAGTAGTATTTTGTCATCAACAAGTAATTACATTTCTGTTACGTAGCGCAAATTGCGACCAGCTTCATATTCAACGAGACGATTATAGAAGAGTATGAGAAAAATAATCCGCAAGGAGTGGAGACAAGACGACAAGGCAAGGGCAAAGGCAAAACCCAGTCCACCTCCTCCAGCGGGAAACGGCGTGATGATGGTATGCCTTCAGGATATTAAAGAGTTTAAGCCAGTAACAACAGTATTTAACAGACTTTATTGGAGCAATTTATGTGCTAATACAATTTTCCACTCAAGAAATTACGATATACATCTAATTACAAAAGCTCTGTTATAATAAATGACGTAATTGGTTGTCAGGGGGAGGCTCCCAAGAAGACGACCCTGAGTCTCTACAGGAGGAGTTCACCGGCCAGTCATCAACCGATACTGACGAAAAGAAACGTGTGAAAAAGGACCGAACGCCCAAGTCCACCGTGGAACGAAAAGGATGGTACGAAGATTATCATAATAGAAGTTATATTTAATATTAATGAGATATTATGTAGATCGTAACACCCAAGCTTCTCATGTTGTCTGAAAGTAATTGGTAATTGAGATAGGACCGCCATTTTACTTATACTGTAACAATCTTACAGTACGTTACTTGTATTTTTTCTATCATTTGGTGGGAAATAAAGAGAAAAGAGTATTTTATGAAACTAATAAACATTTAAATTCCCATAGTTACTTAGAGCAATTTATCAAAGCTAGCCTAATTGAAGAGTATTCTACCAATTATTTCAAAAATAAAGTGCTGTGAATTTATAGGCGAAAATGGCATCGCAAATGCACCAAATGCCCTGAGGATATGCACAAAAAGTGGCGCGACCCTAGCATCAAGTGGATCTGTGGTGCCTACCAGCGAGCCCGGAGGACCTTCAAGAGCCTCTGCATGATGCACTACAGGAACTGCCAGGATGGCACCAGTAAGTTATGTAACGTTAACTCCTATACAAACTGTTCGAAAAACAATCTATCTATCCTACTAATATTATAAACGCGAAAGTTTGTAAGAATGGATGTATGGATGTTTGTTACTCTTTCACGCAAAAACTACTGAACGGATTTGGATGAAATTTGGTACACATATAGCTTTTAACCTAGATTAACATATAGGATACTTTTTACCCGGGTACGCGAAGAAGTTCCCTCGGGATGCGGGTGAAACCGCGGGAAACAGCTAGTACTTATAATAAATCTGTAGAGAGGTCAATTCTGTACATTAAATATATTTCCAAAATATCTATCAGGGGGTGATTAGGGATCGATACTGATGCCATAAATGCAATCAGTAAAATTTTTGTCTGTCTGTCTGTCTGTCCGTCTGTCTGTCTGTCTGTCTGTCTGTCTGTCTGTCTGTATAAACTCTATAGAAACAAAAACTACTCGACGGATTTTAACGAAACTTGGTACAATTATTTGTCATACTCCTGAGATGGTTATAGTATACTTTTCATCACGCTACAATCAATAGGAGCAGAGCAGTGAAGGGAAATGTTGTCATTTTGTTTAAACGCGCTAATCTCAGGAACCGCTGGTCCGATTTGGAAAATTCTTTCAGTGTTAGATAGTCCATTTATCGAGGAAGACTACAGGGTATATATATATCATCACGCTAAGACCAATAGGAGCGGAGCACCACTATTCCACGCGGACGAAGTCGCTGGCAGAAGCTAGTTTCCAATATAGTTCATACATTTTAGCTTTAACGAACTAAAATTTTGAGGGAACTGCTCAGTTTTTCCAAGTCAGAGCGCCTATAATAATGTCATTTGCGTCATTAGTCTAGTAGCAACAATTGCGGCTGCTAAGTATGGGACCTGGATCCCGGAAGGGTATTACTTTGTATTCTTACAATAGCGGCTGGCCGAGCTCTTATAACGTTATAATAAAGTATGGAATGTACTTTATTATTATCGCCCGGCCAGCTGCTATTGTATGGTATGTTAAGGGTGTACTATGACTTCTTTACCGATCCCTTCAATTATGTATGATGTATCGCTATATATGTATCTGTGTGCAGTGTTTACCAAGATTGCAGACCACCGCTGTGCCAACGGCTCTGGTCAAGTACGGCCGTACAACTTCCACTTCTTCTACGACTACAACGTGGCGCTGACTGGCGAGGCCTCGCAGTCAGGCACAGCCCCCACCACGGAGGAGGAGCCGTCCTCCTCCTCGTGGGACACCTCCAGAATCAACAAACTACCGCCATTACGTGTATAATTATTATTTTGTTTAAGTCAAACATTATGGATGTTGTTCATTCCATTACTAATTCAAATATAAATTGTGGAAATGGGTTGTATATTAATTTAAATACCTTTATGAATTGAACACTAAATAGTAATTGTGAAGAAATGTGAACTCAATCAAATGTCTCTTTCAAGATCTCTTGAACTCTGTAGTATAATCAAAAATTTACAAATAGTTATTATAATGCCATTAACTTGGCATTAGATTTAAGAAGATATTATTTGTTCTACCGAATTTCTCTCGGGTAACTTACATGGTCGATCGTTGCAGAGAAAAAAAATGTTTTATTCATGTTTTTTTTTCTCAGAGGTAATGTTTATCTAGGACATGAATTCAATTGCACAAAATAGCGGAAAATTTGGAAAGCTGAAACAATTTCCATACACCTCTGACGTGCACTGCACTCGGTAACTTACGTACAGTCGTACACTCAAAGCGCCATACATCAAGGTCTATTATCTTACATCAGATCATAAATCTACAAAGCGTCATAATACCATTAATCGTTCCTGAGTAACAATTTGTCATACAGACAGACGGACAAGTATGTGATGAGACTCCGAATATACCAATCTGAAACACCTCATGTCAACCCCTTAACGTTAAAAACATAAAGATCATTTTCGTATAACCCCACTGCAAAATCAACTTTTCCTGTCATATGAGATTCAAAGGTTTAATTGCGTTTGTAGTGGACCTTATATGGATTGATATAAACACGTTTTTGTATTGTTTTGTAATGGACCAGTTAAGTGTGTCCTGAGTCCGGAAAAGTCATCACTTTTGCTATGATTTTTATTTTTGACTGTCTGGGGTAGACGCTTATCAATTTGGGGGTACAGAATAGGGTATATTCGTACTGTTTACATCGCCCGCAATTACGTTGTATTCAGTACAATTAAATACAGTGATGCAGTACATTTCATGTAGCGCAATTTCTGAGAAACTTCGTAAAAAAAAACTCCGAATAGCACTCGTCAACTCTAGGTGTACTCATTTAACTCTTTATTACAAGGCTTTACACAAAAAAAGCTTTTGGAAATAAAATACATATGTTGATTATTCTTTCCGCCTCATCTTAGAAAAAAGCCTAGTAGCTACAAGTGTAAACAAAAAACTTTACACCCACATCTGCGTTAACAAGAACTTCACCCCCCAAAAACCGACGAAGGTATAATTCCGCGCCGACAATCTGCCTCACCTCACATTCACCGGCTGTTGTCAAACTTGTACGCATAAATGTGCAGCTCATTGCTTGTAATGGACAATTTACATAATACCCGCTTACAAAGAACGGTTAGCAAAAAAATGCTAACCATCAAAAAAGTGTAATAGGTGTTAAAAATGTAATTATCTTCACGTATGTTGCAGGCGTGGGTAACGTGTGAGTAAATAAAAAATGTGTATAAAATATTCGTATGGAGAGTGAAAATATGTAAAGTGTTATCAACTCTGCTTATTACACTAAATTGAACATGTTAATAGAGTTTTTGACTACAGGAAAACTTTATGCAGAAGATGTAGATTGTCCCAGTTTTTGTTACACTTACTTTACAAAAATAATATTTGTTAAACTATTTTTGGTTAAGTAGGTACTTAATAAAGGGTGTATTAAGCAAAAATAAAAATGACATGAAAAAAGAACACAAAAACTTTTCCGCTGGCGCTACATATTTCTATTTTTACGCATCACAGGTGACAACTCTCATTTGCGGGATGCTCAGAGTAGGGTCTGCACAAAAATAATGTTTTCACCTGATAAAATGTAAAAAATACCTTAACTTTTCAGACATACGGATGGAAATTGTCTGAGAAAAACAAAATGAGTCTGACAAAGTATTTTGTTTTTGTACTACAATGATAAGTATGAATAATGCGGTTTAATGTGGCGGCCGTGTGTATCCAGCGTGGCGGCCGTGTGTATCCAGCGTGGCGGCCGTGTGTATCCAGCTAGATGGCGGCCGCAGACTCGTCGTAATGTCGGTATACATGCCTACGGAAGATGCGGATAACTTACCTTTGTTCACGGAATGCCTAGGTGTTATCAGTGCGGTTATAGAAGTGAATGATGTTGAGAGTGTTCTAGTGCTCGGTGACTTTAATGCTGATGTCTCCCGGTCTCATAGTTTATTCGGCAATAAGTTGATGGAGTTCTGCAGTGAACAAGATTGGGTTTGTGCGGATCTTGCTATGCCTGGTATGTCTCCAGATTCTTTTACATATTTAAGTGATGCACATGGCACCACAAGCTGGATTGATCACTGTATTGCTACCTCAGCAGGGTTAAATGTCATCGATGATATTCGTATTTTGAATGATGTTTACTATTCTGATCATTTCCCATTAGTAATTAGTTGTAATATTAACGCTATTCTGTCTAAAGTTAATAAATCACACAATCAGAAAAATAATAAAATAATTTGGGGTACTCGGAGTTATGAACAAAAATGTAATTATGCAAATTTATGTGATAATTTTTTAAATAATTGTGCTTGGCCTATATTTTCATGCTTGGGTGCCTCATGTTGTCATACGGATCATTTTAGTCATATTGATAAGTTTTATAATCAGCTTGTAAAGAGTATAAGTAAAGCCGCTCAATATTCGCATCAAGGTAAATCTTACAGCAACAAAAAACCCGTCATTGGCTGGAATTATCACGTAAAAGACTGTCACTCAATAGCTAGACAATACTATCAATTGTGGATTTGGTATGGACGTCCTACTCAGGGTAAAATATATGACGACATGACTCATAGTAAAAAAGTATTTAAAAATAAGATAAAATGGTGCCAGTTAAATGAAAATAAAATAAAAATGGATATTATAGCCACACATAGATACAATAAAGACTTCGGTAATTTTTGGAAAGAGACTAATAAACTAAATTATAAATCAAGCCTGCCCTCATCCATAAATGGCGATCAGAACCCTGTTAATATTGCAAATATGTTTGTCAATAAATTCAATCCACCTCCGCCACCACATATAGCACCTACAAGCAGCAGTGTGAGTGCGACACCCTCGGCCAATGGCGGCGCGGAGACTCCGCCGCCACTGCGGACGCGCGCGCCCTCGACGTCACCAACCGCGTCGCCCGACGACATTAGCAAATTACATGTCACTGCGGAGGATGTATTTCGATGTGTAAAAAACATGAAGCGCGGCAAGTCTCCGGGCCACGATGGGCTCAGTGTGGAACACGTGTTGTTTGCACCTGCTATATTATTTGATAAAATTGCGACTTTATTTAATGCTTGTATAGATCATAGCTACTTACCTGCAGAGTTCATGAAAACGACTGTTGTGCCTATTGTAAAGAACAGAACTGGGGATGTATCTAGCTTGTCTAACTACCGGCCAATATCGCTGGCAACAATATTTTCTAAGATATTCGAAAACTTAATTATGAAACATCTTAACGAAAATAACTTACCTCTTAATAACGCACAGTTTGGGTTCCGCCGGGGTTTATCCACAGATTTGGCTATATTTGCTTTAAAAAACACAATCCACCAATATATTAATAGAAAAACCACAGTTTACTCATGCTTTTTAGACCTAAGTCGAGCATTTGATACAATTAATTATAACATACTTTGGACAAAATTAAGAAAAACTCAAGTACCACCTAAAATTATAGATTTATTTGAATTTTGGTATAATAACCAAACGAATCAAGTTAAATGGGATAAAGCCTTTTCGAAAACATACAGGTTGACAAGTGGAGTGAGACAGGGTGGGCTGACGTCCCCGGTTTTGTTCAACTTGTACGTTAATGACCTGATCGAGGAGCTGAGCAGCACCAGAGCCGGATGCCATGTTGGCGGCGAATGTTTAAATAATCTCAGTTACGCGGACGACATGGTGCTGCTTAGTCCCTCGGTCACTGGCCTAAGAAAGCTCATCACCATATGTGAAAAATATGCTCATCAACATCAACTAACTTATAACGTAACTAAAACGGAAGTTATGATCTTTAAGTATAATAATGGTCCTGATAAGGTTTTGCCGATTTTTATGTGTGGTACGCAATTGAAAATTGTTAATAAATTTAAATATCTTGGTCACATAATTACAGAGAATTTAAAAGATGATGATGACTTGGAAAGGCAGAGACGTAGTATTGCGTGTAGAAGCAATATGCTGAATAGGCGCTTTTACCACTGCTCAAAGCAAGTTAAAATAACTCTGTTCAAGGCTTACTGTCAGTCGTTCTACACGAGTCAACTTTGGTACAAGTACACGAAGAGTGCGTACAACACTCTTCGTGTACAATATAACAATGCTTTTCGGGCCATGCTCAACCTGCCCTGGCGCTGTAGTGCGACTGACATGTTCGCGGAGAACAGAGTTGCTGATTTCTATGCTCTTATGAAAAAGCTCAGGGCGTCGTTCTTTACACGAGTGGCAGCAAGCACCAATGAGCTTGTTGCTGCTGTGTATAGCACCGTACATCTGCTCAGGGAGACAAAGCAAGTGTAGCCTGCCTGTTAACGGGGTACATTTGATTTGGTTACCAGGGTGTGATATTTTAATTTTATTTTAATGTTTTTTATTATGTTTCTTCTTTTTAAATCTTTATTGTTTTGTTCCTTAATTTGTAATTTTAATATGGGTGTCAATGCCTGAAATAAACGATTATTATTATTATTATTATTATTAATGTTTTGGCTCATATTTCATAGTGGGGAACATTTTAAAAACATTTGGCTATTTGAATTTTTTGTGGTATTTATTTTTTTCAATTTCCCTAGATTATAGTGACTTTTACAGATTATTAATTTACAATAACCTGATGCACCTGTGTTTTACATGGAGCGTCTGTCAGTCAGTCGGTTAGTATATCAGTTTAATACCCTAAACCTAATCCGACACAGACTCCATAACACTTAATTTAGCCGGGCGCGTCACGGCGGGTACACACGCGCGCATGACGTCACCCGGCGGCCAATCAGCGCTCCCCAGCGACTACATGTACTGCGCGATTGCATCGGAGGGTAGTGTCGTGTACGCCGGCCTTAATAACTGGAGGTGTACCATGGGAATATGGGTCTTAGATTTTTTGACTATGGCAGAAATACAGGCTTTTATTTTTTCCTTGAGTACTCTTGGTTTTATGGGGTTGTTATATACTAGAAGTAAGTCCTGTATTTTAAATTTATGAAGATATATACCGATACCGGCATCGTGAGAATGCTGTAGCAATTTTTTATTTTTTTTTAAATTTTGCCTCACAGTAGGAATTACTCCTGTGTCGTGGGTGCGTTTACAAACATTCATTACACATGCACAAACACCCAGACCCGGAACAATTTTAGTTGTCCCGTGCAGGAATCGAAATTAGTTAGGTACTAGCTGTTTCGCTAAATTTCACCTGCGTCCAGAAGAAATTTCTTCATGCACCCGGATAAAAAGTTCCTACCCTATAACCATCTATAAGGTCCAGTCTATCTCCATTCCTAATTTCACAATTTGCCGTTTTACTATAGAAGCGTAATAAGCAAACAAACTCACTTTTCAAATTCGAAAAAAAACACGATATTATTGTCAAAAAAAATTGAGTTGCATTGAAATATATTCCACGATTGGCAAGTGGCAATACAAAAATGTATGTCAAGCGGTTCTTGGATAGTCAGCACCACGACCACAGCAAAGTTATTAAAGTAACGTTTGCATTAGATCATTATAAGCCTACTGCTCTCAAATGCAAGCTAAAATCCCTCATCACTCGTCAACGTTCAGGTTTAGCCGAGAGAAGCCGAGCTTGTCCGAGTATACCCGAGTGGCTTAATGAAGTCATGTCGGCTGCCGACTGATGACTACACGATATTGCTCTCCCGTTGGGCACAGCCACTAGAAGAGAGTAAATTGTTTGTTTTGTGTAAAACACGATGACGAAGCATATTTAGACCGTTTTCTTTCAGCTAAATTGCGTTTCAATGTTGTTTAATGATTTTTCTTAAATACTTTTACATTTAACTGCGTACAACTGTCAGTCATTAGGAACATAATATTTCTTGTCACTGCAGCATGAAAATAATCTTTACGAGTGGTCAAGTCATCGATCATCTTAATATTGATTTTGTAAATGCAAATAAAAGTTTGTTTGATTATTTATTTATTGCGGTTTCACGGTCAACAGCTGAACCGATTTCGATGAAATTTAGAATATATATAGATGGGACCTGGTGATGTTCAAAAGTTACTTTATATCCGGTTGCGTGAAGTATTTTCCCCAGACGAGGGTGAAACCGCGGGGAACAGATAGTGCATCTTCTACCTTTCTAACAAGTTAATTTAAAACAACATGATTGAGGCATACAAAATAGTTAGTGCTGGTTTGAGAGAAAGATAGCCCGTCGCGTATTTAATCAATGTGGAATGTTTTTAGGAACAAGAATTGCTCGTTTAAATTTATTAAATTTATCTCACAAAATAAATATTATCTACATAATTCATGTGGTGAAGTTTGCATTTCACGTGGCGTGGCTTGCAGACATTTTGTATAATTATGTCATATTCGGTTTATGAAAATTAATTCCATGTTTTACGCGTTAATAAGGCTTTTCAGTTGAGGTCACTTACATGTGATGTTAATTTGCACGAGTAAATAGCAATTTAAACTTGATGACTTACCTGGAACAAAAATAATGCACATTAATACTGAAAATAGACAAATTAATAAATTTAATCAAGGTGACAAGAGAGCTCTGTAAATTAAAGTGAACTAATGTTCGTTAAGTGACTGCCACTTCTTAAATTCCTCAACAGTTCGATTCCCAGGTGTAGTTTTTAGTATTTTTCCATTTTGAAATTCTCAGTAGCACCACTGCATGGTCCCCGGCTGCTACTTTTTAGCAGTCGTTGTTACAAATGAATGTCAAAGGTCATCAGACGGATTTGAGATAACTCTGACACTAGAGCTTGTTAGGTTAGTAAACCTGCAGCCCATACGATAAAAATAAGTATTTTTTTGTACTCAGTAACAATAGGTTCACCCCGTAATAAAAGACACAGAGAAAACGGAAACAGGTGATACCGACACTTCTTGGAAAACAGGGGTGATTTCTTACTTGTTTACGTTAATACTAGCCTATACTTCATATTCAACATCTCTAGTATTAGTACACGATTACAATACCTAAACCTAAAACCCTTAAAAATAAATCGCCATAAAATCCCACCTTCATTTTCGACGTAGTGAGTCAAAATAATAGCATACGCAATAACGCGGGAACTGCTACCTAAAGCAACATACAGCGTGAAATAACTGTTCCGCGAGAACGGTTATTTTTTATCGGCACAACGCAGGCTCACAGTCGCAGTACCGAGGACATCTGGACGTAAAATACAAGGTGCCTATACATGGACGCGGGTACACGGGTGCGTGACTACTAACTGAATGTTGCGCCGGTAATGAACGCATTGTACTTCGATTGGCCGGACGTTGAAAATGTTCTTTCATACTGAGAAGAACAGTGAATAACTAACAAGTATTTGTCACGAATTAAAACTACATAATCTGGTTACAGAGTCCAATTGACATATCATGTGCCTAATTGATAAGTCATTTTAAATATAAATAGACAGCATTCTTAATGCGGAAATCAACTTTTTAAAATACATACGTTTCCGAGTTAACACCTGTGCTACACTACGGTGTAAATGCAGCTCAAAACCATTATATTAATGTGGGACCCGGGACCTTCGTTTTATTTTGTGGACCTTACTTTGTTAATTTTTTGCGTACCCACCCCTATTCTTCAAGTTGACGGCTTGAAGGTGTGTTGTATAAAGGGAATTATTATGTGTTATTTGTTTTATGGGAGCCTTACAAAAGGTTTATGTCCATATTATTTTGTATTACCGTTTTTACATTGTTTTTTTCACTCCAGAGATAAATTGTGTAACATCATAAACGAGTTCCTTAGTTTTTAAATAATTGATTGAAGGGAGTCATCTTATGTCATTCAAATATCATTTAGATAGAAGCAAATTCTTAGAGTTAATCTAAAAATCTACGTAAGCCTCTTTCAATAATCCAGTTCCAAGTAATAAACAGGACAGTTTTCATTCAAGTCGGTGGATTTAGTTGTGGATCACGGCTCCCGAGACGGATCGTGTCCGACCCAACTTTCATCCGAGGCCACTCCAGCCGGGCGGCCCAAGTTACACGAACACGGCGGACGTAATTAGGACACTGAATTGAGATGAATATTTTACAGTGAAACGTGAAACGAAGGTAGACCAGGTGATTCCTAACTGTTACGGTGAAATGATGATATATTTAGGTATCTTATGTAACTACTTACGGTGTGATATGAATGTACTTCTGCAATTATATATGTAGTATTATCAAGAATTAAGCTGTGGTATCACTGTATAAAATCAACAACTTTTATGAATACACTATGTATTGTTTACTGTATCTAAATTAATAAGCCTTTTAAATTAAACCGCTGTTCGCTTGTTACATAGACCGTATCTCATCTCGGCGGCAGGATATCTCATAAATATTGTATGCGTATCCAGGACGGGGGCAGTTTTTTCGTTTAATAGATTGTCGGCACGAGACGGACTGACGTATGCTAATACGACGTTATGACGCGACATAACAACGCTCAAATTAATCATATTGTGTGAATGTTTGTATGAGTTATTTCATTTTATATGTGTGACGACGAAATTCTATGGGCAGACAGGGAAATTGATGAGAGCGGGGTTATGGAAATTTCGACGCTTTGAGTGAAAATATGGCTGGTATTTTGAAAGGGTTTAAAAGAGTGTATTTTCGTTTCTTTTTTGCGATTACCATGTTTCATTAGGACCTTATAAAGCCCATAACATAGAACTTAATTAACGTTAACCATTTCGCAATTACTGCATATTCGAAGGTAACTGCTTTTAAAAGCACATTAAACTTTGCTTAGCTTATCACCTTTAGATCAAAACGTATGTCATTTAAACTAAAACTAAAAAATACCGACAAAATAATTAAAATCACCGTGTCTCCGTGGAAACTAGGTCCATGCGTTGCCTCCGCTCGGCATCCCTCATAAATATTAGATGGCGCAGGCCCGGACTAGTTTCAACCTCTAAATAGGTTACACGGATGACGGACAAGCATCACAAGTAACCTTATGATTTTAGATTCAGCTTGCACTGAAATGTTTTGTTATATGATGTGGAAATACAATAATATTCTAAACGTAACATGAGATATAAGTTTATTTTACTTTTAATCGAAGAAATTGGCACTGTATATCATTTTGTAATTTTATCAAACGCAATATGAAAATTTACTTTTAGAAAAAGTATGTAGGAATCCATTATTATTTCAGGATCAAGTTGATAGATAGCAAGTTTGATTGATGATTTGATTTTTGGATTGTTTTACTTATTTTCAGAGATATTAGGTTTCAGACAAAATATTATTCAACGATATTTCTATTAAGCCGACAATATACTAATACCAAACACTGAGAAGTAATATCAAACATATCTAATATAAGAGATATAAATACAGAACAATATTTTTCTTTACTGTTCTTTGACAAAATATCTTTTATCGGTTTAGCGATGGAAACATAACAAAGAATCAGATAGAATTACATAACAACTTATTAAAATATAACATTACGCCTGCTTCTTCGAAAAGGTTAGACAGAGGTGTCTCAACAATATTTATTATTTAGTCCCACGTAATAAAACCTAGAGTCGTCCACGCAGGCATAAATCCTGAAAGAATGAGAAAATCCCAATATTTTTTTCCGGACCTCAAACCTATAACTTAATGATTGGGAATAGCGCTTACAACCTCTAGACTGACGAAGCCGGCATTATTTTTGATAAGTTTGTATAACAAGTCCAATAGATTCTAACAAAATGTTGCTACACTCTATTCCATTGCACTCTTTCTATAGCAGTCTTCTATGATCTCATCCATACAATTCATTAAACCCATACACAGAAGAGCTTCTCGTAGTTCCGCACCCTGGAGCAGTTCAGTTGGTGGAACTGCTGGCCCAGTTGCAACTTGTCCTAACTTACTGCATTCGCAGGTTTTATTTCCCATGTGTTTTACAAACCCCCTGTAGCTGCTGCAACTTTGTTGTTCAATCCTATTGTGTCTATTTGCTTGTTGTGAGAACTGTTTTTATACCGACCTAAAAGAAGGAGGTTAAACATTCGTTTTGTCTAAATGTTTGTTTTGCTTTGTTTCAGATTTTTTTGTTACTAGCTGTTACCCGCTGTTTCATCCACATCCTGGAAGAACTCCATCACCTGGAAGAACTATATTCCAATGAATCTATGGAGATTCATTGGAATATAGGTATCATGAGACTTGGTATGGATGATATAATAATCAGTTTAGCTATTTGCCCGTGATATTGTAGCAGACAGACAGTTGCTTTCGCATTTGTAACATTAGTAAAGATACCTAGAATCTACACAAGTTCATGTCAGTTTTTTTTTATTTCAGATGAACTATGATAAAAGTCTACTATGTTCTTTTACTCTACAAGTATAAGTACTAACTTTATCATTACAGCCCACTTTAGTAGATACAACTTGATGGATACACTGTCCTAAGTACTACTTATTATTCTGCCCAAGTCTGACAAATAAAAGGGCTAGAGGATTACTTCATAAGTATGGTCATACGCCATCAAATGTTTATGGGGTACTAAGAAACTTTTGGCGCGTACTCCTAAAATAGCATACGCCTTCACACTCCTTCTGTGTAGCATAATGGTAACCAGGATGTCTCCTTATGTTCCTTGTTGAAGGTATGATGTTTATAATAAACTTAGTTATCATAAATATGCAACTGATGATCAAAAACCAAGTTATGATCAAAATCATTCTACACTTGTTACACGAAAGGCCATAAATAAAAAAATATGTCGAAAATGAATTTTAGCTTGTCAATTATTTTTACTACAAAATGTAAGTATGTTAGCTAAATACCTAATGATCCCTATGTCGAAATACCCTTCAATACTTCAGTAACAGCAACTTTTCCATTATGCTAATCCAAAGTTACCGACACCGCCTAGTTGGGGAAGGAATTCGATTCCCACTAGTGGCCTTATTTACAGATAGATGAGCTTCGATCTCGGAACAAATCTAATAAGTGACGGTGTCGCTTCGGAAACTGATTTTACCGCACTTTATTTACTTTTGAGTGCTTTTATTGGTACTCGCACGCTGAGACGGATGGGGTGGGCAGACGTGAAGGTGTGGGATGACTTTTGAGGTAGGTATCTAGGCAGACAGTTTAAATGAGAAATAAAAGAGTAAGTTGACTTTTATATAAAACAATCATATTGATAAATTTCTCTAAGGCAACGGCTTTCTAACACAGATAACATAGGAGCATTGATCATCACACTTGCCCTCAGCTGGTTGGTGAGTTTTTTTTTCTAAGTCCAAGTTTCCTCGCCATGTTTCAGTCACGGTTTCAAATATCTAGCCGTACTAGAACTATCACGAGATTGATAGATAGATAACTATTATTTGATCTTTAAAGTAAACAAATAATGAACCTTTCGAAAAGGTTAATTGTATATACCTCGATCTGTTTTCATGTAATCTCTTGTTGACTGGCAAGCTATTTTTAACTGCAATAACATACAGACTTGGGAGATATGACCCTTCTTAGACGACTTCTCATAAAAGAGAACGCCGCTATCTTTAATTTACGACTTCCTTACAGAAAGAAGTTTGACTACCCGGTGGGTTTAACGTCAGTTTACACCAATTTATAAAATTAATAAAAAGGTCATGAAAAAACTATATACACTATTCATGCAAATTTATCGTCTGTCTGAATGCATAACCTACTGTCGTGTAGTGATTTGCAAAGCGCAGCTCAAACAATGATTACCCACACACACTTGTGCCCACAGGCCGATGCATCTGTACTTGTAGAATGTGATTTTATAGAGTGCATTTCTATCGAGTGTCGATGACGAGCCAAACCACAGTTTTTAGTTAAACAAAACAACGCTCAAAGTACAATGGATGAAGGGATTTCACAAAATTACAAACATTATTTTAATCAGTTGGTACAAAAATGTTCAATATCGCGGCGTCGGCCTCTTTGACAAGGCTCACGCATAGCTGGGGTTTGTTTATACCGCCGGGCCAAGTGTTGAGAGGCAGCGAAAGGTAGTGGAGTACATATTTCGTAAGTCAGTTTAACGTGAAGTTAATTGTTACAAAGCCTCAGTATTTATCATTTATTTTATAAAAAGAAGTAACTTTTCACACAAGCAAAAATAAAGTTAGAAATTTTGTAACGATGTGGTACAAAATGGAGAAACGAATACAAATTTCCCTGCACACAAAAAAGAAAAATATAAAGTCGCCTTACAACAACCAAACCGCTCCTCGCTCGTAACATGACACCGCTAACCGCTACACGTTTACGCGTTTAAACCGCTTTACATCTGAGTTATTTTTTAATAAATACCCCTCCTCCAGCGCAGCCTTAATCATTGGTAATATTAAAAAAAACTGCTTACGCAGCGACGCTGGAAGAACACGCCTTACGTTTGGTTATGAGAAATTATGCGTACTCTGGGTAGAAAAGAGTTATATTTATACAAAAAGAAACTTAGAAATTTTGTAACGATGTGGTACAAAATGGAGAAACGAATACAAATTTCCCTGCACACAAGAAAGTGATTCGTGAGTAATGCATGGAAGTCAGATCTCAATATTCCACTCAAAATCTAAGAGAAGTAAAGCATGCTCTTATGCAGACTCAAGATTTAATACTATGTGAAAGGTATTACCGTCCACTTTGGGAATATGGTGCAATTCTTGTCCGCTCCATCAAAGGATCGCAAAAACGTTCTTTGGGGATTTAAGTAAGTAAGAAGTCTTGCTTTCCCCGGACCCCTTTAGGGAGCCGAGTACCTTTCGAACCAGCTCAGGAAAAGTATGTCAAAATATATGCCAGTACGTTCATGGAATTTTCAATTCAGTGAATCAAAACGATAAATAAAACGGTTGGTGGGTCGTTAAAAATACTGACTCTTTTAGTTTAAAGTTATTTTTAATACTCGATTTTCGTAAAAAAAATATATGTGTTATTATACTTCAGAGTACGAGTTAATTCTTTTTTGCAAGCTTTTTTTTACCTCTTTTACAGATGATATATTAACTAGGTATTATTTGTTTCATGTATGTACATTAATTAAACAAAAGCTGACACAAATTTAACATTGTTCAAATATTTTCCATCTTTGTAACAGCAACATTTTTCCAATAATTTATATTTAAACTTTAATAAAACCGTCTAAAATATAACATGTGTGTGGGTTTTACTCCACGTTCATATAATATCAGAGAGACGAGCATGTACACAAAACGATGTCATTTTGATATTTTATTTAATAAAGCCTGGCTCGTGGTGTTAGGCTGACGTCATATTACAAGCTCAAAGCTTAATTCTAGATCAGTTTAAACGCCCTCGCACTTCCAGCAAATACAATCAAATTTCATTATATCTATTGATAAAAACATGGATAAAAACTGATCAGCTTTGCTTGAGATCGACGCTGTCAAACAGACATCTCAGTTAGTAATCGGGAAGGCCCCAGGGGATACAATTTAATACTGCTCTTTTTGATACATTTTACGGCAACTATATTTGTGTTTAAAACACTAGAGATAGATAAAGCTGCCCAGATATTCCACAACGTTTCAAAGAATTGTATCAATATGACACGTTTACAATAAACAAAACCTTCAAAGCTTTCGTCACGAGACCCTTCAATAAAATTCAGTTGGCAATTTATATCCATAACAGTACCAATTTCCAGCCCCTTATCCTCGCATCCTTCTCATTTTTAAAGCCTTATACAATTTCGAAAACACTTTCGAGGAACTATCGGAGCGCGTGCTATATTCTATCACCTTATAATAGAGGGATTCCGAGAGTCGGCAGTTCCGTTAGGAGGGCAAATTGCTATAGCTTCACTACGGACTAGTCTGGGGGTGACTTTGACTCTTTATAGGCAAATTGGCGGCTGGTTCTAGAACTACATGGTTAGATTGAAGTGTGAAGGTATTGCAGTGAATATGGAATCAATAAGGTTTGATAAATGTACGCGCATATCCAATTTACTAAATTTGATTGTGTTAAAATATGCAACATGTTAAACGGTTATTGTGTACAAACTGAAAACTATTTTGGGTCACAAAACATATTAAAAACATTTCAATATTCAGTGTCTATTTTTAATCCATTACCTACGTCCCCCACAAATCTTCATTCACCGTCATCTTTGCGCAAAGTCGTCGATATAAACACATCACTCGAGGCTCTCAATCGCTCGGAAACATCCGCCGATCGCATTGTAAACACGTCTCTCAACTTAAAAATATTCAATAATCCACAAATCCCTAGATGCAAAGGCATCGCGTCATTTAGCAGCGCCATCCACCGCGATCCCCGATCCCCTCCCTGCGATCCCCGCGAATCCCCCCGGACTGGCTGCTAAGCCCCGTATTTGCATTTATGAATAATGTCCCTCAAACTCACGTATGTGTTGATTTTTTAAGATACATTTCTTGGTTTGTATTTTTGTCGTATTTCTGTAAGAGCTAAGAGTTATCTTTTTCTTGAGGGTTTGATGAATGTTTCCTTTTATTGTAAATGGTGTTTGGTTTTGTTTCTTTTGAATTCATTTTAATAAGAAAGTTGAAATATTTGTCTTACAGCTTAGCCACTAATGCAATATGAATGTCGAATCCTCACGTTTCCCCCACTTTTCCTCAAATTGCAAAAATAATATTTTCAGCTGGCAACATTAAACAAGATCCAATAAAACAAATGTTGCCAGTAAAGCATCGGCGAAGCGTCGAAGATAGCGCCAAGACTGTGTCTCCGTACAAAGAGACACGCGGAACGTTTGCGATTCGTCGCGTCGCCTTTTGTCTTGTTCGCTTTGTCACTGAGGATTCGCTGGTAGTTGCCACTTGGAGCTTTAGGGATGAGTGCAGTGGTAGATAAGCTATAGTTTTACTTTATTGCTTAGGTGTCCTGGATTCAATGATAAAAAATTATTTGCCGCATATTTTAGTATGTGGATGCGGTCAAAAAAACGCCCTAAGCCGAGGCCCGTACCCCACTAGGGGGTGCCCTTAGCGTGTAGTCGCTTAGTTTTGTAAGTTAAGCCCTGGCTGGAGGCCCTAAATTTATTAAAGGCACTTCACAGGCAAGCCCGGTTAAGCAGTCGACAACCTTCTAGGTTGACCTGCGAGATGCCATACATAAAAAAAAAAAAAAAAAAATGCGGTCAAAATAATCTATAGAGCGCCATGGTATCAGTCTCAAATTGTGGAATGTAAAGATGACATATTTGGTTAAGATACAAAGATATCTCCGGCCTAAATTAAACTATTTTAGTTCAATTGAGATGTTAGTACACTTACACTAACAAATTCAATTTCTGCCATCAACAACATTTTAAAGGTACCCTTCACTGCCCATTTCATGCCAACCTTACCAATCTCTTGCCGATGGATGGCCGGTATAAGGCGTACGTATTTTATATCTCCGTATATCTTCGTATAGCTTATCTCGAGCTGCAGTCTTTGTTCCAAACTGTCACAAGTGTGATTGTAAGTTCAACACGATCTGTAGGTCCTGTGTGTCGCCGCCATCTTGAAGTTTCAACACAGCGTGCTGTGCTCACCTAGCTGGTGTTGGTACTTGTGCTTTGTGCTTGAGGTTCAACTTTCAACGTGTAGTTTGAAGTTTGTTTAGTTGTTATCATTGAAGATGTAGCATTGCATTCCCACATAGAATGCATTTATATTGTTCGCATTGATTGTTTGTTTAACAACTTTAATTTATAAATTCTTTAGAACCCATCATAGTGTAAATTACTGTTATTTTTTTAAAAAGCAGTTCCAGTTTCTCGGGTAAACATTTTTTCTGTGAATCCAGCATTGACAAAAAGATCGTATCTCTCGCTGTATACTTTCAAAATGAAAAACATCTTCAGTTGTAAGTCACAAAGGCGCCGTGTCAAGGTCACTATTTAGAAGTACCCGCGAACGTACAAGAGGCGCCCTTTGTGTCGAGTGTCATTCAGAGAACGGCCATTTTGCTAACCACAAGCCAAAAACGCTTTGCCACTGCATCTTCCACCCTATCACGTGAGGATAAGGGTTGTTTAGGGGTTAATGAAAGGTAAAACCAAGGTGGCTTCGGTCACTTTCAAAGTAGGTGAGTACGAGTAAGTCTTGAATTTTTTGTGTATTACTATGTTTGTGACTTTTTTAGTTCGACTATCGTAAAGGCTTACAATTGCTTATTAAAAATACTCGTAATTTTGAAAAGATATTTAAAACACCCTTTTAACAAACACAATCTTAGCTACTAAAATTCACTCACAAGCAAAAACTTTTAATTAAAACCACATAATTCCCGCCCAGAAAGATCAACAGCAAAAAATCGGAAAACTTCGTAAACGTCACGTAACAATCGTAACGACATTGCCACAAAGCGGTACAATAAAAAATTAACTGATATAAATTCAAAGGGGGTGAAAAAAATTGAAGCTACCTTTCCAAAAGGGTTAAAACCCCAAGTTGGGTCATTACAAAGGGCGGATTAGGCTTGTTCTCTTTAAATTGGTACGGGTCGGTCGTACCTACGCGCCGTATTAGCGATGGTAAATAAATACGGCTTGCGGTCACCGGGTTAACTTTGACGGGCCGCTATTGGCTATTGTTATTTGAGATTACGCTGATGTTTACAATGTGGCGTTTGTTTTGAGGGACGGACTTCGTTATGGAATAATTAAGTGGACATTCATAATACGGACTAATACGGTGGTGCTTTTATGATTTTCAAAGATGAAAAACAACGTAGGTAACAAATAATGTAAATTATAATTAGAAAAAAACATTCTTCTTTATATTGACTGAATGGCAGGTGGTACCACGAAAAGTATTAATACTTAAGTGACTAAGGAGCATGGCTACACAACATGGGCTAATATAATATTACTTTACTCTTTTCTTTCTCTCGCTAGTAGTTTCATATCAAAAGTATAATAAATTCCTTATAATTTCACACTCAACTCACCTTCAAACGAGGAACATTGTGTGGTAAAGCTTTGAACGTGTAATTATAAACGGTCCGAACGCCTGCTGGTTTTATTGTAGCAAAGCTGCACAGAGATGCTTGCTGCCGTAGTTCGCGTTGGCGTCAATAAATTCAGGCGCATATAGTGTGCTCTGTCTGTATTATAGCCAAGCGTTATTAACTGATAACTCATGAAATATATCTTTGGTATTCACCACAGTATTTAAAAATGCTAATAGCCTACGGGTTAATTTATGACACCCAGAATTTATCGAGAACTGTTAGTTGAAGAATTGCTATTGTATATTATTTACCAGAAAGCCGGAAAGTGCATAGCCAAAATACTACTAACATAAAATAACAATGGTAACAATCATTTTTATGAAGTAAAGTAGGTATAACACGACCACAACACTGTAAACCTAAGCACTAAAACGTAATTCAATTAATATTATAATAAAGTTCCAAATAGTGTTGTAACAACACACACGGGTTATTGCGGGATTTTAGCGTGAACACAAAAGGATAAAAGGATTTAGAGTTTGACAGAGAACGTTACATTGCCATTTATACATATTAGTAGATATACCATCACACATTTTTGTGGACCTATATTAAACTTACTTATTAAAATAAACTAGTAGTCCAAAGTAAGTATAAATACATATTTATACTTACTATGGACTACTAGTTTATTAAGAGGGAATAGAAAAACCTCTTGAAAATTGATGATATATAGCCTATAGCCTTCCTCGATAAATGGACTATCTAACACTGAAAGAATTATTTAAATCGGACCAGCGGCTCCTAAGATTAGCGCGTTTAAACAAAATGACAACATTTCCCTTCACTGCTCTGCTCCTATTGATTGTAGCGTGATGAAAAGTATACTATAACCATCTCAGGAGTATGACAAATAATTGTACCAAGTTTCGTTAAAATCCGTCGAGTAGTTTTTGTTTCTATAGAGTTTATACAGACAGACAGACAGACAGACCGACAGACAGACAGACAGACAAAAAATTTACAGATTGCATTTTTGGCATCAGTATCGATCCCTAATCACCCCCTGATAGTTATTTTGGAAATATATCTCATGTACAGAATTGACCTCTCTACAGATTTATTATAAGTATAGATGCATTTTTGGCATCAGTATCGATCCCTAATCACCCCCTGATAGTTATTTTGGAAATATATCTCATGTACAGAATTGACTTCTCTACAGATTTATTATAAGTATAGATAGATAATTCACTCTGTTCAATCAGAAACAACGAAAAAAAACTACCTATAAAGAAATATCGCAACCAAAAAAGTTTGCGTTGTATATTTAGAAAAAGGAAACAACATGATATTTTCCGACACAAATGATGAAAATAAGGCTTCGTATGTGGATTAATGAATAACAAAGCCAGTCGACACCGACGGATCAAAAACACAAATATGAAACATGGGACGGTGGCATTTAGAAAACGGAATATTTGAGCGTCCCCAACGAGACGTCACGGTGGAATTAAAGTCCCGGAAAATCGGGACACGTGTGGCGGGACTGGAGTCGTTACACATCACTAGTTCCAACCTTTTACTTTAATATTCATATTATTACGGCGAGGGCAATGAAAATTTAACGCGGAGAAGTAATTATGAAGCCGAATGAAACGAGGGTTCTACTGTCCGACCTATTTTAGTATGTTCGTCTGTTACGCACTGTCTGTATGAATCAATAATACACATACTTTAGATAGTTAATGCTGAGTATTACTTGATAATGAAATCATAATGTTTTACTATGTACCTTCTAAAGAATAAAAAAAGGATATAAGGAAAATTTTACGCGTACAAAACCTTCGGAAAATAAAATAAATTTAATACTCAAGCCCTTAAATTTTATAATAATGTAAGTCCTTGTTCTTAATCTCATCTGTCATAAAACTAAGCATAATGTGCAAAAAATTCAATAAACAAAACAAAATGCCTATAATATTTTTGGATTCATGACGGCAAAATGGGTTTTATATATAGCCGGTTATGGAAATAAAGGACCCTATTATCCTATAATAGCCACGATCAGTTATACCATAAAATACCCTTATAATTCAGAAATATTAGATCTGTTACAAAAAAGCGCCTAAAAATTGTTGCTGCAATAACAATACTAAAGCTCGTTGGTATAAGAAAATCACCAGGCGCTTGTGAACATTGTACGCTGGTAACTACATTTTTATTGCATTACATCGAGATAACTCTTAATAGCTGTAGAAATGAGGATAACTAGCAATAATTGAAGAACCTGTATTTATATCTATACTAATATATAAAGCTGAAGTGGTTGTTTGTTTGCTTGAACGCGCTAATCTTAGGGACTGGTGGTCCGATTTGAAAAATTCTTTCAGTGTTAGATATACCATTTATCGAGGAAGGCTATAAGCTATGTATCATCACACTAAGACTAATAGGAGCGGAGTACCACTATTCCGCGTGGACGAAGTTGCGGGCAGAAGCTAGTATGCATTGTATACCTATCTAAAAAGATAAATGATGACATCGCTTGTCATCATCTTGCAGTAAATGACTATTGTAAGGGATTGGTATGAGCTCTCTGCGCAAAAAAGACTTGTTTATTGCATATTTATTAGTATTTTACCTACCTGTCTTTCCTAGCCTACTCCAGAGAAAAGAAAAGGAAAAAGGAATCTCTATTTTCCCTTCACATCCTGGAGCCCACGCTACTAAGTTTAAATTAATTTCTCTTCAACAT
Source organism: Pyrrhia umbra (assembly GCA_963891755.1). Taxonomy (NCBI): domain Eukaryota; kingdom Metazoa; phylum Arthropoda; class Insecta; order Lepidoptera; family Noctuidae; genus Pyrrhia; species Pyrrhia umbra. Next base: position 404,134 of record OY982937.1, on the reverse strand, counting down.
AAAGTTACCTACAAACTTTTGAAAAACAGCTTTCGCAAAGGAGTTATATTCCACCGTTGTCTATACAAAACTCGTCTCATTTTCTCATTAAAACGACATCTGAATTCTTTATCAAATCAGATGATGAACTAGCAGGAGCAAACACCAAGTGACGCGGAGTAGGCAGCATCACCAGCCCTCGACAAAGGCAGACTGTAATACGATTTGCGACTAACTTTGAGTCTGGACGCGCCTCAAAGGAGAATTAAAAGGCTGAAATGCCAGCCACCACCTTTTACATTTGAGAACATTTTCACTCACTTTATTCTATTATAGCATTTGCGACTGTTCTTGTGAAACGTCTGGATTTTAAGGTGCCGATGATTTTTAAATCATTTAACGCAATGCTATTTGTATGATTACTACCTATTCTATAGATTATTCAGCTACCTGATAGGTCAGTGTTAACACAAACAAAAATAACAAGAAAATAAAAAGCCTAAACAAAAGTCACAGTACAAAGCATTGTTGAGACATTGAATCTCTCGACTAAAGAAGAAGGAAGAAGAAGGTGGTGGTGACTTAGGTATTACCTTTAAAGATAATCTTTATCGTAATAAATAATCTATAAGACGCAACTAAGTTTGCCAAGTTATCACGTCTATTTTGGCATGTGTACCTTTGCTATTAAACGCGTATGCTGACGGGGAAATGCTGCCGTTTGAAACCGCACTAGCATAGCAGAAAACCCACACAAAAAAAATATAATTACGTTAAATACACAAATCAAAGAGATATGAACAAATATTCGTTTGAAGAGCAGCGTATTGATGATGTCGTTTATTTTAAAATGGCAGTCGTACATTAATTTTATTTATTCGTACAGATAAGGTGGGCAGTGGTAAATAATGGCTGCTGATACGCAACTCACATTCGTTGAAAGCTTAATAAAAATTGCTTTATGGACTGCTTTATTTCAACTCTTTTAAACGATTACTTTTTTCAGGTAATTCGAGGGACGGCTCGGTAACAATGACACCCACACTTGTGAGTACTTTGACCTTTCTAGTTACTTCAGAGTCTGTTTGCAAGGAATCTGCCGTAAGGACAAAGCGTTACTTAATATCTGAAAATTCAGTAGACTAACAAAAGATTCCCACGAAAATGATCTTTTTGTGAAGATTATTATACTAAGTCCTCTTTATTTAATAAACAATCCCGATGTTCTAGTTGTCGTAAACGCGAATTTCGGAGTAGACGTAGTTTCGAATTCTAGATTAGCTTTTAATTAAGATAATATTTATGTGGCAAATTAATAGCAAAAGCCTCGTTTATTACATGCAACTTATAAATGTAAAAATGGTAGCGTACTTCATACAACCTTCAAAATAACTGTACCGGCATTACATTTTGTAAGGTGAAGAGCCGTAAAAATTGGAAAACAATCTCTCACAGATAAATTCTGATAAAATTGTAGACCCTTGTTCCTCTCCCATGCCACCACAACTTCAATTTAAATCATCCATTGTGTACAAAACAATACGTACCCAGAAACACACGGGTACATGAAATCTGTGCGGAATTCCATCCAGCATACCTGCGCACCGCATGCCGCCTAGTAATGACATCGACGTTCATTAAAATTCCCGGTTCAAAGCCTGCCATTGTGGGTCAGCGTGTAGACACCGTTTGCACCACTCGTTATAGACTAGTAACGCCTGCGGATATGCTTATGAGCTTTTAAGGGATAGTGCTCACTTGTGGGCACAAAGTGAGTGGAGGTTTGGCGTGTTGTTGTCGGGGTTGTGTTTGAAAGTTGGCGGGGTTGTTTTATTTTAGGGGCATTGAATCTATTGTTAAAATTATGGGAACTTAGACTAATGGTTTTTGCTATTGTGTTTAACAAATCATAATTGATATCTCCGAATGATGCCTGGCCAAAACTCCAACGTCATCATACTCGTAATTTTCACCTTTTTATAAGCAATTTTGATTCTTAAATCCACCACCAATATCCACTATGGTATATCCATTGTATAGTATCCACTATCGTAATGTACCTATATAATATGTACTTTAAATAGTGAATATTGCTAGAGTTCAACTTAATAACAAGGTACTGCTGTCTCCCACAAGCTACATACAGAAGACAAGACCAGTGTACTCCTGTCAGAGTAACTTGGATTCGTAACGTTTGATTACAGGAATTTGTAATTATTCCAATACAATAACATTTATCTTAATCTCCTTCAATGTTAATAACTTATCCAATTTACTTGACAACTAATGTTAAACTATCGTTCGATGTCCCTCAAGTCAGCGTCGATGTTTATATTCAAGACTAGCTTCTGCCAGCGACTTCGTCCGCGTGGAACAGTGGTGCTCCGCTCCTATTGGTCTTAGCGTGATGATATATAGCCTATAGCCTTCCTCAATAAATGGACTATCTAACACTGAAATAATTATTTAAATCGGACCAGCGGTTCCTGAGATTAGCGCGTTTAAACAAAATGACAACATTTCCCTTCACTGCTCTGCTCCTATTGATTGTAGCGTGATGAAAAGTATACTATAACCATCTCAGGAGTATGACAAATAATTGTACCAAGTTTCGTTAAAATCCGTCGAGTAGTTTTTGTTTCTATAGAGTTTATACAGACAGACAGACAGACAGACAGACAGACAAAAAATTTACTGATTGCATTTTTGGCATCAGTATCGATCCCTAATCACCCCCTGATAGTTATTTTGGAAATATATTTCATGTACAGAATTGACCTCTCTACAGATTTATTATAAGTATAGATATAGATTACTTAGTAAATACTATATTTTGAAGTAGCTTGGTATAATACTAGTAATTTATCTCGGATGTTCAGATAACATTTTTTCAGAGAATATTCCATACTTATTGCTGCAGCAATATGTCGGAGATAGAATAACGCAATCGCCATTTTTTCTAAGTGGAGGCTAATATCGATATAGCTTAAGATATTGTCGAAAAAGAAAGACAGGGCAATCTATTCTTTGACGAAAAACATAGTAAACAAAATTTACAAGACCAAATGAAATCGTATCATTAACAATTTGTGCTGTAGTTTAATTTAATTGAATCCAAGCAACAGCCACGCAACACGTAAGACAATAACAATTCAATCGCACTTGCCATCAACCAGATGAACTTAAAGCGCTCCCCTACGTGTCCCGACTCCGAGCCGAGCCACATTAGCGACTTCGAATCGAGCCACGTTTGCTCGAGAGCTCGATAAACGCTTCACAAAAACAATCACCAATTAAAATAAACACGAAGCACATTCGTTGCGTCAGCACTTCACTGCGTGCAAATTTTGTTTGTCAACCTCAACACCACCGAACTAAATCCAATCTTAACACCCAGTCAAACGGTCCATTTTACTTCAACAGCATTTAAATGCTCGAGATAACTTGAAAACCTCCTAAACTTGTCGAACTAATACTCTCTTCTTACCTCAAAATGGCTAAAGTTTCGCGCAGTTCCCTAAAAGCGTAAACTGCTAACAGTTGCACAGTCAAATTCAGACTTTATTGTTATGCTTGCAAGGTTTAATACCGTGTGGTGGCCGAAATATACAGGTTGATACTAAATAATGGAGTAAGTTTGCAAGTGGGTGTTTCTGAAGTGCCCAGAGACCTGTTGAAAGGTTTGTAGAATTATTTTTTTATGTTGAGTGAATCATGGGAGACATCTCTTAAAATTTTCTGATATTTTATTCGTTTACCAAAATAAGATTATGATAATTTAATAGCTTATTAAATCTCACAAACAAAATAAATATCTCTACAGTACCCAGAAAACCCAGTAGTATTATTTTAATTAAATAGAATATTGATAGTACAGAAAAAAACTAATCGAGTCGACACAATTCGTACAAACTGCCGCTGCTAGGAGTAAGTCTGAGTGAAAAAACGCAGACGGCTAAGTAAGCACGCCATTTGTCTAACAGCCGACAATCTTCCTCCCTCGCGGCGCGGCGCGTTTTTGCGAGATTTCACGCGACATTGTGCGTTTTAGCGAATGTGTTATTTTTTGTAACATGCTGTAGATGTGACAGGTGATAATTTTTCTCTTTAGGGCTGTAACGAATTGTTTGCGTCGTGCGTAGGTATCAGACGGGTATAAGATGTTATTATATTAAATGTTATCGGATCTATTTCATTGCTGATTCGAGAATAAGAAAATATTGAGCGTATCTATATAAGCAGCTTAGCGCCGTCGAATTCGGAGGGGATCTGCCTTCTGCAAATAATACTATTGACATTCAATATTTGTCTATGATTGCCTTTCGTCAACTCGCGTCCCTGCTTATAGGAAAAACTTTATCAAATAGAAACTATCAACGTAAATACTTTTATTGTTTTTTTTTTAAATAATACTATACCACACTTTTTAGGGTTCTGTAGCCAAATGGCAAAAACGGAACCCTTATAGATTCGTCATGTCTGTCTGTCTGTCTGTCTGTCTGTCTGTCCGTCCGTATGTCACAGCCATTTTTTTCAGAAACTATAAGAACTATACTGTTGAAATTTGGTAAGTAGATGTATTCTGTGAACCGCTTTAAGATTTTGACACAAAAATAGAAAAAAAGCAATAAATTTTGGGGGTCCCCATACTTAGAACTGAAACTCAAAAAAATTTTTTTCATCAAACCCATACGTGTGGGGTATCTATGGATAGGTCTTCAAAAATGATATTGAGGTTTCTAATATCATTTTTTTTTAAACAGAATAGTTTGCGCGAGAGGCACTTCCAAAGTGGTAAAATGTGTGTCCCCCCCCTGTAACTTCTAAAATACGGGAATGATAAAACTAAAAAAAATATATGATATAGATTACTATGCAAACTTCCATTGAAAATTGGTTTGAACGAGATCCATCAGGTAGTTTTTAAGTAATCTGCAATTTTCCTCTACAAACAAACTTAATTATGCGGTCGAAAAAAAACAAGATAATTGCGACTTTATTGCGTATTTTTTCTTTCCAATGGTCGGAACCCTCGGTGCGCGAGTCCGACTCGCACTTGGCCGGTTTTTATAGAATTAATTAAACCATTTTGTATCAATTCCAGAAATAAAAGGAAATATAAAATTAAGAAAGTCAGGAGTTAACTGGACAAACTTACTTCCAACAATGATTTGACAGCTTGCAACACCCAATTAAGCCAGTTTCCAACAATTCTAATTTACGTATTATATCTCGTACATCTAATTCCATACACCTACATACATAATATCTTCCTTAATACTCATACAACTAAAATTGGAGGAAGTTGGAACAATAATTCAACTTCGCTTCAGATGCCTATCTGTGTGACAGCTCGTTAGAGGGGAGTAGGGGAGGCGCAGATACGGAACACCTTGCCAAACGTCTATGAAATTACAAGAATTCAGAAAAAGAAACGATTTTTTATCTTTTGAAGATTTTTTTACATTGGGAGACTGTTGAGACTTTTAAATTTGTTGAAACTTTGTATTAATGCTTTAGGCCTAATGTAATTGAAAGTCAATAGATTCATGGTTAAGGTTTAAATTACCTATCTATAAAAATAGTTGAGAGTCCCTGATGATTAATGAATGACGTTTAAATCTTTTGTAGTGTCCCATAGCTAGTGTTATTTTTTGCTCTGATCAGCCGAAGGCTTTTAAAAATATAGCCTTTACATTTCATAGATTCAAAGTAAATACAATAAAACTAGACAAAAGTCATATTTATCTAGACTAGCCTGTAAAATAATAGAATTTTACGAGCACACAGTCGCTCCCGCCTGACCTGTTACCTTCATTTTATATTTTTCGTCATAGAGAAGAATGCCTATGGTACTTACTTGTATACACATTAAAATATAATTTTTGTGTTTTCTTTAGAAACTCGTCTGTGTTAATTTCTGTATTCTTAGAAATATGTGAATATTTTTAAGATAATATGAACTTAAATAAATAATATGTGATAGCTTATATCAATTTATGGAAATCTTCGGCAAGTGAGTTGGGTGGGTGGGAAGGGTTACAATCTAGTCAAATACGGTTCGTATCTTAATAAAATCTTAGTAAGATACAGTAATCATTTAACTCAAGACAGAAATAACAATATGGTGAAATTCGACTTTGATTTATTCGAAAAATATAATTTTATTTCACACATCACGAACGTATGTTACGTTGCGTTTTATTCTGTTTAGCATACGTCAGAGTACTCCTCTTGTTCCTCAAATGGATAGGCGCGTTATACCCTTGTTTTGTATTCAAAGGAGATGATATGAATGTAAATAATTGTAAGGGTGATTTAAAAGGACAGGGGTTCTTTTAAGAAGCATTTAAACTGTCTATATTGTTATGAAATACATACGATAATATAATTATTTGTCAACCATTTGAAGAATTAAATAGTTCAGTGTAGAAGACTAATGGGTCCGTTCGTTCTACAGACATAATCTTAAAAAGAAAATCTAATAAATACATTAATGCGTGCTACATAATTAACTACTGGCAAAGCTAACTAAACCAACAATAAGTTTATAACACCAGACGATAAAACTTTACTTCGCTCTAAGAAAAAGATCTTATTTTTTCAAAGCAAATGTCATAAAAATATGTAAAGTTAAACATTTTATAGCACTTTAAGTTCAGCAATCCACCTTAATTAGTTCATTTAGACACCGTCAGGTGACGCTAGGGGCGCTTCGGGTAAACAAGTTTCATCAGCTATCCGCCGGGGGGCGCTGCTGTAGAATCTTCACCCTTGTACTTGGGCAAGATGATTTGCAAAAAAGTGCCAAATTACTTCGTCGTGTCGAAAACAGGGAATGTCCGAAACATTGGTGAAAAAATATTCAGTGAACAAGCACTTTCAGTCGCCAAGTATTTAGATGAAAACATCGCTCTGTCTGGGTAACGACGCAACTTGAAGGAATTAAGACGAAGGAAACAACGTTCGTGAGAAAACTTTTTGTGTGGACATACCTAGAAGGTTTACAATAAATTGTGTAGGTTCATAAATTTGAAGACATGGATTTGTTACGACCACTGTCTATCTCAAAGTTGTCTTCTACAAGACATTAACATTAGTAGCCAAAATGAAATATGCTTATAAATAAAAAAAATAAAACGCATTATTCCCCATTGACTAGTAAATTTTGAAATAGGAATTTCAAATTCCCTTTCAGTATACTTGTGTGCTGAAGTTCAATAGTGGACTAGATGGTCTATTCAAGTGCAAAAGTAGGTTAACGGATCACCATTTTTAGTAATTTTCATATATTAGAGCAGTTGTAAACATATTTTCTATAATCTACTTATCTATTTATCACCTGTATCGTACAAACATCTATCGCAATAATTAGCCCAGTACGCCACCAGCCTGCTGAACCGCAAACCCACAACACTCCACTAGCAGATCCTATTGCGAGACTGTGCATTTGTTTCCAAATAAAGCTTAATTTTAAACTCCGCATACTCCGGTAAAGATTGTGGAATCCTGTTAACCGGCTGACGACATAATTTCCAGGGTAGGAGAGGATGGGGGGGACCGGTGGGATCCACCCCCCTATACAGTGTATTGTTAATACGTTCGTTTATTAGGTACACTCCGGTTTGTGCATTCTCACCTCATTTTAGACGAAATTTCGGTTTTTGTGCTCTATTTGTGTGAGAGGTAAGTTAACTCTTATTTAGGAATATTTTTTGTTGAACGTTACTGCGAGTGGTTGGTTTGCTTATTAAGCTGGGTCGTACTTTTTTATTTTTTAACATCAAAATTTAGGAAGATACTATTTTCTGCAGGTCGCGTTATTGTCTTTCTAATCGGTTAGAACCAGAAGAATATGGCAAAGATTATCAGCACATTCTCCGCTTGTAGAGAAATTCTCAAGGTGCTTCTGTGGTTCTCTATAGTGCCACCAACAGATCGAAGTCTGTGCCTCAGCGGCGGGGGTAGCAATATTATAATTCGATTATACTGAGCCTCCAAATTCCCCAAGTGCAACATAAATAGATGCCGCTGCTATTTCGATACTTACACAATTCCAGAAATTAGCACAAACTAATCTCGTATACGGAATCACAGATTACAATATGTAATTAGGTAACACGGTCGGTGTAAGTCGTACGTTATTCAATTATGTACAATTACAGTTTCTATTCAAGTTCAAATGTTAATTACGTTCCATTAGACGCTAGAAGTTCTGTTACATTACGAGGGAATGTTCGGGCGCTGCTCACTTGAAAATGGGCCAGTCCTAATCGTTTGGGGAATGAAGTAAGAACCGATTGAAACAATGACCTATTACTTTGTAGAATGGAGGAGAGAAATAAGTGGACTGTTGAATTAGTACCTTTGTAATAAACTTGTATCTATTACTTAGAAAGGATGTTGATTATAACATAAAAATTGTATAATCGCGGAATTGGATAGGAAAGGGGCTACTGTTGACATATAAACGAATTCCTGATCAAAATGTTATCAAATGCTTAGCAGTAACGACAAAAAGTTTAGACCTTATACAGACCCACAAATTCTAGCATTTATTCTGAACACAAAATATCCTATTGTCCATTCCAATTACTTGTAAAAAACGGCCTAGCCCTTAAGCTCATCAGGGCGACACAGAGAACAAATCGTTTAGGTTAATGTGGACGCAATTCAGCAGGGCACATAAAAAGGGCTACTATAAGGCGGCATTAAGCTGGACCGTTGTGACGCTCATTGTCACGTAATGTGCGCACAATATTGCCCTCCACGTTGAGCCTTTTAGGCCCGGTGTTTGAGGGGGTGGAGAATAGTTGCTTGATAAAACCTTTCGCCTAGCTAGCCTTACAAGTTTGTCTTCAAAGTCTGACTAGATGTGGCTGAATATTAATGTTAGACATGGGGCTGCTTGAGTCGGAGGGCGGGCTTCAGACTTGTGCATGGATCGCAGTAAGCAAAGCGTTGTCTCGATCTATTAGCCACTAGCTCTATAATTGCTTGATTGGGTGTAAAATATTTTGATTTAGATTGTGATAGGCGTAAAACTTGGTGGCGAAACAAGCAATATGCCTATATATAAACATTCTGCCAAACTAGTGTTCAAATCTTCAACTATAAGATTATTTAATTTTTACAATATTCACAAAAAAACATAAAAAATACTTGTACAAATTGAAATAGTTTTCGACTTTTATATGAGACTGGCAGATCTACATATCGGTGTCCTTATCTTTAGGCCTCCAATATATTCGTCTGTATCGGTCTCAGGTTCAAAAAGGGACGTTTACGATGTAAATGATCGTGTCGCTGTCCGACCACGATAAAACCACAAATTCCTCCTCACCACCACACAAGGCCGACTCACAAAATCAGTGAACGCATTACATTACAAGATACGGCCAATAAAATAAATACATACCGAACACCGCGACACGCTTTTACATTCATGAAGCAGCTCTCGAGGTGTCATTACACAATACTGTACGTTTTTATTGAACAATAACCGCTCGTAGGTACCTGCAACAGGTGACTTCTAGCCGTAAAAACTTCCATCGACCCCTTTTTGACCCAACCCCCGCTAAACAAAAGAATATCAACTTTACGTCCAAGACAATACGGTTAGTATTCTATTGTGTTTACAAGTTGATTAAATGGAGGAAATGAAATCTGTCCGGGTATTTTGTTGGTTTTTGTTCAGTAAACGCCATTTTAATGGAATGAAAAATCTTCAGTTTTGAGTTGCATTCGCTTTTAGAATAATGAAAGGGATAAGTAGATAACTGTGTTGGTAGCTGTGTGCCTAATCATAATAATGTGTGGGTGTTGGAGAAAAACAACTATTTAGAAACTTGAGTAAATCTTATTTTGCCGTACAACTCGACTAATTTATATAATGACGCTATTTGAAAATGAATTTAACAACTTATTAATTTAGAAGTTACTAAGAATGCTTAGTAAAATATTTATTCTGATATGCTTATTGTTTCTTAGAACTTCCTCGCTCTATAATGTACGTATTAATGTGTAACAAAATAATTCATACAAAACTGTGAAACATGAAGTCAAAACTTTATACACAGGTAGACGCCACCCGAGTCAGACGTAATCCCTCCATCTTAAGATACTTGTGAAAACCGATATCGATGCCTGAAATACACGAACTGCGTCACTAAACTCCGGGAGCTGTATACAGCGGTTGCAAGCAGCATTGAATCTTTATTACAGTTGTAGTTCATTATAAAAGTGCGATAGCAGTCTGTTTGTTTGCGTATCTCGCAAAAGCGATTATTATAAATACATTTTATTTCATTTCATGTAATTCTGAAGTTGAATTTTCAAACTACAAATTTTCGTTTGGTTTCACGGTTAGTACATTAATTGAGCCATTGATTTTTACACCACGTATCACGGATTTGATTCTCATAATAGATAAAAAATAAAGCAAATATCTGAGTATATAAGCACATAATATGGTTATAATCACACCAACCATTCAGAATCAACACCTAGTGTGAGAAAATAGTCTTCATGTTTCTTTATTTTTTTTTTAAACAATCGCGCCGAATACTGACATACGAAATACACAGGTAACTCGTCGGCCCATAAACTTGGCGCAGTGACATAGTTCCCGCAGGCTTCAGACAGTAATTACAGGCTAGCAACAGCTCTCCATTACCCGGCCCACTCAAATAATATTTTTAAAAATTCACACCTGCTCGACCCTATGTTGAGTACCCCTGAATTCGTAAACCAAGCAAATATAAACTTTATTTCATTTGGTATAAGGTTGCGATTCCTTTGTGTGAAAGTGTTTTTTTTTATTTTATAAGCGAATGTACGTACGATAAAATGGGGCAGCTAATAAAAAAATGTTTATTAATATAATAAACGTATATAAATCTTTAAAGAGAATTAGAAAGGTAACTGTGTGTGTTAGTATATTTTAAACATTAGAAGTAAATATAACGCCTAATTCGGGACTCCAATATAAACATGTATTTATGAAACATATTAATATTATGTATCTTATTCTTATTAGATTTTGAGTGCAGATGCAGGGTCAGTTTTTTTTATCATAAATATCATCAGTGAACAACTTATATATAGCAAACTCCTACTCTTGTCAATATTGCTTAAAACCAATTAGTTTTTCTTATTTTTAACTTAAAAGCACCGCAAATATTTATTTATTTTCAAATAACTGCCGTTATTTATTTTAACCAGCTCACTAAAGAAAATGCTGAATAGAAAATGGAAAAAAGAGTAACACTTTACTTATCCGTATCAAGCTTCTACTTGTCCGGTAATTGGAAAGATTTCCGGATGTAACCAGATCGTGGCGGTAACAGCCAGTTATAACCGCCTTTCCTATTTTGTTTTAGAGGCAGAAATTGCGAGTTTTCCTTATAAGGGTGTCATTATATTTAGATCGTTATTTTTTCATGAGACGTGCGAATGAAAGACATTTTATATCTTGTATTATCTGCCTAACTGTTGTGTAGAGAACGATGTGACGAGAAGAATGGATAATCGTTATGAGTATATAATATTGGAAGGTTAATGTTCTGAGTGAATGTTATTTTGGCTAGCTGTTTAGAGGAGAACGATGGAAAAATTGACTTTTAGGGACTAGACCCGGGAATCGAACATAAGACCTTATTTACAGCGATGGTTGTTACGACAAGCAAGGGTAGGGTTTACAGAAAAATAATATTATCAAATCAACTTACATACATTGCAGTTATCTTCATAACAGTCAAAACATACCTGGAAAAAAAACAATACAGAATTAACAAACAGAAAATGTTCCAGTGGTGGAATGTATCATTAACACAAGTACCGGCTGATTCGGAATAAATTCAAACAGGTGTGAATAATTAATTGTATAGTTGCCATAGCAACGAATGGCACTTAATATGGGCTGTATTAATCAACAATGTACAACGAGAGGCGGGGTATTCTCCAAAACTGTATATTTTCATAATATTTATTGTTCAATATGTACTTGTAAAAATATGCATTTATTTCAAAGAGTAAAATTATTATTTTTTTATTTTAAGCTAGCGAAAAATCTACACTTTTCTAAGGGCTTATTTAAAAAAGACAGCCCCTAAAACGCCCACCCTTCATCACGTCCACTGTGTTTTGCGGCGAAGAACAAGTGGCGCAACGAAATCCCCATTAAAATATAACATTTTTATATCAAGTCGTAGTAAACGATATTATACCGTTTTAACATTTCGGAAGTCCGGATAAAATGCGTAATCTCCGCGGCTATTAACGTTTTTAAAGATAATACCGTAACGGAGCCGGATTCAAATGAACTCGATCGGAAACGGTCAGGAAATGGAAATTGTTATTTTGAGATACAACGGAATAGTTATTATCGTGATGTTTGGAGAAGATTATTAAAATATTTGTTTGTTCAAGATATTTGAGAAAATGGTTTGTAGATTATGTTTATTAAAGTATTTGTACGTAATAGGACGTTGCTTGGAAATATAATTTGATCACCTCTACCGCATAGCTGAGGCTGTAGCTTTAGATCAAGAAAATGGAAGTACACGTATATAGTAAATTGTTGCAGGTATTGTAGAGGTTCTATGAAATATCAGAATTAAACCTTATTGTTTAAACTGGCCACACAATCATTTTGAAATTAGAATGAAGAAAAGGTAGATAGCAGATTTTTATGTTACAATGTCAGTAGAGCAGAGTTGAGTAAGTCAAGTCGATTCCAAATCATAAAATAAAATAGAAGTATTCAAAGCTCCTCTTTGATTTGTAATAACGAATCCTCCACCTCTGACTACGCATTCCCTACAGTATATTGATACTAATTCTGAAAGTCTGATATTAATTACCACGCCAGTAAGACGGAAATAATATCTTTCTTTAGCACAAAGAAGTAATCTGATCTTTCAAATGCTTTCGGAAACAAAACAACATTGTTTCCAAAAGTACTACGGCCACCAAAAGTCCATCTTCGTCTTTCAAAAGAACTAGAAAGGACCAACTCTTAGCGGTAAGTACAGTCAACAAAAAACCGATAGCTATGCATAAACATCTTAGCGACGAATTACCCGGGTGTTACGGGTATTAGCCGCGACTCGCCGGTCATACCCGGGCGCCCTGCAAGCCGGCAGGTTTAGTCTGCATTATACCTGGCTTTTAAAATTAACCGTCGGCTAGCAGTAGTAATCACTTTAGGTTGTGTTTTGTTTTATTGTATTAGGTATATTGTGTTTTATTTGGGTGGCGATATGGCCCTATACTTCAGTTAGAAATCATATCTAAATACCCAGATATAATAGTAGAAAAAATGAGATAGTGGTCACATTAAGTTTTTTTCAATACATCATTCACAATTGATTAGAATACGATCAAAAGACTAAAAAACTGTCCATCTGCTGTGTTATTTAAGTGAAAGTGCGTGTGTTGGTTTGTTCATTTTCACGCAACAATGTATACTCGGCTTGAGCGAAATTTGGGCTTTTCATCCTAGTACATAAAGTAGCAAAAAAACAATACATACATACACATATACCCTTAAGCCTCCAACGTGGCAAGGCAGCCAGAGAACGCTACTGCAACTTAAATACTTCTTTGTCATCATTCACAATCATGCCCGTGATGCAACGTATCCCACAATGCATATACAGGGTGTTAATAAGACGGTGCCGAGCGCAGACAGATCGATAGCGAACTAAAATTGTAACCAGCACTGGACTACTGGCACTGTGCGCTGATTGGGACGACCAACGAACAAGTTATCCGGGTTATCCTGAGGTTAAATAACATCCGGGTCGAATGAAAACAAAGTCTAATTCATTCAAAGGTTTTTAGTATCTTGGTTTGGTATGATTGTTGCTGGGTTGCAAGAGTGAGATATGATTCGTAATTTGGAAATAAAAATACTAGATATTATGTGGGGTGAATATTGAAATATTGATTTAGATTTTATTTTTGTTGTTTTCATTTTGTATTATCGTTATAAGCACTTTAGATAGGTCAAAGAATAGACCAAAAGCGAGGCCTAGGTTTTGAAAGTTAAATTAATAATGAAACTGTTGTTCATACAAGCTGATGTAATTACGAATTATTCGCTATAATAGTTTGGCCATTACAAATGTTTTTCGTCATTATTGATTAACACATTTTTTTTACACAATAGTTTTCGATTACACACAATAATACTGATTACAAATAGATAGATAGAAACCCGGCGTATCAAACGCCCGCTAGTTTCACACAACACTCAACCCTCGCAAAAACGCGCCGGGGTCTGTTGGGCCCACACGCGTAATTAACTGGCAATTGCTCCATTACAAACCCTTTTAGGTCTGGTTTGGTTATTATGTGTCGTTTGTCGATTACTATTGTAGACCGCGAAAATGTTTTGGGGTCTAACCGACCCCGTTTATCGAATTCGGTCGTGTCATGTTAGTATAAGTAGTTTAAAATTGTACATATCTCCAGTTTGGTGAATAAGTTTTGCAGCAATGAGCGCTCGTTTTTAATTAAACTTACCGCATTCATTCGCGGCGGAATTATTATTTATCTTGTTAAAATGGTTTTCGTGATATTTGCTTGTAGCGTATGACGACTGTAATTCTTTGCTGTTGATTTTATTTCTCAATTTCAAAAGTTAATACGCTTGTTTAATAAAGAACTCGTGTTTATATACACTTGCACTGATGAAAAAGTTTGTACTTATCTTCAAACACGTTAATTAGCCTCTCCTCCTCGGTAGATTTTAACTGTGTGTACACAATTAACATGAGTTCTATTATCTCCAGCAGCCTAACGATACCCCACAAAGTAACAACTAAACAGATTAAATGTAATACGATGAAAGCTTTCACAAAATCCCAGTACTCCTAAAAATAGATTACTAACAGACGGACCACAATCTAGACCTCAACTCAACAAAGGTTCATCCGTTTAACCCTAAACTGGTAGGTAAATAATTTTAAAGTTAATAATTAAAATTGTCGGCCGCAAACTGGACGGACAGAGAATTAAAATGAATTAAATGCAGCGGGCTGGCCATGAAAAATTATCCGCTGGACGGAATAATGTGACCACTTTGTATGCAAGTCGTTGGCGGTAGATAGCGGCGCCGCCCGCCGGATATTGTTAGCTATCGTTCCGGTTATTTCTAATATTAAATACAATGTTCTGTTTTGCTTTGACGAATAATTGTGTTTTAGGAAGTTCGCATTAAGTACAATAAGTTAAATAATTCCAACTCAGCAGTCAGCTGTGGGAGAGAGTAGCGACTGATACAGAATCATTAAAAGATGTCTCATTAATATTTTGGTAGAGATTAACTGGTTTTATTTAAACAATTTCTTATTGCGT
Organism: Pyrrhia umbra; assembly: GCA_963891755.1. Lineage (NCBI taxonomy): Eukaryota > Metazoa > Arthropoda > Insecta > Lepidoptera > Noctuidae > Pyrrhia > Pyrrhia umbra. The sequence continues at coordinate 388,792 of OY982937.1, read as the reverse complement.
TACACGAAGGTGATACTTTGAACAAACGTAACATAATAAATATATGCCATGATTTAATATTTATTATTTTACAAGGTGAGAAGGTACACAGTTCTTGGCTCTACAGAACCTCACGAGTAACATTCCAGCTGCAGCAAATTATAAAATTCCACGAGTGTCACTCAGTATTCTGCGCTACGTAACTTTACACTCCATTTCTAGACATTTTTCAAACAAAACACGGAGCACAAATGTACATCTACCCTCCGTACAATATTCATTTACATTCACCCACTTATTTTTGCAGCTATGAATTATAATTCGCAGCAGCGCCGCTAGAGGGCCGCCGGTCGCAATTAAAATCACTCGATTGTTCTGCAATTTACTCTCAGTACGTCTGATGTTTAATGTAATTAATATATTCAATAAGTGTAATTAAATAATTTATGCTGAAACGGAAATAACAATACAAACTGCAATGCGCAATGCATTTAAAGCAGAGTACTAGTGAAACAAAACACAATATGCTACCAGCATGTGATAAGCTCTAGTAGTTAAACCTCTATCCGTGTCTGGAAGGACGCGTAAACTAACGTAAACTACACGATACCCATACTTAGGCACTTAGGTACGGTGACCAGTTCAATCATTCGGTAAGTAGAGATATTACATAGACCTCTCAGAGACTAGGTCTCGCTCATACAAAGCATTCACTATGACGGTCCGTATTATCGATTCCGTAACAGATGTGACCGGTCCAATATCGCTTCAGGTTCAACCTAACGGAATTAAAGCTTTCTATAAGATACTGCACAGTTACAGTTTATTCTTCTGTGATATTTCAATATCTTTGCAAATTTTCTGGGTTTATAAAAAACCGGTCAAGTGCACATCCAACTGCACGGAGATTGCGGGGAATCAGAACTGTGCCATCGTCTACTTTAAGACGACTTTTACGATAAATAGTACCTATTTTTAAGTCAACAAGTTATGCGAGTAGTTTTTAGTAATAAATATCTATAGTCACACTACACTTGCAAGCAGTGCCTGCATAATTATACTTATCAACCGAATTAAAATTTAAAAACAATTATTCAAAAGCAGTGTATTATATATATCTTATAAATACTCAACGAATAAATTCAAACTTTAAACTTTCAAGGTCGTTTAAAACAATAGAACTAAATGGTAATCCCACAATCCACAATAAAGCTAACAATAAAATATTCCCGCGAATAAAATGGCGTGTTTTATTGTAAAAGTTGAATAAAATCAGCGAGGGATGCGGCGCTGAGTAATGGCCACCTTTTGTTTGTGGTTAATTAGCGAGCGGCCGCACCGGCTTGCGCCCCGGCACGCGGCACGCGGCCGGCCGGCCCGCCGCGAGGCCGATAACGCCACTACCATACCTCGGGTCTTAAAGACCCGGTATCGGCCGAAGCGCTCAACGTGAGATCGTGTGGAATTCGAAGGGTTAATGTACACATACAGGCTGTACAACTTGACGGTGAAACAGTTCCTAGAAACTAGGCGATAATGTTCGGATATCAGTAATATGCAATACCATCAGAATCTACGTGTAGTCTTGATAACTAAAATGTTCCCGAAACTACGCTAAGCGTCGTGGGACGTCAAAGAGAATAATCCTGATAGTAGTTGTCATGCCGACCACTTCGTGAGGTTTTTACTCATTTCAAAGGCGAAGTTTTAGTGACCATCATAAATGTTCGATTAAAAATTAATATCATTCAAAGCGAAGACTAAAGATAATGCCTGTTCTGAATTTAATGCGTTAACGTTTAAGTTCCAGCGTTCAACAATGCTAACTGCTTGCACTGTTATTATATTCGAGAGGTCATAAAATTCAAGAACAAGATAGAAGAAAGAGAAAAAAATTAGAAAATCTAATATGAAAGAAATAATCTCTTAAAGAGCGTAAAAATTTAAAGTAAGAAGTCGAATACATCATCATCATAGTGAATGAGTGAAATCCGGAATAGAAAGAAAAGTCAATGTCCTCGCTACAGCTTCAGCAAACAAGCAACTATTTTAGGAGCGATCGATTCGCAAGCACATGATTTAGATGCAATTATATCGTATGCGGTCCAGTTTGACGGGCTCATGATAAGGCTGTCAGAGCCGCGCATCATATTCGAACAAGTAACAACTGAGCACACAACCAGTCGGTTTGTCTTCGTTACAGCGCAGTGTACGGCGCAAATGCAGCGTCATTACGGCTCACATTGGTGGCTTCATTAGAGCGCGGTCTGTGCGGCCCGTTTCGTCGATATGCGGTCTGCGGCCGCGCGCCACTCACAGGGTTACTCGCTTACTTCATACGCGTGTGGTAAATACTGGGTTATCAATTTTTTATGTCAGCAGTATTTTACTCACAAAATTCTGTGCCCTTGGCTGATCGACGGCGAGTGAATACAAATGATGGGGCACAACCAGTTTGATGGAAAAACTTTCCAGCTAGAAAACCAATCATATTTTTTTAATCTACCCAACGTTGATTAAACTTAACCCTCAAAGCAGATTCCATACTCATCAAATATAAAAGTAACTTCACAATACTCCAAAAGATTTCATCAGAAAACGAAATACGAAATATAAGAATATCTTTCGAGTCTCGAAGTTAAAACCGGGCCGGGAATCAAAAGAACCAAATGAGTAAGTAATTACTGCGGGCAACTCAAGCCGATTCTTTTGAGGGGAACGAGAAAAAATATTCGGGAAGTGTCCGACGAGTAGGCCGGATGCACACGAGCGACAACCGCGGCGTTTCATCAGCTATGACTTTTATGACATCAAACTAAAGAAAGACATGTGGCACAGAATTCTTGTAACTTAAAAGAAAGCATTAGTTTGCTATGAGGTAATATTTGATTTGAAGGATTCAAAATAAGCAACGATCACTATTGTGTCGACTAACACTTTTTGAGTCAAACAACATAACAACATTTTGAAGCTCATGGTGCATATTATTTAATCTGAACCAATGACTCATTTTTACTTCGCACAAAACAAAAAAAAATACAAACAAATATGAATAATACAAATCCACATTGAATCCAGCATTTCAATGTAAGCCAACAAGCCTCAAAGTTTAAAAGTCGTTGCGACCTTTCCTGGTACAGTTCCAAAATAGTTGTCGCGACAACTGTAGCCAGCTTTAAATAGCAGCAAGCACTTGAATTTTATATCTAAAACTTACATTGAATTCTTATACCGCCGTCTTTTGTAATAACGAATTGAACTTTTTTGGATAAACATATTTTATGAGTAGTGGCTAGACTGAGGTAGATGTATGAACTATTTTAAAAGGTGCATTTTTTGTAGTACTTAAAATTCATACTTAAAAATATTTGACATTATTATTATTTAATATTGGATAGGCGAGTAGCCTGCAGCTACTTCAGACTAAGTTAGCACTGGCTCAAGTTTTCTTTACGTAAGTAAGATAAGCCGTTACTAAATCATAACAACTACAGGATGCTCACAAAAACAAAACAATTTTCAAGAAAGAAAAATATGTAGGTAGTTGGAAAATTTCAATTGTTTTAACATCGCTGCATCGCCAAGTGTCCGGAATATATAATTTATGAGCTCTCAGCGCTCTTGTTTTCGCTTTATTCGCTCCCAACTCGAAGCGTAGCATGAATTTTGATATTAATTATATTATTCAATATGATGTTACATCAGCCTGTGTTTCTAGTCATGGAAAGAACACTCTAAGACGAAGATGGAATTTACTAAAAACGTCTGCCTGTATGTCAGTTAAGAATACTGACACTCAAAACTGAAGTCCTGTTCATGCAGGTTAATAACCTACGACAGAGAAAATATAAACTCGAACAATAATCCGCGCCAAGTTCTAAAACATGCAAACTGCATAAAAATCCCATCTCTGAGTAACATTCTCAACGTAAATATTACAGGAATAAAGTAATGTGCAACATGTAAACACTTTTATGCTGTTGTGGAAATATTTCTACGGGCGAGCTATTTTACAGTAGAGCTATTGTACAAGCTGGCTATTTGGAGCTATTTTCCAGGTGTTAGTACATTCCGATGGTGGCGCCACCTGATGTGAACTAATAAATCTCCAACGAATCACAAATGTACTTCAACGTGGATCACAGGGGTTTTCTCGAGATGGTGTGGAGACATGTTCAGACTTTAATAGTAGATATATTTATAATGCATCTGGTTTGTATAACTATTAATTTATTCCTTACGTGATCTTTGTAAATAAAATTTATTAAAATTTGTGTCTACAGCGCTTGTCAGGAGTCAGCATTTTTAACCATGAGCTAATGGAATACTTTTAAATAGCCTAAATGTAATTTCAGGGATTGAAAAACAGAAATGCCAACCCTAAAATTGCTACATTTAGGCAATTTTACCAAAAGCTATTTTCAGGTGTGATTGGTAAAAGTATATAAAATCTTTTCTAACTTTTTCCGCACTACCCTGTTACGGGGAGAATTTCTCCGCAGTCCATCTATAAATCTAATATTATACCCTCAATGTATTGTACTTTGATGGATCACGTCCGCTCTTGCACTATGTATCGTCTAACATCTCTGTATATATCTACGTCCGAACTTCATATGAAATTCGACCTTGTTGCTATGCGGTAAGGTTGGTAGCACGTTGTGGATTGTGAGTATTAAGGTGTTACGTGTCCGAGGTTGAGAGAGAAATCCTATATGGAATTGCAGTAGTGTTTTAAATGATCTCGGTGCTCGGAGGTCCGTTCACCTTTAAAATATGATTTCTAAACATTTTTGGAAGAAAATAATTGTCACCTCAAAACTACTGTTACATTTCAAATAATTTGCAATATAGTAAACGTACATAAAAAAGACTCCATAACTACCAAACTTGCCCTATATATATTTTTTATTTATCTACCAATTTTTAAATAAAGTTATTTTAAAAATTAGCCAATAGCCAAAAACGGGTGTATGGGCTGCCCCGAAGGTATATTTACGCATTGCTAGTAGGTATATATTAGTGAATTTCACTCATTCTACTAGTAAGAAAAGTGTAGTTCCCACTCGTAAACACGTAGGGAATCTACGCAAGTAACTTATCAAGTTGACAGAAAATAGCATGGGGGACACGCAAGTAATGTTGGTAAAATATGCGCGTTGTCATGGCAACGGAGACGAATAGGGATACAAATCACTGTGAGCCCACGCCATGAATTATAGTGCAACACCACATCGCCTGAGTCGCACTGAGCTCGCGGTCGCTCTGCTCACCCTCTAATGGTATAGCTTTCAATTAATTACTTCTACATCCAGATAAAATATATATAGAGAGATTCATTATTAGAATATCCCATAATATAATAAATATATTATTTTGCTTTTAGAATGCTACTTTTTAAAAGTGAACCTCGTATTATCAAACTAAAGTTACCCTACAATGTAGCACGATATCTGAAATTGGCCCACTTTTCAGCTCCATTTAACAACTTAATACAATTCTAGACAGGTGCTACTCCGGCACTAAAGTGTCACGAACAATATCTCCGTATTGGTGCTTAAAGCATAGCTTGACACGCGACATTGTGCAGAAGGTCTACGTTACACAAACAGATAAAGCAACGAAAGGTCATGAAGTATTTATTTATGGCGTAGAAAGCTTTAACTGTACATTTAGAGAAATCATAGATACGGGGTTTCTAATATACAGGCTGACGAGCAAGGGACATGATCTAGGACATGATTTTGTAAATTCGCAAAAATAGACACTTCCCATACAAACAGGTCGATCAGCCGACCACTTTTCTAAGGGAAGTAATTTTTCTTTGAGAGTTTTACAAACTCGTAGAACAAAAGTTTTGGTGCTACTGTCAGCCTGTATATGATTTCCTAATAATGTAAATAGTTGATGACAATGCAATGCTGATCTTATTCATGCCGTACCTACTGATTTTAAAAGTTAAGTGTGGGGCTTAAGTGAAGCACACGATAAAGAGTTGACTTTCTGTCTCTCGTTACTTAGTAGTGCCAATATTTCTTGCGCGGGCTTTGTCTGCGTCGTATATTGCCTTCAACTTTTATGAAAATGGCAATAGAAGTGTAACGATTATTATTTTCTTTCTGCAGTATATGTCTCCCACCATTTAATCTCACTAAACAGCTTTCATTTTTAACCGACTTTAAAAAGGAGGAGGTTCTCAATTCAATTGTTTAAGATCACTTTGTCAATGATATGAATGTATATTACACATATTTACAGTGACTATCGTTATATATTTGTTATACTATTGAAAGTATAGCTGAAATAAAATAAATTCTATTATAACCGTTATTTCTTAGAATCTTAGGTAAATTCCCGACAATCTAGCCCACACTTTATTCAACAATACTCCCGACCACAAAGCAAACAATGAGCGAAATTTCAATACTACATCATAATAACATTAATAACACATAATAACATTTTCAATAATAGTAGAAGACGGAGAAATTTTCTTTATAATCCGCAGCACAAAGTAATCGACGGCCCTCCCCCATTCGTCATGTTGACACCTCAATAGATAACCCTACAATTATTTACTTAAACACGATGTGTGGAAATAACACTGTTCATTGAAAAAGGATTTTACTTGGAACATTTCTTGGTATTATAGATCTAGTACAAGAAAATTTAAAAGAAAATCAAACATTATAGTAATGGAAAACTTCCACTGAAAATATAAAAATAATGCTAAAAAATAATATAAGTTTAGATTTTAAGTTGATAATAAGAAAATCTTAAATAAATCTCTTCATGATAGAAAGGTTAATTAAAAACATCATCTGGGTATAAAACTACACCACAGAATATAAAGAAAACCGGATTTCTGTTCTTCCCAACTTCATCTCAAGACGAACTCATTTTCTAACTTAAACCAATCACTTAAGCAACAACAGAGTACACACGGGCAAGACGGCGAGCGAACTAAGTTGACGAACAAACGAACAAGTTGGCCAAGTACGACGCTAACCACGTTTAAGTTATTACGCCAATTTCAAGCACAGCAGCGCTTTGGATATTACATTGCAGAATTACTACGGAGACAGGAGACTGAAGCTATAGCACAATCTACTGTCACAGAACTGCTAGTACAAGTAGATTCTGATACAACTACAGCTTCACCGTTTGATGCTGTGTATTGACACTGTTGTAATTATCCTCTCCCTCTCTCTCTGATAGAAGGTGGGGTGGATCAAAATTAGTCATTAAAATTAGTTTCTGGTTGGTGAATATCAGAAGTATTCGATTACAACAATAATTCAAAATTAAAACAGAACTTCAAATCGCTACACTACAACCTATAGGTATTAAATAATTGCAAAGTACTCCCCTATTTCCCTTATTTTACATTTAATTTTGCGACAAGTTATTGAGATAGTTAAGTTAACTTCCAACTGCGAGTCAGTACAGAATCACGGATTAACGAAACTAATACAACCAACATTAAACCGTGCAGCCTAAACAGTGACAGTGATAATGAGTGAGTAATTCCCCAACTGTATGTACGAGTTACTGGCGCCAGTAGGAACAAGTTATAGAACAACTGGCGCCAGTGCCGGGTGACTAATCACGTTATGAAGTTATCATTCTAGCCCGGGGGACACACGGCTGGTAAGTCTGGTCAGCTTTTTGTTTGGCCACAAGTTTGGTTAACTTCTATTTAAAGTAGTTTTAGAATATTATTTAAAAAACACAAATGTTATTTTGCTATTTCGAAAATAATTTATGTCCTCAGTTAATATACACAATAAAACGTTTTCTTGTGTCTAAATAACCACGCTACATTTATGTAACGTTATAAAAGTTTGTAAAACATTTACTAAGGTCGAATTCACAACAGCAATTCATCTGTTTTTTGTCAGACTAGTTTACATCTCATCTATGTTTTTACCTACTCACCTCATTCAATGTTACGAATATATAGGGGAAATGTAATTAAGCCGTAGTTTTATGATGAAAACTAGAGTATGCCAGCTGGCTCTTGTTTACATTGGTTCAGCTACAAGATTTATTTTCGTGGCTGCGTCGCGCTTTCGTTTTCACTCAGTCGTTCACTATAAACCAGAAAATATTGTTGCAAAAACTACTGAAGATGAACACAATTTCCCAATTCCACATTCTTCATTTCATGATTAACCAGATTCGGTTTGACTATGTTTTGTCACTGATTCTTCTAATTACTATATTATATCCACGATTTCCTAGTTTTATATAATATAAGTTCCCTATTATAAGAACAATAATGATATTAACTAATAATTTCTAACAAAATAGGCAGACAAGACACTCCAAGCAAAGTATAGCAAGTGTAATAATTAAAATAGAATAGAAAGCGCAAGCCAGTAGAGACATTAGTTGTGTGGGCCCCGCGTCCGTAGCTAACTGGCACAGTAACGAGTGCAGCGTGATTATTGATGACCGCCATTATCTGTTTCCTCAAGTTCTGCTATTCTTTGCGTCCGTACTTTGTAGTTGTTACTCATTTTAACGATGCCTGTGTTCCGTTAGAAAACTATCAGAGGTTTTATTATAAAAGAAGGGTTATTACTTGCTTTTCTTACCTACAGCTCCTTTCTCCATGCACTTTTTAAGATAAAACCAGTTATTTTATAAAGTCCATTAAGTCTCATAAAAACAACTTCTTGGCCATATCAAATATCTAAATAATTAATATTATAAATAGAAAATAATGTAAAGGAATATTATATAATAGTCTCATAACATAACCACAATCAAACTATTGAAGAATACGAGAATTTACCAAACTATAAAACCTATCCGAACGAAAAGCTGATTATAATTTTTCCATAACAATAGGCCTGGCTGTGCGAGAGACGCGTGTTTCCAGTTCCAGTGCGATCGAACAGGAAATTAAAAATAAAGTACACTACGAATGCAGAAAAGAAATATGATTGGCCATCCTATCGCCACGCCCTATCATTAATGTAGGATCTGTATTTTGCCGATTTTTTTTTTATTTTACTAAAGTACTTAAAATAGTGTAATAAATAAACCCTGATTAAAAAAAAACATGTATCTTAATAACTTTCGGAAATAATTACATAAACATTGTCGGAAGTAATGCAGGCGTCCGGTCAAAAATGTAGGTAGGTACTTTGCAGCAATGTTAGCCGCGCGACGCAAGTGAGCGAGCGCGCCGATCTGCCAGTTACTGTGTTAATGTAATTGTTTTATTAAGTAATATTTATGTGTGGTTAATATTGAACTACTATTATACAACTAATTTCATTGTTATAGATTCACAAATATTGTTAGTCCATTTATTAACTTCGTATCTGCCAGATCCGACGTTAATGACCGTAGATGATGAAAATTGTACTGTCGGATCTACCACATCCTACCTTATTGATTGCACACCGTAAAATTAATTTTGTTGGATCTACCACATCCGATGTTAATGAACGGACATGATAAAAATCATACAGTCGCATCTGCCATATTCGACTTTATTACCGGTTTATTTTAGATAGAACGTTACCAGACCTAACAGATAACTCACTTTTTAGGTTTCCGTAGTCGACAAATAACCTTTATAGTTTGCCATGTCCGTCCGTCTGTCTGTCTGTCTGTCTGTCTATCTGTCCACGTCATAGGTCAGACGTTTTTGGTACTAGATAACTGAAATTTAGTATAGATATGTATATTGATCACGCCGACAAAGTGGTAAAATAAAATTATGTTTTTTTTTTATGGTGGCTCTCAAACACGTAAAGTGCGCGCGTACGAGCGCCCCCCCCCCTCTAACTTTTGAATGGCTGTCCTTAGGAATGTGAAAAAAATCACATACGTAGCACATGTTATGAACTTACAAGGAAAACTATCTAGGTATGCTAGGTAGTCTTAACCAGTTACAGAGTTATAGTCAACTAATAAGACCTACTACGTTAGTTTTATTGAATGCTAATTATCATACTATTTTTGGTTTTAAGGTACATTTCGAGAGTCACCTGTACCTGTTGATGCGGATTATAAAAACCATGTTTCATTTTGGTGATACCGGCCAAGGGAAAATTCTTACCCAACTATTAGTAAAAATATAGCGCTATCAATAAGACTAGATTTTGTCCTTGAAATTGTTTAAAAAGGGCAATGATGATCTGCGATGCCTCTGGTGTTGTAGATATCCATTGGCCGTGGTGACTACTTGATAATCAGGAGGGTTGCGGCTTATGAGCCACCAACTAACATCCAAATGTGTGTTAAATGTTTAAATATTGCATTTTATTGTTTCCAATTTGAGATTATTATTAAAAAGTAAATGATGAATTTATAAGTTGCTATTTATCATGTCATGATTTACTTAAAAAATGGAAATTTCCATTAATTGGTATCATTATCACTAACAATGACATTTCAAGATGGTCGATAGCGTTAGTTCACTTGTCAGCCACGTTCATAAATCCGTAGTATCCGTTAATATAAGAAGGTCCGCATTGAGAGAGATACATAGCACAATAAATAATATTCAACATTTATTGGAAAAAACACTATAATTATAATTTTGATCATGAAAAGTAGGTATTAGGACATCATAAAATAAAGAGACACCGCTGTGATGTTTCAACTACCCACCAGTTAGACGGGGTAGTATACCGTATCTTTTCTTTTTTGTAGTATACGAAAAGTACCAAGACATCATAAAATGAAAGAGACACCGCAACGTAGGTTTTGTAAAGGCGACATCGCTGTGATTTTTCAACTACCCATCCACCAGTTACTTTGTAATAATACCACGCAACATACCAGGGTTTCATAAAGTTGCAGAAGTCCTCACTGATATAGCAGAACAATTCTACCAAGTTTTGTGTGTAGGTTGCGTCTGATATCTATCATATGATCTCAGTATGCATATCATCGACTGCCTATGGAACCTCCACAACCCAGTTACCGGGTAACACGATACCTCTTGGTAAGACTGGTTGTCAGACTTTCTGGCTTCTGACTACCCTTGACGACTGTCAAAGATCTACAAATGACAACGGGGACCAATGGCTTCACGTGCTTTCCGAGGCACGGAGGAGTCTCGCTATGACATAGATGGTCACCCATCCACGGTTGGACCGCGCCAAGCGCAGCTTAACCTTTGTCCGTGCGGCTGTTACTTGGCCTACAATTTTCGCGATTCATGCATATTGCACGTAATGTTACAATGAATAGGTAGTATGGTCCCCTTAACGTTATGTAGGTATTAGTTGATTCCAATTAATTTGCCTGTATAAACTTACTAGCTTCCCGCCAGCGGCCTCGCTCGCAATATTTTAGCTAATGGATACAAAAACTTGACAAATTATATACTAAAACCTTCCTCATTAATCACTCTATCTATTAAAAAAACCGCATCAAAATCCGTTTGCGTAGTTTTAAAGATTTAAGCATACATAGGGATATAGAATATAGGGATATAGGGACATAGAAAGCGACTTTGTTTTATACTATGTAGTGATACCTAATGCAATTTGGTTTTAAATGATTTGTCCCCACAAAATGATGTAAGTGTCAGATCCAACATAATTTACCACATTTTATCCATCAATAAGGGAGGGTCTGCCACATCCGACTCACTGTCTAAATCTCCGTCCAATCAAAAAAGTCCGATATACCACATCCGACGTATAATAGTAAAATATATCCATGTAAAATGGCTTCATGTGTCATTTTGACCACTATTTAAAAAAAAACAGATAATCTATTTCATTAGCTAGATGCGTAATAGTATATATCACACCCATTAAAAATTTCATAATTGTATGACTTAAGATAATAGTTTTATTGTACTTTTTAACTTTAAACTGCTCTCCTGTAAAGTTGCAGATTTGTAGATCCTGCATTAATGATAGGGCGTGGCGCTATATCAATTAGTTTGGTTTTATTGGAAGCGAGAAGCATATCATCGAAATAAATGAAATATTTTCGGAGACTTTTAGTATTGATATTTTGATTTTTGAACATATTTCGAAAATATTTAAATAACAAAGAAATAAGTTATACTCAAAAATTAAGAAACTGTCGTTATAACTTACCGTAGAATATTAATTTAGACTTGGTAATAGTTATTAGCAAAGTCGAATTTTGAAATAATTAATTTTAAGACATTAAATGTCTATACTATAGTTTTCCAACAGATATATTTGCAGAGCATGTCCCATTTTAACTTAGTCATAGGGCAAGCCAGGCAGACAAAATTCCTTCCTTTACAGATTTTAATAGAAATGTCTGCATAAAAATCAAAATCAAACAAAACAAAATGAATGTCCGTGATTAAAGTGGCAGGCCAGCCACTAAATAACGAACAGATTGCACTGGATATTACATCGGTCGATTGCAAAAAGTTACAACAGGTAGCCTCCATTGCTGTCGCCTGCAGACGGACTCCCCTCGCTGTCACGGCGTAACAGGAATAAACTGTGTCACCTGATATTGTTTGTTTGTTGCTAGAAATATCAGATCTAATATATTTTTTTTTAATATTGAGACAAATATTCATAGTTCCATCACATGTTCACTACATTACTGCAACATTTATATACTCATTTTTGATCAACAGGATATACCTATTTGCAGGTAAAATTTGAATAGTAACATAAATCTGAAAATTCTATAAAAGATTTTTTAAGAACCATTCATAGAATTTTGTATGTCGAATATTTTTCCACGAACACATTTCTTCAGTAACAGGAAAATAATAAAAAGCAATTGCCACGTAGGAAAAAATTGGGCGTTATATACAAGTACGTATGTTGCTAATAAATTGGGAACTAAGAACCGCTACGTAGAAATACCCCCTGACAAATGAACCGGTGACTGGGAGAGGGTCACAAAAAGCCTTTATATCGACCCGCGATTGTGAACGTAGCTTATCAGGTTTCACATTGAAATAATTTAACAATGGATTTCTTGTTGCAGATGACGATAATGCTGATGGATTTATCGATAGATTATCAGAAAAGACAGACGTAGGCTTAAAACGCTATATAGTAACAAGATTGTAATTCAGTCATCTTTGGTTAGTATCATGCGAAATAAATCAAGAATAATTAGGTCTTTTCATAGAAAGAGAAACATTAAAATATTAAAGTGGTTCTCAATTCACTGGCCTTTTCCAGCGATCCCTTACAAGATGTTTGAAATTTAATCAAGGCAACAGCAACAAAGGAATAATGAATTAAAACATCGTCACACGCTCAATTACAAGGGTGTCTGTAAATAGGGAGGAGAATATTAAAATTTAATGAGGCGCCCTCCCTTGGCCTCTGAATATTCTATGTCATCAAAATGACTAGTACTAAATGTTGTCGAAATTAAAACTTATATTAAGGTGAACAAAATTTATGGTTTTTAAAAATAAAATGCAATGAAACCAAAAATATAAATCAAATGAGTAAAATGGTTTTACTAAGAGTCAATTCGGTTATTGTTTATGTGATCAAAATCTATTAGGTAAATCAATTGAATGAAATCAAAATACAAGGTTTAATCAATAGCATAACAGGACTTACAATGGCAGCATCAAATAAGATCAGTTAAAACCTAATTTTTCCAAAACGTTGAATTCGAACAACAAACGCACAGACCTAACAACATTACATTTATTGACAGCGAAACCATTTATAACATTGATTCGAGTACCCGTCGTAATCCCTCCTAAGATCTCGGTGGGTAATGAAAGGACCTAAGCAAATTATACGCCGTCCAACTGTGAATAAATGATGACCGTTTTGTTACTACTTAATCAAATATTCGAGAAGCAAATGTTAGGGGACGCGGTGCATCTTACACCAGCCAATGTACACTAGGGCGGTTAATTCCTCTTGAGTAATATGTTTCATTTTGTGTTTTGAGGTACTTTTAGGAATGTTAACCGTGATAAAGTTTGGAACTCCAACTTAGAATACTAAAGATAAGATAGGTTTAATAGAGTTGAAGGTATAAGCTGAAGATGAAGGATATTTAAGAAGCTTTAGCCTTTAACTCGCCTAGGAAAGTTAACTTTAAATTCATCATTTCAGATTTCTCTGACTCAACATATTTCGAAGCTAAGGTTTCCATTTAAGAAACGGTTTCACTTTCGAAAAGAACCGTAATAGTATAATAGTCGTTAAATTAAATAGTTTGTGCTGAGCTCAGCTGGATATGAAAAATTAAATTTTTAAAACTATTTTCAGTGCTAAATTCCTCGACGTCATAATTAGGTCAATTGCGCAAAATCGCCGCACCGGGGACCGAGGGGCGTTGAAAAATCGCGCGACTTTTATTTCGTGAAGTCGTAAGTGTGCACCTGAGTACCGGTGGCGTATGCTTGAAGAATGGACGAAATTTTATGTTAGTTTCACTATGCAAATAGTGATATCTGCCGTTGTAGGTAAAATTGTATGTTTTGAGGAATCTAATTATTATAATATATGCGATGCTTGTCATATTTTAAGATATAATATGTATATTCAAGCAAGGATTCATTGACATGAAACGTTTTTATAAAACAATTTATGACCTGAAGACTAATAACCTACAGTTAGGTATAAAATAATTAGTGGTTTAGGTTATAGATTATAGACTTCTACAAACAAGAATGTGGTGCCAATCCATGCTTAGCAGAAGCAAAGTAATATACAAGGTACATTATAAAAATATCCATCAGTCATACTTAACTGAGTTCGCAACATACTCCACAAACGGCAAGTACTCATAAAATCGTCAGGAGCGCTCGCATTCATCACCCGCACAAAACGACATGATAATTTGTCAAAAAGGTCGCTCGATGCGCTCTCAAGTGTACTTCACTTACGCCAAGTGAAGTACTAAGTGACATTATTACGTATTTCATGATGTTTCCTATGTAGATAAGCAAGTATGTCAAGAAGAACGATTTGGAATATGAATGTTTCAGCCTCGTAACGACATTTGATTATTTTTTTGCACTCGCTGAGAACAGACGTGTCGAATAATAATTATTACAATTAACAAATAATCACTTGCTGAATCGTGACCTCGATTTACAAATAGCCGGTAGTAACATTAATCTAGTTAACAACATGTGTAAAGTGTATTGGTTTAATATGCTCAGTGTTAAATAACAAAATAAATAAATAAATATCTAATCATTATGGAAGGAAGCCCCTTAAAACAGGGTAACAAAACCAGTATGCCAGTTACGCCCGTGTCTGCATCCGTACCACGTCCAACATCGAATCAAAAGGAACAACTTGAAGTTATTCGTACGCCTGAAATTCAAAACTGGATGGCGACCATCGAGCAGTGCCTAAATGAGGTGTGCTCCATTGCCACAGAGGGCAAACTGAACATGGAGCAGAAACTGCGCATCAGTACTTTGTGCCGAAAAGTTGGTCATGGTACTTCGCAAATGGCAGTTGAGTATCAGTCTCTCAAAATGAGAGCAGTCCGAGCCCACACCACTGTCCAAACCCTAGAAGATCAACTTGATCTATCCCAGCGACTACAGGACCTCCAGCTGAGTATTGGTGAATCGCAAAAACCTGCCACTGAAACCTTTGCTGACATGGTCAAAAAAGGCACTAACAACTTTATACAGCCGATAAATCTAAAATCAGTGGCCATATATCCTAAGGATAACCTGAAGTCAAGCGAGGAAACAAAAGTACTTGTACAAAAAATTATTTGTCCTGAAAAAATGAAACTTCACGTGAGAGGCCTGCGTAAGACCAAGAACGGTGGTGTCATAATCAGCACTGATACGAAGGATGACATAGAGAAGTTAAAACAATCGGAGCAGCTAATTAAGTCAGGATTTACAGTCGACGAGCCCCATAAAAGGAAGCCCAGGATAGTAGTTATCGGAGTGCCCACATCTATGCAAGAAACGGAGGTCTTCACTTGTCTGTACCACCAAAATGTAGCCGATAAACTTCAAGGCTACTCCCTTGATACATTTTTGAGCTCTATTAAATTAAGTCACAAGTCAGGGAAGAAGGACGCTGAGAGCTGTAATTATATAATAGAAGTTCCTGCAATAATCCGCAAAGCCCTGATATCACAAGAACGAGTATTCGTTAATTGGTCATCTTGCCCTGTAAGAGACTTTACTTTGGTCACTAGATGCTATCAGTGTCAGCAGTATGGTCATGCAGCCAAGTCATGTCGGGAGTCCACCCATACATGTGGCCACTGTGGTGAACAAGGACACTCCTTAAAAGAATGCACAAAAAAGGCGGAGGCACCAAAATGCGCTACTTGTTTGCACTTCAAAAAACCAAGTGACCATAGTACAGGTGCTGCAGACTGTCCGGCTAAATTATTGGCAGAGAAGAGGTACATCAATTCCATCGATTATAAAGATGCCTAATAATTTAGTATATTTTCTGATCTTTTATTTTTGTTGTAATCAATCTTAGATATTTTTGATAATTTAATGTATAACCTAGATAATAATATATCCATATCGATTTAAAGGTTTGTAAAATGCAAACGCAATATAAACTTTGATCGAGTCCACAATTCTGCTGACCGCACAGTTTTATATAATTAATAGGAAATGCACAGCAAGCAATTCAAAAGATGTCCTACATAAATGGAATTATAAACATTGTATTACCTAACCTAAACTTATTGTATTTTGTTAACCCACATTATGTATTAAGATTTTTGCCCTTAAGAATTTATGTTTTTATTTATAATATATTTTAGTATTTTTCTTATTTTCTTTTTCTGTAACTGTTATTGTTGAATATTTTAAAATCTTGAACACATTGTTGTATTATATTGATTGAACCTGTGATTATTCTAGATTTTGTCAGACCCTACCGCCTGAGACACAGGTTTATCTACCTAGTTCAGGCACATAACATTATTTGATAAACGTATAAGCCAAGCAACTTTGTAAATTATATTGTACATGTATTTTTGAATAAATGATTTGATTTGATTTTGATTTGACATGCCAGAGAAGTCGCTTCATTTACCAACAGATTTTGGTTATCAAGGACAGTTGTCGTCATGACTGCTAGCACAAGTTCATAGGATAGGACAGAAAACATTGCGATAGTAGGAAAGTATATTGAGACTAGAATTTAAAAATGCTATTTATAGCGTGCATGAATTTAGGTTTAAAGTCGAAATTCGTGCTTGAGTATCGTTCTATATATCCTTAAAGCCAAAATATTTTCTTGTCCTCAAAATAAAAATAACCACGTAAGCGAAGTACACTTAGCTCAAAACTCGTACAAGTCCTAAGTAAAGCGCGCACGTTGAAGCGATGGACGTAAGTAATGGAACGGTAATCTGCTAAAACGTATGCAGTGTTGCAACTTTTACCAGCAATACGTCTGGACGCGGCTACAAATGGCGCGTTTTACTTACGTCGATGGAGTTATTAACGTTCCAGTTTGCGTAGATAGTTTTTAGCCGTTTGCAGGTTATTAGCATTGAAGTATATCTACAACACATCTATTTTATTTATTCTACTGTCACAGTTGTGCTGGAAGAGATTTCTTTTGAAATAAGCAATAACTTTGTATAGTACACATTTGCTTTCATGTTTTTTTTTGTTTCTGTTTATGTGTATTCATAAATCTATCTATCTATACTTATAATAAATCTGTAGAGAGGTCAATTCTGTACATGAAATATATTTCCAAAATAACTATCAGGGGGTGATTAGGGATCGATACTGATGCCAAAAATGCAATCAGTAAAATTTTTGTCTGTCTGTCTGTCTGTCTGTCTGTCTGTCCGTCTGTCTGTCTGTCTGTCTGTCTGTCTGTCTGTCTGTCTGTCTGTATAAACTCTATAGAAACAAAAACTACTCGACGGATTTTAACGAAACTTGGTACAATTATTTGTCATACTCCTGAGATGGTTATAGTATACTTTTCATCACGCTACAATCAATAGGAGCAGAGCAGTGAAGGGAAATGTTGTCATTTTGTTTAAACGCGCTAATCTCAGGAACCGCTGGTCCGATTTAAATAATTCTTTCAGTGTTAGATAGCCCATTTATCGAGGAAGGCTTTAGGCTATATATCATCACGCTAAGACCAATAGGAGCGGAGCACCACTATTCCACGCGGACGAAGTCGCTGGTAGTTAATAAATAAGTATATAGTTTATGTTTTCAATTTTAACATAAACTATAGACATCGTAATGACGTCGCCTTTTGAATTTGTATAAAATTAAAACTGGCACCAAAGAGGATTTCCATGAAAAAACTGGAAACCAATATACTCGACGATATAAAATACTTAATGTGCTTCTGATCCAATTTAAAAGTACATCAGTCTTATTTGACGTGCCCACTAAACTTGTTTACGCAATTTGTACAATATCATCCAGTTCACTTTGACCTCTGCCACCCCAAAAAAATCACGAACATACCTTTAAAATGACGGAATGGAAGGTCTAGTCTAGCTGGTCAAGTATGATGAGTTAACAAAATCGTTGATCGGATCATTACCCCTGTATACATGTTATTCCATTTTTTACGCCGAAAAAATGTTCACGTCTAAATTATTTAAGAATTTGTTGGGTATTTAACTTTGGGGTAAAAATCTTGACAGGGTTTTTTGTGAAACTTTGTAGGATAAAATATCAGAACGCAACTTTTTCTGATGTTTTCCTCATACTCTTTTTACGCAGTAGATATAAAAAGGTTTCTATGTTCAAAATATAAGCATATTTTTAGATATTTATCATTTTAGATTCTAGTACTAAACTGGTATCTAAAATACTGTCAAAAATTACTCAACGTGTAAATGTTGCTGAAAACTTTCAACTTTATTTATAAATCCGTATCGAAATGCGACGGTATCCATTATTGTCAGTCCCAGGTACAGTCGAACAAACAAATACCCGACTGTATGTGAGCGCAAATGTAGTTACTCGCACGTCACCAACATTAATAAAGACGGATCGAATGAAACCGGTGCTGAAAAATAACGGATCGGTGCCGCCGTGTAAACAAACTGTCACGGTATTTCTAGAAAACACTGAATTGTAAATTATTCTCTAACATTTGGAGGATTATACCAATTGCCTTTTTTATGTTGATTAATTATTTCGTTTTATGCTGAAGCTGTGACATGATATAAATTACTTGGCAGCTATTTGCTGGAAGGTAACTAATTAAGGTTAAGGAAATATAGATACTAACACCAAACTTTTTCAGACCCGGATAATATCTGTTATTAGACTTTACGCTTGATCGCCGCACTTTTAACCACACCTGAATCATGATAATCGTCGTTAAACTCATTTTTTAAAATGATTAAAAATTGAGCTTCGTTAATTCCCAAAACGAATATCTACCAGCATAAAATCTTATTAACATCTCCTTCAGCTTTTCTCGAAATAAATTCGCATCAAAAGCTCTTAATCAAACGGTCCTGAAACGACGCGTATTATTTTTTAATTCCACTCTTCACAAAAGAATTAAGAGGGGAACAAGATGTGGGGACACTAGTAATTGGGAATCATTTTCGTCGACTGTACTTTAGAGATACAAATGTATACTTACAAGTGTTAAAAAGTATGTATTCGAGATGCAGCTTTAAATTTAGGAGGATAAGGTTGATTATTTGTAAGAGGACGTAAATGGCTGGCAACGATAAGTTTGTAAATAAAAATGTATGAGAGGAATGTCTCCTTTGAAGTAGTCTTTGTACAATTTGATAGGAAAACATTGAAACTGTATTGTCTGATCGTTGTTGTAACACCTACGCTATTCTAAATTAAAACGGTTTTATATTCATTTCATTTAGTTTGTGAGTGATGTCGGTACAGTTGCTTTTATATCATGATACTTGGAATAGTTGTCTAATGTATTTTTACAGGTAGCCATTATAAACTTTGGTTAAAAGGTTTTAAGTCGAATACCGGTTTGCAGTTATACACATACACATACATCTATTAAAAGGCTATTAGACCAAATATAATAAACACCCCAATTTCAGTGTTTATAATAAAAACGTGTGAAAAACTCGCGGCACGTACAAAAATGCCATAATTTTATGACTGGTATCGGCCTCCGGGGTGTCGTGTTAGTACAATAAACAATAACAAAATAGCATTTTTGTGAACTGAACCACATATTCATACGTATTGAGTATCGGCACAAATGTAAGTGAGCTTTTATTATATACTTAGGTATGACATGTTTATTACACTGAAAAGTAAAAAATAAATAAATAGTAGGTATGAATTTTATTATCTAAGATAATTTAAGACGGACATTTAGCTTGTCAAATAATTAACAACAAGCTGGGAAAATACAAGCTGTTTGCTTTGAAAACTTCCAGGTTTATTCAAGACCGGCTGTTCCACGAGGTTTCAACCGCAGATAAAAACTATCCTATATCCCAGGTTTCAGTCTATGGCCACACCAAATTTCATCAAAATAGGGCCAGTCGTTTTGCTGTGAATGCTTAACAGATGCTTTTCCTTTAAATATACCATATTCAGTAGACCTCAAAGTTCCTTTCATATGGCAACGAAATTAAGAAGGATTATAAATGTCCAAGTATACCAAATACCATTAACTACATTACAATGATGACGGTGTCTGTAACTTTGTTGTTGAGTCGCGAACATAGCGCACACATGAGTACACACACACGTATGAGTATCATGCGTTTTGGCACCACCCAGTGGACAGATGCCAACAGCGATCGAAGCTACTTTATGGGAAAAACTATGGGGTGATGGGTAAATAAACATGGTGTAATGAGCCAGTTTATGGGCACGCTGATGGGATAATGCTGCTCTATATACGTTGTATTACCTCCTAAAATATGTATAAGGGTGCGTATACATTGTGCACACGCGCGAGCGAAGAAACTTCGCTAAAGGTATTATCACACATTTTGATGTGCACTCTGCGAAACTCTGTTATTAAATTTTTAGTTATATTAATAATATAATCTGCTATGTCCGATTCACGGCAATAAGATCGTCTTTTATTACACAGCTCAAGTGGTGTGTTGTACGGACAACAGCCCTCGAGGATAACAAGCGTGATGTTATGCTAAGTTTTATATTATATATTATCACCGATATCTGTAATATCAACAGTCTATAATACTGTGTATAATCACGATATATATATTAAAATTTAGGATAATAATATGTTTTAAATGCGTTCAGCTGCCATTTCACGAATCCTATCTTCTTTTTAGGGTTCCGTAGTCAAGGAACCCTTATAGTTTCGCCATGTCCGTCTGTCTGTCTGTCTGTCTGTCTGTCTGTCTGTCTGTCCGCGGCATAGCTCCGAGGTTCTTGATACTAGAAGGCTGAAATTTAGTATGGATATGTATATTGATCACGCCGAGAAAGTGGTATAATAAAATTTTGAAAAATATTTTTTTTTTAGGGTAGCTCCCAAACATGTAAAGTGGGGATGAATATTTTTTTTCTCGCGTACCCCTCCGTGTGGGGTATCGTTAGATAGGTCTTCTAAAAATATTATGGGTGTGTGAAGACCATTTTTTGGTTAAGCGAGCCATTTGCGAAAAATAGCTTTTCAGTGCAAATTTTTGTTCGATACGAGTTACCCCCCCTCTAACTTTTTAATGGCTGTACCTAGAAATGTGAAAAAAATCACAGACGTAGTACATGTAATGAAATTACAAGGAAAACTATCACGGCTAAGTAGGCTTAACCGGTTACAGAGTTATAGTCGACTAACTAACTCCTACTACGGAACCCTACTGCGCGTGGCCCGACACGCACTTGGCCGGTTTTTTGTATTTGAATTTTGTTTAAAAAATATTTTCTTCTTTCGCAAAATAATTAAAACATCATTCATATCTGTACAAGTTCAATGTGGGCGTGAAGAAGGCGCTACAGACACACAAACAACGTACCTACGTAGTACTTTACGAAAGGTACCATAACACGTCACATCTCACTATAAGAATAATACTCCATAAAAATACCTGCCCCATGACTCCCCATAGCTGTCAGGACCACTGGCACGATTATACAGGTAGGTAAGCGACCCCGAATGTCATGGTGTCTTATGGGGTGGCAGTACTTACTCGGTTAGTGTTGAAATGGCTATTGAGAAACTTCATAGGCTTGTGACATATGGATATTTTGTTATGCTATGGGTCTTTTACAATATTCAGTTGTTCCTAACTTTTCCTTATATAAATATACGTAAACACATCACAGCACATTATACTACCTGTTAATCATAAATATGTATGTTTATAAGCATTTATACGTCAGCGGTTGTATGAACCAACTGCATTTAAAGTAATAATCTACCTGATTAACTCTGCTCATACGAGTGCCGAGCTAGGCAAGCGTGAAGATAGACTTATCTTTTTTTTTTTTAAAAACCTTCATCAAAGGATTAAAGTTCAGTGAGAGAATAAATTTTAATTTTTCACTCGACGAACTTCGGTTACAGAGAAGAAACGTTCCTAACGAGATAATAAATTGTAGAGATGAGCTGTGATTAGTGGACTATTCGAAGATGACAACTATTACTTGGATGACGAGAATGTGGTGATTAACGAGTTGAAAGACAACCAACGTTCACACGTACTTTCAGTACTGGTAAAAAATACACTTTTACTGCAAGAATTCTGTCTACCCCCATAGATTGGATGCATGCTAGTACGCAGAAACATTCCCAAAAACGTGAGCATTTAATAAGAATAGTTTGAACATGTCTATAGCGCCATGTGTGGCCGCGCCGCTAAAACGAGCACTAATTTTAACTCTGAAGCGAAACAAAATAGAAAAATCTACGCTTGCTTTTAGCGAGAGAGCTCCGCGTTACAGCGCACGATAGGGCGACGATACGACCACGATACGGGGGCCGAATTGTGACCGTCGCCCATTTTTACCGTAAAATGGATTTTTCTGGCATCCCGAAACCCGTTGCATTGTTTCGTGGAGTATTCATAAAGTTTGGCTTTTGATGGAGAATTATGCATGAAACGGTTGGCTTTGTTTTAAATTAGAATAATTTGATGTGACTGTTTGGCGGCAGTAATGAGTGATGTGTTTTGAAATTCTATTTATTTGCCGGTTTGTGTTACTGTTTCGAATTAACCTAGTTACGAGTATATACATTTATTGTGTTTGCATATGATTATATATTGGATATCGCGTTACGTAAATTGCCGGAACAATATTTGGTACCTTGAAATGATAAATTATAATCTTGTAAACAATAGCATTATCGAATAGATCATCAGTACTTACGTCTATTAAATTCGATAGACGCCCAATAACTAATCCAATAACCAAATTCTCCTTCAGCTGTCCAATTAGGTCATATTTCATTTAATTAAACACTACAACTTGATACATTTCTAACTGAACAAGACTAGGTCTCTTGAAACAAACTTCTGCAGTACTTAAAACTAAGAACTTACATCTTAAAAGTTTAGAACAATAACGTGTCGTGAGATATAAAACCCAGTATCGGTCTTTACTAATTGCCGAGGACGGACACTGCCGTTAACCGTGTTTTCTTTAGTGCAAGACGGACAAACAGAGCGCCCTCAACACAATATTGACTTTTTATCCACCGCCTGTGTGCGGACTTTATATGTAAGGTATGATAATGTGTGGATTGGAATCCGTGAGAGGTTAATTCTATTTTAGTTTTTTTTAATGTCTTGAAAAAGAAAATACTTTATACATTTTTCTGCACTTAGGGGACACAGAAAATTCAGTACATATTTGTTTGTTAGTACAAATACTAAAGGCATATTTAAATTTGTTATTACCGGTAAACAGTATAGTAACCAAGCTCTGTACTTCTGTGCCGACTGTGTCGTATTTGCGTAAGAATCTTGATAGAAGAAAAGAGTTTCAATAAAGAAACATTCCGAATAACCAAGAAAAATATAATTCTCAGGCCGCTTGGAAAGGGCCTCGGTAAACAACTACAGATCAACACTTCAACATTACAATTTCTTTCCCAAAATTCTGAAAAACAATTTGTCAACGAATAAAGTATTTCCACTTTCTATAAAACAAAGTACCATTACTGCATTTATTATGTAGAAAACACATTCGTATAATAGTATATTCGATATTAAAAAAAAACAATTAAAAAGCGCTTCAAATGATCCCTAAAGGGGAGTTCATGGGGATAAAATCAACTATATTGATATACGATAATTTGACACACATAAAGCCGACCTCAATATAGTTGGTAAAAGGCTAGGCAGATCGCTGATCGTAGAGACCTGAAACTTGGAGAGTGTGTTCTTTGTATGACGTAGGCATCTGATAAGAAATGATTTTCCGTAATACTACCCTTAAGGGAGTGAAAAAAGGGGTCAAAGTTTGTATGAAAAGCTAGTATTCTATATTTTACTGATGACTGCGGTAAACCATTCATAGAAAAAGCTCATTTCATTCTATTATCCGAATCCAAGGCATATCTCACCCTGAAGCTGAAAAGTATAACCGCAATAAAAGCAAGTCGAGAGTAAAACTTTACTCATTACTAAAAATGGGTCACAAACATAATTTTCAGGCATGCACTATGTACTGAAACGTACTGAAGCGGTCTGAAATGAGACAATATGCATGTGCTGTGGGGTGAATCAACCGGGACTCGAACTTGTGATAAGGAATGATGGTGGTAACTTTGTTTATATAAACAGACTACTACTGAGTTTTGGTATGTACAAACCTAATACTATCCACATTTATAACTTCATGAATCAAACCCAGGACCTTATTCTAAGCACTTTGGTTCAGTGGTAGCAGGCAGTATAAATATACAAGTTGTATTTTAATTAGTTGTTATTTGAAATTCGATTATTATATATTTTAAGACAAATTGATGTAACTGACAATACCATGTACTGTACAATATATTCACATTCAATTATTAAAACAATAACGGCTCGTAGAAAAAAACTTCAGGGCAAAGTTCTATCAAAGCGGCTGAGAGTGATTATTATTTCATATTGTATATTGAATCTTTAAGCCGTGTGCTCATGGAGGACAAATGTCGCGTGATACGTGTTCCCGCAGTACTGTCCTGAGCCAGACGTCTCGTGACGTCACCGAACGTGTATCCGTTCCCAATAGAATGTGTCTTTAACTTTAGAGATACGAGAAAAAATACCGCCTTTTATAATTTATAATGAAAAATTTAGCAATGTTAAAAAACAACAGCTTTTTAATCCTATCTTATTATCTCTGCCTGTCCTACCCACGTATAGAGGTGTGATCATGTTGTTTCACTGTACCACCAAAACCCAACGAGAATTCGAAATACATAAAACCCGAGTAAAATAGTTATAGCCTATTCGTAGCACATGCTACGCGTCTACGCCGCTACGGTGCTACGTAGCGCTACGATTTACGGACATACGCTCGGATGAAGTATATTAAAATCACGAATACTGTTATTAATGTCAAATCTATGGCTTTATTAGAAAAGTTTGTTCACTCGATGTTGCTGTTCAGTCTGGGAATGGCTCAGTAGCTGAAGCTTAAACTTAACTCGTATCCAGGACTTAGGATATGTAAGTCTGTAAAGTTTTTAGGAGGTATTAGAAACGAAGTTTAATACTTATTGCTTACAATTTGGGACTTATTTTACGTAAGTACGCTTTTTATGAGTATATCTGAGATAGTTTGTTTTACAGAGAGACAGAGTTTTCGAAGTCAAATATAATCTAATATGGTGACGTAGATTAAAAGAAAATACGGGTCGAATACAGAACCTCCTTTTTATAGTCGGTTAATGAAATAATAGAATTTTACAGATGTGAGCTTCATCTAAAGTAAATGAACTGGAGTGGTTACTTGGAAGCGAGCACCTCTCCACAGTGTCACACCAAGGTTAATGAGCATCTCAAACCGAGATGTAATACTTTTCCCCTCAACATTTTCAGTTTCAGTAATTTTTCATATTGAAACAAAAGCCTCTTTAAAACGGGGTCGAGTGAGCGCCATGAAATTCAACCGACAATACGGTGCGAGTTGAATTCAGACTCTTTCATCCCAAGTGTTTCGGGAAGTACGTACTTTCTAATTGAATTCAATATTGTCAAACGGTCGAGTTATTGTTAGCACAATGACATTATTTTAATTGGTAGGTGTTCGAGTTTGAATAGGCTTTCAACTGAAGCCTGAAAGCTTGTTAGGCCTTGTTGTAAGCCTGAATAGGCTTGTAGCATCAATTATACCACTGGAATGGCTACACGTTATTCAAAATATATTTTTTGTATAAACATAAACCGTCTGAGCTACATTATCGGTAGCTTTTTCATTGAAGTAAGATATTCTGATAAATTATACTGAACACTGAACTTCAGGCTGGTATGCAATTTGTCTGCGCGTTCAGTTCATTGAAAAGAAAAAGCGGGGCATCCATTTTCATATTTTTTTCATTCACTTTTCAGTCGAGCGAAATTTTCAGAAAGTAATGAATACCTTGCGCGGATCGCTCTCAATACTTTCACAGTCATTATGCGTGCAATCTATGTGCATACGTAGTGCGAGCCGGCGTCGCAAACAGAATTCCGAAAGCTGGCTTTACATACGACACATACGCAGATATGTGTATCAAAAGCATGCCGACATTCTAGCCGAGAGGCTGCACGCCTGGAAACGCTCATCTCATATTTTATGAGCGAAATGTCTTGCGAGTGCCAGCTTAAACTTAGCACTACGACTTAACACGCTCCATACGTTATAAGACCTCCTCGACAATACACTTTCTTAGTCATTTCAGAAATTTCAAAGCTTTTAAAAACTTCAAAGTGTTGTCTCAAAGTTGTGACGGAGGCGCACTGACGCAAACTCATGTATTGGATTATTCAATATAACATTGTAAGCATTATACATTCTCGCGGAGGGATGATTGAGACAGACGCAAACTTCCTCAGACACGCGCGAAGTTAACTCCTAACACGATCCAAATTTGCATTATCACTGAAAACAACGGAAGCCGCTTTTGAATAATCATTATCATTTTCCGAACAATTAATTTTTTGGCGGCTTTATCGCCCCGCTAATGCCCCTAATCACTTTCAATTAATTTCGTTGTTAACACTATCCCAATATAGTCCAAGCCAATTCAATTGTGTGTTCAGCTATGTCGAGCACTGGCTTTATTTCAGGTATTACTGAATATACTTATATTTATATTGAATATGTTGTTACTATCCCGATGTAAATATTAGAGCACCGGATAAAACCTATGTAACCAAAATAAATGCGCTTTAGCCTGTCTGAATATTTCTCAACGCGTGTGTGAGTAACACTGTACCTGTGAGAATCGTTCTTGAGCATCCAGGATCTCGATGAATAGTGACAACTTTTGATCCATGATGGGGAAGCCATTGCGAGGCTGCTGCAGCAGGTGTCGCACAGCCTCGCGCACTGCTGCCGGCGTGCTGGGCGTGCACGGCGTGCCCAGGCTGGGGTATGGCCCCACCAGGGCCGACAGCCCGTGGAACGTCGCCGAGGTTTTCGGGGGATTCTGCACACCACCGGGTAAGGACAAGCGGCGCGACGTGGACGGCGGCACGGCACCGTAACCATTCGTCATAATCGCCGGTCTTTGTAACTGATAGTCACTTCGGGAGGACGGCAGTAAGGTCGCGCGCGGCAGCGTGGACATGGCCCCGGGCACGGGCCGCGGCCGGCGCGGCACCGGCTGCAGCAGCGGCACCGGGCCCCACTCATCGTCCACCGAGCCTATGGAGTGCGGTCTCCTCGCTAAGTGGTTCACTGGGGGTCTCGGAGAGACTACGCTCTGGGGCCGCCGAGGACGACGGTCGGTTTGTATCGGATTCGGCGGCGTGTAAGGACTAAAGCCATCGAAGTCTTTGAGTTGTGCGGGCGTGGGGCGCTGCGTGTCGGGCGCGGGCGGCGGCGGGTCCTCCCAGCGCGGCCAGGCGAGCGCCAGGGAGTCAGGCTTGCGGGGCGGCGGAGGCCTGGGCCGAGCCGCCCCCTCGGTCATGGCGGCCTGTCCCGGCAGCGCGTCACATGGCGCGGCGTGCGTCGCGCGCGGCGTCCGCCGGTCGACTGGCGTCGCGACGCTGCATCCGTCCCGTCTCTGCATCGACGCACTCTCTGTTTTGGTTTGTGGACGATTTTTTTCACGGCGCTCGTTTGTTTTGGACGTGCGTGAGTTACGTGTGTATTGGTATTTGTAACGAATTCGATGTTGATGTTATTTATTGGTTTGGAAAACGCTGGGCGAGTGGAAAATCAGTAGGAATCGCATTCGTGTGTATTGTCAAACATCGTAACTTTAAAGTACTTTACATTTTTTGTTTTATTTAAACAACTCAACATAACCCCAATTACAAATTTTAAACAATAGGCAAGGAAACTTATATAGTATTTTCCTAGAATATATAGATCGATTATTTCTATTTCATTTATATGGTAGTTTCGACAATAATGACACGTGGTGTGTCAACCCTTCGCCTGCAGCGGCCGGTCCGTAATACCCGCAGCGGGGGTCATTCTGAAATATCGCCACTTCCGCGCCCCGCCCGCCTGTATCGGCGCGCACTAAAGCTATGATTTACAGCTCTGTACATTATACCAGTACCTGCTCATGAACTATTAAAGTGTTATGTAAAACGTATTCATAAGAATAAATAATTATTGATATAAATATAGCTGGATAGATATCGCTGGAAGTTTGATAACGTGCTTGGGAAGTTTATGTAGATTATTTGTGTAACAATATGGCTTTAAAAATCCTTAACACACGCACTTAGGTGGTTAAAATATAAATATCGCTCTGTTACTATTTTACCTTAACTATTATGAACCATTAATATTTGAAACAATGTGCATATGAAATTAAAGTGGTAACAAAAGATAAATGGTTGTGTGCACATCACGCTAACACCACGACAAGAGCACGCCGTCTTAACGTTATCCCGACAATCGTATAAGTACATCAAACTCATACAATATGATAAATTGCCCCGCGCTAAGGACTCGAGTGGATGCAACGAACTCTGCAACGCGTGTAATGCATCTCGAGTGCTGTTATTTCAGTTTCGGAGCAGCCAATACCGATTTTAAGGGCTTTTTATAAATAGATGGGCATTGGAGGGGTTATTTATAAGGCGTTTTGTTCGAGGATTGATCGACGGGTTGTTTTTATGTTGATCATAATATTTTGTATTCATACGGGTGTTTCTTTTTAGTATCTCACAATATGTGTAGTGACAAC
Organism: Pyrrhia umbra; assembly: GCA_963891755.1. NCBI lineage: Eukaryota > Metazoa > Arthropoda > Insecta > Lepidoptera > Noctuidae > Pyrrhia > Pyrrhia umbra. The sequence continues at coordinate 359,597 of OY982937.1, read as the reverse complement.
TTAACAAGCCTTGTTTCCTCCATGTTAAAAAGGCGGGCAATTCGGACATGCATAATTACGTTACAGACTAGTTATTACAATTGATAGTAAATAAACTCACTGTATAGAATACGCTTGGAGGAGAAAAAGTACAAAATAAACAAGTCTATGTACATCATATAACAACAAACACGAGAAGTTTCCTAATACGGTCAATAAGTAAATAAAAACTAGATAAAATTCAAGGAAAGTTATCGATGCTGCGTACGTACTCGTAGTACTGACTAAAATTACTTTTTTATCACCGGATTTAAACTTCTGTAGTTAAGTACTTTAAAGATGTACCACTAAGGAGCTGAAACGATGGATTTGCCGGGATAAATTCACTTTTATGTTCAATAACTTTATTGAATTTCATGTTGCGTATATTATTGCTGAAGTTTTCGACGGCGCATGGGTTGTACATTATATTTAACCGACTTTAAAAAAAAAGACTCTCTGTATTCGACCCGTATATTAGGTTAATGTGTTAGGTAATACTAAGTACCTACACACATTCATTAGCTATTAATTGATTTCCAATAATAATAAAAGCTACATAACAAACACATTACAACCTGTACATCAATAGTGTTAGAGCCCAGTGGTTGTCGATATCGGTCAGATCCGAGTGGGTATGCTGCACACCACTAGTGATAATGGTAGACGTGACTATTCTGACTATTAATAGTTTATTCATGGTTCTGAAGGGTGGGCTTAGTTTTAATTGTTATTTTGATTTGATGAGCTCTCGGGCTAGGGTACACATTTCCTGCTAGTACATTGATGAGAGCGAATGATAGATTTAAATGACGAATTTATTATTGCTATTACACTACTGGAAAAAATATTATCAGTTTTTTTATTTTGGTAATATTCCATACCATAAATACAAATTTTGATCGAATCGTTACAGTCATTTTTAAGGAATTAACAAGAATTACTCGTTTATAATTATATGATATTGCAAAATAGAGGTCGCTCTTCGCGTTTGTCTATAACAGATTACTTTTTCTTTCGTCCAATAACGCCGCTTGCCTACTCGTCGGTGTTCGCAGACTATCAGGCCGAAGTGAGCCCCTCCAACTGTAACGGAGCTGAGTTTACTTCAGTAATAATGAAACGGATAGGGTTCAAACAAGACCTCTCGACCGGCTATCTGAGCCGCCACTGAGCTACAACACGCTTTGTCTTTATTCTGTTTTAAACTTTAAATAATATAAGTGTTGTTCTCCATAAAATCTAAATATAGCCGGACTTCGCAGCGGTGATCCATAATGAACTTACGATCGATCGTTCGTGGTTCATAACCTGAGAAGTGGTTCTTTATGAGATGTATAAATTCATAGCTTTCTAACATACTTTATGGGTTCTTTGAGCCCATTAGACTGGGTGTTTGTGTTCACGAATTAATTAACAGCATTAATAAATAAATACTGATAAAGGCTAACGTTTGGAAGTATTTTCCCGGCGTTTTATAATTTAAAACGAGTATTTTTATCCACCATCCACCCTAAAACCCTATTCGGGGCTAAGCTCTATATTTTCATATATTTTATTAAACATCCCGGGGATAAACACAGCATCCATATCCCTTACCACGTCCTTAGTAAAAAAGTCTCAAAGAAAATCCCTTTTTAATCCTGCCATAAACAAAATCAAGGGAGAAAAGGGATTCTCGAGATCAAAGGGCATCTAGCCAAAAATGCTTCGGTTCCGTATATGCTCGTAATTCTTTAATACCGTATTAGGAATGCGTGAGACGCAATTTTCATATGAAACTATAAATCAATTTGTGTTCCAGAAAAGGGATAATCGGCCCACTGGGCAGAATTCCTACTCGGTTAGGGCTGGGAAACAACACGAAACTTTCCACTTATTTATCGATACTTTTGAGGGGAGAAATTTTTAATATTCCAAGTTTAGCGGGAATGTTTACGAAAGTAGAATAATTGCGATGAAGTTCCGCGGAACGGCTTAGTATTTTTTATTTGGTATACAGCGTTTAATAAATGACATAACTTATTAGTACCTAGCTGTTTAATATATTTCCACGGTAAAACTTTTATGGATTAAGTTTTTAGTTGAGAACTAAAATTTAATATCACTTCTTGAACGCCAAGTCGAATACGATAGTATTCTATGGAAACGGATATGTTTTTTCCTTATTTTATTATTTGTTCACTGTTTTACGCTTTAAATTAATTTAAATATGAATATGCAATTACTATATACTATAACCGATTTATGACCTTACCGACTGAACTTTAGTCTATACTCTTATGGACATCTGTTATAAAATATCATAAAAACACTTGAAACTCAAACAACAATCGACGTAACATCACTAGGGCGCCGGCGAGGCGCCGCGCCGCCGACTGTCGCAGACGATGTTCGCAGCTATCCCCGGAATGTGTGACAACACTACCGATTGTTTCGACTCACGACTCTTGAACTATTGTGTGTTTAAGGGCAAATGTATTTATAGTAGCTATGTATTTGTATGTATTTGGTATAAACCACTTCGATTAGGAATTAGACAGTATAACAAGTCATATATTGGTTTGAGTAATAGAAAAATAGAAAAACATGTAGGTACTTCCCTTTCCATAGAATAATAATAAGGTATACCTATAGCAACAAATACACAATTTTAACTTTACCACTGAGATTCATAAGTTCACATATAATATAATCTTGCCATTTTATATCGTAAAATCATATTTCTGTCCGACTTATTGCCTTTTCAGCATAATTATTTAGAAATGAATTGGATTAAAAGTGAATACGAACAATAGAACAAAAACTCTTTCAAATAAGGAAACACGGTCTAATGGTTAATACCCGAAGCTAGCCTACACAATGTAATTGTTCTCTTGAACAAAACTTAAACACACAGTTTACGCATAAATTACAAGAGCAAACGTTATTATTCATGGGGCGGCGAGTAATACGGCCTGCTTGGCAAATAGTGAGCCAAATGATGATTTAATATTATAATTCACATAAGACCCTTTGCAGCCCACTAGTCAGCATACTTCATTTGGATTCAACTGTGAAAGTAAACCGCGCGCCGGCAAAACGGACGTAAGTCAATTTGCGATATCTTTGAATTAGCAGATTCAGGGACGGATTCGGATCTAAGGCAACGAGATGTTATAGTGCCGAGTTACAGAAATCAGACACACTCAAATTATTTAAGTACTAGCTTCTGCCAGCGACTTCGTCCGCGTGGGATAGTGGTAGAAAACCCAAATATCTTACGGAACCCTATTTTTTTCCAAAATAAAATTTAGCCTATGTTACTCGTGGATAATGTAGCTTTCGAATGGTGAAAGAATTTTTAAAATCGGTCCAGTAGTTTTTGAGCCTATTCATTATAAACAAACAAACAAACAAAGTTTTCCTCTTTATAATATTAGTGTAGATATAAGAGGTTTTAGAAGCCCTCTACATCGATATAAGGAAAGAAGCAACTAGAGAACTAGAGAGTCCCGAAAAATGTGGATATAATTTTTAAATAAACTGCAAAAAATAAACCCGGTTGATAAATCATAAGATTCCTAAAGGTCTTCATGCTATCGAGGCGACCAGATTCGTGTTGGCCATATTTTCCGTTTAGTTTCGCGGCATGAATCTTGCGTTATGAAGCGAATATAAATAAGATCATGATTAATGGTCACCTAGTAGGCAGTAAGCAAGATAAAATATTTGATTAAATTGTAGAACGTTGGCCCAGCAAAAATCTTTTTTATTAGGTTGTTGTAATTTTTTTTTTCATTACTTCATGACCTTTATTTCAGGAAAACAATATTTGAACAGTGTCAGTACTGTACGTTATTTTCACGATCATGACTTTAACCTTTACGTTATTTATTTTTTATATTACTCTTCTTTTTTCCTTCGTTGAAATTAATCTCTTTAATATTAAACCCTCCTTTACCACTCGAAAACTTTTAAATGTAATTCGGTCGACGTACTTTAAACGTTTAAAACACGTTATAAAAACATATTACAAAAAACGGCAACACATGACTCATTCAACATTCTTATTTGAAACACAAGTCGGTGATCAATCAGGCGTCTCTCTCAACACGTGTAATAGCGTTCTCAACCGGCAGAGAAGATCTGGGCGCCATTACGATTGTTGCGAGCACGATTACTGAAAGACTGTAAGTAATGAGTTTAGGGGCTTAAGGGTGGTAGATATGATTGATAAGATATGAATTTTATTACTTCGATTTAATAGCGACTTGAAATGTTCCATTCGATTATTGCGATTGAACATGAGTTGAACAAGTAATGAGTTAACTTTAGTCCATGTCAATATAATCAGGAAACTGTTCCATTTCAAGTGTCATACAAGACAAAATATTTGTTAGTTTTTTTACTTCATTAGTCAATATTGAGTACGATTTCTGTTGGAGTCTCTCTTTCAGAAAATGTTTATAGTAGTGATAGCAATAGTAGCAAGCGCAATATCGATTTGTGTCCCGTTAAAAATAAATTCGACTCCTATATATAAACTTGGACTTCTGCTTACCCCCTAGGAGAATATAAGTATGATGTTCTTTGAACAATGAACTTTGTAACATTATCATCACAAATCAGCTCATCACATCACAAGTTCGCAGCACTTCTCAAACTTTATGTAGAACACAAACTATCAGTCGATGTAATTGGCGAACAATAAACTTGCACGTCGATGTATCACGTCTGCTCATCGACAATTATCGATAAGTTACCGACATCACTAGTGTTTGAGCGGCTCTGCGTCGAAACTTTTATCTAATTGCTTAAGGAAGTAGGGGATTTTTGTTTGGATTCTGACATTGGGGCTTCTTGGCCTCGTACTCACCAGTGCTAGTAATAACCGTTAGTTCCTGAATTCCATACCCAGATTGGTCTTTTTTTTTCATAAAAGCCTACACAAATTCTAAAAAAATACGAATGGCAATTAATCTGAAAGTGCATTTATTAAAAACGCATACTACATTCAATAAATTTCTTGTTGTAGTTGAAAAACATTTCAAGAATTGCTTTGAATTCAATTCAAGTAAGCATTAGCATTAGCGCGCTAGAGGAAGAGCGCCAGCTAGATGGGTGGACCAACTCAAAGAGGTGACTGGTGGCCAGATACAGGGAGCGGTACATATGGCGCAGAAACGGACCGAGTGGAGAAGAGTGACATACAGTCACGATCCTCAGCATTGAGGGAACGACCAGAAAGAAGCATTAGCATCACGACGCTTGAAGCGCTGCTGACGCTTTATACAGCGAAGTATTTTCCCAATAATTGGGTATTCCAATATCTTTGAAATGTTGATGTTTTGTCCGCGAATGATAGGAAACCTAATAGGACCAAATTACCCGTTTTTTCAGAGAAAGCATACTCAAATCAAAAATAGAAAAGGAGGATAGAAATAAATTTTAGTGTATACTATTGCTGATATTATAGAATATTTACTAAATTCAAGGATATTTTAATAGAACATCCATCTCTTATCGGTCTTAGCAATGGATATCGTGTTACCCGGGAACTGGTTTGTGAAGGTCAGATAGGCAACGAGCAAGACTACAAGCCCACCCCAACATAAGGTTAACGTAAGGTAAAGGCTAGGCAGACGATGATGATGCTGATGATTCATCTCTCATACCTGTTTTATAGGAACTATTGGTGTTGCTGTTCATGGTAAAAACAATTATTTCATTACTCTCGAAATATTTATGATAGCTGTGTCCTGCTGTTGCACCCGCGTATCGAGGGCACATCCTATGTCCATTACAATTTTAGCGAGAATGAGTAACAAACGGACAGAGAATTTTTGGATTGATATTATTATTAGTAAGGTTTGTAAACCATCACCAACAAGCACACAACTCTAAGTAAAGTACCATGTTCTAGAGTAGCAGCTGACGTTAATTTATTGTTGACCAAACAACAACAGTAGATAGGCGAAGAAAGAAGACTCCTTTAGCTCATTAATCTTGTGCTAATATATTCATAATTATGCTTTTCAGTCTGTAGACAACGCCGGGCGGCGCGCGGTGAAGTTTCAACATCGAACTAACTTGGACACTGTGTAACACGGCGCTGCTTGGCAATAGGGATTGCTTTTATTAGTTGGCTAGTTTTTTCTCGCGGTTTTGTCCGCATCCCAAATCAACTATTTGATGTTATAACCGTATCCAGGATCCCATCTATCTCCGAACGAAATTTTATCTAAATCGATTCTACCGTTTTACCGTAAAACGTAGTTACGAACTCACGTTCGCAATTATTATATGAGTTCAGATAATATAGTTGTTGCTACCAACATTTATTAATCATGTTGTAGTCACTACTCCAATTACTTGCAATACTTTCTAATTAATTAATTTATTGGATTGTAAGTTCTTTGCATAAAAAAATAACTAGCTTGTAGCTTTTGTTTAGTAAAATGGTTTAAAAGTAAAAAGTTTTATACGAAAGCATTTTTCTAAATAATCTTTATTATGCTCGAGACATGTTCATTCCTGTCTTTTTTTATAATCTAGCTTCTTCCCAGTGCGCTCATCCTATTGTATGCCGGATGCCATAAAACAGAGCCTCTGTAGGGTTCAAGCACTCGGGAAAATGTAGTTGTTTATTAGTAAAAGACATTCTGGAAACTGTCTAATACTCGTATTTCCAGAGATTGGCCATTTCATACAAACTTTTCCTCATGAAATCCTAACTAATATTATAAAATTAAAAATGAGTTTGTTTGTTTGATGTGTTACGCGTCCACGACAAAACGGCTGAACTAATTTAGATGAATTTTGGTGTGAAGATAGATAGGACCGTGAAATTTTTCATAGGCTAAGACTTTTTATCTGGATACGTTAAGTAATTATATTTAGTCAGTTCAGAATAAACCCCCAAACCCAGTATTAAACAACGCACAACCCGACATCAACACACCAGCGATCCAAATTCACGGGACCAAACCAAAAATATTTCTCAGCGCTGTATTGTACCTAATACAATACAGCGCAGACAATGGTACAAATAGTTTTCCATTAGCGCTATTTACTACAATAACTTGGGTCCGGTGAACCCCGGCGTACCCCGGGGTGTGGACCCCGTTGCCATGGCAACGCAAGACAATGGCACAACAATAGTGACGTAACTAGTCTTTAATAGGTCACTCGTAGTGGGGTTTTTTTCCATGTTCAGCACATTTGCATTGTGTAATTGCTAGTATTATTTTATAGTATTGTTGTCTAGTGCTACGTTTTGTTGTGGTTATTGGAATGGGACAGTTAAATTTTATACCGTAAATACGAACAATCTATAATTTGACGAGTTCTACATGTGCGCTATTGTGGATCTCAATATATCGTTATACCGTATACCTTAGGGAAAAATAAAAAACCTGTTACCGATAATTTAAAAGTCTCAAGATTACTTTTTCTATTTACCTTATTAAATTACCCTTCAAAGATATTTAGAGGTTTTTACTTTCAGTAAACTAGATCCCGCCAAAGCCTTTAATAACTCTGAGTTCTGATTAAGTGTCAGCAACAAACTTGAGCTCGGAAAGTGACAAAACTTCCATTGTTATTGAATGTGTAAAAGAAAGCTAGACTTTGACGATAACTCAAAGATTAAAGAGAAATCCTGTGAACACGAGCGGCCAACTCGGCGACGTCAACTGGCGGCCAAACTTGCGGGAACACATCGAGATGTCGCGCCGATACTTTGTGCTCGATGGGATTTTTGTGCAATGTTCTTTTGAAGTTGTTTTTTGTAACTTGTTTGGTCTTGCAGTCATTGAAATATGTACTTAAAGCTTTGCATTCTTTTACTTCATAGTGTATAATATAGTCATCGAGATTTTTTTTGATTAATTTATATCTTAGAATATTAGTCAAGCAGTTTTACTTTGTACTGTAGGTTTGATTCTTGAACGAATAGTTTTTAATAATGTTATGTTTTAAGTCTTTGAAGTGCATAATTATGAGACGTTATCAATAATTGTTAGGATTAACTACAGCAAAGTGTCGTGTGTTTCAGGTATCTCGTATGACGTCACGGATTACTTCTACTCGAACTGTTAATGAGTAAACGTGCACTTGATGCAGTTAATCTTGACGGGTCCGGACCTCTAGACCTTTTTGTTTTAACCCTCTGTCATTTTTACACTTTGGTTACTACTAAGTTTCTTTATTTGTAGGGAGTGATCAGCAATTGTTTAATTTTTAGATGGTTATTTGTTTGCGGACGGTTATAGTCGTAATTACAAGAAATAAAACTCTAATCAAGTTTTCTGTTGTCTTCTCCATTCATTTATTTTACATAGTTTATCTTTTTTTAATATTAAAAAAAATATATATAAAAATAGTACTCCACTAATTGGGAACATAGTCCCCCAAAGTCCTGAAGATGCGTGCCGTATCCAGTAATCAAATAATAATAAGTAATTTCTGTGTTGTAATAATTTTGATTATTAAAAAATTATAATATTTTATTTATAAGTAAATTATATCCGCCTGGTATAAAGAAGATATTTAAAAGATCTTTATTTTAAAATTTACGATTTTTTAACAGCGTTAAGAAGGCGAATAATTAAAAGATTCTTACTGAAGGCTGTGTTAATTGTGTCGAGACGAAGGGCGGTAATTCGAGCCGATGAGCGGCTTCTTATTATCGATTGAACCGCCTTCGCTTCCGCCGGAAATGGGAGTTGAAGTCGTAAAGAAATTTGAGGTTTTACTGCCGATGGAGTCCGGCGAGACGTCGTATATTCTTCTAGAAGTGTAGTGGGAATTGGGTCAGTTTGAAGAAAGATTAGTAAAATAGCGTACTTATGTACGATGAAGATTTCTTTTTGATTCAATTGATATATTTTTCTATCTATTATACTATGCGGAAGCAACTCAATTGAATGAAATAATATAAATTTTCTGCTTGTCTTCTTACGCAAAAACGATTAGAATGATTATGAAAAAAAAAGGGTTTAGAAGCTTATAATTAGATTAGGTACAGGTAAATAAGTAATAATATTCCAAGACTTTAAAAATAAAAATACCTTAAATTATTTCTAGAAAAAATGCTAAGTACCTCAAAACCTACTTAATAGCCTTTCTACGAAAGTTACAGCTACAAATAATCATTACAGTGTAGGTACCCGTCTATATATTGCCTTTACCCAGTACCGTGTCCACAGCGGTCCCCATTCCCTCAGCCAAAATATTTGCTTACTGAGGGTATGTCGGGGTTCAAAGCGAGCCCCACATACATACGTTGTGTACAGGCGCCGCCCGCATCAGAATGCTTGTTTTAATTTCAGACGAGTGCCGAACTCGTATGAAACAAGATAAAACAATGTTACCGGATAATGCAGCAGTTAAAATACAACGTGCGAGCTTTTACTGTTAACCTGCACCAGTAAAATGCAGTTTTATTATTTATGTAAAGCTTTTAAAGCGACATTTAATAAATATTTTCTTTTATAGTTATATGTTTTATTTTCTCGATTCTCTTTACTACCCTCCAATGATTATCATCTACCTGGCCTTATCCGCAACACAGATAATGTTGCAGTTAGCTTCCATTCTAAAAGAATGCAGCTAAAACAATAGTTATCTTGGACCGACTACAAAATGACCTTAACACCCAATTACTAGGTAACGCGACACGAGAGCAAACGAAAACTATGTATATTATAACAAGTAACTTTTTATCACTGACCTATATAATAAACTTCATAAAAGTTTCAGATAAACAAATCAAACCATTTCACACACATTTGCCCCAGCAGCATATTACAAACCAGCATACATAAAGACGTACGCAAACGAAATATAAAACGCAATAACACACACGTCAATATGCATCGCAGGTGTGCGCCCAATATTAATATTGTGCCAGCCGACTAATATGCGCATTATGCATGAACGTCAGCTATTTGACGCACGCACGACAAGACGCGCGTGTGAGCGACGCCTTATTGTGTGTCTGTTTATGTTTTATGTATATTGTAGGGGCGCGGGCGAGTCCGCGTGCGTTTGATCGTTTTTCGACTTTATAATATTAAGATGAGGAGCTCGCAGGTAACAGCCATGCGGATCGATAGATTAGCAAGGTTAAGCTGCACTAGCCACAGTTAGTCCATGGATGGGTGACCGTTTTCTTAATATAGCGAAACCCCTGGCGTGTCTCGGAGAGCACGTAAGGCTGTCGGTCCTGCGACTAATGTCTCTCCGGTAGTGTCGGATTGCCGAAACATCAGACTATGTGACCTATGTCCGCGCAAGGGCTCGTGCACTATAATATCTCCTGTGTAAGGCTAGTCTTTATTGAGATTGGCTGCCGTGACCGAAGTCAGTTCGGAGAGATTATTATTATAAATGTTAGGATTTTAGTGTCAGATATTTGTTGGATATAGTTAACTGGACAGTACATATACCTACACATGTGCCTTACTCAGTTCTAGGTATTCAAGCACGATACGGGCTGATAATCATCGCACGGCACTCAATGGTAACCAATCCTAAACAGTCTGCGAACAATGGCCGACTGCCCGTATGTACCGCACCCGCGTCGCTTTGTATACATTAATACAACATTTTTCACTTTATGTACAAAATAATATGTGTATGAATTTGTATATAACCCGAAAGATAGACCAAAGGTCAACTATAGCATTTAGCCATTTAGTTAAGCTAGCAGCCAATCCCGAACTTACTATCATTAGCAAGATAATTCGTAAGGATTGGGAACAATACTAATTTGTCTAATATTTGCTAAGTATATCTAACATATTGTATAAAAGGAAATCTATAGCCTGCTAATATCAGTGCTCATTTCACACTAATTAAAACACTGACCTCATTCATTCTAACAAACTCTAAAAGTTTGCGTAACCTAATTGAAGGAAACTATAAAAAAGCAAAACGCTCCTAAATAATAGTAATCATAAGTGTCAGTTTACAGGCCTGAAACAAAAACTGAAACCTTACACCGAAGCCTGACTCCAACTAGGACGGAATGTTTTAACAAATATCTTAGCAAAAATGAGTTGTACGTTCACGGTAAAAAAACTGTAAAGATAGGCTCGTTGAGTAAAATGAAAATGTGAGATCGTGTTACTATTAGTACGTCAAATTTATAAGTATATGAACTTTAATCATAACATAATGCCTTTCCTCCGAAGGGCTAACCAGGGGTGTAGCACTTATGTTTTGCTAATTGTGTTGATATGCCGTATAGTAGAGTAGAGTCTGTTAAAAATTAATACCGAATGTTTGGTTTAGTTTCAAAGGCCGTAAACAATTGTTCTGCTTTCTAAAAGTTTTTTTATAAAAGCCAAAACAACAAAAAATACATTTAAATATGAATATTTTTTTAATAAACATAGAAGGTGTATAATAGAACCTGTACTGTATACAACAGAACTATTTTATTTATTTGATCTGCGACCAAAATATAAGGACAGCCATTTCTCAGTTATTCTTAAGTTTGTTTTGGGCTACGACGTAGCGTGATAGATGTAGCCGTCTACGTCGTAGAGTGCTACGATTTGTATTCGTAGCGCAGTGTAAGAGTATTTTTGATCAACATTTACTTGATGGTATCGAGTTATTCATCGTAGCTTTTTCCGGTCTATTGCGAGGTTTTACGTGGTAGTTGTATACCTTCATAAGTTGGGTGAATATAGAGATTTCAGAGAGCAAAAATTGTTCAAACATTTTTTTGCCGTATTACCAGATTTTTAGAATCTTTCTCTTGCTTCGACAATCTAAAGTAAGTTATCTCATATGTGCTGTAACTATAACTTAGAACAATTACCATGTCAAACTGAAAAGGTTAACTTATATAACGCAAACGTAAGTTATTTTACATCTCTGAGATATCGTTTAGCGACAACTGAAACACAAATCCTGCAAGATTTTAGATCCCTTAGATTTTTAGAGGCCGAAGGTTCCACTCACATATTTCCGAGTACATCCGCAGCTCATCGTTTGTTTAAGGCTTTAATAAAACCTTCTCAAGAGAGCCCCGTCTTGCTTCAATTGTCAGAAGTCACGGTGTCGCCGGGGCTGAACGTTCGTCAAGTTTGTAAGTTGTTCGGTTAAGTAGTACTCACCGCTGTGGAGGATTGAACTTACCTGGAACAGAAAAGAAAGATATATTATTGTTCTGATACTCAAATATTGCTAATAAATGTAATTTTAGAAACATTAATCAACGTATCCATCTTTATATTATAACAGTACGCTAATATTATAAATGAAATAACTCTCGTCTCTTGGATATGCTTTAACGGGAAAACGACTGTACAGATTTGGATTAAATTTGGTATGCAGATAGTTTGAACCTTTGGGAAGGACATAACATAGTTTTTTCTCTGGATGCGGGTGAAACTGCGGGATACAGCTAGTTTATAATATTTGTGAATCCCGTATCAATGTATATACCTAATCTCAACCAAAAAAATATATTAAAATTATTATCACATTTTAGCGTCTACTTTGGTATATTATAATAATGGAAATTATGATAATACCCTACACGACGGCGCCGCGGTACAACACAGTGTCGGCGCGAACCGGCTCAACTTAATAAACTTGTGCGAACAATTTAAAACTAGGAAAGTTCGCGATAAGCTGCGATCGAGTTTGATTGCCTTGTTAATAAATATATTGTTGGAGCAAAGAGCGAACTTCTATAATAATACGTTATCATCACTGATCGGCTTTCTTAGTTTAAACTAATACTGTAGTGAGATAATACCTTAACTATGGAAGAAGAAGAAAATGAGAAAACTAGAAAATGTTTTTTTTATTGGAACAAGCCCGCCACATTATTCCCAACCACTGCACCTCTTGAAAGCCAGAATCAACAGTGGCGACCACCAGAAAATGACAAGACAGTGAAGCTCGACAAAAATGTGAATATGTGTGTGTGTGTGTATGTGTGTGTGTGTTGGGTCATCAGTTTTATCGATCTTTATTTTGGGCAAAAGGCACACAGGAAGGCTGTGTGCCTTTCTTATATTAGGAAATGCTGCTTCCTGCAGGATAGACCAAAAAGGCAAAGATATAGGGCAAACGTTAGTTGCCATAAAGTTGATAGGTCCATAAAAAAACCAACGTGAAATTATAACCATTTCACCATACCTCTTTCTGCTCAATTGAAAAGAAATTGCTACCGACTTACAAAATATTAAATGCTAAATTAAAATATTCAATGACTTCACGACTTTTGTAAAGTTTTTAATTTTCAGCCCAAAATGTTATCTACCTTGAACTGACTGAAAATCTTCTCATTACAGGAATGATGAAGATTTTGATCTCATTTATCTGGCGCTTATTAAAATTTTCAGGAATATTTCAACTGTGCGTAACGTTAAGCCTTATTGCAGTCGTGAAGTCTCTTTGCAGCTTTCATAGGTTTGTAAATTTCAGTACAGAAAAATCTACATGGCGGAATGTGTATATATATATGTTGCATAAACTTTACATAATTATGTACGTTTGAAGTACTTTTTACGAATATGACATCTAAAAATTCAATCTCGTTTCTTTGATTTCCTGTACATACAAATAACAAAAAATAAAACAAATATTCTCACGTAATATGAAGCTCCGAATTACTAGGAAGCTCAAAGGAAAACTAATCTCCGCTACGGCGTAGCGCACGGCTACGGGCTACGAGCTACGGCTACAAATACGTAGCTTACAACACAACTGTGATACATGAATTCGTAACGTTATCGGACTTGCAGAAAGTTAATCAATTCTAAGAACGAGGTGGACTTTTTGTGTTATTACATTTTGTAAATATCATTATGAAGGATTTCAGAATTCAAGATAATAATTCACCAGCTATTTTCGCTGACGTATCTAATTAACTCGAGTATAATTGAAAAACTGAGTCGAGGTTCCATTTTTAAATCCACAGCTTTAATAGCTAAACCCAGAAATATACAATATTATCTTAATAAAAATCACGGAAATTCCCCAACAGTTCAAAACATGTAAGGTAAGGCAACAATCACAATAGACATACGTGGCAGTACGTACAGCGCCTTAAACCGCTTAAGTAATCAAAGCAAACTCTTCCATTAACTCGGCATGGTGAATTAAAACACGTGGGGCAGCCCCATAACCCCACACTGCTGAACGGGACGGGATTCTTGGGGAACTTGCCGAATTTCCCGAATTGACGGAAGTTTTCGTCACAACACATTCCGCGCGTTCCCATCGCTGTGCGGGGATAAGTTTTGTTTGGGGGTCATTCTGACGCGTCGTCGCGGAAGGGGTTGTGAAAATGTCGGCTATATTAGTTGAAAATAAGTTAGATTCGAGGTATCTTCAATAAAACAAAAGTGAAGAGTATCATTTTACTCTTTTTGCAAAATCAATACAAACGACTAAAGTCTATCCTGTATTCTAAAATGTTTTTTTTGCAATCGAGAAACACTACTACAAGGAACCGGAACATTTCTAATATGTAGTGCAGTAATGACAATGCCTACAACTGTTTCTTATATTTACGTCGTGCTGTATACACTTCGTCTTGTTAATAATATTATTCGAAAGCAAAGGGCAAACTTGTCGCAGTAATATGATTGAATTAAATCGGCTTGTTCCAGTTTGTGTGGAGATTAGATTACTGCGCCGCAAGTCGTTGATCACGGCACGTTATAATTCACTTCTCGTTAACTTGTAACGTTTGAGGCTTTAAACAAGTTCAATGTGATTATCTGAGATGCGTACGAAAAGTATTTAAGATAATAGACATTGTTATGCTTAACTTCGACATGTTCAGTTTGTTTTCATAAGGGAACACAAAATAATCCTTTCTAGGAGATATTTTTTATTTACTTTATTATGCAATGGCTTTGGTAACTTTCATTTATATGGCTATAGATTTCATCAATACTAGATTGTTAACAAAAAATCTAATTTAAGCAGCGCCATGTACGGAAATCAACTCATCAACTATGTGTGTATCAAAACACTTATGTGCGTATCACAAAAACAATATTGAAAATGCGAGCAGCGATATCTGTCGTCATAAAACGAACCCCTGCATTTTGACCTGTGCCTAAGCATTGTAATTCGAGCAACTTTACGCAGATGGCGCTGTAGGCGTCCGCAGCGATACTCCCCGTCAAGTAATCCCTCTATCGGAGAGCGCGGGAACTATTGACAAACGCAAGGCCTCCTAGTTCACGCAACTTCCGATAGATGTCGTCTAAGACAAAAAAGGGATATGCCAAGAGGTAACAATGGAATTTTTCTACACAGCACTTTCAGTTTTCTTTTTGCATCGATTTTTCACTAGCTACTTACATGTTTCACTTATGTAGCTATCTTTAAGTACTAATATATTAGTCTAGTAATTACCTTTAACAGATGAGGATCCCGCTCAGCAGCGTCCAGCAACGACTCCGCCTCGCTCAGCCACGCGACGAACTTCTCCAGAGACCGGTCGAAGTTCTGCAGCGATGACACTGCTGAATGCAGCGCCTTGCCGCGAGCAACAATACTGTGAAACATCATTGATATTAACTATTGTCATATTTTATTACAAACATTGATAAGGTTTTTTCGGATAACATAAAATTCATATACAATTTAAAGAGAAAGTCAGAAAAGCTGTCAAAAATAATAATTGTGAATGATTTCCTTGTAACATATTACATTTTCTGTAACGCAGCAAAGTGAATGTTTGATGAATGTTTCAATAAATTCCTGAAGTCATAAATTAATAATTTAATTTATCACAGTGAACGTTCCAAGGTAAGAATTATTATTTTAATTAAAGTTGTTATCTTAATAACAGTTTACAGATGAAATATTCATGAAATCGTATCTTAAGGTGAATATTTATGAGTTAGTTTATACAGGACCTTGTTGAATATTAAACATTTGGTCAATTTAAATGTTACACAGCAATTGTTAACATTAAATACTATCATAATTTCACTTCTTGTTTTATGGATATTGGACTTGATTGGATAACCTCAGATTTGTTTTCACAAAAGAATGCCATGCCATCTGGCTATTCAATTATTAAACAACTTTATGTAAGAAGCTTCGTAAGAACTGCACAGTCCTGCCACTCAAACGATACCAAACACTTAGTTACAAATCCAAGAGATGGCGCTGCTTTATATAAAAATAACTGTCAACAGATGGAAGCACTAGTTGTACAAATCAAGCTAACAGGGAAATACTATCAAGTTTTAAATTTAAGAATAATATTATGTTGTGTTTGTATTTTTTGCTGTTTCCATACGTCATAAATTCATATCAGATTTCGTAACGGCTATATATTTTTTTGTTTTAGATATTCACTTACCTATTGTTAAGCTCATTGTATCTGTGATTAATGGCCTCAGTGGAACGTTTAATGCGAGTGGTGTCATCATTGCGATACACGGCGATCAAGCGCTGTGTCAGCTGCCCAAACAGCTCAATTTGATGCTTGTATTGATGCACCTCAGCGTGGAACGACTGCAAACAAAATAATAACATGAAAATCAAATAGTACCTACTAATAATTCATAACTTTGAAATGATCAAAAGTTTTTTTTAAATAAAAGGTGTTCTACATTACTGGACAGCGCCATCTACCGTATGAGTTGTGAAGTTTATGCTATTTCACATTGTACAGAGTTCCGCCAACAGATGGCGGAAATTTACAAAAAGGTGCACGAAGTAGAACTAAACATCTTTGGTTGTAGCGATAAAGATTGAGCGGTGTGATAAGCATAATTAATGTAATTAAATCGCTCCAGTAATATAAACATTAATTCTTATTCAAAATTAAGTCGGTAGGTAACAGTCACGTCATGTGTTTTCCAAGAAACTGTATATTGACCCTTTCAGCGAGGGGATTTTGAAAGTTCCAACATTATTTCTGCATTTAACTTTATATAAGAATTTGACTAGATTCGTTGCCTGCTACATGGGCCTCAAAGGCAACTTAAATCCACACTTTAAACGGTTAAGTAATGTCATCGACCCCATGGCACTTTTGAGGACAGTAATATTATTAGCTAGCTAATTAATTTATTTAATTGAACAAACTAGCTAATTTATTTATTTAATTGAACAAACATAGAAACAGTCGAGAACTCATGTACGTAAAATACCCGCCAAGTCCCATCCTCATGCAAAGTGTAATATTAAAGGGGCTTGCCGCGGCCGGCGCCCAATTAACGAGGATTTATGGCGCGCATACGAGCGACTTGCACTAACTTGTTAGTAATATTGCCGCTGGCTGGAGATGCTAATGTTGTTAAGGGCTATTATTGTCTGACATCATATTGTGTTTATTTTTTTTTTAACTTGTAACCTCATTTTATGAAAAGTATTTAAAAAGCTGTCCCCTAATTAAGCCAATATCTTTCCATTTCAGTTGCCATACCTTTTTATATTGGCAATTCAATGGTACAAATTCCTGTGTTGAAAGCATCAATGAGATAAACGTCCAAACATATACAAACATGTATATTTAACTCATTTAGGTGGGTATTTTACCTGGATATCCGTTTTTTACGTAATTAGGGCGCTGATCAATATAAATTAGCATAGCGCTTTCTACGATTTAATAGTGAAAAAATGGTGCACACCCACGGTATGAAAAAAAAATATTCTTCTGTATTTTACTGCAGTAATTCGTAACTCAAGCTCACTTAAAGTTTTGTCGCGGTATAGCTGTACCTACTTATCGGTATTTTTACCTATGCCTGCCAGTAATTACTCAAAGTTAGTGTTTGCACGCTCGGTTACAAGTGGGTGTGCCTATAACGTACACATGTAACTGTGTACGTCTGTCTTTGCGTATCGTCAGCAATTATGCAAATGTACAAAGTTTCCGTCGGCGTCGGCTCTAAGGGTTACGGCACACTAACGCTGGAGCGAAACTATTCGCGCTGCGCAAGTTCTCGCGTCTAACACATGCATTCCAAACTCTAAATGCGAATCGTTCGGTAGACGAGCACCGGCGCGGCAAGTCATTCCTACTACGTTCCACCTATTGTAAAAAACCAAACAGCTGAAAACTGGTATTCCCAGTGAAAGTTACATTAAATTAAATTATAGATTCAACGTATTATTTTCAACCTATAATAGTAGGTAGGTACTACACTTCCTTATATACAAAAATACATTAATCGTCTTCAGATATATTTATTTTTTTCGAAATTTGATGAGCAAACAACCGTCAAAACGTCTATCATAGGTCATGGACGGCCATAGTTTTAGTTCAAAATGCTATGTAACTTAACAGAATATAAAGTCCAGTTGCTCCGATGTAGTGTGAGTCTGGCCTTATGACCGCGTCCATAATTTTGCTTATTCCGAAAGAAGTTTTTGTAATAGGCGCAGACGTGGGGGATGCTACAGACAATCTTTGGTGGAAAGTTTCGTAATAAAAACAAGCCTACGATGATACATGAAACTAGCTTCAAACTAGTTCTGTGTTTCGTAGTTATATGTGCAGACGTTTTGTTATTTATTTTAGCAGGTCCATTATTATACTTGGCACAGTATAGCTTGATATATGTATTACTTGTTGTTATTTAAGTAATTGACAATATATCTGACCATGATGGTGATTTGAACAACTACCTTATGTAGAGAATATTCAGGGGTGAGTAATGGCTGACACGATTAGTGAAATTCCATTAAATTTAATCAAAAAGTGACAAAATCTTTAAAAGTAAATTTCTAATGAAAGGAATCCCTCTGAAGGCTCCACATAATATCAAAGTGCCGCTCTTCGAATTGCTTTCATTAACAGAATCATGTATCAAGAATCCGATCACGACTAAACGAATGAATGACTGAACGGAATGAACGAGAAAATATCTCCTCTATTTGCTGTCGGATTTCCGACTTGTCATTTTCCTCATGGCGTTATTACTAGGATGTACATTTATACTTTTATTACCACTAGTCATATCTCAGGGGTTTGCTCGAGTTTTCATATTTTTTGGGTTTCATACAAGGATATGGAAATCTACAGAGCTTAGCAACCAGAGAACATGATATGCTAAATTCCTTTCAGAGAGTGTTAGATAGAACCTTATACATACATTGTATAGTGTATGTGCATAGATATCAATATAGAGATGTGTTATAAGCAGCAGACAGTACGGCGTCGCATGCAGTGAGCCGAGATAACGCGAGGAGACGTCGCATCTTAGTGTTACCTGAGAAATGTTGTGCGTATCGGTTCGCACCACTAACACAGGTGGATATCAGACTGACAGGCCAACTTTATAGTGAAATCTACTCCACATCTGGTAATACCCGTAAATATTACTCTACATAGTAAACCAGCATCTCAGCTACTTTTGAGTCTACATGTAGTAGTGTTACTAACTTATTGCCTGTATGTAATAATGGAAATATATGACTTTGAGAAATAATGTTAGGTAACCATAATAATTATGATAGTAAGTAGCATATTATGTTGTGAATGTTATGCATAGTTAAATCTCCATAGTAACCACACCGTTTCTCTGGAGGATGTGATTTGAGCACAGGCTTTTTCTGCCCAAAGCAAGTAATTTATTTCAATTTTGGTCACACAAAAAGACCTATAATAACCAATCCTAAATAAGTATTCTCAAAATATTTGAAGGTATTTCCTCTCGCTTAGTATCAACCCGACAGCACATACGAGCACAGCGCCCGCAGCCTCCCAGTCTCCCGCAGACGGCGTGTACTTGCGCGTCCGGTCACGTTCTCAAACCTAATACAAAACTACAAGAGTGTCGCGACGCGGTTCACGCTTTGCAATTTTATCACCTTTTTATAGAAACATTACTTCAGTCTACATGTCAGCAGTTTTATGTTTTTCCTTATTACAAACAGGAGGAGGGGGGATAATTGCGGCATCGCTGTGACGTGTATGAGAATATAATTTTCGATATTTGTAACTGGAGTTATCCTACACTTATTCTGTGACTAAATTTCTATACTATTCCAAAAGAAGCTTCAGAAATATTGCTTCTAAAATTAAAATATTTATCTTCTTGAAAGTTTTATTGTAAATGTAATTTATTGAATGGTAAGTATTGCAATTAATATTCGAAAAAGTTGTTTAATTGGGGCGCGGATACATATGATGCTTCTTCGTTATAATCTGTCTTTTCTCAACTATTTTGGAGTCGGTTTCCAGTCTAATCAGATTGAGCTGAGAACCAGTGTTTAACATAAAGCGATAACCTATCTGAGATAAGACTGGTTGTCGGACTCTTCGGATCTCTGACTGCTCATACCGACCTAACGACTGCTAAAGGTGTACAAATGACAGCCGGGATAGCTTAGCTTAGCTATAGCTTCAGGTACTTTCCAAGGCGCAAAGGCTTCTCAGTTCGATAAAAATACAAATCTGTAGATGGACCACAGCAAGCGCAGCTCAACCTTGATAGATCGATCCGTGCGGCTGTTACTGAGCCAAAAGCTCTTCTTGCATATGCTCAAAGAATGCTTCTTTATGTGGTAGGTACCTTCTGCTCTCTGAGCTGCATCTCCAGCACGTCGGCCGTGTTGGCGGGCGGCTGCATGGCGGCGAGGCGCGCCTCCATGCGCGACAGCCACGCGTCCGCGTCGCGGCGCCTCGCCTCGTAGCGCTGCGAGTCACCCAGCATCGCGTCCAGCTGCGCCTTGCGCTGCAGCACGCGGGCATTGGCCTCGTCCCAGTGCTCGCGCAGCGCTGTCACTGTTAACAATAATACATACATGTTTAGTACGTTTTACATTATCTATATTTACTTCCTATGTAGTAGTCTGGTTTAACATAACATTAAGGACTTTTTATTTAACAACTTTTTGGGAATTAGTCTTACTTCCATAGAAAATGGCTTCTATGCATTAAATAACGACAAGCAATGTCAGTCCTCTCTATTTAAGATAAGCAACTAGTTATTACCTAACCGAGACAGAATAAACAAGGCAGTATTCGCAATTAATCACATTAATTTATGTAGCAGTACTTGGATCGCAATATGCATAAGTAAACTGTTGCTATATATTACGTGGCTATGTACTCGGCTGCCCGTCTCTAAAGAGTCCTTAGGTACGATGGTTTCACTTTATATATTTTACCTTTGAGAACGTTTGTGGCTTCATTCTCGACCTGTATATATTACCTACTAAAGCCACAGACGGTGGGACCTAATTAAATTAATTAGTCGCTGCTAAGTGTGAGTCTCTGAAAGGTTCGTCGACGATAAAATTTATATTGTGCTAATTTCAAGAGTTTATCTAAAAGTATATTACGATAATTAATTACTAAAAACAAGTATACGTTTATAGAATTTTTTGAACAAATATCTAGTTTATATTAAAGGATTGTCCCTATATCTATAACATAATAGAAAAATACTCGTAGGAATATTGTGAAGTAATGAGAATAACCATGAAAATACCGGCCAAAACGCCGCTGTGTTCATATTGGCAATATTTTACCCAACCAATAACAGCATATTCTCAACACATTCTTAACGAAAGTATTACAAGGGAAGCCATCGAAAGCAGCATATTACGGGTCCCAAACGGCTGATATATTTGTATCAACAAACATATTACATAGTACGCAGCGCCCAAAGGGACCGGTTTGTCAAACTAAACCATACATATTAATATATCTATTCAGATACTCAAATACGAAATATACTCGCATCACGAAACGCAATTTGATTTCTGTATTACACGAGACGTCGCGCTTGTTTGTGTTCCATTGCCTTATACATGTACATGTCTGTGGTAATGTTATTGAAGGAAGCCAGCAATGTATTCTAAAACGGATTTTCGTACGAGATTCGATGTGACTCGAAGATTTTCAGAGTACGGTTATCTAATAGATAAAGACGTGGATAAGTAAATATGGAATAAGTTTGAAGTAAATTGCTTTTGAACAAGTACACAGTGGAATTGATAAGATTCTTGTTGGAAAGGAAAAGTTGTTTTAATGTGTCAAACACGAGCTCGAGGTTTGTGAAGTAAGACATTGTTTGACACGTACATGATCGTCTGCGGAAAATCTGTTCCGATCAATCTACTGAATAATTAATTTACTTGGTAACTGACACAGATTAGAAAAGATTTCGATATTGATGTAGTTTATTAGAGACTGAATAAAATTCTCATTTGGATATTACTGTCGCTTGTGGAAGTGATGGTTAGGTACTGCTACAAGTTCTAGCGTAACAGAGAGATGTGTGAGCTCCCAAGTAATCAGTTCATGTTTTCCTTCAATTTCTCCGCCATTTTGTATCATAAACATAATGTTAATTCACAGAAAACACACGAAACAAACAAACAATACCTCAACACAAACATTAGACGCAATCTCATACCAATGTATGACTTTTATGAATAAAATATCATGCTTTTCAAACTAGATCCTCATTTTAATTTGTACCCTAATCACTGTTGAAATAGGGTTTAGTTTTGAGTGGTTGTGAAAGCGGTGAGTCTTGTTGAAATGAGCTGATGTGTTGAGTTAGAAATGTGAATATTATAATGAAGATGTATTCTGTGAGGATCGCCGCCGTCTCTCGCGCTAGCGGTAATTTTAAATTTAAAACAGTTTATTTACTCTCGTTAATTGATCGAACCGTTATTAATTGTAGTTCTAATTAAGTTTGTGCTGATCATGTTTAACCTTCTATTTTACTAAGCCGAGCAATCGCTTGAATAACCGTAAAAATTAAAACCGTTTTAGCTCAAAAGGCTTCCTAATTACCTTAAAAAATTAACTCCGTTTAAAACCCTGGTTATTTTCGCGCATAAATATATGTATAACATCTGCGAAAAGTAACAATTCCAAAACTAAGTACCGTTTACTAAAGAGTCATCACTTCACACCCAAATGAAAACAAAATATTTAAAAAACAACACAGTGTTCCGAGTCGTCAGTTTCGTGGACAAAATTCGGTGCAGTGCAAATGAGATGCACTGTGAGTCAAATAGTGTAGCAGTAAGGTTGTTACGTGATGCCGAGTGGAATACCGTGTTGGTTTGATATTTCGGTCTACGTTTGCTGTGGGATTTGAAATCGTGGGCAGAATAAAGTTAACTTTAACGTTACGAATGTCATAGGTGAGATTTTGCAAAGAATTTTGTATGAATACTAAATGTATGTTTATACATATTTTAAGGAACGCTATGGGTCATATACAAAAAAAAAACATTTTCGGTAGTGAATTGAAAAATGTTTACCACCCAAATCTGTCTCTTGTAACTATTTTTTACACTATACTGCAATATTCGGATAACAAGGTTTTTTTTGTCTGACATGAAAATTGTACCTTTTTATACGATTTACTAAGGCTCAAATAAGATCCAAAGCGCCCCACCGAAGCGGTAAAATACAACCTCTTCCCTCGTTAAAATATAAGTAAACACGAATAAAATAACAATAATACAACTTTACGTCCTAGAATTACTTCTTATGGGGCTGTAAAAACTTTCACGACATCCCGTTACTCCGGTTTGCATGGAGTCTCATATTTTGTTCCCTCACCGACCTTAACTAATGTTTATTTTCAATTCCCGTGTCCGTAGAGCACGCGATTAATATTAATTTGAATGCTTTTGTATCTACATTGATTTGTTACTTTGCAAATATAATGTTGCAATATGTGAAAAAAAAATATATACCTATGTTATATATTTTTTTGGTAAATAGCTAGTAAATACAGATCTGTATCATATGTATGTAAATGAACAGACCTATGTTTCAGACAAAAGCCACAAATAATGGTGAATCTTTGTTGGAAATAAATACCTTAGCGTACAGAAACAGTAAATGTATTCTTATGCAAATATAGAATTTGATTGATTGTTTCTTTTAAATTTTTTCGCTAAAATAGGTAAGATAGGTTTTTTCTTCTTTCTTTTCTTACAATATCTAGTTCATTGCTGAAATAAGAACCGTAAATAAGGAACATTTGTTACACCACGCGCACGTCTTCGCCGCCATGTTCCCGCTCACCTACTAAGAAACCTTAGTGATACGACAACGTAAAACAAAATTAATTAGACTACGCAACGGGATACGGCGGTCGTTTAGCTTTAGTTAACAACTAAACTTTGTCCAGGAGTGAACGGCGCGGCACACTGTGCGCGCATACTAAGTACCGCACATTGTTTACTTTGGCCACGCCATTTGAATTTACATTTTGTAAAGGTTGATTGTCACCCTGACAATGGGTTAGCGGGCAATTTTACGAACTGCTACCGTTTATGTCTTATTTTACGGGAGAACAGTTTTTTTTTTTTTAATATATAGTTCAGAGCTTGTCAAACTCGCAAATAATAATCAAAGAGTTTGCCACCGGAATTTTCACGGGAACCAATATATTGAATTAGTGTTTTATATTGCCAATTTCTCAAATGATTTGTTAAGAAACAGATTACTTAACTGTTAGTTAGTCAGTAACATAACAATATTCGTAATAACATTATCAGTGCTTACAACTAACTTGCGCTCTAAACATACTATCATCCAGTTAGTACTGTACAACTTTGTCCAGAGCTCGGACTAGTGTGCAAATTGTGCAGCGGGTGGAATGCATTGAAGCTGGGACGCTTACATCTAAGCAGTACACCAACAACTGTGAGTTGGGGAACAATAAGACGTATTTTTCTACTGTCACAATTATTTGATTATTGCAAGTCTTAGGGATCGACATAGAATAGCTTCGATGGCAAAATAAGCTTTTTATCCACTCAAGAGATAGCGAGGTTCGACGTTGAAATAATGAATGAAAAAAGTACTCTGTTTGTAGACACATTTAGTGAATATTTCATAAGCTTCGTTTTTATTATAATATATTATTATTAATTATAAATCTACTATCTATAGTAAATCAGTTACGTATTATTAATAATTAACATAAATAAAACCATCATTAACTCGAATTATTCATTAATAAATGTTATTAGTTATTTGTATGACGCAAGCATCGAACCTTTCAACAGAGACCTCAAGTGTAAGAGCTGGGCGCTAGTCTTTGAGACCGGGAAACCGGTTATGTTCGCTGAAATAGAAATGTGTATATAATATAACAAACACAATACAGGGTGTTACAATACATAAAATAATTATATACATTTTATGTTGATTTCATTTATGATAAGTAAGAAGACGTACGTGTTAGATAGGACTAAAATGGTAATTAATGGTTACTTAATTAAAGGAATTGACTATTACATTCAATTTAAAATTTTAATATGAAAATAGGATAGTAAATGTATTAATAAAAATTACACATAATATTTCATTTAGTATATTCCTGTGGCGTAAACCTCAATCACGGCATTCCCACATTGTAACAGATTAAAAAAAATACGACTGGTGGCTTAAAGCCGGTAAGCCTAAAATCTTCGTTTAACGAGGTCTAATCGACCCGCTAACACGCCGCCATTAGTAGTCATCGGAAGGTTGGTTCAAAATGACCGCTCACAAAACACGAAGCCGATCACTTTCTGGACAGTGGGACTCTTTATACTAAATTACACGCTCATCCACTAAACGAGGGTGATAATTTTGTGTCTATGAGTATGCAAAAGTTGTACCCACTATGCATAGTTAAGTTTTCGACAGTGGATAGCTCACTATATATGGTCGTATTTCATGGATCATGTATGTTTCAAGACATTGCAAGTTCTTCTTTTAAATCTGTCAGCAATAAAATCGGTAATGTATGAGTAGAATAGTAAACATTCTAATGCAATGTAATAATATGCATTCAACTAAAATGTACAGTCATGGCGAGCGAAGCGCACGTAACAGTAATATCACGTAGAACACTAATGTCCGAGCTGCAGGTACAGGCGTCAGATGTACGATGTACCACACATATATCATGGTGTTCAGCGGCACCTGAGCTATATACTCAAACACTCTGAATATTCCAGGTCTCATAGAACAGAGGGCAATCCTATATAACTGTTTCGGTAAAAATACTATGCCGCTGTAACATTTTGTATGTGAAAAAGAAAATAACGCGCGGAATTTGCGACAGGTGCGAAATACACGCGCGGAAACTGTGATAGCGAGGTTTAGATGCTTTTATGTTATAAAACGTTTTTTTAATCAATCATGGAACTATTTTTATAGTCATTGTATGGAAG
This sequence comes from Pyrrhia umbra, assembly GCA_963891755.1. Taxonomy (NCBI): domain Eukaryota; kingdom Metazoa; phylum Arthropoda; class Insecta; order Lepidoptera; family Noctuidae; genus Pyrrhia; species Pyrrhia umbra. The sequence goes on along the minus strand of OY982937.1, from coordinate 333,440 downwards.
GGTTATGGTATTGTATTTTTTGTGAAGATCGTAGAACGTACCGTTCAGTTGTTTTTGCCTTTTCACCTGGAAAAAGGCTTCTCTGACCTCTCTGTATGTGTATGTTAGAATTATAACATACACGGAACGTGCCTCAGAAAGCCCGTTTCAGGAACTTTAAAATCAGTTACCAAAGCACTACATGCTAACAAAATGTTCCATACAACATAAAGACAAAACAAACTCTGTTCCGTCTGTCCTCACAAACGTAATTGGTTACGTACGATGTTTATATACATCGTCCAAACAATTCCCTTTGACAACACAACAACATTAAGAAATAAAAAGTTGACTCAGACGAAATTTTGTTACAACACCAATTACTGAGTAAAAAATGTACCTCAGAGTAACATCAAAGGAGCCTCCCCCGTACCGCTGTTAGAGCATTTGCTTAATTAAGTTAAATTAATGAATAATTGGGACTTTATTAGTTTGCAAGTGATCAGATGACTGAAAGGCGAACAATGGCTAATACATAAACGGAAAATTATTGTAGCAGTCTTGTTAACTAGAACCTAATGCTAAGATAATAGTTATATTTTTTTAAATAAATACAAATGTATCATACCGTTCAAAAGGCGATCAACAAAACCGGCCAAATATTTGATATCAGTAACAACCCTAATAACCCTTAACTTCAAGTGTATCGGCACGCCAGGCCGAACACTCGCCGAGTGCCGAAAGCCGAGGGATTGTTAAAAGCTCGCGCTGTGGTTTAATTAGCGAATCACAATTAGTGATACCGCCCTTTTAGTTAATTAAACCCTTAGAAAAGGCCGCTTGATTGGGAAAGTACACGTCCACTTTATGTTTGATTAGGCGTAAGGAAAGCTATAAAAATAATGGAGCCTTTTAAAGTAATTAAAAATTAAACATTGACGAGAGGATCTGGGTACCTACTTTTCTCGAAATTTAGAACACGCAACCAGCTCGTTTAAAGGGAACGGGAGGTTTTCCATACTCTCTTATGTCACTAAGGTTACAGGACAATTTAGTCCAGCGGTGAGACATTAGACATAATAATAATATCAAAAAAAGCTATTGGGCATGCAAAATGTTACACTTTAAACTGGATAACTTTAAACGGGTTGCAGAAATTCGTAATCTATGTATAAATATGTACTTGTCCTGACTGACTGACTTATTAATTTATCAACGCAGAGCCAATAGACAAGAAATTTTACTTTTGAGGTCTTATATTGTTATAAACATCCAGTAAAAAATTAATTAATGAAACGTTCACTCTTCGACTTTAAAAGTGACACTGCAACGCATAACCACTCCTGCAGGTCTCACTTGAGCACGGCGAGCAGTAAAATGACAAAATAAAGAAGAAACACGCCGACAAAGAGATCCTATCTTCTTTTATTAACTGTTTCCTACACTAACTATAAACTTGAAAACATATAACCTTGTATTACTCTGAAGCAACAAAGCCATTTTAATTTAAATCAACTGCAAAAAGGGTAGGTGTTAAAAAAGACAGCGGAACGAACAAGTTAATTAGTTCCGAGGAGGGAGGGGGGTGTAACACAGGGTTGCAGACGACATTAAAATTGGAGACCCCCTTACGAACTGTGAATCCCTAATTTCGGTGATTGCATGCAAAAAATACGGAGGAAGAAATAAAAAGATGTTTATTGTACGGAATGATAATTTGAGTTCCCTTTACCTAACGATAAAAGAAAGGTTTCCGCAAAAGTGAACCCGCGATAAATATAATGGACTTTTACCAACGCAGAAGAATTTTGAAATGATCGTCAGAGGTTTCAAGCAGATTTTGCTTCTATACCAACATATTATATGAAGTAAATAACTGACAACAAACTGTGTTTATGTGTTGTTTTATCAATAAAGGTTTCTTCCTGCCAAGTAAAGGCTGGCTGATATGTGCGTATTCAATAATGTATATTATTCCACATATTAAACCAAAAGTTTGAAAGAAATGTCTAGACCACTAAGTAAGGTACAGTTAATCACATCTGTCACAGCTGTCAGTACTCAGCAGGATTATTAAGGATTCATAATTTGAGTGTTAATCTTAGAGCTGACTCGCAGTAATATATCTTCGTAGTGGGGGTAATTTATGTTCGGCGCGACAAGTAGCGACGTCTTGAACAGTATTACATATGTAGGGGATGGTTCGGCTTGATGGACTTTTGGAATAGCACTCATATTTTTGATGTAATGTTGTGGCGTAGTTTGTGGTCTAAGAGACCATAGTCGGATAATTACATATTATAGTGAGATTTTGTAAGGTCAGTTGATGAGCGTGATTTTTATAAGCATGTTAGGATGGGAACTGATGTATAAATAATATACATATATATACAGGAAAAGTGTATCTTTATAGAAACTGTTTTACATTTCAACATAACATTACATAAATACGATGTCCAGTTGGTGTAGCGTTTAAATACGCTACTACTGTATCTTTGGAATTTCCATCAAAACTCAGTATCATCCCAGAGGCTGTATTTGTACCCTGTTGTTGGCAATAGGTTCACCCACCATTACAATAATTGGCGAAATTTGAGTGTACATGGGTTTCGCCCACCTGAGTCTACTTAACCCTTCGAGGTAACACGCGTGAATTCCTTTTAATAATAACAAAAATATCAATTTGAAACCTCTGGGTTTGAATACCTGTCATACATCAATTTAAAACAACACCCAAACCATCATATCAACGTAAAATCCATTCGTATATAAAACAAAATAGTGAAAAATAAAATTCACTGCATCCAACAACAAGTTTATAGGAAAAAGTGAATTAAATGACATAGCAAATGACACGTATATCGCTCGGGCTGGCAGTTCAATCTCGGCTGAGGTATTATTTACGACGCGGCCCGGCAAATGCGCTTGCTATTTATTATTTATACCACAATTATTGTGCGCGTTCCGTTTCACGCGGATGCCTTAAAATATCGAACTTAAGTTTTGCAGATTTTGTATTCGGCTAAGTGATGGCGAGTTATTAGTTATTATAGTTACCGGCAGTAAAATAAGCGGGTTCATCATTCCACTATTGAGCAAAACCGTACCTAATTCATCACTTCCAGTGTTAGGACTCGTACTAGTCGGATCTTCTATCGGGTTTCAGTTGTTGTTCCAAGCAACCAGGAGTTGTGTTGATCTATATGCCTACTAGTAGGTACAAAGAGGTAGTATACTACTAGTAGGTACAAAGAGTAGTAACCATCGCTGTCTTACTTGATAATCCTTAAAAATTAAGGATCGCCTACTTTGATCTCGTATTTGTGTTCAAAATAATCAGGGTATTAAATACAAATGTTTCACTAAAATAAGTAAAAACACATACAACTTTATTTTAAAGGCACCCTCACGCACGTATAGTTCCACATCCCGACAATAGTGACAAATGAACTCACGATACGTGTTACACTGCAGTGCAAAATAATTTGTATGCGCGAACGCTCCGATGGATTTTAAATCCGAATCGGCGAATCTCTCATTTATATCGCGAATGTCTGCGTTCGATGGCATTGGACAGCTTATTACGACGCCAATTAATCGAGGGCTCGGCACTGAATTGGCACTGGCAATCGATGGCAATCGCTGGCAATAGCTTTTAGCAGTCCCAGATTAGTTGTCCTGTGAAATATTTGCCATTTGAAAACATAGGACAGTTTTGGGTTTAGTGTTTTGCTAGAAGCAAATCGTGTACTTTATAAAACTTTGTGACTTATTAAATCCAGACGAAAACTATTTTCCTTTCAACCTCATCAAAAGCTTGGGTAAAATATTAAGGCTAATGGATTTCTTGCCTAATAACAAATTTTCCACAATTCTTCACCCTCTCAAAGTAGCCGGCGTTCTATTAATAGCCCTTTAATGTGAGACCCAAATTGTCAGCTACGCTGTACACTGTACAGGCTGCTCCCTATTTTATTTATAATATCTAGCAGGAGCACCTTGGGCAAGACTCAGTAACCACACACACAACACCGCATGAAAGATAAATATTACCTCGGACAACTTCCAATATTTACTCCAACGGTTGGACTGGAAACACAGTAATTATAATTCAATAACAATGATTAAACAGCCTGTACGCCGCCATCCGCCGTAAACCTCAGTTAACAATAATAAACCTGTTTAAATGGAGATCGAAAAATCGGCCGGCGTCGGGTGAGCTCGGGGCTAGTCGGAAATGTAAAGGTTGGAAAGGGGACGACGCCATTTCCAGCGGTATTGTAAAACTCGATAGTAACTACGTCTGAATTTTACTTTGAAGATGAAAAATGATTTGTTTGGGTGTTGGGAAATACTAAATCCTATTTTATTTTTTTAAAAATGTGTGTCTTTTCATTTAATTTGTTACTATTGCGTTAAGAAAATAGTATAGTGTAAATATAACGATAAATGTAAAGGTACCTCAACTAAGTAAATGTACAGCTAAATAAACTACACGTCAAAGTAAAGCACGAGCCGTCCGGGGCATTGGCCGCCAAAGCCCGGGATTTCCTATCCCCCGGGGCCCGAGGCGATGCCCAGGCTCACGTTTTTGTTAAAAACCTAACAAAACAGAGCCGCTCCCGCCAATCTGTTTGGTCCAATTTATTACACCACTGTTTACCTGTTTAAATACACTTATATGTGTAAATACAACAAAAACACAATTGATAGGCGCCAATGTGTGTCTAATTCTGAAATGAGTTAGACGATCTGCTTAAAATATTTCTATATAAAAAGTTCAACCGTCAAGCAGATACCGTAACATCCACATGACGGTCCGTGCACAGATAACATTTGACCGCACTACATTTGTCAATCCCGCCAACCCAGGCTGGCAACACCGGTCATGACGTCACAGCTCCTGAACGCCGCTTCATTATTCATGGGACTTCTTTGGGATTATTTTTGTGTGTCCCATTTTTTTCGGCCGGTATTGTATTTTTACTTTATAAATAAAATATAATTTGTGTGTCGTTTACGAATTCATAGCATTTTTATTTGCCTTTAGCGAAAAAATATTGTTAGGTTTGTTACTTTCTTTGATCGTCGCTCTTGTAAAGGGAATATTACGGGACAGTGGATCAGGGAAACGTAAAACGTAACTCATTTGGTTGCTTGGACCGTGTTGTCGGGCTGGGCATGAGTGTAGGCTTGTATTGTTATGAATTGTGGAAATAACGTGACGTAATGACGATAGAATTTTAGTGTACACTGGATTTGATAAAAAAATATGCAATTTCACTCTAGTCAGTGAACATTAGCACTCGTTACAGTCTAAAAATTGAAAAAAAAAACAACAATTAACGGTACTTGCATCTCCACAAACACTTTAAAGTGTCAGTCTACCTCAGTGATCTAATAACATACACAATAACAAGCTTGTTCTTCACTCACTAATAAGTTCTAGAAAGATAATCCGGACAGTTTCCCTGATTGTAATAATTATACCGAATTAGTACTTACGAAGTCATAAATAAATAAATCTAATTGAATGATGTTCAGTCGGACTTCGTTAAACTCCTTCTAGATTTATTTTCATTCTGTTTCCGAAATTAATTGTTTTTCTAGGCTATCTGTCAATAGCTTAAGTTGTTTGACAACCCACTCCATCTAAGTAGAGATTTATAAAATAAAGGCGATTTAAAATAGTCCATCTCCAAATCCAATTACTTACTATTTTAGATCAAAGTTCCACGAATATAACAGCACCTACTAGAATACTCTTTGATCTAGTTTAATTAAAAATCTCATTCTCAATTCTAAAATAAAAGCGCAAAAATAATGCAGACGAAAGAATTCACAAATTAATTAGAAATCCATGTCCATAAAGTGTACTACATAAATAAGCGTCAACATGACTGTTTATTTTTATTGGTTTGAGGTAAACAAGAAAGAGATAATTCTACAGAGGCATCAAAGATTTTCTATTTTCTATATGAAAGCTAAAGTACAATGAAAGGGCAGGTCATAATATTTTTAGTACAGTCCGATGTGTTAGTTGCCATCCCATAGCAAGTTGTGTACCATTGTCACGCTTAATTTTCTCCAAATAACGATAGTTGAAGTTTATGAGTATGACTGTTGTAGATAATACAAAAGAAGATACGATTAAAAAACTTTCATAAACAGAATAAATAAAGCAACATTCTTCTGAATGCTTTAAGGATATATTGTATGTGCACATAACTCGAGCGACGCCGCACGCAACGCGACGACACTAGTCAATACTAGTACTATTTATTTGTGATTATCAAATATTCCTCCTCACCTATCTAAGTTGCAAACGATTTAATAATAATGATGAGCTTATTAATGGACAAAGTGTGACGATACAACGTTTTAGAAAATCTTAATATCTCTATAGTACAAGAAAAAATCTCAAATTCAACACGTTACAATGGAATAAATTGTCGAATCACAAAAGCTCTCTAATGAGTTAAGCTCACACGTCGCGCCCGTTCAGATTGTCGTCGAGTTATTTTATCTCAATTGAATCCCTGCTCGCCTGACTTGCTTATTGATTTTACGTGTTTTTGCGGCTCTGGGACTTTGTAGAAAAGGTCCCAAATTCTATGCGAAAAACTTGATTTATTTCTATATAATACCAGTGTCAAAAGATCGTCAATATATTGATTATTCATGTGTAAATGTGAGTGATGGATTTTTCTTGATCCTTATCTTTTTTAGTATGAATTTAAAGTCATATAGTATAAAGTTTTATAGTGTTTAGTACGCTTTGATTAGAATGAATGTTACTAGCGAGATGACGGCAGATAGAAGAGTATGGAAGAAGAAAACATGCTGCGCCGACCCCAAATAAAATTGGGATAAGGGCAGGAGGATGATGATGAGTGTTTAGTACGCTTTTTACCTTTATTTTAGTGCAGTTTAAACAGAGTTCTCTAATAGATATTAAACAGAACTTCACATAATGATCGTAGCAGATCACGTTCACTAGTAATACCTTTGTGAAAAATTAGCGATTTTGTAACATATTTATAAAAAAATAAATTTATCACCTTTTGTTGAGTTTCAATAGAATAAAATCGAATCAATCACTGAATGATTAATGCCGAATTGGCGGCATATTAGCCCAGCTAATGCATCGGCCAATCAATCAGCGGAGCGTCGAGCGCGATTGATTCGCCGTACATGTCCCGCACAACGAACCAATCAGCGAGCTGCGGTGACCATGTGCGACAGTAATGTTGCGACAGTTTTATTTTCAATATTATCACTAAAAAGCCCGACGTTGATGTGAGTATTTTTTAATTGAAAAGTGTCGTTTCGTAGACAAAATTCATACGCGTTATGATTTTTTTCTACGAAACGACGATGATATAAATTGTGTTTTATAGCTTTCATTAATGTTGCTAGAATGAAATACCTGGACATCGATTTTTGTATCCGAAAAAAAAATTTAAGTAATTTTACAAAATATTAAAATGTAAGCAAGTAACAAATAATGTAGGTAAGTAATATAATATTGTAAAAATATACACTTTCACAATCGCATGGTGACCCTAACGGGTACAATTCAATTTGTCAGCTGTGCACGTCTTGTGAGATTGCGGTGAGGGCGAGGCGGAGGCGAAGCGAGCCAGCAATGAACTCTGACAGATACCTACTGACGTAATGGGCTCACATTCATTTGGGAAAATAAAAACGACCATCTGTTATTGCTTCGTAAGCATTTGTAGGAGCACGGTAACATATTGCATTTATTAACACGATGTTGTTCAATTTGTTACGCAAATTGTTGTCCATTTTGTTTTTTTTTTTTCGATATTATTCAACATTCAGATCGTAATATCAATACTGGATATAAATACACGAGCATCTAGTCTAAAGGCTGAACTCAATGAATTTTTTAAACTTTTTCGCGTTTAAACTTAGCACTCGTTTCATACATGGCACTTTAAACCACATACGTTTGCTCATTTCACATTTTGTACAATTTGAATTATATCGTATTACGCTCGACTGAGGTCACACTAAAGTGTAGAAATCTAAATGATAACCACAGCAGAGAGCCACTCTGTAATTAAACCAGTTTGTTCCGGCTACAACTGGTACAGAGCGGCTCGAACTGGTTTTTTGCAACACTCTGTGACACTGTTGCACTATGTTCGCACTTTTTACCCCAAACTGACTGTACCTATGTTATTCAAATTGTGACTGGCATTATTTTATTGTTATACTAGCTGTGTCCCGCGGTTTCACCCGCATCCTGAACGAACTACTTAACGCACCAGGATAAAATGTAGCCTATAACCATCTCCAGGTTCATATCTATCTTCATACCATCCAAATTGGTTCAGCCGTTTTACCGTGAGAGCGTAACAAACAAGCGTTCATAATATTAGTTAGGATTTTATAAGGTAGATAAGTACATAAAAGATAAAGCTTATGCTCTAAAAGTAGAAATGTATACAGCAAGAATGTAGTCCAGATAAAATTCTCGGGAGCAATACATACTGTCAATACTCGACAAATCATATTTGAGAATTGGGAGCTCTTATTGCTCTGTATCAGTAACGAAATAACTACTACGGGACAAATATCAGATGTTTCTGTTGAAAGTTTGTCGTTTTATTTATCTTAGTACCTCCCGATACACGGGCTGTGCTGGAGAAACCTATGTTATTTCTTATTTTTATACATAGTGGCAAAAGTATATTTATTTAACATTATTGGGTGCAGAATCTCCCGGGAGACATATTGGTAAGCCGTCAGTCACAACCGCGCTGTAACTAGTTGATGAAAAATAGAGGCTAAGCTGTTTATTAAATTTTCTGCCTTTTGCGAAACATTGAAAAATAACATTAAATAACCACGTAAAAAAATACGGGACCAATCTATGAAACTTATTGTGTTCATAACATAGGTATGTATATAACTGAAAAATTGTATGTAGGTACATTTGTTTCCTAAAAGCTACAACAGCAATAATACTCAGAAAACATTTAATCTGAAAGAACATAACTGCCCTCGATTAGATTCAATTTAAGTTTCAAACTATCTAAAGTGAGTAACCAGCACAAAAGGTGTTTTAGTAACACAAACCACATGTTTTCGCTAATGTCACGCAGTCAATGGGGACACAAAGACACGTAAGTGGGCAGAGGGGCGACGGCTTGTGGAGAGTGATGGATGACCAGCGGGGAGCACGCAGCAGCAGCGCTTAGTGACGTCACGAGGCGGCCACTCTTTACTCGTTACATTACATAGAACATTCCATATGTTCTGGATATTTGTTCACAAAGAAGTTTTGTTTTTGTTTCGAAAGAGATCGGTTTTTTGGAATTTATTTTTCAAATTAGTATTTTTCTTCAACTTCATTAAAATTCACACAGAAATTGTTGGGCAAGTATTATTTGTGTTTTAGTTTTAGTACAGAGTATTTATAGAAACTGGAATTTGAAAACATAGGAACCACTATTAGCAAACAATAGCACACACTCGCGTTTGAGAGCACAAAGTGATTATAATCCGCGCTAACATGCTAATAACTTTACGTTCCGTTTCACTGCGGCTCGTGATAATACGACAAAAGCTAAGTACTTGCCTATTCCCGGTTAAATTCCATTCATTACTAATTTGGGCGTGTCTTTTACAACACCGAAATTTCGAATTTTGCTAACGCTTTGATAGAATAATTGCCTCCGACCACAAAATCCTATTAAGCTATTAGTGTTGTAAATCGGAATATATATTGTGGGGTTTTCTGTTTTTCACTGCTTGCCTTTCTCTTTCTTAGCATAAACTAGTTTATGAGCTGACACTAACAAAACAACTGTCATATGGCAAAAAAACATAATTGTTTAAAAAAATATTTTAAGTCTGTGTCAATGGAGTTTCTTGCCGGTTCTTCTCCATAAGACCCACTCCTTGGAACCGTGCAACTAACTTGACGTTTCATAAGTGCCTGCAAAGACCTATTTGAAATAAAAACATTTGAATTTTGAATTTTGAATTTTGAATTTTGAATGGCGTATTTTGAAGTAAGAGGATGGTCTTATTTTGATTAACCTAATAATTTGTTTTATGAAACTTTTGTGTTTATAATTATCTCAGTGTCAGTTCCATCATTCCATGACACAACAGCAATTCGTGAATTTTCGGGAACAGTCGGGGTCGCTCGGCTGCGGCGGGCTCGCCTGCCGGCAATCGAGCGGTGATGCGGAAGACTCGCTTGAAGAATACTCTTTTGATGTCAAAGCAGCTTACTCGAGGGGAGTTTTTGTAGTATTTCAGTTATTTATTGAAGATATTATTATGTCCTGTTGTTCTGATTATCTGATTTACGACAGCATTGCTTAAGATTTGATGGAAAAGAAACATATTTTGAGAGATATTCTTAGAAGTAGGTACGTGTGTTATTCACACCAATCGAAGAAATTTCCTTTGATAGAAGAAAATCGCGAAATGTAGATGTTCTTACAAGTGGTTCCTCCTTGGGAATACAGACATGATCTTATGTTATATTTACAATTACAAGTTTAATATTATAAATAATAAGTCATCGTTATCATCAATGTGGAACACCATGCTTCCCTCACAATAGACCGCTAGATAGCTCGCATATCATACAATAGTATTCCCAGGTACGTTTTAAATTCAAGAAGCTGTAAACTGTACCTCGAGACTTGTTTATCGGTGATAAAGATGTCTTGAAGCACACTTAGCGGGCATTTTTTTATTTCTATAAATGTGCTCCTGTGTTTGCCGAGACAGGTTAATATATACTTATTCCAGTTGTTAAAAAAATCCCCAATTAACCTTACATACGTAGAAGATCTCGCTAAACAGAACAATACTGCTTATCACTTTGCGGCTTAATAGCGTAACTTTTATATTATAGGTTACTTGTTATACTTATAATTTCATACCTCAAGGACTTCTTGAAGACCTTACAGTTTTATTTGTTAAGTTAGCGTGAGAAAATATAACTTGGAAGTAATTTGTGTAAGTAGACAGCCACTCTTGGGACCAGAGCCAGGTTTTTTCGTAATTTAAGCTCCATATTGTAATTTACTGTAATTATTTTAACTTACATAATCGTGTTTTTATGAAAATAAAGGCTGCTATGTTTTCAGAAAAAAGTATACAATTATTGATAGAGATATTTTTACTGCCTAAACAAAACCGAGGGATGAGCAAAACATAGTGGTTCGTTAGTTTTTTTCAGCTCTCAGGTACCGCTTCAAACCAGTTAATAGCACATTACATTCACCACTTTCGGTTTTTAAAAACTAATATTTCTTGTGTGTACCTATTAGACTAATACCTTGTACCACGAGCTTCATTAAGGCGGCGATATACGACTTTGGCCCTTTTAAAGCTAATGAATACGCTTTAACGACTTGCTTTCATGATTTGAAAAGTATATATACTAAACTAGAGCATATGCTTGATAATTTTGTATAACGTTTTTTTTAATTATGTATTTATAACATTGTATAAAAAAATCATGAAGTTAGGTCTAACGCACAAGAAAAACTGAGTTATACATAGAATTTATCAAGCGGATTTTAATGAAACCTGTACCATTTTATAGAAAAGTTAATTATCTGTCTTTTTGTATACGTATATTTTTTTTAAATCGTACATTTACGTCAATTTTTGTGCTTTTGTCAAAACGTTGAGTTGAAATTACGGAGGGGCTCCACCGGGCGACGGGGGCAGTACGTCCGTGACCACTGTCACGGGTAGACGCTGTCACTCAGAGCGAGCACATTACGATGTAAATAAATTATTATATTTGTGATAAGATGACTGGTGAATTATAATTATTACATTGAAAAGGCACTACATGCGGATAAAATATTTTTTTGATGTGAATAACGTGTTTTCAAACCAAATCATCCATAATCTGTCATAATCTAAAATGTGTGTATCTAAATTTGGCAGGACAAATATATTTTGTTATTGACTTACTAAATAATTAAATGTACTTTAGGATTTAAATATGTATTTGTTTTAATACATTGCGTATTCAAAACGAGAATATTGAAAGGTATTCAAATTAATTAATTAATTAATTTAAATTTTACATGTAGGTCGGAGATAATCGTCAAAATTAAAATTCTTTCATGTTATGTTACAATATTTCCTAATAGTTTGGAATTTATAGAAATAGTAGCTATAAGTCAGGGCATGGGATGTTATCTTAGAACAAAACTTGGTTTGTAAATAAAACGGTTTATCTATGGGTAACAAGGTGGCGCTATTCTAAATTATTACCAATGAAAATATTTTTCTAAACACGTGAATTTGGGTTCGAGTTTCTTTGCTACGAGACGAATTTGAAAAAAAATGCTGAATATGATAAAAAAATAAGCTTACGCTATTAAAAGAGTATTGTATAAATGTAAAATTGTAAAATGTATTGTATTGTCTGACTATTTTAGCTAGACCATTTTCCTATTTTGGATTGGTTACATTAGTTTTATTTTTAGGGTTCCGTAGTCCGACAAGGAACCCTTATAGTTTCGCAATGTCCGTCTGTCTGTCTGTTCGCGGCATAGCTCAGAGGCTCTTGGTACTAGAAAGCTGAAATTTAGTATAGATATGTGTATTGATCACGCCGAAAAAGTGGTAAAAATGAATAAAAAAAAAAAAATAGTGGAGCTCCCGAACACGTGAAATGAGGATGAATATTTTTTTTTTGTTGCGTAACCCTTCATGTAGGGTATCGTTAGATAGGTCTTTCAAAAATAAAAAAAAAACTAACTTTCGAAAACTATCACGGCTAAGTGGACTTCACTTCTTCTTCTACATAGCAACCATTTTCGAAGTTTAGTAAAAACGCCAAGTAAGCAGTCACATATGATATACATATTAATCTATTAGTCAAGGTATCTAATGTGGGATAATATTATATACACACAACCTAAAAGATAAGACGAAGCATAGTGTTTTAGAAATGAAGGTCCTACTTTACTATGCCACTCTTATGTTTTATTTTCAACACCAAATAGTATCCGACAGAACGTCGATTTTTGGCTAGGCCTAAGCCGATTAATAGGCAATCGCTTAATTCTTTGGCTAAAGCCCTGATAAATAAAAAGGACTTGATCTTCTTTAATTTTTAGTCCAGAAGTCAAAGACAGAAGAACTGAAAATGAAAAAAGAAGATATATTCAAATAGTATATTTAAGGTTCCGAACCAAAATAGTAAAAAGTAACCCTTATGGGATGCGACATTCTCTGTCTGTCTGTCAGAGCTGATAATTACTTCAGGAATAACTAACCTTATCGATTTGGAATAATTGCTGAAATATATCGCAAATGGATAAAGTAGAAAAATACTACCTATTACTTTCGAGGAAAAATGGGAATTAAAATTGTTTTCTTCGACATCTTTTGGTATACGAATTAAATTTAAAAAAAACTCTCCGTAGTTTGTAAAACAAACATTCTGAAATAATTAGACTTCCGTACATTTTTCTCTTAAATGCTTTTCTTAATATGGTATTTCGACCATTTTCCAATTCCAAGGTTATGTTTGAATTTCGATGAATTGTCATAAGAAAATTAAATAAAAATTGAGCTACTGCATGTCAATTTAATAAGCTTTTTATAAAAAAATCTGTCAATTTTTGCAGTGAGTTTTTCTGATAAAATATATTATAAAAAACCTTATATTAGTAATATAAGGTAAAAAGATAAAGATCAAAAATATTTAAATCGGTAATTATAAATGATTTCAAAGTCAAAAATCTATATTGCATCTTTCTAAAAGATTATCGAAATGCCATACAATGGTAGGATTTTTTTCCCATTACTTTATTTCTTCAATAATGCATGAAACCGTGGAAAAGGGTCGTACAAATTTGGTGCTTGAAAATGTAACAGCTAATTCTCATTCAGACAAAGTCTTTATCCGAATTTAGCACATTTATTTTTGCATTGATTTTTTGCTTTGCGGCACTTTCAAAATTGGGCCCAAAACGGGTGATATTCCATTGTTCATGATAGGTAAAAATTTAAAAATCCTGATCATAATCGAAATCTTTACTATCCCACTTTTGGGTATGACATAGACATGCATTACCATTAACTATCACGCTTTTTCAAGGTGGATTGGTGATTTCAGACCGTGTAGTCCAGGTTTCCTCACGATGTTTTCCTTCACCGTTAGTCAATGGTGTCTAAGTTATACTAAAAAAAGTGCATGTAAAACTTTGGAATAGTCAGATTCGTAATTTCCAGGTTTCGAAGTTCGAATCTGCATACTCATAAATGAGATGCAGGTGCCTTAGCAAAGAAGCCACAATGACTTTTTACTAATATGTTCGGTGTATCAACTTAATAATATGAATAAAACTACCTGCAGCTTATTTATAATATTAACATCATTTGTAATACAGTCTCACTCACTTTTAGGTCTTTAAACGTAATAGATTATTCAATTTCGGTTCTGTTGGTGTCAAAACTTAGGCCAATTTTAAGCTAAAGGTTTGGCCAAAGCTGATGCCAAAGGTTTGGTCGGACACTTTACAGATGGATCAGAAACGTCGGACTAATTAACTGGCTTCCAGGCTCTCCTTACAAAACTAATATGATTTTCCTATACAAGTGAAGATGAGCTGAAGTTATTTGAGAAGCATCAGTCGTAAAATGCAAATATGAAAAAAACTTGCGTGCATTTCTGTTAGAAGAGCTCAAAGTGGACACCAATATGGCCTAAAAATTAACTCCTATGGTGCGATCTTGTCTGTCTGTCTGTCACAGCGGATTAATTCATGAATGCTAGTTGTCAGAATTTTTTCTTGAAACTTGTAACAATTCAGATCGATAAACATGTTTTGCAGATTAAAGAAATTGAAAATATTTTTGCTTTTCTGGCAAACGAAGTATGCAGTGGGGGTTGGAAATTAAAAATTAGTGTTTCGAAGTATTACTCAGACAGATGTTATTTGTATTTCTATTTTTATATCTTAGACATGCATATCAAAATACAATATGCGACTGTCCTTAGAATCTCTACATAATATTATGGTCACCCGTCAAAGTTCTTCAAAATATAAAATGACAAGCGTGCGGTGTGCATTGCGGGGTCGCGGGGGGGAAGCTCAAGCTCCGCCCATTTGCTCAAGGTCATTGGCGGTAGTCGTCGTCTTAAATCTATATTGTACCATGCCAGCACTTTGGCAAAGAGAAAAATAACAATCGTAAATATAAAAATATTGTGTTTACATATCCAGTATGCCAGTTGTATACAAATAAATGCTGTTTTATAAAAGATGATTTCCTCGCTTAAAAACCAGAAAGGCGGCGACAATTTATCACTGGCCCTCCCGGCGGACCGAGTGACGTCAGATTTACGGGCACCGCACAATACCTGGCCGCAGCCACTCATAACCCAGACAACGGCTGGTGAAATATTGCCAATATCCAGATATTGAGGGGGAGGGGGGGGGGTAATGTCTGCGGTTTGCTTGACTATTAGTGCACTGGTAACGTGGTTTATTACATTCATGCTGGATAATTGGAAAATCAAAGAATACTTTATTATTTATTTTAAGTAGATTGTAAATTGTTGGATTTCCTTTTCATATTAATGACATTACTTAGAACCACGAAAAACAAGAAGAAATAAATGTTTAATAGGAAAAATATTTTATAGCAGCGGATTCCTGCTAGGCTGAACTTCATCTATCTACTATTTAAGTAAATTGATAAATGGTTGTGCATGAATCTATTAGGTCAGTTTAAATTGTAAGTAGCTATCTAATCTAACTAACCACAGTTCATTTTTGTTTTATAATCAATGTCCTGAAGTATAAGTCATTTTGCAATCACAGCTGGCGAAATCTTAAATTAAAAATAGAATATATAAATATTTTTGGACAATTTCACACAGCGCCATCTAGCCCCAAAGTAAGCAATGCAAGCAAGCATGCTTGTGTTATGGGTGCTAGCTTAACGGATATACTACTTATATACTTTTTTTATATAAATACATAAATAAACAAATCATCACATTTAGAGCCAATGCCCATTGTCAGCACAAACACAGGCCGCTCTAATCTGGCTGGCACCGACTGCAGCAGTTCTGTTATCACTTAGCAAGTGATTACGAGTATAACCGAACGTAATTTAAAGTTTCTAATCGCTACAGCCGCTTTCTAGTTGACAACTTACATGTTCACTATCGACTTGTTACTTGTTGGTATGTCTGTACGTCACATCAGACGTGGTTATTTAACTTTGTACTTCATATATACGCTATTATTGATGGAAATCAAGATCTTATTCAAAGGGAGAGTTTATTCGAGGAAAAACACTACATTCCTTTTAGCTGTATTGCGACGTTTAATTTATCAATTAACGCAATGGGACGGTACACCATAAATTATCCTTTTAATTATATAGGTAACTCTTTAAATTCTTCTTCTTTCTCAATATTAATCAAACGAAAAATACTTTGTTGTTTATGTGCTCTATTATCTAGTTTAAAGCTCTACACAGAAACTACAAAAGATACAAATAGTTAACGTTAAAACAACTACTACTACTAGAAAATTAACCTGTTTCACCTTCCGCAGCTCATAATCCTATAAACATTTAATTTTATATATTTATATATCAGCTTAAACAAAATGCTCTTCGTAGGAAATCTTTCGTGTAATAAATTTCCATGAAAATGCATGAATAATGAAACGGGCGGGTAGGGCGACCATGGCGCGGACGTACATTGAAACTTTTATATTTATGCTAAGCGTATGCGTGCTACTTGTTTATCCTGTATACTGTATGATACGGTAATATATAAACGAGATAAGGTTTTCTTATTAAACCTAGTAAATCTTGATATTTTCAGGGATTAAATTAAATCATGAAGTTAAATCAGCTACAAAAATAACTTTTTTTTTTATTCAGAAACTCGGATAGGTTTAATATTGTGCCTCGTAACTTTCTAATTTTACGCAAACAAAAAGAAAGCCTAGAAAAAATGAAAAGAAATTAAAGTTTGGAAATTACTTTGTTTACCATATTGTATACCAGTATCAACGAAGCGAACAGCTTTTGGAAGCTTAGAGAAACCAGGAATATCCATCGATGTCCAAACAAATGGCGACCCAATAGCTAGAGCTAGATAATTATTCGTATAACAAGAATTAGTCGGTGTAAACCGGAGGGCTACATAAAAGGCTTCACTAACCGTCCTGGAGGCTATTATTCCGTTTTATTTCGTCGTCGAATTCACTTTTAAGGTTTTTTTTTATAATTGAATCCCCTTTTATACAACTTGTCAGTTTTTTAAACTGGAATTTTGTGTAATAAATGAAAAGAAAATATCTGTTGTTGTGTTCAGCCGACGAGCTGGCAACCCTTTTCGCCGGCGGCTGTGGCGAGAAATGGCCACACCGGGAGGTATTTTATGGAACGTGGACAAGGAATTACTCTGTTATGACTATTACCGAAACGCGAACCTTTTTTGTGGTTTTGTCATTTTGGATATTGTATAAAGTGGGGCAGACGAAAAAATAATGGGAATGTCATATTTTTGTCATAAAGCCTACCGTCTATTTATATAGACAATCTTAGTATAGGTACACCACAAGGCAGTGCCTAATGTTATCAAACAACGTCAATAAAAATATTAGTTTCCATTACCGGTTACTAGAGCTAGTGCTTACAATTCAATAACCTGAGACGCGCGGTGTTTGCACGAACCGATAAGCTCTCTCCGCAGTCTATTTACTTTCATTAAAGCGGGAAACTTAGATTTCAATTTAAGATTTACATCTAGGTTACACTGTTTGGTACCTATTAAAACTTAAGATCTTAACAATTCTACTTTAGAAAACTTCCTCCTAGTTTATTACTCCGATAACTCAATAAATAAGGTTTCAAATAACAATAATAAACCGAACGTTTTTTCTCGAAAATGTTGTTTTCCCGCGATGCGTGGCCGCCATCTTGTAAGTGTAGTCACGCGCTAGTGAGGGGACATGTCGACAATACGCCGCCAAATATTTCAAAGGATTATTCACATGGATTCGTTTTTATTGCGGTATTGTGTACTCTTCACGTGCTTCGCGCTTTTTAAGTTGTCGTGTTTGTTTTTATTTTTGAGCTATACCAGTAGCATCAATATTAGGAAACCAATTCTGATCTTGCCACCTCATAAAATATTTAGTGTGTACAAAATTCTTAAAAAGTTAAATGTGAGTATTCCGATAATAACTAATATTGCACGTCAAAGTGAATTCAAGTTACGAGCGACACCGCGTTCATTTATAAGTGCAGTAAAAACTTTAAATTGGACGTTATACGGCGGAAATATATAGGACGGAAGTGAACTAGTGTCGACTGTGTGCATGTGCACGGTGTATTGTGTGTGCTTCTAATTGGGATGCTGTTTGTTGGCAGTTATTTATTCTCGCGTTATTGTTGTTGAACACGGACCCTATTATTTATTATACACCCGAGTGTAAAATATGTAACACAAAAGTTACTTGTTCTGTAGAATTTCACAAATTGTTTTGGGAAAGTTAGCAAGCTCCCGTACATTTCTTTTGCTTCCATCTCAAGGGGTATTAAAAATTCAATGTCTATCATTTCAACAAGGAAAAGATTGTTTTAGATTTAATAGTCTTTATACATTTCGTGGCGCCGTTCCGCGAGCCGACACTCATTTCCAATTACCATCTTTAATAAGCTTTTTTCAATATTATTCTTTCGTCATTTTCTTCAATAACAATCCGAAATTTCATTCGAGTTAAAATTCAAAGTTAAAGCAAATCTGATACATCCTGACAAGGTGATCGAAATATTATGCATATAATTTAAACTTGACTTTTCAACTTTTTTGTTTTTTACAGACGACTCAGTTTTCACCCTATAATATTAAACTGTCACCTTTTATAATTTAAATCCCCGGGCGCTATTACAAAGTTCTGAAATAATTTAATTTGGCTGCCATCATCAATCTGTGGCGAAAAAATAATGATAATTGATCAAATTCCCGTGACGTGGCCTTCATCAATCACCCACGTTATCGTGCTCCTCTGGGCCCTATCCTGGGCCTGGGTATGTGGGACAACCAAATATACAGGGAGATGTATTGTGGCGATCAATATGTCCTTCTTTATAGGATGAATGATAATTATTAAACATCAATGGTTAACACGAAACCCTGATTTTTTTCAAATAGTTTTCAGAAGTTATTACCAACTAGTTAATTAAAATACTCACATACGCTCAAAATAATTTTGCACGTGATTTGTTTTAATTAAGTTTTGAAAACTTACGACATCGCCTCGGGTCAAGGTTGTCAAATGCAGTATTACCTGAAACAAATAACAAACAAATTAATGGTTGTCTACAGTAACTTTATCATGTATAAGTAATCAATAAACACAGGATTTATAGACGTATACTATCCCTTGTGAACAAAAAAATGATATGTAGGCCTCTGCTAAATGTTCTCCAAATGTTTTATAGAACATACTGACGTTACGTCACAAGAGCCGGCTACTTGTGTCCGTCCCGCGGCTTCCTCTAGATATGAATAGAAAGAAATATTGTTTCCTTTTGTGGTTTAAGTGCTCTCCGAGGGTTAACGATTTTATGCCAAACTTGAAACTGATATGTTATGTCAATCATGTAGTACAAGTTTTAGGATTCAAAAGTCAAAAGTCAAAATTTTTATTTCAAATAGGCCTTTGCAGGCTCTTATGAAAAGTCACACTAGTCGCACGGTTCCAAAGAGTAGGTCCTATGGAGAAGAACCGGCAAGAAACTCCATGGATACTCTTTTCAAAAAAGTAATGATGCTCACAATAACTCGGTTACATAATATAAGCTAAGAAAATTATATAATACAAGGTATGCTACTCAGTTATACAAACCAAAAACTGAAGAAAACAAAAAAAAAGACAAAGAAGTGCAAGATGAAAATGTACTCAAATGTCATATTATACGGCTGTTCAATAGTCGCCAGGGAAGCCACACATGCAGAAACAGGTTAGCGCCATACATCCCTATCGTCAACGTAGTCTTGGATTTTATAGTAAGCTTTTTTAATTAAAGTACTTTTGACAACGTTTTTAAATTTTTTATTCGTAAGATCAGTTACACATTTAGGTAGCTTGTTATAGAATCGGACACAATTCCCTAAAAACGATTTATTTGATTTAGTTAATCTAAATTTTGGGACTACTATTTTATGCTTATTCCTGGTATTTATGCTATGAATGTCACTTTTAACTCTAAACTGTTCCAAATTTTTACGAACAAACATTATATTTTCTAGTATGTAAAGACACGGCAACGTGAGTATATTAATTTCTTTAAATAATTCTCTGAGTGAATCGCGTGGACCCATATCGTAAATGGCACGAATTGCTCTTTTCTGAAGGATAAATATGGAATTTACGTCAGCCGCTGCCCCCCACAGTATTAGATTATTGTGTGTATAGTCAATCATGAAATAGCTTCTTGGACCTGGATGTATTTGAAATCTTACAAAAGGGACACTGACCTAGAACTTTTACTTCAAGGATCGTACATCTCACTAGGCTCAAATAGGCTAATATTGCTCAAGCAATAAACCCTTAATAAAACCTGCACGTCTGAACGTCTTCCATTGCACGCGCTAAATGAGAATGCGTACGTATGGTATGAGCGCGCGACGCATTGTATGTATACGACACGGCAAGAGACCGCTGTTGTTCCTACGTCTCGTGATGACTCTCTTTCGACACCGCGAGACAGTCAAGGGTTTGATGATACTTTGAAAAGACGCACAGAGATCGTTTAGAATCAGGATTAAAGACTACTGTCATTGTTCGTGTGTAATGTTAAAATTGTTGCTCTAATGGAAGCTACTAGTGGCTAAGTCGGTCTATGCCCCCTGCACAGTACATACTGTGGCAGATACCTTGCCATGCTTTTTATACCTATTAAGCATATTTTTCTTAGCATGTATCTACTATTGTAATATGTGTAACTAAACAGATGGTTTAAAGTCTAAAATCACCAAACCGTCTTCTTAGTTTCAGCGTTATATCTAGACAATATCACTGCTATGAGTGGAACAATAAATACGCCGATGATGATGACGATGAGCTTGCAGATTGGGTCGTGACTAAAGGACATACAAGTGTTACAAAATACGTGTTCCTTGTTGAACCAACATTTCCTCCCGGTTAAACGAGCACGGATGTCGAGGAACGAACCTCGACATGCAGTCGCTCAAAGCCTACAAACGAGCGGCTGAGTCACCGGCACGTGTTGGGACTCCGAGGGGAGAGAGAAGAGCGCGGGAGGCAAGCAGCCAACCACCACCTCCCCAATACCACTACCACAAGCACTCGCTTCTACTTGGGACCACCGCTAACACGCGCGCGACGACGCTTCTTAATTCCTTAAATTATACCAGTGCAAAATACAGTCCACTTTTATTTCTATCCGACCTCAACACGGATAATATAAAGCGATAAGAGTGTTTCCGCGATGAATCACCGCTGGCCGGCGGGGGGCGCTTTCGTAAATAATTACCCTCCAAACCCCGGCCGGTATCCGGGCAAAAATGCATTAATATTGCAAGCCCGGTGTGATGTATGGAATATTAGCCGGCTTTCAGATATTAACGTAAGAGAGAAATTATTTTGATGTGGGTGTGGTGCAGAATATGATGAACAAATGTATGTGGGTAGATTTCATTTATAGAAGTTACCTACATACAAAACAGCGCCCGGGGCATAGAAATCTATGTAGTATTTTTATTAAAAAACGAAGTTCTAACTAACATTCGATGAAAATAGTGCATTATCATCTAAAACTCCCGTATGTATTACTAAAGTTAAACATACATCTACCATAGTGGTATTTTGATTTGACCACGGAAACGACCTACAAGTTAAATTAAACTCCAGTCGTGTGATTCTCCACACAACTACACTACGCTAACACCGGACACGTTTGTTACAATGACAACTTTTAACAAAAAACATAAAAACAACCGGATCTGAAGACTTCGGCTCAGGCCAAATCCGAGGCCTCAGCCCAGCTGACGGCTCGAGATATGAGAATTTTCAACAAGCCGAAAACCGAAACTAACACCGGAAACGTATGTAACTATGATAGCCGTTACCGAAAAACATAATAACAACCGGATCTGAAGACTTCGGCTCAGGCCAAATCCGAGGCCTCAGCCCAGCTGACGGCTCGAGATATGAGAAATTTTCAACAAGCCGAAAACCGAAACTAACACCGGAAACGTATGTAACTATGATAGCCGTTACCGAAAAACATAATAACAACCGGATCTGAAGACTTCGGCTCAGGCCAAATCCTAGGCCTCAGGCCCAGCTGTGGCCTTCAGATATGAGAAATTTTCAACAAGCCGAAAACCGAAACTAACACCGGAAACGTATGTAACTATGATAGCCGTTACCGAAAAACATAATAACAACCGGATCTGAAGACTTCGGCTCAGGCCAAATCCGAGGCCTCAGCCCAGCTGACGGCTCGAGATATGAGAAATTTTCAACAAGCCGAAAACCGAAACTAACACCGGAAACGTATGTAACTATGATAGCCGTTACCGAAAAACATAATAACAACCGGATCTGAAGACTTCGGCTCAGGCCAAATCCGAGGCCTCAGCCCAGCTGACGGCTCGAGATATGAGAATTTTTCAACAAGCCGAAAACCGAAACTAACACCGGAAACGTATGTAACTATGATAGCCGTTACCGAAAAACATAATAACAACCGGATCTGAAGACTTCGGCTCAGGCCAAATCCGAGGCCTCAGCCCAGCTGACGGCTCGAGATATGAGAATTTTTCAACAAGCCGAAAACCGAAACTAACACCGGAAACGTATGTAACTATGATAGCCGTTACCGAAAAACATAATAACAACCGGATCTGAAGACTTCGGCTCAGGCCAGATCCGAGGCCTCAGCCCAGCTGACGGCTCGAGATATGAGAAATTTTCAACAAGCCGAAAACCGAAACTAACACCGGAAACGTATGTAACTATGATAGCCGTTACCGAAAAACATAATAACAACCGGATCTGAAGACTTCGGCTCAGGCCAAATCCTAGGCCTCAGGCCAAGCTGTGGCCTTCAGATATGAGAAATTTTCAACAAGCCGAAAACCGAAACTAACACCGGAAACGTATGTAACTATGATAGCCGTTACCGAAAAACATAATAACAACCGGATCTGAAGACTTCGGCTCAGGCCAAATCCGAGGCCTCAGCCCAGCTGACGGCTCGAGATATGAGAAATTTTCAACAAGCCGAAAACCGAAACTAACACCGGAAACGTATGTAACTATGATAGCCGTTACCGAAAAACATAATAACAACCGGATCTGAAGACTTCGGCTCAGGCCAAATCCTAGGCCTCAGGCCCAGCTGTGGCCTTCAGATATGAGAAATTTTCAACAAGCCGAAAACCGAAACTAACACCGGAAACGTATGTAACTATGATAGCCGTTACCGAAAAACATAATAACAACCGGATCT
Source organism: Pyrrhia umbra (assembly GCA_963891755.1). Lineage (NCBI taxonomy): Eukaryota > Metazoa > Arthropoda > Insecta > Lepidoptera > Noctuidae > Pyrrhia > Pyrrhia umbra. Next base: position 309,917 of record OY982937.1, on the reverse strand, counting down.
GAAGACTTCGGCTCAGGCCAAATCCGAGGCCTCAGCCCAGCTGACGGCTCGAGATATGAGAAATTTTCAACAAGCCGAAAACCGAAACTAACACCGGAAACGTATGTAACTATGATAGCCGTTACCGAAAAACATAATAACAACCGGATCTTAAGACTTCGGCTCAGGCCAAATCCTAGGCCTCAGGCCCAGCTGTGGCCTTCAGATATGAGAAATTTTCAACAAGCCGAAAACCGAAACTAACACCGGAAACGTATGTAACTATGATAGCCGTTACCGAAAAACATAATAACAACCGGATCTGAAGACTTCGGCTCAGGCCAAATCCTAGGCCTCAGGCCCAGCTGTGGCCTTCAGATATGAGAAATTTTCAACAAGCCGAAAACCGAAACTAACACCGGAAACGTATGTAACTATGATAGCCGTTACCGAAAAACATAATAACAACCGGATCTGAAGACTTCGGCTCAGGCCAGATCCGAGGCCTCAGCCCAGCTGACGGCTCGAGATATGAGAAATTTTCAACAAGCCGAAAACCGAAACTAACACCGGAAACGTATGTAACTATGATAGCCGTTACCGAAAAACATAATAACAACCGGATCTGAAGACTTCGGCTCAGGCCAAATCCTAGGCCTCAGGCCCAGCTGTGGCCTTCAGATATGAGAAATTTTCAACAAGCCGAAAACCGAAACTAACACCGGAAACGTATGTAACTATGATAGCCGTTACCGAAAAACATAATAACAACCGGATCTGAAGACTTCGGCTCAGGCCAAATCCTAGGCCTCAGGCCAAGCTGTGGCCTTCAGATATGAGAAATTTTCAACAAGCCGAAAACCGAAACTAACACCGGAAACGTATGTAACTATGATAGCCGTTACCGAAAAACATAATAACAACCGGATCTGAAGACTTCGGCTCAGGCCAAATCCGAGGCCTCAGCCCAGCTGACGGCTCGAGATATGAGAAATTTTCAACAAGCCGAAAACCGAAACTAACACCGGAAACGTATGTAACTATGATAGCCGTTACCGAAAAACATAATAACAACCGGATCTGAAGACTTCGGCTCAGGCCAGATCCGAGGCCTCAGCCCAGCTGACGGCTCGAGATATGAGAAATTTTCAACAAGCCGAAAACCGAAACTAACACCGGAAACGTATGTAACTATGATAGCCGTTACCGAAAAACATAATAACAACCGGATCTGAAGACTTCGGCTCAGGCCAAATCCGAGGCCTCAGCCCAGCTGACGGCTCGAGATATGAGAAATTTTCAACAAGCCGAAAACCGAAACTAACACCGGAAACGTATGTAACTATGATAGCCGTTACCGAAAAACATAATAACAACCGGATCTGAAGACTTCGGCTCAGGCCAAATCCGAGGCCTCAGCCCAGCTGACGGCTCGAGATATGAGAAATTTTCAACAAGCCGAAAACCGAAACTAACACCGGAAACGTATGTAACTATGATAGCCGTTACCGAAAAACATAATAACAACCGGATCTGAAGACTTCGGCTCAGGCCAAATCCTAGGCCTCAGGCCCAGCTGTGGCCTTCAGATATGAGAAATTTTCAACAAGCCGAAAACCGAAACTAACACCGGAAACGTATGTAACTATGATAGCCGTTACCGAAAAACATAATAACAACCGGATCTGAAGACTTCGGCTCAGGCCAAATCCGAGGCCTCAGCCCAGCTGACGGCTCGAGATATGAGAAATTTTCAACAAGCCGAAAACCGAAACTAACACCGGAAACGTATGTAACTATGATAGCCGTTACCGAAAAACATAATAACAACCGGATCTGAAGACTTCGGCTCAGGCCAAATCCTAGGCCTCAGGCCCAGCTGTGGCCTTCAGATATGAGAAATTTTCAACAAGCCGAAAACCGAAACTAACACCGGAAACGTATGTAACTATGATAGCCGTTACCGAAAAACATAATAACAACCGGATCTGAAGACTTCGGCTCAGGCCAAATCCTAGGCCTCAGGCCCAGCTGTGGCCTTCAGATATGAGAAATTTTCAACAAGCCGAAAACCGAAACTAACACCGGAAACGTATGTAACTATGATAGCCGTTACCGAAAAACATAATAACAACCGGATCTGAAGACTTCGGCTCAGGCCAGATCCGAGGCCTCAGCCCAGCTGACGGCTCGAGATATGAGAAATTTTCAACAAGCCGAAAACCGAAACTAACACCGGAAACGTATGTAACTATGATAGCCGTTACCGAAAAACATAATAACAACCGGATCTGAAGACTTCGGCTCAGGCCAAATCCTAGGCCTCAGGCCCAGCTGTGGCCTTCAGATATGAGAAATTTTCAACAAGCCGAAAACCGAAACTAACACCGGAAACGTATGTAACTATGATAGCCGTTACCGAAAAACATAATAACAACCGGATCTGAAGACTTCGGCTCAGGCCAAATCCTAGGCCTCAGGCCAAGCTGTGGCCTTCAGATATGAGAAATTTTCAACAAGCCGAAAACCGAAACTAACACCGGAAACGTATGTAACTATGATAGCCGTTACCGAAAAACATAATAACAACCGGATCTGAAGACTTCGGCTCAGGCCAAATCCGAGGCCTCAGCCCAGCTGACGGCTCGAGATATGAGAAATTTTCAACAAGCCGAAAACCGAAACTAACACCGGAAACGTATGTAACTATGATAGCCGTTACCGAAAAACATAATAACAACCGGATCTGAAGACTTCGGCTCAGGCCAGATCCGAGGCCTCAGCCCAGCTGACGGCTCGAGATATGAGAAATTTTCAACAAGCCGAAAACCGAAACTAACACCGGAAACGTATGTAACTATGATAGCCGTTACCGAAAAACATAATAACAACCGGATCTGAAGACTTCGGCTCAGGCCAAATCCTAGGCCTCAGGCCAAGCTGTGGCCTTCAGATATGAGAAATTTTCAACAAGCCGAAAACCGAAACTAACACCGGAAACGTATGTAACTATGATAGCCGTTACCGAAAAACATAATAACAACCGGATCTGAAGACTTCGGCTCAGGCCAAATCCGAGGCCTCAGCCCAGCTGACGGCTCGAGATATGAGAAATTTTCAACAAGCCGAAAACCGAAACTAACACCGGAAACGTATGTAACTATGATAGCCGTTACCGAAAAACATAATAACAACCGGATCTGAAGACTTCGGCTCAGGCCAAATCCTAGGCCTCAGGCCCAGCTGTGGCCTTCAGATATGAGAAATTTTCAACAAGCCGAAAACCGAAACTAACACCGGAAACGTATGTAACTATGATAGCCGTTACCGAAAAACATAATAACAACCGGATCTGAAGACTTCGGCTCAGGCCAAATCCGAGGCCTCAGCCCAGCTGACGGCTCGAGATATGAGAAATTTTCAACAAGCCGAAAACCGAAACTAACACCGGAAACGTATGTAACTATGATAGCCGTTACCGAAAAACATAATAACAACCGGATCTGAAGACTTCGGCTCAGGCCAAATCCTAGGCCTCAGGCCCAGCTGTGGCCTTCAGATATGAGAAATTTTCAACAAGCCGAAAACCGAAACTAACACCGGAAACGTATGTAACTATGATAGCCGTTACCGAAAAACATAATAACAACCGGATCTGAAGACTTCGGCTCAGGCCAAATCCTAGGCCTCAGGCCCAGCTGTGGCCTTCAGATATGAGAAATTTTCAACAAGCCGAAAACCGAAACTAACACCGGAAACGTATGTAACTATGATAGCCGTTACCGAAAAACATAATAACAACCGGATCTGAAGACTTCGGCTCAGGCCAGATCCGAGGCCTCAGCCCAGCTGACGGCTCGAGATATGAGAAATTTTCAACAAGCCGAAAACCGAAACTAACACCGGAAACGTATGTAACTATGATAGCCGTTACCGAAAAACATAATAACAACCGGATCTGAAGACTTCGGCTCAGGCCAAATCCTAGGCCTCAGGCCCAGCTGTGGCCTTCAGATATGAGAAATTTTCAACAAGCCGAAAACCGAAACTAACACCGGAAACGTATGTAACTATGATAACCGTTACCGAAAAACATAATAACAACCGGATCTGAAGACTTCGGCTCAGGTCAGATCCGAGGCCTCAGCCCAGCTGACGGCTCGAGATATGAGAAATTTTCAACAAGCCGAAAACCGAAACTAACACCGGAAACGTATGTAACTATGATAGCCGTTACCGAAAAACATAATAACAACCGGATCTGAAGACTTCGGCTCAGGCCAAATCCGAGGCCTCAGCCCAGCTGACGGCTCGAGATATGAGAAATTTTCAACAAGCCGAAAACCGAAACTAACACCGGAAACGTATGTAACTATGATAGCCGTTACCGAAAAACATAATAACAACCGGATCTGAAGACTTCGGCTCAGGCCAGATCCGAGGCCTCAGCCCAGCTGACGGCTCGAGATATGAGAAATTTTCAACAAGCCGAAAACCGAAACTAACACCGGAAACGTATGTAACTATGATAGCCGTTACCGAAAAACATAATAACAACCGGATCTGAAGACTTCGGCTCAGGCCAGATCCGAGGCCTCAGCCCAGCTGACGGCTCGAGATATGAGAAATTTTCAACAAGCCGAAAACCGAAACTAACACCGGAAACGTATGTAACTATGATAGCCGTTACCGAAAAACATAATAACAACCGGATCTGAAGACTTCGGCTCAGGCCAAATCCTAGGCCTCAGGCCCAGCTGTGGCCTTCAGATATGAGAAATTTTCAACAAGCCGAAAACCGAAACTAACACCGGAAACGTATGTAACTATGATAGCCGTTACCGAAAAACATAATAACAACCGGATCTGAAGACTTCGGCTCAGGCCAAATCCGAGGCCTCAGCCCAGCTGACGGCTCGAGATATGAGAAATTTTCAACAAGCCGAAAACCGAAACTAACACCGGAAACGTATGTAACTATGATAGCCGTTACCGAAAAACATAATAACAACCGGATCTGAAGACTTCGGCTCAGGCCAGATCCGAGGCCTCAGCCCAGCTGACGGCTCGAGATATGAGAAATTTTCAACAAGCCGAAAACCGAAACTAACACCGGAAACGTATGTAACTATGATAGCCGTTACCGAAAAACATAATAACAACCGGATCTGAAGACTTCGGCTCAGGCCAAATCCGAGGCCTCAGCCCAGCTGGGCCTTCAGATATGAGAAATTTTCAACAAGCCGAAAACCGAAACTAACACCGGAAACGTATGTAACTATGATAGCCGTTACCGAAAAACATAATAACAACCGGATCTGAAGACTTCGGCTCAGACCAAATCCGAGGCCTCAGGCCCAGCTGTGGCCTTCAGATATGAGAAATTTTCAACAAGCCGAAAACCGAAACTAACACCGGAAACGTATGTAACTATGATAGCCGTTACCGAAAAACATAATAACAACCGGATCTGAAGACTTCGGCTCAGGCCAAATCTAAGGCCTCAGCCCAGCTGACGGCTCGAGATATGAGAAATTTTCAACAAGCCGAAACCGAAACTAACACCGGAAACGTATGTAACTATGATAGCCGTTACCGAAAAACATAATAACAACCGGATCTGAAGACTTCGGCTCAGGCCAAATCCGAGGCCTCAGCCCAGATGTGGCCTTCAGATATGAGAAATTTTCAACAAGCCGAATACCGAAACTAACACCGGAAACGTATGTAACTATGATAGCCGTTACCGAAAAACATAATAACAACCGGATCTGAAGACTTCGGCTCAGGCCAAATCCGAGGCCTCAGCCCAGCTGACTGCTCGAGATATGAGAAATTTTCAACAAGCCGAAAACCGAAACTAACACCGGAAACGTATGTAACTATGATAGCCGTTACCGAAAAACATAATAACAACCGGATCTGAAGACTTCGGCTCAGGCCAAATCCGAGGCCTCAGCCCAGCTGTGGCCTTCAGATATGAGAAATTTTCAACAAGCCGAAAACCGAAACTAACACCGGAAACGTATGTAACTATGATAGCCGTTACCGAAAAACATAATAACAACCGGATCTGAAGACTTCGGCTCAGGCCAAATCCGAGGCCTCAGCCCAGCTGTGGCCTTCAGATATGAGAAATTTTCAACAAGCCGAAAACCGAAACTAACACCGGAAACGTATGTAACTATGATAGCCGTTACCGAAAAACATAATAACAACCGGATCTGAAGACTTCGGCTCAGGCCAAATCCGAGGCCTCAGCCCAGCTGACGGCTCGAGATATGAGAAATTTTCAACAAGCCGAAAACCGAAACTAACACCGGAAACGTATGTAACTATGATAGCCGTTACCGAAAAACATAATAACAACCGGATCTGCAGACTTCGGCTCAGGCCAAATCCGAGGCCTCAGGCCCAGCTGTGGCCTTCAGATATGAGAAATTTTCAACAAGCCGAAAACCGAAACTAACACCAGAAACGTATGTAACTATGATAGCCGTTACCGAAAAACATAATAACAACCGGATCTGAAGACTTCGGCTCAGGCCAAATCCGAGGCCTCAGCCCAGCTGACGGCTCGAGATATGAGAAATTTTCAACAAGCCGAAAACCGAAACTAACACCGGAAACGTATGTAACTATGATAGCCGTTACCGAAAAACATAATAACAACCGGATCTGAAGACTTCGGCTCAGGCCAAATCCGAGGCCTCAGCCCAGCTGACGGCTCGAGATATGAGAAATTTTCAACAAGCCGAAAACCGAAACTAACACCGGAAACGTATGTAACTATGATAGCCGTTACCGAAAAACATAATAACAACCGGATCTGAAGACTTCGGCTCAGGCCAAATCCGAGGCCTCAGGCCCAGCTGTGGCCTTCAGATATGAGAAATTTTCAACAAGCCGAAAACCGAAACTAACACCGGAAACGTATGTAACTATGATAGCCGTTACCGAAAAACATAATAACAACCGGATCTGAAGACTTCGGCTCAGGCCAAATCCGAGGCCTCAGCCCAGCTGACGGCTCGAGATATGAGAAATTTTCAACAAGCCGAAAACCGAAACTAACACCGGAAACGTATGTAACTATGATAGCCGTTACCGAAAAACATAATAACAACCGGATCTGAAGACTTCGGCTCAGGCCAAATCCGAGGCCTCAGGCCCAGCTGTGGCCTTCAGATATGAGAAATTTTCAACAAGCCGAAAACCGAAACTAACACCGGAAACGTTTGTAACTATGATAGCCGTTACCGAAAAACATAATAACAACCGGATCTGAAGACTTCGGCTCAGGCCAAATCCGAGGCCTCAGCCCAGCTGACGGCTCGAGATATGAGAAATTTTCAACAAGCCGAAAACCGAAACTAACACCGGAAACGTATGTAACTATGATAGCCGTTACCGAAAAACATAATAACAACCGGATCTGAAGACTTCGGCTCAGGCCAAATCCAAGGCCTCAGCCCAGCTGACGGCTCGAGATATGAGAAATTTTCAACAAGCCGAAAACCGAAACTAACACCGGAAACGTATGTAACTATGATAGCCGTTACCGAAAAACATAATAACAACCGGATCTGAAGACTTCGGCTCAGGCCAAATCCGAGGCCTCAGGCCCAGCTGTGGCCTTCAGATATGAGAAATTTTCAACAAGCCGAAAACCGAAACTAACACCGGAAACGTATGTAACTATGATAGCCGTTACCGAAAAACATAATAACAACCGGATCTGAAGACTTCGGCTCAGGCCAAATCCGAGGCCTCAGGCCCAGCTGTGGCCTTCAGATATGAGAAATTTTCAACAAGCCGAAAACCGAAACTAACACCGGAAACGTATGTAACTATGATAGCCGTTACCGAAAAACATAATAACAACCGGATCTGAAGACTTCGGCTCAGGCCAAATCGGAGGCCTCAGCCCAGCTGACGGCTCGAGATATGAGAAATTTTCAACAAGCCGAAAACCGAAACTAACACCGGAAAAGTATGTAACTATGATAGCTGTTACCGAAAAACATAATAACAACCGGATCTGAAGACTTCGGCTCAGGCCAAATCCGAGGCCTCAGCCCAGCTGACGGCTCGAGATATGAGAAATTTTCAACAAGCCGAAAACCGAAACTAACACCGGAAACGTATGTAACTATGATAGCCGTTACCGAAAAACATAATAACAACCGGATCTGAAGACTTCGGCTCAGGCCAAATCCGAGGCCTCAGCCCAGCTGACGGCTCGAGATATGAGAAATTTTCAACAAGCCGAAAACCGAAACTAACACCGGAAACGTATGTAACTATGATAGCCGTTACCGAAAAACATAATAACAACCGGATCTGAAGACTTCGGCTCAGGCCAAATCCGAGGCCTCAGCCCAGCTGACGGCTCGAGATATGAGAAATTTTCGACAAGCCGAAAACCGAAACTAACACCGGAAACGTATGTAACTATGATAGCCGTTACCGAAAAACATAATAACAACCGGATCTGAAGACTTCGGCTCAGGCCAAATCCGAGGCCTCAGCCCAGCTGTGGCCTTCAGATATGAGAAATTTTCAACAAGCCGAAAACCGAAACTAACACCGGAAACGTATGTAACTATGATAGCCGTTACCGAAAAACATAATAACAACCGGATCTGAAGACTTCGGCTCAGGCCAAATCCGAGGCCTCAGGCCCAGCTGTGGCCTTCAGATATGAGAAATTTTCAACAAGCCGAAAACCGAAACTAACACCGGAAACGTATGTAACTATGATAGCCGTTACCGAAAAACATAATAACAACCGGATCTGAAGACTTCGGCTCAGGCCAAATCGGAGGCCTCAGCCCAGCTGACGGCTCGAGATATGAGAAATTTTCAACAAGCCGAAAACCGAAACTAACACCGGAAACGTATGTAACTATGATAGCCGTTACCGAAAAACATAATAACAACCGGATCTGCAGACTTCGGCTCAGGCCAAATCCGAGGCCTCAGGCCCAGCTGTGGCCTTCAGATATGAGAAATTTTCAACAAGCCGAAAACCGAAACTAACACCGGAAACGTATGTAACTATGATAGCCGTTACCGAAAAACATAATAACAACCGGATCTGAAGACTTCGGCTCAGGCCAAATCCGAGGCCTCAGCCCAGCTGACGGCTCGAGATATGAGAAATTTTCGACAAGCCGAAAACCGAAACTAACACCGGAAACGTATGTAACTATGATAGCCGTTACCGAAAAACATAATAACAACCGGATCTGAAGACTTCGGCTCAGGCCAAATCCGAGGCCTCAGCCCAGCTGTGGCCTTCAGATATGAGAAATTTTCAACAAGCCGAAAACCGAAACTAACACCGGAAAAGTATGTAACTATGATAGCTGTTACCGAAAAACATAATAACAACCGGATCTGAAGACTTCGGCTCAGGCCAAATCCGAGGCCTCAGCCCAGCTGACGGCTCGAGATATGAGAAATTTTCAACAAGCCGAAAACCGAAACTAACACCGGAAACGTATGTAACTATGATAGCCGTTACCGAAAAACATAATAACAACCGGATCTGAAGACTTCGGCTCAGGCCAAATCCGAGGCCTCAGCCCAGCTGACGGCTCGAGATATGAGAAATTTTCAACAAGCCGAAAACCGAAACTAACACCGGAAACGTATGTAACTATGATAGCCGTTACCGAAAAACATAATAACAACCGGATCTGCAGACTTCGGCTCAGGCCAAATCCGAGGCCTCAGGCCCAGCTGTGGCCTTCAGATATGAGAAATTTTCAACAAGCCGAAAACCGAAACTAACACCAGAAACGTATGTAACTATGATAGCCGTTACCGAAAAACATAATAACAACCGGATCTGAAGACTTCGGCTCAGGCCAAATCCGAGGCCTCAGCCCAGCTGTGGCCTTCAGATATGAGAAATTTTCAACAAGCCGAAAACCGAAACTAACACCGGAAACGTATGTAACTATGATAGCCGTTACCGAAAAACATAATAACAACCGGATCTGAAGACTTCGGCTCAGGCCAAATCCGAGGCCTCAGCCCAGCTGTGGCCTTCAGATATGAGAAATTTTCAACAAGCCGAAAACCGAAACTAACACCGGAAACGTATGTAACTATGATAGCCGTTACCGAAAAACATAATAACAACCGGATCTGAAGACTTCGGCTCAGGCCAAATCCGAGGCCTCAGGCCCAGCTGTGGCCTTCAGATATGAGAAATTTTCAACAAGCCGAAAACCGAAACTAACACCGGAAACGTATGTAACTATGATAGCCGTTACCGAAAAACATAATAACAACCGGATCTGAAGACTTCGGCTCAGGCCAAATCCGAGGCCTCAGCCCAGCTGACGGCTCGAGATATGAGAAATTTTCAACAAGCCGAAAACCGAAACTAACACCGGAAACGTATGTAACTATGATAGCCGTTACCGAAAAACATAATAACAACCGGATCTGAAGACTTCGGCTCAGGCCAAATCCGAGGCCTCAGGCCCAGCTGTGGCCTTCAGATATGAGAAATTTTCAACAAGCCGAAAACCGAAACTAACACCGGAAACGTATGTAACTATGATAGCCGTTACCGAAAAACATAATAAAAACCGGATCTGAAGACTTCGGCTCAGGCCAAATCCGAGGCCTCAGCCCAGCTGACGGCTCGAGATATGAGAAATTTTCAACAAGCCGAAAACCGAAACTAACACCGGAAACGTATGTAACTATGATAGCCGTTACCGAAAAACATAATAACAACCGGATCTGAAGACTTCGGCTCAGGCCAAATCCGAGGCCTCAGGCCCAGCTGTGGCCTTCAGATATGAGAAATTTTCAACAAGCCGAAAACCGAAACTAACACCGGAAACGTATGTAACTATGATAGCCGTTACCGAAGAACATAATAACAACCGCATCTGAAGACTTCGGCTCAGGCCAAATCCGAGGCCTCAGCCCAGCTGACGGCTCGAGATATGAGAAATTTTCAACAAGCCGAAAACCGAAACTAACACCGGAAACGTATGTAACTATGATAGCCGTTACCGAAAAACATAATAACAACCGGATCTGAAGACTTCGGCTCAGGCCAAATCCGAGGCCTCAGGCCCAGCTGTGGCCTTCAGATATGAGAAATTTTCAACAAGCCGAAAACCGAAACTAACACCGGAAACGTATGTAACTATGATAGCCGTTACCGAAAAACATAATAACAACCGTATCTGAAGACTTCGGCTCAGGCCAAATCCGAGGCCTCAGCCCAGCTGACTGCTCGAGATATGAGAAATTTTCAACAAGCCGAAAACCGAAACTAACACCGGAAACGTATGTAACTATGATAGCCGTTACCGAAAAACATAATAACAACCGGATCTGAAGACTTCGGCTTTGGCCAAATCCGAGGCCTCAGCCCAGCTGTGGCCTTCAGATATGAGAAATTTTCAACAAGCCGAAAACCGAAACTAACACCGGAAACGTATGTAACTATGATAGCCGTTACCGAAAAACATAATAACAACCGGATCTGAAGACTTCGGCTCAGGCCAAATCCGAGGCCTCAGCCCAGCTGACGGCTCGAGATATGAGAAATTTTCAACAAGCCGAAAACCGAAACTAACACCGGAAACGTATGTAACTATGATAGCCGTTACCGAAAAACATAATAACAACCGGATCTGAAGACTTCGGCTCAGGCCAAATCCGAGGCCTCAGGCCCAGCTGTGGCCTTCAGATATGAGAAATTTTCAACAAGCCGAAAACCGAAACTAACACCGGAAACGTATGTAACTATGATAGCCGTTACCGAAAAACATAATAACAACCGGATCTGAAGACTTCGGCTCAGGCCAAATCCGAGGCCTCAGCCCAGCTGACGGCTCGAGATATGAGAAATTTTCAACAAGCCGAAAACCGAAACTAACACCGGAAACGTATGTAACTATGATAGCCGTTACCGAAAAACATAATAACAACCGGATCTGAAGACTTCGGCTCAGGCCAAATCCGAGGCCTCAGCCCAGCTGTGGCCTTCAGATATGAGAAATTTTCAACAAGCCGAAAACCGAAACTAACACCGGAAACGTATGTAACTATGATAGCCGTTACCGAAAAACATAATAACAACCGGATCTGAAGACTTCGGCTCAGGCCAAATCCGAGGCCTCAGCCCAGCTGACGGCTCGAGATATGAGAAATTTTCAACAAGCCGAAAACCGAAACTAACACCGGAAACGTATGTAACTATGATAGCCGTTACCGAAAAACATAATAACAACCGGATCTGAAGACTTCGGCTCAGGCCAAATCTGTTGAAAAAATAATTTTATAAAGTTGTCTATGTTCACAAGAAGTTTTTCGTTATCTGCTGATAGAGGCGCTGTTCTTATTCTCTCTGCCTACGTGATTTTTTTTTCGTTGTGCTTAATGTGTGCTAAAGAAATATATCGTGTTTTATAAGAAATCTAACAAGTGTTTTTATTGAAGAATTGCCTAATCCCAATAGGTTATGGGCCCAGGCACTTGATAAATAAATATTTCAATAAAAGTTCGAGTTAAGAGCAATTTTACAACCGGTAAAAGAAAACCTAACCTACATTACAAGATGGAGGTTGCGAACGCGATGAAAATTGAGAAGTTTGACGGAAGAAATTTCAAACAATGGAAATTCCAAGTCAAATGTGCATTACGAGCAAAGGGATTAAACATAGAAAAATCAAGACCATTGGAAAACAGCTCGCAAGTGCAGTGGGATAAAGATGACGGTATGGCAATGTTCATTCTAACATCGTCCATGGATTTAAACCAAATATCCTTGATAGAAAACTGTGAGACTGCTAAACAAGTCATGTCAAAATTAGAAGCAATATATGAACAGAAATCAGAATACAACAAAATGTTGATTCATGAAAAATTTTATCAATATTCATATAGCACCAGTGACACAATGGCACAGCATGTGTCCAAAGTGGAAAGCTTAGCAAAGCAGCTACGGGAGACTGGTGAGAAACTTAGTGACACAGCGATAATTACTAAGATTCTAAGTACATTACCATCAACATACCGATCACTTAGACAAGCATGGTTATCACTTGATGAAGGAAATCAAACAATTCAGAATCTTACTTCTCGCCTAATAGATGAAGAAGCCAGCCTTGCTAACGATATAAGTAGCAGTGAGACAGCATTAGTGGCGTCAAAAGGAAAGTTCAAATCAAGAAATTTTAATAAACCGAAGACAAATGATCAAAAATCATCAAGTCATAGATTTGTATGCTATAATTGTGGTAAAAGAGGCCACTTCGCCAAAGAGTGCATGATGCCAAAGAAAAAGCATGACCTGAAACCCAAGAACATGCTGGCATTCAGTGCTGCACTTAAGGAACACGATGAAGAGGCATGGATCCTTGATAGTGGAGCCTCAATGCATATGACCTTCAAGCGGGATTACTTCTGTGAGTTGAATGAGTCTCTTTGCAATAATTTTGTGAAATTGGGTAACCAACAGAATATCAAAGTATGTGGCGAAGGAACAATACTGATAAACAAACAAGTTAATGGTATATGGGAAAGATGTAAACTTGAAAATGTTTTATATGTACCTGATTTGCGTAGAAATCTGTTCTCAGAAGGTGCTGCTACAAGAAAAGGATATATAATAATAAAGAATAATACTGAAGCAATGATTCTGAAAAATAATGTTATAGTTTTGATGGCACATTTAACAGAAAACAATTTATTTGAATTAAATGTCAAAACAATTAAAGAAGAATATTGTAATATTGTGCAAACAGATATAAAAGTTTGGCATGAAAGATTAGGACATTTGAATGTCAAGGAGCTTCAAAATATGTGTAAGAATGGTGTGATTCCTGTTACATTGACTGGAAAACAGGATTTTGTTTGCGAAGCCTGCCAATATGGGAAACAAGCAAGACGTCCTTTTATGATCATTCGACCACACGGTCTCGGTGCGAACGGACGCTTTTACGCTTTTTTTCGTAAAATATTATTCAAAGTTAATTAATAATCAGTCAATACTGCACTTTATTTCTAAACGCGTTGAATTCGAATTCTCTGTGAAGAGTACCTATTCCGCAGGCTTGTCTTATCGGGCGACACCATAGATATCAGCACAGAATAGACAAGAATCGAAGAAAAATGTCTAGTGAATTCTCGAGTTCTGTTCCAGACCTTTCATCTGAAAACGTTTCCCGCCGTAAACGTGTGCATAACGACGAATTTAAGGAAGCTTTCGAGCAATTCAGTATCATGATGATGGCGAAACTAAACGATTGGAAACTGGATTTCAACCAAGAAATGAACAGTATAAAGGATTCTTTGACCAGTCTCAGTGAGACGTATAAAGACCTTAAGTCCGAAGTCAACCATATCAGAGGGGAATATATCGCGATCAACAAAGCTGTGCAAGGCCTAGATGCAAAGCAAAGTGTTTTACAGCAAGAGGTTAACTCATTACAATCCTCGATTCAGTTTCATAGCGACGCCCACGATGAGCTTGCAAGTAAAATAGAGCTATGCTCGAAGGAATTTCAGTCTATCAGTATCCTCAAGACTGAAATGGTAGACATCCAAATGCAAAATAGAAAATTGAGATCCGAGATAAATCAAAGAGAACAACGTGATCGACTACTGAACATTGAAATATCTGGAGTACCCGAAAGTAAAGAAGAAGATCTAAATGAAATAATTTTGCAGTTGGCGAGACACACATCAACAGTCATAAATCGTGATGATATCATACATGTAAATAGAGTTGCGCAATTCTCAAAGATTCAGGGAAGACCGAAAAATATAATAGCAAAGTTACGTACTCGCCAGCACAAGGATAATTTAATATCGCAGGCTCGTAAATGCCGATTGACCACTGCTGATTTAAAAATACATGGCAAATCCAGTCCCGTGTTTGTGAACGAGCATCTTACATTGTTCAACAAAAGTCTATTAAAGAAGACTAAAGAAATAGCCAGTTCCAAGCAATATCAATATACTTGGACAAAAAATTGCAGAATTTATGTCAGGAAGGCGGTATCAATACCTGCAATTCAAATCATGGAAGAAGAAGATTTGAAAAAAATTATATAAATTCAACGCCGATTTCTAATAATTGTTTGGTATCGTATTATTATATTTTTCTTAGTTTGTTTTTTGGCTGTACTTCTTTTATTAGAATTATTTTTGCAAATAACTTCTATATCGTTATAGTAAAGAA
The DNA here is from genome assembly GCA_963891755.1 of Pyrrhia umbra. Lineage (NCBI taxonomy): Eukaryota > Metazoa > Arthropoda > Insecta > Lepidoptera > Noctuidae > Pyrrhia > Pyrrhia umbra. Next base: position 294,712 of record OY982937.1, on the reverse strand, counting down.
AAGAGTTGTTTGTACAACATTGTTTGTCTTGTCTAAGTATAATAAGGTCTATGCTTTGTTTTTTGTTCGAGTAATATCGATGTGTGGTTGCAGTGTGAACTTAATGGTTGCACTACTAATGAAGGTGCGACACATTGTAAGACCCTTGTGTACCTTGGATGTCAAGAGTGTCCGTACAAGTATGTATTCATTATCTTGTGCAAATCTGAATTTCATCATAATTTATCTTATTCTATACTTATTCTTAAATACTAATACGTATACATTATATACAACATATTTATACATACATCTTATCAAAGTACTATGGACTGTGTTTGAGAGATTTTGTTTATTAACTGCAAAGGAACACCGGCTATTAGCTGATATTAGCGCACGGAATTACGGCGCACCCTCAATAAGCGTATTGTGTGTAGTGCGTTATCCATCACGCGGTGGGTACTTGCCACACGGTTTCTTAATATTGTACTTCTTAATGTTATACTACCTGCGACACTTTTTTATTTTAAAATCACCTTGTTGTTTGAACGTATATAACGTTATTTTTCTTGTTATCATTAAGGAGAACATCATAATGTATGGATATAGCAATGTAGGTACCCATTGGCGATCTGTTTGGGTGTGTGACGAGCTGTCATTTATGCGTTATATATTAATTAAAGCGATTTTTTCGAGCCAATTAACACAAAATATATTTAACGTTTATACTACACGTTATGTGATTCATCGTCATGGCAGGATGTAACTTAAACATTTACTATCAGAACTGTCGGGGCCTGAGAACTAAGACTTTGCAATTTCAGCAGAACATTTTGGGCAGCGACTATGATTTAATTATTATTACTGAAACATGGTTACATAGTGGTATCCTAGACGGGGAATTATGTGATGACAGATACGACGTATTTCGCAATGATCGTGACTTAACTGCCACTGGCAAGGCTACTGGTGGGGGTGTCATGATTCTATCGAGGCACACTCTTGGCGCATGGTGCACTCAACGTGAAGTTACCGATACTGAAATGTTAACAATAGTAATACCAGCCCGTGCGCTTGCAGCAACTACTGATCTTCATATTGGGGTTGTTTATATCCCCCCTAATGCGCACCGCATACCTTCGGATATAGACAACGTGATAAAAAACGTAACATCAACTATTATGCACAATGCTCAATTATGTAACTATATGTTAATAGGTGACTTTAACTTACCGTGCATTAATTGGTTTTCTGGTGGACCAGTGTTTCAAAAACAGGGTCCAGTGGAAGTACAAAGTGCAGGTGTACGCCTGGTAAACGAAATGGGCTTTCTGGGCCTTGCGCAATACAATACCGTACTTAACGAAAGGGGCAATACTTTGGATTTGATATTTTCAAGTCTACCCTTACAAATAGACGTATGTTCTTTACCTCTCACAAAAATTGACTTGCCGCATCCTGTACTTATTGTCAAAGTACTAGACTTAACGGTTACTCCATTATTAGAAGCAACTATAAATAAACGTAGTTATAGAAAAGCTAATTATATTATGTTAAACGAATACTATAATGGTATTGATTGGCACTCAGAGTTAAGCACAGATTCACTGGAGAGAAGCATTCTTAAATTTTATAATTTAATTCAGGAAGGAATAGACAAGTATGTTCCTCTTGTTCGTCGCTCAGGATCATATAGATACCCTATATGGTATAATAAGGCGCTTATAAAAATAATCAAAGAAAAATCTAAAGCACACTCAAGGTGGAAGCAATACGGAAATCTACGCGATTACGACGAATTTTCATTGCTGCGAGCAAGACAACGTGTTATGCAGAAGTCGTGTTTTGATAACTATGTACAATTAACAGAAAATAGTTTAAAATCTAGACCTAAAAGTTTTTGGAGTTACATTAAAGCCATGCGTGGGGGCTCCAAGTATCCGAAACAATTAACGTATAAAAATATTAGCTATACAGATGGCCAAGATATTTGTGAAGCATTCAACGTCTTTTTCCACAGTGTCTTTAATGTACAATCTAACAGTCGTAATGACTGCTCATTAAACTATGGTGATACTAACTCTGATATAATAACTAGCTTACAAGTTACCTTGGCAACTGTGGAGAGATCTCTGACTGTCCTTGATATTGATAAGGGGCCTGGCTGCGATGGCATCCCTCCATTCTTCTGGAAAAACTGTGTTAAATCTCTGGCAATCCCCATTCATTTTATTTTTAATAGATCTCTCAAAGAGGGCATTTTTCCAGAAGAGTGGAAAAAAGCACATATTGTCCCTATACACAAAAAGGGCTCACGAAGCGACATTGAAAATTACCGAGGTATTTCTATTTTAAATACTTTAGGGAAAGCACTCGAAAAGCTTGTGTATAATGCTATTTACCCGTATATTGTTGCCGGTGTGTCTGATACACAACACGGGTTTCTTCGTAAACGATCAACTGTCTCGAACTTGGCATGTTTCTCGAACTACCTTCTTAATAATATGGAAAATGGTGGGCAGGTCGACGTGATCTACACGGATTTTGAGAAGGCATTCGATCGCGTGGATCACGTCATCCTCCTTAATAAGTTGTACAGACTGGGTATACGTGGTGACTTACTGAGATGGATTAAATCATACTTACATAAAAGATCTCAAGCGGTAATAGTAGGTGGCTATCGGTCAAACTTCATTGAAGTCCCTTGCGGTGTTCCACAAGGTTCGAATCTAGGGCCTTTATTTTACAATGCTTACCTATTTGACATAACTGATTGTTTCAAGAACTCATGTCATCTAATGTACGCTGATGATAAAAAAATCTTTTTTAAAGTTAAGAATATTAATGATTGCGCAGCTCTTCAATTGGATTTAGATAACTTAAGTAAATACTATATAAAGAATAAAATCACAGTTAACGTCGATAAATGTCAATGCATTAGTTATTCTCGTAAAAAAAATCTTGTTTATTTCGAATATAACTTTAATGGCACTACTATAAACAGAGTCAAAGAAGTACGTGATTTGGGTGTATTATTTGACCACAAATTAGCTTTTTCAGAACACATAAATTTCATAACGACAAAAGCTTATAAAAATCTAGGATTTGTTTTAAGGTCTTGTAAGGCCTTTAAAAGCGCGGAAGCCCTAAAAATTGTTTATTTTGCTTATGTGCGAAGCACACTGGAATATGCGTGCCCCATCTGGTCACCGTTTTATATTATTTACACCAATCAGCTTGAACGAATACAAAAAATGTTCGTTAATCACCTCAACTACCGCCTTCGCAAACCGCCAATGTCATACCAACAGAGCTGTAGCACATACAATTTGTTATCTCTCGAAGAACGCCGTAAAGTACTAGATATGTGCCTGCTGTATGACATCCTTAACGGACGCCTTGACTGCCCTGATTTATTGTCACAGATGACATTTAATGTGCCACTGCGACGCACTCGTCACACCCCAATGCTGCATGTACCACATCACGCAACTAACTATGCACAAAATTGTCCTCTCACACGTATTGCTCGAACACATAATAAGATCTTCAGAAATGTTGACCTATTCTCCTGCTCTAAGAAATCTTTTAAGTCAAGTATAATAAATGCTTTAAAAGACTAACGGGTTGACGCAACTCATTTCAATACTTGAATGTTTAAATATATAAGTATAGATAACTTAATACATAAATTGTTAAATAACTAGATTTAATAACTTTTATTTTTTCCGTTCTATAGCCGAGATATACTATTAAGCTTACATTAAGGAAAACCTGTAATTTGCCTTATTTTGCTGAATGTGACTATTTTTGTAAATTAACTGTATCGCTGTTGGTTTTCTTAAATAAATAAAATAAAAATAAAATAAAAATGAAATCTACCCGAGGTCCAACAGAGCCTGGTGAAATAGTGTACAGCGACGTTTGTGGCCCGATAGAAGAACCATCTGTATCAGGAATGAAGTACTTTGTTTTATTCAAAGATGGAGCAACTAGCTATCGCCATGTCTACTTTATGAAGCATAAGAGTGAAGTATTTCAATACTTTTTGAAATATAATGCAATGGTGGTGAACAAATTTAAACATGATTTGCATATACTACATACGGATAATGGTTGTGAGTATGTAAATCAGGAGTTCAAGTCATTTCTAGAGAGTAAAGGTATACAACATGAACGTACTGCCCCGTATACTCCCCAACAAAACGGGAGAGCAGAAAGAGAGATGCGTTCCATCATGGAAACTGCAAGAACAATGCTATATGCAAAGAATATACCTTTGAACATGTGGGCAGAAGCTGTCAATTGTGCAGTATATTTATTAAATAGAAATACATCAAGTCAGACAGGAAATGTGACACCATTTGAACTGTGGCATGGAGTGAAACCTAACTTACAACATATAAGAATCTTTGGATGTGTTGGATATGTACACACACCTAAAGAAAAAAGGAAGAAACTTTCTAAGAAAAGTGTGAAGATGTTGTTAGTTGGATATGACCATGATAATTACAGGATGTATGATCAAAATACTAACAAGGTTACAGTATCACGGGACGTGAAGTTTGATGAACATAGTACACTAGAAGAAAAACAAAGCCTTGTGGAACTGACAGTTGAACAAAATGAAAATCAGTCTACATCACAAGATGAGTTTCAACATGTCATCAATCAAGAAAGTACCATCCCTGAAGAAATCAGCTCAGATGATAGCATGAAGAGTTCAGAAGATCTAGATGAAACTTATGTACCCCCAAGAGAGATATATTTAGATCAGAATGAACAAAGAAACATCACCTTACGTCCACGTCGAAACAACAACATAGAAGCAAATTTCACAGAATTTGAAATACCTAAGACTTATCAAGAAGCGATGAATAGTCCAAATTCTCATCAATGGCAGAAAGCCATAGCAGAAGAGCTTCAGTCACATAAAGAAAATCAAACTTGGATATTGACTAATAGAACTGAAAAGAAGCCTGTTTCTTGTAAATGGGTGTTTACCATAAAGAAAAATAAATATGGAGAAATAGAACGATTCAAGGCACGACTGTGTGCACGTGGGTTCACACAAGTAAAGGGCTTTGATTATAATGAAACCTTTTCCCCCACTAGCAGGTACGACTCTATCCGGGTGCTGCTCAGCATTGCTGCGAGAGATGAGCTGCAAATCGAGCAATTTGATGTTAAGACGGCTTTCCTGTATGGTGAGCTCTCTGAGGATATTTACATGGAGGTACCAGAGGGATTAAAAGTGCAATCTTCAAAAGTTTGTAAGTTAATTAAATCTATCTATGGCCTTAAACAATCATCTAAATGTTGGAATGAAAAGTTTAGTTCTTTTCTATATACTTGTGGTTTTGTACCATGTCCATCTGATAACTGTGTATTTGTAGGACATTACAAGGATGTCAAAGTAATATTAATTATTTTTGTTGATGATGGATTACTACTGGCTAAAAGTAAAGTTGTTTTATCTGAAATTATAATAAACAAAAGTTTGAGATTAAGATTTGCAATTGTAATTCATTTATTGGGATGGAAATATGTAGAGAAAAAGATTATCCTACTAATATTATAAATGCGAAAGTTTGTATGTATGGATGTATGGATGTTTGTTACTCTTTCACGCAAAAACTACTGAACGGATTTGGATGAAATTTGGTACACATATAGCTTTTAACCTAGATTAACATATAGGATACTTTTTACCCGGGTGCGCGGAGTAGTTCCCTCGGGATGCGGGTGAAACCGCGGGAAACAGCTAGTATTAGCATAAGTCAAAAACAATATATTCAGAAATTAATTGATAAATTTAATTTATTAGAAGCTAAAAGTTGTAGTACCCCTGCTGATGTAAATGTACACTTATCAAAAAATACAAGTAATGATAAGCCTATAAATTTTCCCTACAGAGAGGCAGTGGGAGCACTATTGTTTTTGTCATTGGTATCTAGACCTGACATAGCTTATGCTGTAAATGTTGTTAGCAGGTATGTTAATAACCCAGGTCCATCCCATGTTACGGCTGTAAAAAGAATTTTCCGTTATTTAATTCATTCCAAAGATTTATCTATTGTGTATCATGGTAATCATGAATTAGTAGGCTACTCTGACTCTGATTATGCAGGTGATTTGGATACTAGGAAATCTAACACAGGATATATATTTTTGATGAATGGAGGTCCTGTAACTTGGTCTAGCCGTAAACAAAATACTGTGGCTTTATCTACAACTGAGTCGGAATACATGGCTGCCAGTGAAGCAGCCAAGGAAATTTTATGGCTTAGGCAATTTCTTTGTGATATTAAGGAGTCACAAGACTTAATTACTTTAAATGTTGACAATCAGAGTGCAATTAAATTGATTAACAACCCTGTGTTTCATAGAAGGAGCAAACATATAGATATAAAATATAATTTTATCAGAGAAAATGTTGCAAAGAAAATCATTGATATTAAATATGTTGAGACTTCTAATCAATTGGCTGATTTCTTAACTAAAGCTTTGCCGGTAATTAAGTTTAATTCAATTAGAGATAAGATGATGAAAAATGTTTAATGTAATTGTAGTAGTGGTCGATTATTATTATTTGTATGTTATAAATGTAATAGATAAAAGAATGTTTGTTTTCTAAAGAGAATTGTATGTCTACTTTATAAATTTAAGTGGGAGTGTTGAAAAAATAATTTTATAAAGTTGTCTATGTTCACAAGAAGTTTTTCGTTATCTGCTGATAGAGGCGCTGTTCTTATTCTCTCTGCCTACGTGATTTTTTTTTCGTTGTGCTTAATGTGTGCTAAAGAAATATATCGTGTTTTATAAGAAATCTAACAAGTGTTTTTATTGAAGAATTGCCTAATCCCAATAAAATCCGAGGCCTCAGCCCAGCTGTGGCCATCAGATATGAGAAATTTTCAACAAGCCGAAAACCGAAACTAACACCGGAAACGTGTGTAACTATGATAGCCGTTACCGAAAAACATAATAACAACCGGATCTGAAGACTTCGGCTCAGGCCAAATCCGAGGCCTCAGCCCAGCTGACGGCTCGAGATATGAGAAATTTTCAACAAGCCGAAAACCGAAACTAACACCGGAAACGTATGTAACTATGATAGCCGTTACCGAAAAACATAATAACAACCGGATCTGAAGACTTCGGCTCAGGCCAAATCCGAGGCCTCAGGCCCAGCTGTGGCCTTCAGATATGAGAAATTTTCAACAAGCCGAAAACCGAAACTAACACCGGAAACGTATGTAACTATGATAGCCGTCACCGAAAAACATAATAACAACCGGATCTGAAGACTTCGGCTCAGGCCAAATCCGAGGCCTCAGCCCAGCTGACGGCTCGAGATATGAGAAATTTTCAACAAGCCGAAAACCGAAACTAACACCGGAAACGTATGTAACTATGATAGCCGTTACCGAAAAACATAATAACAACCGGATCTGAAGACTTCGGCTCAGGCCAAATCCGAGGCCTCAGGCCCAGCTGTGGCCTTCAGATATGAGAAATTTTCAACAAGCCGAAAACCGAAACTAACACCGGAAACGTATGTAACTATGATAGCCGTTACCGAAAAACATAATAACAACTGGATCTGAAGACTTCGGCTCAGGCCAAATCCGAGGCCTCAGCCCAGCTGACGGCTCGAGATATGAGAAATTTTCAACAAGCCGAAAACCGAAACTAACACCGGAAACGTATGTAACTATGATAGCCGTTACCGAAAAACATAATAACAACCGGATCTGAAGACTTCGGCTCAGGCCAAATCCGAGGCCTCAGGCCCAGCTGTGGCCTTCAGATATGAGAAATTTTCAACAAGCCGAAAACCGAAACTAACACCGGAAACGTATGTAACTATGACAGCCGTTACCGAAAAACATAATAACAACCGGATCTGAAGACTTCGGCTCAGGTCAAATTCGAGGCCTCAGGCCCAGCTGTGGCCTTCAGATATGAGAAATTTTCAACAAGCCGAAAACCGAAACTAACACCGGAAACGTATGTAACTATGATAGCCGTTACCGAAAAACATAATAAGAACAGGATTTTCGGATTTTCAAGCCTACATCATTTTCGTTTTTTTTCGTTTTTTTTTTCGTTTTTAAAAAACGTTGCCCCACACTAGGAATTACTCCTGTGTCGTGGGTGCGTTTACAAACATACATTACACATGCACAAATACCCAGACCCGGAACAATTTTAGTTGTCCCGTGCGGGAATCGAACCCGCGACACGCCGCGCAGCAGCCAATTGCTCAGCCACTGCGCCAAACGTACCGTCAAACGTCATTACACTTGAGGCTGTTATTTTTTTTTAGATCAATTGAGGTTGTCAGCTAGGAAATGCCGACGCCAGCGTTCTCATAATTACAAGCTATTGACGTGTTCAAGTTGTTTAAATATCCTAGTTACAAAAATAAATAATTTCATGTCATTTAAAGTTATCCTTATTTAAATAACAAAAATATCACTACATAAACATTAACTATCAATACATTTCCAGTAGTATTTCTAAAGAAAAAGGGAACCAGTCGTAGTGTGGCGTCAAACATCTAGAGCCCCGTGTAGCGAGAGAACAATGTCGCCGAGGGGAGCTCGCTTCTAAGAAAATACCACGCTTAGAAGTTTCATTGCGTCTTTGTTGTACTCAGACGGAGTTTGCTTTGAAAAAACTGCTTTATTTCAGAGGAAAATTGAATACTTTGTTTACCGTTAAATTCTGAATTTCCGTAGAAGTAATGAAGGATTATTAAATTACATGTTAATCAAGAGAGAGTTTGCAATAAGCTATATTTGCGCAACGATGTACATCTAAAACGTAAAATAGGCGTAATTTCATGATTCTCGATTAATTCTTTATCCACAATTCTTTGACAAGGGTCAGTGACCTATGACATAAGAGCAGAGCGCGCAATGTATCACAAGCCACGTAAACAAACGTATGAAACACACGGTCCGGTCCACACGGCACGGTTACAAACATTTGCTTTACAAATATTTATATTTAGACAAAACACACCCCGCGCGACCCGTGTCAGCCGGGACACGTAAACATGCTTTCAATCGTTTTCAAATATGGACTTTTTAATTGGGTGCACCTTACGTACATGTGTGTTTTTGATACAGGGCTTTTATTTAATAAAAAAAAAATGATATATACACTTCTCATCAAAAAAATCGAAACACTTTCGTTTTTATTGTTTTTGTCCTAATTTTTTACAAAAGAGAATTAATTCCATGAAAAAAAAAACATTATTGTGTAGCTGGCAGTTTGGTCATTACAGTAAGAAGAAAAAAATCAAAAATCGAAATTAGAATTTCATTTGTTTATCCTATAAATGAAATTAATCACTGTTTTGAGACAAATGTGTATTTAGGGTTGGAGTACGTTTCTCGTTTAAAAACTAAAAATTAGCGCTTGTCTTTAAACTTTTTGTTTCTTATTTCATTTACTGTGACTTTGGGACGTCTGAAAAAACTTTTTTTTCTAAAACATATGGATACTTCGCCCGCAGAAGCCGCCCAAGTGGTGGCATTGCTGGATTCTGGACTTAGTCAGCGTGTTGTGGCTGCAAGATTGCATCTAAGCTTATCATCTGTTCATAGAGTCTACAAACGCTATCGGGAGACTGGTTCGTTTACGCGCCGTTCAGGATCTGGCAGGAATCGGGTCACTTCTGAGCGAGATGATCGATTTATTGTAACAACTTCTTTACGAAATCGACGCCTTAACGCTTTTCAACTGCAGCAGCAGCTTCGCGTTGTACGAAGAGTAGCTGTAAGTGACTCTACAATAAGAAGAAGGTTGAAGGAACGCGGATTGGCACCGCATAAGCCAGCGAATGGGCCGAAATTAACTGCAGACCATCGAAGAGCGCGCCTTAACTTTGCACGCGAGCACCTAACTTGGTCATACCTTCAGTGGAGCAAAGTACTGTTTTCTGATGAGTGTAAAATTATGCTGTATGGTAACGACGGAAGGAACAAGGTCTACAGAAGAGATGGAGAACGCTTTGCACAATGCTGCATTGAAGAAAAGGTCAGCTATGGTGGCGGTTCGTGGACGGTTTGGGGAGGAATCAGCGCCGACGGTAAGACAGAACTTGCCTTTGTGTCTGGGCCATGGCTGCCTGCACTAAACTCTCATCGGTACATCGAACAGTGTCTTGAACCTCATGTGATGCCCTATGCACATTTTATTGGCAACGACTTCATATTCATGCACGACAATGCTAGAGCTCACACCGCGGGCGTCGTACGAGATTATCTTACCGAAGTCGGTATCTCCATTATGGTATGGCCAGCAAGAAGCCCGGACATGAATCCCATTGAACATCTATGGGATGAATTAAAGAGACGAATTCGAGCAAGAGATCCAGCCCCAGAAACACTTAGCCAGCTGCAAAATGCAATCCAAGAGGAATGGGATAATATACCACAACATGTGATCGTGACTCTCATCCGATCGATGAAGAACCGTATGGAAGCAGTAATAAGAGCTCGCGGAGGGAATACAAGTTATTAAATAAACGTTTCATAATTTTTTTTTTCATTTACGCGTGTTGTTTTACCCATTTCCTTCATATTCCATACAGGGTAAAAATTACTCATTATACAAAATACGAAATCTATGAAGACTTAATTTGAATTTAGAACAATAACATTAGGATTTAAAAACCTCATACTACTCACTATTAAATGACATTTTACATTTATTCCTAAATATACACATTTTTCTGATAATCCTTATCAAATCATAAACTGCGAGGTGTTTCGATTTTTTTGATGAGAAGTGTATTATGTATAAAATATGCTAACCACCACTGTATAAAAGATGCGGGGATTTAGGCATCTATTTTCTTACATGAGCATTTAAAACAAACGCACCTAAACATTAAAACAGTTTTTACGTCCTAAGAGCAATTAATATCTACCTAATTGATTCCCGATCACTTTATCTCAATTGCACTTTGTCGAATAAAAAAACAGTGATATCCAGAAGCTTACGAGACGTTATAAAGGGAAGTGTTAGTGACGTCACATCGTCGACAACACTGAATAATTCAACAATGGATGCGGACGGCGAAGATGACAAGTAATTTATTTACTTATTTCACTCGAACTAAATAACAACATGTTTTTCCGTGTGAAAGGCGGCGATGTTGACATTTAGTATTACTGAAATTACGCAGTGAGGCAGGCAGGAAAAACCAAAAGTATAATCTTAAAGAGATTGTAAAGGATTAGAAAATATTACTGTAACATGATCTACTAAATCTTTTCGAATTGGACCGTAAGTCCCGCAAGATTCTTACTCCCTGATCACTAATTGTTCTATCTTGAACTCTGTTCGCAATGTCAGTGAATTTAGACTCCATAATTATGTAATACACAATAATTACATATACTATACATCCATACGTATCAACTAAATTTGAAACCTCTATTATTAATCACGATAGCTCATTGGTCTGAGTAAACTCGGTACTCCAGCTTTTCTGAAATCAAGTCCCGTTTCTGTCGTATTTACCTATCAAATACAAAAACATAGCTTTAACATTATAAAATGTATAAAAATATTCACTAGCAACTATTTAGATGTTCATGAATATCGTATTCGAGATACAGTGATATATATCAAATAATTCAAGCTGGCAGTATTTAGGCAAGCGTTATAGTGTCGTTACTCAGTGGTTATCGACCGCCGCCGCCGCCGGCTCACGGGTTCCGTGCCGCCGCGTCGACACACGTACAGTGTTTGTGCATACGAACAGACGGGGAGGAAGGTAAATAGCCTACCGACTAATGCACATATTAGATGCTATTTCCTAGAAATAGATTAGATATTATTTCCAATTGTGTAGGAGTGGAATAAACGGTTACAGAGATTTTCTGGCTGCTTTAGGGATCAAATTTGACACTTATCGTATCAAATAGAATGAATATGGACAGATATCAAGACTTTATGTTATACATACTGGTAATGTTTACAAAAAGGAGAAAATAAACCAAGATAGTGTGTGTTTTATTGATTAGGTGTATTATAAAAAAAAATCTCCTCGCGAGATTTTTAACTTTAATTAATAATCCGAAGGCCAATGCTGATATTATATTCAACTGTGGTAGCCCGACTACTTTAATAATTTTGTTTTTGTATTTGTGTCCACAACATTAAAATAAGTGAGCACACAGTCACTCACGCCTAAAAGCGCATCCTTCATCAGCAGACTCATCATCTAGTTTCGTGATTATTCTCTTTAGCTTTACGCCTCATAAAAGTTAACGTAACACTTCGGTGTGGTTCGGCGACAGTGTCGGCGCTCAGTTGTACGCAGAACAAATACAGCGCGGCTTCATGAATAAGTGAGTGCACGGCAGAGCGCGCCGAGTGCTCGTGCACGCGCCACTCGCACGGTTAAATATAATTATGTTATGTGCATGAGTAGTTCACGAGTGAGTGAAGCGATGTTTATAGTTTTTTAATTTTTTATTATAATTTTATCGAACGCTAACTATAATTTTTCATCAGTATATGACAGAAAAAGTATTTATGTAAATAAAGATTCAACTACTATTAAAACCATACGAAGAAAGATATTTGACCTATTTTGTGGGTCTCTTAATTCGACAAACATGAGTAGTGCGGTTCCTCTACAGTAACCGACAATAGCGATCGAAATAACCGTCCTTTGTGGGGGACATTAGCGGTAGTGGAAGCTTTTATGGGCTAATGACGCCATGGATTGATGGGATCGTCTGAATTGTGGGGCAGTTGGATTAGTATCGATATATCGACTGGTGATTGCATATTATTTGTTTCCTTAGACATCTAATTAAATTAATTAGGCACCGGCAACAAGGGCACTTTCTTTTATGATAAACTAGCTGTTTCCCGCGGTTTCACCCGCATCCCGAGGGGACTACTTAGCGCACCCGGGTAAAAAGTAGCCTATGTTGTTCCTCAGGGTCTATTCTATCTCTGTACCAAATTTCATCAAAATCGGCTCACAGGTTTAGGCGTGAAAGCGTAACAGACAGACAGACAGACAGACAGACAGAGTTACTTTCGCATTTATAATATTAGTAAGGAAGTAAGGATTTAATAATGACTACTAATACTAGAATATTATTCTAGCTGTAATACTATAAAATTTACCCTTTGTATACAATTCAAAAAAAAAACGTTGACCCGCAGTAGGAATTACTCCTGTGTCGTGGGTGCGTTTACAAACATTCATTACACATGCACAAACACCCAGACCCGGAACAATTTTAGTTGTCCCGTGCGGGAATCGAACCCGCGACACGCAGCGCAGCAGCCAATTGCTCAGCCATTACGCCAAACGTGCCGTCATTCAATTAAAGGAACTACTAGCTGCATCTAATATTAATTATTATTAAACTTGAACGTTTAATAATAATTAATATTAGGTATAACAATAATAAGCGTAACAATAATAAGCTCTATATTTTCGAAGCTCTTGCTTGTGAATAATAAAACAAGTAAAGAATTCAACCCGTCTAGTATCGACTCGGTCGCGTCCCTACGGGTTGAGCACAATCAGCGCGCGATAGGGTGAAAGTGGCTCCTCAATCATGGGAGGGTTCAGGAAAAACGCCATATTTCCACGTCGGAAACACGGAGCGTACGCACTGACCGACTTCATGCTACTTAGTATTGAACTGCGGATTATGTCGACGAGTTTATTTAGAAATTATTTTTAAATGGAGATCATAATTAAGCATATGACCACCTGTAAGCGAGTTTTAATAGATTTACAGATTCTTCAATTATTCATAGTAACAACCAACATATTTCGAAGGTCTATAAATTATCCGCACGGTGCAATAACCGCTATCAATTAGGCATGAACCAATCAGAGCGACTCATCAATTTCTATGAAGCACGAACACCAATCATGTTCGTCTCCAGCCGTCAAGTCTTAGCGACGTCAGCGGTAATCACGGTGCGTGCCGTGATTACCAGGTTCCGCACCAATTAGCGCGCGCTGACTCAGGAGCGAGCTCAGCTGATTACTGAGGAAATGTTCAAATGTGTTGCGACTTGAGAGTCGATGGTAGGCAGAGAACGTGCCTATCTATCTCTACATTGCTATGAGAATGTAATAAAACTTTGTATATTATTTATATTTTATAATAACCAAATCACCACAGTTTTTTAGTTGGCAATGTCTCATATCAGAGGGCACCTATCTTATCTATATCAACAAATGCAATGCAGGCGGGATAAATATTCAATTTGCGAAATTAATTCATAAAACAAAAATAGTACCCATTACTATTGATTGCAGTTTTGTGCTTCACTAGCAACTATTGAAGTTATAATATTATTATTACCATGAACCATGCTATAATTTATGCAACAAGGTTATGAGCCTAAAACCTCAGAATTACCTATCTTAACTGATAATTCAATAACTTCCCACAAGATATGATAGGTTTCAGAGTACCGCAGTAGGTACCTACGCGGCGAGGGGTCAGATTTCACCGTGCCTCTGTTGCAGACTGTACAAACCACGGCGCGACTGCGAGGGTACCTACATATAATAGAAGGGGAGAACGGGTGAAATGTACACTGCACAATCTATATTGCTAGGCTTAGATATTTGTTTTTAACATAGATACGTAAAATAAAGAATATGGTTTTAACAGAATACATCATCACTCAATCATAATACATTTTTGACTTATCCTATTTGGGTAAGTAAATCACATGCCAAACGAAAGTAAAGCAATTTCCACAATTTATGAACATAATAAGTTTGGGCTAAAGGTACCTACACTATACTATACTCTATTACTAAACAAGAGAAGTTCAAAACATAGCACTGTAATAAGGTAAATTTACAACAACTGCTACCACTTGGCAGTACCTACCGCACCGCCTACAAATCCTTAAACCGTACCACCAAACACTTAACCTGTACATAAGCTGCAATTTTCTCCCCACTGCACCACTCATACAGTTTGGTACGAAGCGATTAATAAGTCGGGCCACAGTGCGAGCGGCGCGATAGATATGCTAATCTAGTGTTTATGGCATCGGTCACGCGACCCCTTAATGGCGGGGGCTGTAAAATGTATATATGTACCCACTAATTGGGCACGCTGTCTACGATTGAGGAATGGGGAGTTATAAGATGCTATCGGATATGCAGTGTCGTGTAGCATACAAGGGGTTAGGGCTCGTCGAATACATTTCATTTTGATACATTGGTGCCGATTCTGACTTACACACGACTAAACTAATTTTAAAATATCATGCTCTTTTTCTATTGCGAAATACAAGAAGAGGATAGCAAGTAATTCAGTGCTGTCAAATTAAATGACAGATGACATTTTGTTCGTACAGGTTTGTTAATTTAGTCGAGATGTTACGTCGTGATGTTTAAATTTGTATGGAAAACAATTTTTTTCTAATTTGACAGGTGTTAAAAGTTTGCTATCCCTTTCTTATATTTGTTGATGGAAAGAGAGAATTATAGACTAAATTTAATTTAGATGGTGTCAAGAGAATAGCGGCCACTGTCTGTTATTTCTAACTATCATTCCTATGTCATGATTCCTCCACGATTAGCATAAATTCTACAGCATTGTAGTTTCCAGCAAGTCTTATCTGAATCAAAAATACTTTTGCAGAAGTAGAGAACGAAAATGAAAAGTTATGGCCATTACGCCACAAACCACGATATAACGCCCCCCTGCTAGACCGGTATTTATCCACATCACATGCATTTAAGCCAACATAAACACTGTGCACCACTAACGATATACCAACACAAATTGACTCCATCCGAGAACAATCAGTGTGGCTAGTAAATAAAAAAAGAGCTAATAGGTTCCAGGTGTGAAGTATTGCACTAGACCACACAGTCAACAAGTGCAAAAGGGTGCATACATACAGAGCAAGGTAACACACACACACACATATGAGTCAAAGGTCAAGTTATAATGGAATGAAAACAGTTAAAGCGCCCAAAAACTAGCTATTCTCTGTTGATTCCCAATAAAATACGAGCTCATTGAACTTGATGCTTTAGAATGGTACTGTATTTATCAACATAATAAATGACAAAGATATGCTCATTTAGTTTCGCCCATCAGTGTGCGTGAGCCTACATCGCATTGTCTGAAGTGAGCCTTCTTACCCTGTATTTTTCACTAATAGGGTCGCCGCGGGTGTAAAGTATTACACTAGAGTTAATTGCAGCCGCGGAACGGTGCGCGGACTTGGCTGCGTGGCTGCTGGGGAAATTTAATCAGATGGAAGATATGACACTATGAAGGTCCTTTGAAATGAGTGGTTAAATTATTTAGTTAATTTAAACAGCTTAAACTTATGCTTAAATTTATGTAAGTAACCAATGATACGATGTTATAAATGAAATTGCATACTGAATTCTTTTCGTGACTTTCCTTTTCAACTTTTTAATTTTACGATTTTTCATTTATTTGTGCTGTAAGATCTTGCTTTTTGCCAAATTTCGTGATTCTAGGTCAACGGGAACGAAGATCTATATGGTACTGCTGACCTAGAATTGATAATTATGGTTTAAAGCAAGGTCAAAAATTCAGAAAAATAAAAAAGTTAAGAATCAAGGTAAATTTTGGACTTACAAGTTTTTGCGAAAATCTAAATTTGCCCATATCTTTTTATCGTGTTGACTCAGAGTCTGACACCTCAATATCTGGTATAAATTTCAACTTGCTAGTCCATCCGTTCCTGAGAAATTCGGTGGTGACACACGGACAGACAAACGGACAAGAGAGTGATCTTACAAGGGTTCTTTTTTTTACCTTTTGAGGTACGGAACCCTAAAAATGGAAAAAAAGCAGAAAATATTAATACATTTTTAGTTCAACTTATGGGAACTATTAGGAAATTATTATCTGAAAAAATGTTTATTATAAACACCAATACGTCCCGTCGCTCTTGACCCGCTCAAACTAAATCACAAAATATCTCCATTACGGACCCGTGCTCCACTCGACCCGACCCCACCCCTTTTAAATTCGCCGCCATTTTCGTCTGTCTGGTTTGAAATAGCCGCACTTACCCCTGAACTTCGCAGGTGGGGGGAGCAAATGTAGCGTAGTATTGAATTTTTATTAATACTACCCTCTACTCACAATAGTGGTTGTTAATGGCGCGGACGGACTTCACTACACCCGCGCTATGTGTAATACGAGGAAGTTTAATGTTTCATTTGTAACGTACTACGAGTGTTTGGTAGTTCTGCGATAGTATTGTAGCTATAGTAGTTTTGGAGACTGCGCTACGGAATGTATTCGACTCAATTATATCTAAGTATGGCGTACACTATTTTTCTTTGCTCTTCTCTGATCTTCGATTTAAAACAAGAGTTATTTTTATTCAATAGACACGATTTCTAACATTGTATTAACAAGCTCTCCGATCTGAAATACGTCGCCACAGGGTAGGCGCTAGCACGACTGGGTGCGTCGTAACGGAAGTCTCCCCCAAGTCCCCCGTTTACCCTAATGTCCCCCGTATACCCCAATATACCCGCGTTGGATTTGTGTCCGCCTGTTATTAGCCTGTTGGGATGACTTTTAAATCTTTTATAGGTCGCACCTGGTGTTACAATAGAAATAAGTTTGAATTGGAAATTGAACTACTTAAAGCTACAAATTTATTTTTAAGTAATATTTAAGTACCAGTTAATTTATCATGCTATGATTATGTCTGAACATACTGATTTACTTGGCTCAAGACATACTTAAAAAGAGCTGTGGGAAAGGCATTTTTATTTTTCAGTTTCATTTTACACTTTACATATACTTCAGAGCGATTTGACTGTTTTGGGTACAAAACTTATATTCATTGTATAAAAAGTTTTTATACAATTATTAATTACTGCAATTATTATTATACAATGAATATAAATTAATTAATTTATGCAATTATTTTTTATATTAACGACGGACTTCTGAAATCTGCTCAGTCCATCGCAAGCGGTGCCGCCAACGTCCATCAACGTCACGCGGTCCCCTACGAGTGACGTAATGACATAAAATGGCGTCGTTTACCCGCGCCCTGTCAGATTTGTGACCAGTCACATTACCGCGGCCGAGTGGACCGAGGTGACGGTTTTTTAATTTATTCGGTCTAATGGGAGACAATGTCCCTACCTACAGATTTTATGGAATCGCATGCATGCAAGCATTTCATCATGTTTACTAGTTACTATAGTATCTATAAATTAATTAGGCGTTTTTTATTGCCACCAAACTGTACACGAACAATATCAGAGTAATTCAAAAGTCTAGACTTCCTATCTTTACTTCGAAACTTAAATAATAAATCATGACGATAACAGAATAGCTACTAGCGCCACAGGCTAATTCTTTCTCTCTCACCCTATTGCGTTACATCCAGTATAACAATGGTTCGCATACAAAATTTTCCCGCGTTGGCACTTCGCAGCAGTTTATAAGCGTTGTCGCATTGTACTTTAATATTGCAAGCAGGCTATCGCAATATCTCTTGTACTTTATGGTTGCAGCCAACCGTGGCAGTACGCGGCTCATATCGGTTAACACTTGCGACAATGGAATTTAAAATTATGTAGAAATAAATGTAATAGTTTATTTATTGATTAAGATTTATTTGCAATTATATAAAAGTACTTTACAGATGAAATAATAAAATGTGAGGGAACTCTCGGCATTACAATATAAACTACAAGTTAACTAATTTAAAAAATCTTCATAAATTCAAAATCATTTAATAACTGAAAAGCATTTTTATACAATCAACAATAGTGACAATATTATTCAACTCCGTGTTCTGTGAGAATTCTTACGTTCAGTTTAAGCACGAAGTTCTCAAACGCTTCTAGTACAATGATGCTCTTTGTGTAATTTTATTCCGAGTACTATCTCAGTCGTGCTCAACTGGAGGGAGCAGGTGCGGGCGAGCACTCGCTAGCTCCTTGTATAATATCAGTTTATTAGTAAGAATAAACAAGATGTTCGTTCTAGTAGAGAACGAACACTACAACTACTAGAACAACACTATTTTAACTTCATAAAAGTCATGTTTTCTACTCAAGAGCTACTCTAGATAGAGGTAGAGCTTTATTGAATGGAGGTTGATAGGGGTTAATAAAAAACTACCAGTTATTAGTGTAGTATTAATTGGCAAATACCAATTTTAGCATCGGCTACCGATCAAGATGATGAATGAATAAAACAATCGTATCAATACACATTTCCCGGCTGCGTGCCGTGTCCCGCTACTAGAGAGCCACTAGTGCCAGCATGGTGCCACTACGGTACCGCATAGTCACCGGCGCAGTACCCCGCGATCCCGATTGCATTACCGACCGAGATAAGTCCCGGATTTGCTACCGAATTGTTTCGTATCGGGAAATAAAGGGAAATGCTCTGAAAGTTATTTGTTTGTAAAGTGTACGTAATATCCTGTCGGAGAAAAATGGAAAATGTTCACCATCCAGCATTGTCGTCTGCTGAGAGATGGGATTCTTTTGACATCTATTTCGATGGAAATCTATTGAAAGTTGACAACTCGGGTTTATTATTGCAAACTTGCTTTGAATTTATAGTAGTTTTGAATATTGTTTCAATATTAACTGAACGCTGAATTAGATCTGAGGATAACGCATGAAGATTGAGTCAAAAAGCGTGATCACATAACATATTTTTTAACAAACTGTAATCGTAATAAACACTTAGGTCACTCGGACTTTTTAGCTACTATGTTTCAATCACTTATAGGTAATTTCAACACACAAATACATCTTTCTCAATCACCAGTAACAAGATGTTAGTCTCGACCTTGCACCTGATTAAATAACTGTTTTATATCAACCCGACCAACACCGCCGACAGTACAACTGATTGAGGTATAAAGTAATAAATAAACTAAAGAAAATTGCAGCTCCTGGAACATAAATAAATAGTTGGAGTCGAGTGTATACCATCGTGCGGAGCCGGGGTGTGCTCGTATTTCAAATTGCTTACTTTCTTATGTATGGAGTTCCGAGGAATTCCCAAGGAATTGAAGAAAAACAGTTGGCGACTGTCGCCCGAGTGATACCTAGAAGACAATAATGAATAGTTGTTCATAGGAAATTCTCCATTTACTTGATAATGTACATTATTTTGAGGCCCCACACCGTACACAGTTTCTGCACTGTACAGAAGATTAACATCAGTGTGTATAATCCACTTTATGGGTTACACAGATTATAAAGATCAAACAGAAAGTAATTAATGAGTGACTTCAGAGTGACGCACACACTACTAACGAACAAAGGTGCTATAAAATCAGCAATACGAACACAAATCGATACTAATTAACTATCTGCATAGCTAGCTGTACACACGACATGGCACGCATGTATCCACGTCACTAATTTAAACTGCTTCTCCCGCGTCCAGCGAGCCGAACTACAAATACTCCGTGCGGATAACCCGCTACTTTGGCCAGACAAACCGAATAATGACGTCACTAGGGATACCTGTTTGCATTATCATAATGCTGTTACCCCTTACGACCCTAAATTTGTATGTATCGGTGTTCTCCGAGAGGTAAGAGAAATATTTCCAGTTTGAAATATGATAAATAGGTGCCTAAGGGATGAAAGGGGATTGGTTCTTGGCCCACGTTTCCGAAAAAAAACATGGCTTTACATAGCAAATATATTTTGGGAGATTCGTTTTACGTATATTGATCGTTTTCCGTACACAGAATGGCAATAATATTAAATCCAGTTTCCTCCGACTTGCTTTGCGCAATTTTAACATCTTACATTAATTGCGGTCCTATTGATTAGATAATATAATCTTAACAATCTGTAGTTTTTGGGGTACGTGAACGAGCTCTGTGAGTTAAGATAGGTCATGTGGGTCATAGGTCATTTCCGTTCACTAATTTATACCTATATTTGCTTAGGAACAAACCTTTTTATTTAATCAGTTTATTGTCAAACCTTTAGCTACTGTAGAAAAAGTCGTGGCAACAAATTTAACTGTCTCCACTTTCCCCGCCTGGTTTTGAACAACACTGAGAAGATGTCAGTTTTCCCAACTTCAAACATGGCTCAACTTAAATTTCATAGAGGGTTTTTTGTAAGTTTCTCTTGTATAAAAGTTTTAGAGGAAACAAGGTTCAAATAACAAAAACTCTTAGGTAAATGGTAGGAGCAGCATCGATATTTTGTCTCAGTTATGAAATATTTGTGTTTGGGTTTTACGCAATATTTAAACTGTTTTAGACATTTTTTTATGTATTACGTACTTCAATTTAGTTGAAGACTTTACTGTTGTTTTGTTTTTATGAAAGGCACGTAAAATTAATATTACCAAAAAATACATTCTAAAAGTTGTTCAACCAGCTTAAATTACAGAGCAATAATTACAGATCTTTAAAGTCAAACGATTTTCGTACCGTTATAGGTACGTTCACTAAATTTGTAGAATAAATCAATTTCGAGATAAAATATTAAAAGAGCAAAAATATTTTTTCCTAAGTAAATAACCAACTTCAAAAGCAGCCTGCCTCTGTCAGTACTTTGAATTAGTTCATTTCGCTTTTACTACCAACTTCCGAAACCATCTCTTTTATAAATATGAACGTGAAAAATGGACTTTTGTTATTTCAACAGGTCGGTTGTTTTAAAGTTGAATGGTTTCTTGATTTGTATACTTTTTGTTTGTTTTTTTATTTGAACACTAGATTAATTGGTGCTTAAAAATGTTTAGCAGTATGAATACGTTGTGTCATGATCTTGTAGGGAAAGAAACACGTGATATCAAGAACTGTTCGTGTCCTCATGATACTCGCTTATCTTCAAGTCTAAGGCTGATAAAAGCTGTCCCTTCACTCCGCTATTCAAGTAAATGCATTTAAAACTTATTTCTCTTGAGACGCAGTGCGGTGCACTGTGGTGCAACACGGACGCCTCGCACAACTCTAGTTAAAAGTGTGACTTTTACAACTATTGTTGTTTATAGATACCTATCTACAAACTAGAAAGCTTTAGAAAGTACTTTGACATTTCTTAGTTGATAATCGATCTTTATGCTACTGAAGTTTTAAGCAGTCGTTTTCTGATATTGATAAATCATTATTTTCACAAGCTTTAGGGTTATCAAATAACTTCAGTCATTTTGATAAATATGTGGTGATACCTAATCTATCACGGGCCACCACCGAGGCTTCCCAGTACAACGTTTCAGGTATGGCTTCATTATACCTCCAACAGGGATCTATGCGAGCATTTACAAATAAAACAGTGTTATATTATGTACCACTTAAAATAAACGACGCCAAGTATTTCAGGAATAAAATGAATAATTCCCGAGAGTGTGTGCGACTCCAGGCGCATGGGAACAAAGGTACAATAGAATCACAACGAGCTCAAATAATCCGGTCGAGCTTAGATTTAATTTCAGCGCAAAGCTATTGTTTGCGCTAAATCATTGAGCTGAGCTGTGTGTCAAAATACACGTGAATAAATACGTTGGCTACCGACGTTATTTATTTAGTAAATTATATTACTTAGAATAGCAATCCGGGATTATGAACTACTTACACTTTGAGTGCTCTTATTTTGGTTTCAACTTCTCTGGTATTCGACTGCAAATCATTTAGACATAAGCTCTAGTTTGAGAGACATTACAAAAAACGCAAATAGCGAAAAAAATACCTACATGAACATCGTGAATATTTCTCAAAGCAAATTGTCAAAGTATGAGTTACTTCAATACTACGATCAAGTGTAACTGTAGCTGTACAGACACTTCCTCATTACTGTCGTTGAGGTCCCCCCCCCCTCCCCCGCCTGCAGTATACAATACCCATATTTCATACTTTTCAAACTTGCAGAACATAAACTGTCCCTCCCTTCGTTGACTTACTGCAAGCCTCCAAATTCTCGACTTTCATAAACTTGCCTCGAGTGGTCCCCTCTAGTGTTCCGTCCGATTAATTATTAACTAAGGACCCCTAAATCCCGTTGTGTCTCAGCATGGCAAGGGGCGGTTCCTTTGTATTTTTCTTGTGATAAATATGAGTGGGCGTTTGCGTTGTTTGTTTATGAAGCAGGTAATCGCTCGGACGGTGGATCCAACAAATGTTGTGTTATTGTGAGAGAATGGTCTCTTTGTGTAAATGGTGCTTATTTTTATATTGTTACCATGTAAAAGAGATAAATCCAGTAGAGCAATATTCTGGGGTTTACTGACCTCGCACCTGACATGGGGCTGGTATAAATGGGATACTAATAATATATTCCCTAAAGTTTAGTGTTCTATATGCGACTCGCCCGTAAGTATCTTTATATGTTTTACATTTTGTATTTAATATTTATGTTTGAAAGCACTTCATTATTCTCATTAACTTCTCATTACACTCCGCCCTTACACCAGGTGTGTTCCACGACACCGGCGCACTATACCGCCGCTAGCTATACCCGCGCAGTCGGCCAAAGACCTCATATACTATCTGTTATCAAGAGCCAAGCTTAGGGGCTGTACACAATCGCACGCTTCACCACGCAGCCAATTTATATTGTCTAGACTTTTCTAGTACAATACATTTATTGGTACAACATAAACATAAAAGTTGCAGCAAATTGAGCCCTATTACAATCGCCATTGGTAAATCCTATTGCAAAGACGTAAGCTTTGCTGGAATCTCACATTTGTATTCATAGCGAAGTGAACTGGGCCTTCCAATTGTGAACCTTTGCGTGCTTGTAACAAGGTCTACTCTAATACTAATCTAAGTATAGTTTAATATTGTGATAATGGGATGAAAGAGATCATTTTATAACAAACTTGATGAAAAAGTTGTTGTTGTTGGTCTACAACAGCAGCAAGCAAGCATCATACCGCAAGCATAAACACAGCGCGCAAATCTTATGCAATTGAAGAGTTGCATCGCTTTTCTTCCAGTTATATCATGGGACTAACTGCCGAATTTCGGATAAAATAATATGAATCTCTTTAATTTCTCCGTTGAGATGTATCTCAAGTCTAACCACAAACACAAGTGGTGCGCTATTGATTCATAGCGCACGCAAAGGTCAGCCGTTACCGCGGATTACAAATTAACATTAGTACCGACAGATTATGTGTTGGCTTATGTGCGCCGCGAGGATTAGCTGTGTAGCCGCATCGATTGCTTAATATCCGACAGCTATGAGCTGCCCGACATATCCTGTTAACACGAGTTACTAATTATTGTCCTTTTTCTTAACTATCTTTCTGACTGTCTTCACTCAAATGGAGGGTATTTTGTTTAACCTTAGTTGTGTTTTTAGGTGCCATAATGTAAATAAATTAAAGTCATTGTAAGCTACATTATTCGTATTGGATACTGATCAAGCTTAGTTACTAGTTAAATGACTATAGCAAAAATACTTTTCATTACTATCACTACTAACTACAGCAGATATCAACGCACTGGTATGTCCATGTCCTTAAGCAATATATTGTGCGAGGACGAGATACTTTCAGAACGGGCACAAAATTGGGTCATCTACAGGAATTTTAATATTGAACGGCAATAACACAATCTCATAATAAACTTCAACATAAATCTACAGCGAGATGAAACATTCATAATATTAAACATTAATATCTCGCGCAGCCGCAGTCTTGTACATATTGACATGAGGTTTATAAACAAATAAATTATTGATTATCAAAACATTCTATCATAAAACTTTCAGTAAATCCAAGTGTAAAGTCTACCAATCGTTCAGTGGTCGGCCTGTGTATGTTTCTTTCTCACGTTTGTCATGCGAAGTGTGATATGTGAAGTGTACTGAGTTAAACCACTCGACAGTCGTCCTCAGGATAGGCTTAACTGCTGACTTGTATGAATCCACCGAGTGATATTCTTTCGAGCAGATCATTAAGACAGAAAACCTGAAGGTCGAAATAAGCTCTCAATTAAGACTGTTCATAATTGTTCGAAAAGGCACAGGCTTTTTCCAAATGTCCAGTCCCGACCAATTATATTTCTGAGAACATTGTTACCGACGAAATAGTTGAATATTGTTGAAGCCGTCAGCAAACCGACCCGTTAACCTTCCAGACGTTTGAGCACGGGACTGCTACCGAATGCTCCAGTTGCTGACTGCCCTAAATTTTAGAAGAAATTGTAAAATAGGCTTCACTGTAGTTTTTAAAGACATTTATAAATGCAGGCTGTTGTGTCGCCTGAAGCGGAAGTTTTTAATGACAGTGATCTTATATTCTTTCACAAAACTAAATGTAACTCACATTTGGTAAGAAAATATGGTTGTAAGGAAACGATAGCCGAGACTCTCTGAGCCGCAGTTGTTTTCTAAGAGCTTAAAGATTGTATTATTTTCCAAAGAAAATTGAAGATGGAATAACAAACCAACATTTCATCGTCTAGGGTTTAAAATTACGACGTAAAAGGTATATTTATTGTTTTAGATCGTTGGAATGAACAAATATAAACAGTAAGCGTATTTCATAACACTCTTTGATTCTCACTATAACTGTTAAAAGATCCATTCAATACCCCGCAGTACACGAAAGGCTCACTACAAAGGGTACTTGCAGTTTCACAGCTACGTATGGTAAAAATAATAAACTAAATTTCTCCTCACACCATAAACATGTAGCAATGAAAACAAATACCTATCTAGTACCGAGCACTACGTCACTTCTTTCAGTGCATCGATAAATTTACACTCGGTTCTCAATTCTGAAAAGCCACAATCTATCGTTCCGATTCTAAACTATACTCAACTGCTATAAATCAGTTTCAAAGCACATTGTCTACATATTTTCATACGTGTATATCACTATTCAATCGAGTATAACACGGTGTGCCAGTTAATCTAATTCAGTAATGCAATAAAAGTAAAAATGCTATAAAGCCGCGTGCTGCATGGTTTACGAGCGTCGCGCGTGCAAGCTTGTGTAGTAAGACAACTGTTTATTGTCATCATAATCATTGGTTTCCTAACGCATGGTAAGTTATGAATACTACAATATTACTCTTATTCATACAAAATTACATAATCAAATTATTAATATAAACTTAAGATACGCTACAGTTTACTGATGTCAAATTTCTAGGTACTTTCAACTAGTTTTAAACTTTAGTAAGGCGTTAATAATCTATAAAAATAAGTGACTATTCAAAACCAACATTCCTGCTTATGTTAATATAAAATATACGCCCACGTCACGACACTCACAACAATAATCAAGCCAGGCACAGGCTACTATCAACCTGTGACGTCACACCGGTCAGTGGCTGCTATTCCAACTGTTTTATGAGTTATCAACGACCACGCTTTTATTTCCAACGGGATCGCTTGTATAGTAAACAAACACTGGAGGGCGTCGCGGAGTAGAGTTACTGTTGTTGCTTCGCTGTGAGCACAGCTGTGCACAATTATACCAGAATGTGCATGTGTGTACTAAAATTATGACGGTACAGTCGCACACAACGCGTTTATCTTTTTATAGTTGTTTTATTTTTGGCGGAACCTTTTTAATCTCAATGTGAATCTGTGTAGTGTAATATTGCAATAATTAAGTTTCCGCTTTGATTTAAAATTTGAGAAATACGTGAAATGTTCAGTAGTAGGGTACCGTAATATTTTTTTACGCTTTAATTATAATACAAATCTCATTACACACATATTTGTGTCTCTGTTGTGAGTTGCTATGGCTTAAAAATGTTAGTAGAAAAGATTAAGGTACTAGTACGTATACAATAGGGGTGTATACTACATCATCTTAAGATACTTTAGACCCTAAATGGTATAATTTAGCTAAAAGCAAAATTGATGTATTTAGAACAAGTCTTGAAGGGATCAAACGTTTCCAAAATATACCACACATGTCTAGGAGGACCGGCTCAGATTATATGAAAAATAAAATCGCAAGAATCCCGCGATGGGGCCGATGTGAATTGAGCTGAGTAGCGTAAAGCTTATCCAAACCATCATAATATTGACTTTATCAAAAGGCAATAGAGTTCAATATTGCTTGTAAAGCGAACGTGTTGGAAATGCTCGATCTCTAATATTGAGCCTGGATATAAGTATTTCAAGTTACACTAAAATTTTAAGGTCGAATGAAACATGTCTGAATTTCTTTTGCTGATGGGTTCTCGTAACTTTGCACTCAAGTAATATTACTGCAGAAAAGATTTTGTGATATTGTGAAAATTGGCGTGTTCAGTTTTTGATTTCAAGAAACATATTTAAAATGCGGCACTAAATGGCACTTACAAGCTCAGAACGCAAATGGAACAGTTCTCATTTAGCGAAGCACGTTTAATTGAAACCTTATCAACATCGTCTACAACATTACTGAGAATTTTCGCGTTTTCACGAAATTATAATTTGGTAACAGAAGCTTTGTTTTACCGCCAAATATCCATTACGGAACAATAAATGGAGCAAATAGGCCGACGTTTAAAAGCAAATTGTTGAACGATGGGTTCATTCGCCATGTTTTTATGGTTTCGAATGTCTGTGCTCGTTTCTGTAATAACTGTTTTGTAAGCAATTTGAATGCCGTGATCGCGACGACTTTGTACGTGAATTAATAAGCTGCACTGTTCATTGCGCGCTAAGAATGGGCAATGTTTCATTAGCTTAGTTTGCGAGCGAGCGTGAATTATTGTTATGAGAATTTCTCAGATTCTTGCCTTCCTGTCTCTTTAATTAGTGAAAGTTTAAATTAATTTGCAGATTGAGCGTATTTAGTATTCCGCACCTGGAAGCGCTGACTCAATTCTGTTTGCCTAGTTGCAAATAATTTCAAATTGATTTGTTCTGGTTTTACAATAAAATTAGAATGATCAAATTCAATTTACGACTTTCAACGCTTATGTGGTTGCCAGTACCTATACTGATATTGAGAGATCTTGGTTGAAGTCCAAGATACATCAATATAACAATGTAAACACAAACTTTCTATTGAACTGTGACATCATACGGTGCTCAACTTGACATTACGAGAACATTTATTACAGACAACTTGTGTTGATGAATCAAATTCATTTTTGTGTTTGAGTATCAAAAATATAATGTGACATTTAACGAAAAAAATGAATTTATATTTTATACAATAATTTTCCTAAAAACCCCAAGAAATACGTATTAACATGAACATAAAGTGATTTCTCACCCTAAACAAAACTTATAATAAATCGGGTTCAATAAAGGTTCGTGACGGCTCGTTCGTCACCTGAACACCATCATATTCACCCCCTCTACCCCTCGGCAGCCCCCTCTCGATTGATGAGGTGAACAGGAAAATAAACTGTTCTTTGTTTCCTTTCGAACCATTTAATAATAAAACCAAGATGAGGATTTTTATTTTTCTCGTTTCCCTTTGTTATTGCTACAATTCATTTTGTTAGAAATTCATGCGGTTTTGTTCTTTGCCTTAACCGTGTTACGTGTCGGTGTCACCTGTGCTATCGCCTACCATATTGTTATCCTGTTACAGATGTGTCTGTGTCTCCTGAGTTACTGAATACTACTACTACTTAACATCTGCTGATCACAGTATGGAATTTGTGTATATTGTTTGCTCGCTCAGTGTTTCAAGATTAGGAAGGGAAGAAGGTATTTTTTCTTAAAATAATTTTAAACCACATGAAATTTAATAAATTCACTAATTAAAATTCATATCAGTAACAAAGCAGTAGTCGGAATTAATTTGTTTGTCCTGCACAAAGCGAGTTAGGCAGCGCGAACTAAAACCAACAGGCCGGCATCATTAGAATCAGCTGCAGCGCTGTGTCAATGTTTTTGCAGCAAATTATGTGAAGCGATGGACGCGCTGATTGTTCAGTCGCGTGTTACATTGGGCCCATCAAACTACCAACGCATTTGTGTTCTACAAAAACTTATAACGAACTATGAAAATAATGAACAGTAGAAATAGATTTTTGAATAGCACTTGGTCGACTTGATTCTATTGGTACGTTATTTAGTAACATTCGGTTCACATAATTACTGCATGTCGCAATAATATCATCTTTGAAAGTTAAATAAAATAGAAGGCCATAAATACTTATTATATTTATTCGTAGTCCAATTACAAGATATGATATTATGAGCAGTCATTTAGACCTAGTAATGAAAGCTTAGTTATATTACGTAGTTACCATAGCAACCGTGTAGGTACCAGGAGCTCGGAGCTATCTCTTTTTACGATATAATTGTCGACTCAGATTATTAGCATCCTCTTATCCTCTGAGATAAAACGTTATGAAACCGTTACATAGCAGCTAGATACCGGGGAGCTCTGCGTAGGTTAACTTCCATACCGTAACAATATGATGTTATGATTAGTCATTAAAAAATATTTTAAGTGAAACGCTCCTGGCTGGTTTAGTTTTATTTTTACAAAAACACCTTAGTTCTTCGTTCCCTAAAAAATATTACATTTAACAAATCTCATAATATGAAATGATTACGGTTTAAAACCATACTTGGTAGACAGAAATTGTTTTTTTGCAGTCTTAATTTTGTATATAGTTACTTAGTTTCCTCTTCAGCTCTCATAAGCTATGCAAATAATAAATACAACAAAAACATTATTTATCAAGAACTACAGCCAATCTGTAGAACAAAACACTACGAAGACATACACAGAGCTCATAAAAGAATATTGCATAAAGTTATTTCAGTTCACAATAGCGCGTTTAATCTGAAATCTTAACGCGAATAGTGCCCCCCCCCCCCGCGCGCTCGCTACACTCGCCTCCATAATACTTGTTGTTTTATACTCTACAGTTCACAACTTGATTATTTTTATGAAACTCTATTTTTATTTGTATTTTCTTGATAACACAAGAATAACGTTTGACGAATAATGTCTGACGCTTAGATGTACCTACTGTTTAACCTGCTTGATACGATTAAATTAAAGATTGTTTGGGTAACTTTCATAGTATAATATAACGTTTTATAATGCAACGTGAGATGCGAGAGTACCACGAGAAGATAGCACAAGGGGGTTTGGCAACAATCCATGAAGTAAGTAGAAGTAGACTGTTGCAGCTATTTTGCCAAACTTTAACACTTTTCTTCTATCTTGAAAAGTATGCATGGTCCTCGCCTCACCCTCAGTAGAGGCGTTGGTTAATACTGCAGCTCGTTGCCATCAACTAATTTCAGGCCAGGCAACAGTTGCGTCCCAGCCCGGCGCGCCACGGCCGCCGGGCGAGGCGCGCGGGTAATCGTATGCGCATTCGTTTACAGACGCATTTTTAAATTTGTCAAGACAGATGATACTAATGAGTGAAGGCTGAAAGTAGAATGTTATTTGTAATGGGATTTTATGTCTTTCGTCTTTTCAGAAGACACTGGCACTAGTATGATATCCCTACTTAGGTGAAATTTTGAGGTTCTCAGAAAGCAGAAGACGTGTATTTGGTGCAGTCAGGATCAATGGACTTCTAGTTCAGTTTTATTTAAAACTTCCCTCGCACCTCAATAATCCCCAGACACGCAAATAAAACTCGAACACTCGCACATTTGTACAAAAGAAATCAATGCTTCGGAAATCGATTAAAAGAAACTCCCAAGTTCCGCCGAGTCGCGCGACACACACTAGCATGCGCCTGGCCGCCGACCAAGCTGCTCGGTGTTGATACTACTCGTACAACTTCGCAATGCACTTCGATAGCCTCTTTTTACTATGATAGCCAGAATATGCAAGGTGTTTGGAATGAAACTCAGATTTTGTAGTTATGATACCTATTCGTATGCTAAATATTATGTATATGTCCAGAATTGATCCACTTAAAACACACGTCTTCGAATATCCACTTCAGTTTTATATCATATACAGATAAAAGACAATTATGAATATATTTCCAATAACTGCTAACCACGTATTTCATCAAAGCAGACGAAATAAAACAGTTGAAACTATAATCAGCAAATGAAAAACTACAAATAACCGATTCTAGCTCCAACAACACTTGGAAGTAACCCAAACTCGGGCGGTGGGTCCGCGTGGTGTTGTCGATAAGCATCGCTAACGAGCGCTGCCAGAACTACGCGTTATTGTTATATTCGCTAATGAGCGGCTCGTCACTATAGGCTGCGGCGCGGAGCCTGCCCGGGATTAATTACTGTGCTGTGATCAAGTTCTCGATGATTATTACAGTTTTGTGCGCGGTTGGTTCAAAAACGTAAATGGAGAATGTCTCCACACTGGTCGTAAAGTTTAGAAATGGATATTCTCCGCCTTAAAGAACATGCAGACTTATTTTCTACATTATTGGTGATAGTATTACTGGCGCGGAGTCAGGGAATGTGCTATAAAATTCCACAGCGCAGCGAGCGGCGGCCGGGAGGAAGCCTCGGAGCTTTATACATGGTGTGCCTACTAGCTCGCACAGACATTTATACAGTTAGATGTCGGAATGGAACGGTTGGCGCGGCGCTGGAACTGTAAGATAAACTGGTCATTGTCTAAAGCGTTTTAAAGGCAGCTCCTTGCTTTTTATGTTCAATTATTATAATTATCTACATCTATTATCTGGTAACCGTAAAAAAACCCGCAAAGTAAACCGCTGTCGTAATAAAATGCATAAATGATAAAGTAAAAATATTATTAATTTGTAACGAAGGTACATTTTAGATAAAAGGGTTGGAAACAAGGCAATTTAGTTAAGCATTTACCAAGCACAATACTTCCCATGTTATTGAACCATTAACCCGAAACTATACAACGATATAACAGTAGTATTGTAGGTACGAAATCATTGCTTCCTGAACGAAAACATACGCTGATCGCATTTTACAGACACAGCCTTAATCAAATCAGACGGTGAAAGCCACCGTTACGGCAGGGACACACGCGCATAACATATCCAACAATAATATTTCGACATCCTCCACGTTGTTAGTGTGCGCCTCCGAGCTATGCAATTGTTATGGCTTATTATTCCCCATGTCGTGTCCAAGTCCCCTGCAGGGCACCGAGATAACCATCTCCTGGCTTGAAATGAGGAAAACGTAGCGAAACTCACGTACTGTTTCATTTGCGTACATTTTTGTGAGTATAATTTAATTCTGTAGTAAGTGTAGTACGCTTGCCCTGAGGAGAGCCGTGCATGCTTGCATTGTAAATAAACAGCGTTTTGTTAAGTTGGAAGTGTTTGAAGTTAAGGAAGCAATGTAAGAACCACTTCACTCAATCAAGTTTCCGTCCTCTACTAATAGGAATTTTCGAAAACTATTCTTTGTGGCGTTTAGAATAAAACAATTAGCTTATAGGATTAGGTGATGCCTGGAACACCAACTGAGGTAGAATCTGACGAGCTACAATATAACAACAGTAACCCGCCCAAGTCTCGCTGTGGAGCGAACACGTCACCGCCGCAAGCGCTACGTCGGCCGACCTCAAACTCAGCACTGATTAGTTTGATCTCGTAATTTGACAACAAAGCCCTGTCAGGCGCCGCCGCGGGAAACCGCTAACTAGTTCATACCGAAACCTGTCACTATTAATGTTAAGTTTATAGGGTAGCTAGCTTCTACCCGCGGCTACGTCTGCATGCTCTTATATACCGGGATAAAAAGTATCTTGTGTGTTAATCCGGGTTATAAACTATGTGTCTAGGTACGAAGTTTCATGCAAGTTTGTTGTGTGAAAAAGTAATAAACATTTATACGTAGGTATATCCATGCTCGCAAACATTCGGATTTATAACATTAGCAGAATTTGCAATGGCGGCAATATTAACTATTACCTATTTAATTCAGGACTTTTCTATTAATGATATCCAACCGATTATCATAGCACAACAATAACATAAAAGGCACTAAATACAGGCAGGATTTTCAATAACAGTTTCATGAAAAATGTACCACGTATTTTCTCCGATTTACAAAAAATAACAGAAATTTCAGAATGTAAAACGTTTGTACAATTTTTACGTTATTTTTGGCGTTAACTCAAAGGATATTTCTTGCTATAATTTTTCCTCAGTTGTTCCGTGGTGTGGTGGCAGCTCAGCCAGGTGAGGCAAGCACAGCGCCACGCATGAATGAGATCGATACGCCGCCGCCGGGTCAACGACCGCGATCTACGCTCATCTTTGGGTCAATGTTAAACGTGCTTCGGTAGTTTTTGAGAGGGGCAGTAAACTTTATGTTTGTGGGTAGTTGAGTGCGGTGTCCTCGCGGGTTGCTTGCTGGTAGCCGATGGCGGCCGGCTGGTCTTTAGATTATTTGTTAAGAATCGTGTAAAATCGTTGTATTAGATGTATTTAATAAACCTGAAATAACAGGAGCTTCACTATCTCATGAATTTTTTTTCTCAAATCTATCTTTCTTGACATCACTTTTACTGTCTAACTACTTTCTTTAGTCTACGCCTAGTGATGAAATGTTGATAAAATATATTTAAGTGCGTTTGGTTTCATGTAAATGCTAAACGATCTTTATCTCTAATTTTCGCGAAACAAGTCAGTGGGACACTGGTTCACACAAACCGAGTCACAAATTAGATCAAAGTAAAATATTCTCAGTGAAACAAAAACATTACCAAAATTGGAGCCTCAAGAAAACATATTCGCACTAAAATTGAATGAAAACGGCGAGATGAGCTCGCGACAACCTTCGAGCCGAGCCCGGGCGAGACGCCCCGGGACCTGACGCGGCACCACGCGGTGGGGAGACAGAAGGACTACTCAAAACCTCTTCATTTCCATTTTGATTAAATTCTAGCTGAGGTACTAAAAAATATTATGTTATATAGATTAACAGAACTTTAACTCTTAGACTTAAATATATTACTTGAACTCGCATTTAACGCATTAGGTATCACTATGAATGTATTTTAGAATCGTGCACATGTGTTTCATTATTGTGTTCCGTTAAACCATATATAATAAGTCTATTATGAGCATCGTGGATCTTCTGCTTGACGCGTTGTAGTGGTAGCGGAGTAGTTACAGCTGATTGGGAAAATATTATGTTCCCCTCATCTCACGGCGCCGCGTAATAAACAGGATATTTTAATAGGATATCGGCGCGGATGCTGTATGTCACACTTTGATCATTCGCTTCTGATACTGCTCTGATAAAGTAATCAGAATCTTATAAATACACCGAGGTATTAGATACTCAAATATAAGTACGCATAGAAGATAAATAAGACGAGTAAATGATGTGTCAATAGCAGTCGAAGTCTATGCTTCATACATTCTTAAATATACAATAAATCATACAAAGTTCTGTGATGTTGACACAAAAAACCGTATCAGTCTTATATGTAAGTCCTGTAAACTGAGAAGCGATCGCTCACACGTACGACAAGCGTATAAAGTACCCGGCACAACTTTCAGCGATCACCTGCGCTGGAACCACCACACGAAGCGCTACACATGTATCTTAATCAGCCACACTCTACACTCCACTTTATGTCTGCCACGTAAGGTTCACATTCACTTTGAACCTCGAGGCTAACGGGTGTTTAATGTGAAACAATTCAATACATTTTAGTGAAAGGGTTTGATAATAATATTTCCTGGAGCAATATTTACGAGGGTCGAGGTGACTCGGGTCATACAAAGCATGTTTCGGTAATAATTATAGTTATAAACACGGATATCGTGAGACAGATAACATGTTACCGACAGGTGACGCCAACTGAGTCGATACCATTGTGCTATCTAATTGACAAACAATGCATGTCGGCAGGTGGGTCAGCAGGGGAGTGACGTTTTGTACAGGAGCTCATTACACCCTGAGCAAATACCTATCATGAAGAGCTTAAAAGGGAACTCTTAAAATTCTCGCAAGAACGACAATAAGATGAACTCACGGAAACGCTTGTTAGATTAAAGGCATTCTTATGTTTTACTACAACTTCCTAGGAACACAATACATGTATGTATTGTATGTTTCATCTTTAAAATGCAAAAAATAATAATTTTCAATGCACCTCTAAGGCCTTCCCTTCCTGGTACACCAGGACCCAACATGAACTACACTCGATCAAAGTTTAGCGTAACTAATAAATACATCATCCTTAGAAATAAAAAGTATTCCGTAACACCATGACCGAGTAAGGATCGCGTGTGTGCGCTAACTTATAAATCAGTCATAGCCGGCGTGTCCCCGTGTCGGCTAATTCCGACACATTGCCGAACATAGCCGAAAGGCAAGTACATTACATTTACTCGAAGGATTACGCGAACAAAAATTTCAAGTAAACATTTTTAGGTTAAGTGGGTGAGTTGGGTATTATTGGACCACCTGCCTTCACATTTCCTGATTGCGAAATTAGCTTTTTTATTTCGTAAAGGGTCTTATTATAAAACATAGGAACTTTTGCGATGATTTTTTATTAAAAGAACTCGAGGTTCTTTTCACGGTATTTTCAAATTAGAGGTATCCTTTTGCTCGGTGCCGTAAGCGCTGCCAATCTTATCTGATGGCACTATAGAGACGATTTTCACATTTAAGTAACAGATTTTCCTTCAGAAAATTTTGATGAGAACACGAAATGAGCTATAAAATATACATATATTTTACCTAAATTTAGTTCAGTTTTTATGACAACATGAATATTTTGAAAGTAAACGAAATATTAATGTTTTATCTAATTCTGTCTGGCTGGTTTTATTAGCGTCCACGGGTTACGATTCGTTTGGACAGGCCATTCGTCAATAGAAACAAAAACGTATGATCAATACGTCGCGCGTCCAATTTATAAAAATGTTTGTCGAGTGCGCTCACCAAACATAAATCTATTAACGGCCCAATTCTATCGCGAACCGTATTTATACTGGAAACGAATAAATAGCTGAGCGGCACGGCTGCCGCTTATTGTTTTGGGAAAAGTTATAATAAAGTCGAGATTCATTTAGGTTTAACATATCCAGTCTTATGATGAAACATTTCTAGTTACTATAAAATAATAATAATCTATTCTATCTATTTTTAGTGTATAAGTAATATGAATTAAATGAATAAGTACCTGTCTCCGGACTCTGTCCGAGGGAGTGCAGATCCTGCTGAGAGCGGCGACGCTGCCTGTACTCCTGCCTGTAGTCCGGCCAGCGCCCGTACTGAGCTGGTGCGTTTAGGTACTCCTGGGAGGAGAACCGCGAGGCCCGTGGAGGGGAGAATCCCATCTGACTGTAGTAGTCATGTCTGAACACCACGTCGGGGTGGTTGATCCCTCCCGGCACAATCTGACTGCCGAAGTGACTGCGGTGCCCCAAATACTCGGGTTTCATTGGAGCGTCAGTCATTTCATGTCCATGGATGGAGGTGGACCGTTGTGGCCCATAGTCTCGCAGTCGGTTGGAGAAGTCAAGTCCCATTCTATGCGGAGAATAATCGAGGCCGCGCGGTCCCATCTCGAAATGCCCATGAGGTCGGCTGTTTCGGTAAAAGTTGGGAGAGAATGGATTCTTACTCTCCAGGTTCTGCCTAGACGCGTAACCTGTCTCGACCTTTGGCTTCTCGTCTCTAGCCGGCTTGTCGGGCTGCTTGTCAGTCCCGTTCTGATGGGCGTCCTTCTTTGGAGTCTCTTGGGGACGTAGTTTTGGATGAGGAGTAGACTCCGTCACTTCTTGAGAGGCTCTCCGATTGAACTCCTGAATCTTTTCAGGCACAAATCCTTGTTGCGGCGGTTGAGACATTTTTAAAGTTTATTTTTGTTTCGTTTAATATTATAAATACATCAAAACGTACACTCACTAAAACTGGATGTTAAAATGTTTTACACAAATAGTGGATATATAAAAGTCGTGAATACACAGAGTTATATATTTGAGTATAATTAATACATATATTTATTTAAAAGTGACGTCAGTTAACATTAATTGTGCAGTAAATTTATAGGAAAACATTCACAACCAAATACACGCACTGGCACTACAGAGGAAGGTGGTAACAATACATTCGGCTCACTGACGTTGTTTCTCAACAATAGTGGCATAATGAGTGATGGCCAAAATAACAATAAAAATGTATTTAAAATGCTACAAAACAAAATAACGTTTGAACTTAATTGTAACTTCTTAGGTTTGATACAATTCCCAAAATAATTCAACCGCATACATTACTGGTATTCAAAGCAAGAGGTCGGAATATGAATAGCGCGCGCCAGCAGGAACATGGCTCGCAAATTACTCTGAACCTAAATGCTTTAATTAAATTTGTTTGGGTATCCTCCGAGCACTAGTTATAGGCTTTGAGAAACCAATTGTGTTGATATTGGTATTACTCAAACAGAACAGTATTTGCTCTTGAATTATGTTCTTTATCTTATTATAACAAAAATAACATTATGAGGCATCTTGTTCACAAAATTGGGGAAAAGTATAGGTTAGTCTTTTGAGAAATATTTCAAAAACTTAAGGATTAAAGCGCCTCTAAGTGTACTCTATATTTCCACCATTCCCTGCAGGTGACGTCACCGGCAATCTCTATTTTAAAGGCTAAGCAGGCAGGAACAATCAGAGCTCATTATCTTCAGAACACGAGCGTGCTCGAGGCGTCGCCAAGTTCGGCCATTACTCGTAATTAGAGCCCGCCCTTGGCGCTTGGCCGTACTACTCGGGCGACAACTTGGCCGTAAGGCCGTAACGTATTTACGTAAGTCGCTGTAAAGTTTACGTGCTGAAATTGTGACGTAGTGTCGGCGCCGACCGTAATGAGGAACGTTTTATGAGGCTGAGCTCATTGATGCAAGTAAAACAGGTACTTATTTATTTATTTTTAATAGGAAAAATTTGACGTTTTTTGGTAATCATTAAACTGACAAGCTAAATACGTTTTAAGACACAAACTGCTTATTGCTTCCTAAAGAGGTCAGGATTTGTAGCGAAATGCAGTACGAGTATTATTTTGTTTGCTTCTTTTCTAACTTTCATTCTAAGAAATTTTTAATCTTATCTAGGTATATTTCCCAATAATATGAAGGCACGCACGCTCTCATCTCTGTAACTCTACGACCACACCCAGCCCCATGACGTGAATCTCACGTCTATTAATTGCACAACTATCGCGCGACACTCGTTGAGAGCTCGCCGCGTCGGTAACTTGGACGACTGTTGCGACCGCGCCGCTAGTTCAGTTTGTTTTGTGCGAGGTTTAACTATGACATATTGTTATGACTTGCTCTCTATTTGACATGCTAATGGACTATTTAATAACGAGTTTTCTTAAAAATACTTCTATGGGCTATTCATGAACAGCTATACACAAAAAATGCAAATAAATATTATCACAAAAGTCATAATTAAAAATTGACATAGGTATGTAGCTTGAACTAAAACCATCGTAATAAAGCAGTTTAATAAACAGCCGTGTGCACATGCTTCATAGCGCTGAGACCTAATTCCGAACAACGCAATCAACATCGCCCCCGGCCGCAAACGACAGTAAAAACTGTGTATGCAAGTGCACAGCCACCCTCAATCAAATGCAAGTGCAAACACGAGCAGCCACAGACTAGCAGCATGCAGCAGCTTCACTTTGAACAGCGCCAATCACACAGCGTGGAATTAAAAGGAAATATTGGTACAGCTTGGACAGACTGTGGCTTCAGATAGCTGATTTGATAGTTTAGCTGTTTATGTTGGTTGTATTATTTCGGGCCACGTCTTCGTTAAGCCATATTGTGGACAAAGGCTGTGAGGTGTTTTGGCAAACTTTAGACAAAAACGATACCTTCTACATCAAGATGCAAAAACCGATATAATATTCTAAAGGTTGGCCCCTTTAACACACTTTTTTAGGGTTCCGTAGCCAAATGGCAAAAACGGAACCCTTATAGATTCGTCATGTCTGTCTGTCTGTCTGTCTGTCTGTCTGTCTGTCTGTCCGTCCGTATGTCACAGCCATTTTTTTTCGAAACTATAAGAACTATACTGTTGAAATTTGGTAAGTAGATATATTTTGTGAACCGCTTTAAGATTTTGACACAAAAATAGAAAAAAAGCAATAAATTTTGGGGGTCCCCATACTTAGAACTGAAACTCAAAATTTTTTTTTTCATCAAACCCATACGTGTGGGGTATCTATGGATAGGTCTTCAAAAATGATATTGAGGTTTCTAATATCATTTTTTTCTAAACTGGATAGTTTGCGCGAGAGGCACTTCCAAAGGGGTAAAATGTGTGTCCCCCCCCCCTGTAACTTCTAAAATAAGAGAATGATAAAACTAAAAAAAATATATGATGTAGATTATTATGCAAACTTCCATTGAAAATTGGTTTGAACGAGATCTAGCAGGTAGTTTTTAAGTAATCAGCAATTTTCCTCTACAAACAAACTTAATTATGCGGTCGGAAAAAAACAAGATAATTGCGACTTTATTGCGTATTTTTTCTTTCCAATGGTCGGAACCCTCGGTGCGCGAGTCCGACTCGCACTTGGCCGGTTTTTTTTAACCTAATGTTAAATTCTTGTGACAAAGTCTAAACGTATCTTCTGTTCCTCATTACTCAGTGTGATCACTGTCGGCACGCATCAGCAGTTGATATCGACAGCTGGCGAGAATCCAGCTGCCTATCGATATTAATATCGATCGGAAGCAGTGCCCGACCCCCTGACCCGCTCGCCGTCGGATATGTCCCATCAGAATTAGACGCTATCTATGTGGATTTGTCAAATACCGTTTAGGGTAAGTTAATTTGGTATTGGTAACTGTGGTCTTTAACTGTATTGCTAAGCCAGATAGTAAAGTGTACCCTTACTATACATCAAAAAGAAAATAATTACTTTTTAAATCTCATGCCTTGTTGTTAAAGTATTTTACAATAAAACGCAAATTTCGTTGTGTACAACTTGTTATCCCACTAATGAGCAGGCGAACAATTTGTTGAAGTGAGGCGCCGCCTGGCTCACTGCCCACGAACAAGTCAAAGATACTATTTGCATTAAAGTCTTTTATCTAAAGACATACAACGAGATGACTCGTAATTAAAGCTACGATGCAGATTTATACTCATTTATGTACGTTAGGACCAATCAATAGAGAACGTGACTTTTACTGCCAGACTCTGATAATGTTAAAACCTTAGAAGGAAACTATTAACAATGGGCTTAAACTGAAAATTCTCTGACTACATAGAACCCTCTTTGACTGGTGAGGTAACTATTACACTACCTGCTACATGTGTGTGAAAACACCACAATTATTCGTTTGGATAAATAAATAATATTACAAATCACCCGACCCGCCTCATAAATAACCAGCTAATCAGACTAGGTGTTCCACTTCAGCGCTTGAGTGATGACGTCACGGAGCAAACCGCACCCGTGACGTCATCGATCATGACGCAGGTGATCGGTCAGCTAGTTATGGCTTGGCCATTGGATTTATGTACCACGGGTTGTGGGATCAGTTCGCGGACAGAGAGCGCTAATTTTAATGCTGTATAGTATATTTTTATTGACGTGCGTATATAATAATAATCTATTGTCCATAAATCCGTATCTAGCCGTCGTATCCTAACTAATATTATGAATGTGAATTTGTATGTTTGTTACGCTTTCACGGTGAAACGGTTGAACCGAAGAGATAGATATATGAGAAGATGTTTTCTGTCGAAGCTATTCTCCGAACCAAACAGAGGCGCCGCTGCGAGCAACAACTAGTTGTTAAATAAATTTATATCTATTACAATAGTAATACATTTCATTAAGCATGTGTGGATTGAAATGTGCGGCGTGTCATTTTCAATAACTATCGCTATTCGCGGTGGCGGGTTATTAAGCAACACAATACGTCATTACTATCCAGTGGATTATCGGGCAATTAGTGATAAAACCAATACGGAAACCACATATCACAAATACAATACAAATTTACTGAAATATGATGATGAAATATGCATAGCAACATGTTGATTTTAGACATTCTCTCCTCAAAGTACATGGTTAACCCTATTACTCACAGATATACGGTATATTTTCGTCAAATATGTGTACAAAAATAAATGAATACTGTTATTTAAGTGGTGTGCTAAAGAAAAGCCCGTACTCCCCGGATATATTCGTCCTTCACTGCGGCTTGGTCTCATAAGAGGTCGCCCGGGCCTCATACCGCGACCATGTTGCGCACTCGCATACCCTGAATACTAATAAGCGACAAACGTTCAACGCTAGAGGGTTTATACTACCAATAGCAATGTGGGGCGAAACATACTCTACTTAATATCCTGGTCAACCCTCCCCCGCATGGGAGCTTGTGTACAAATGATATCTTATTACATTATCAGATATCCAAGATGCATTTAAGCTACACTATCGTGCTCTACAAAGAAAAACAGTAATCCACAGAGTCTATTCTCAGAAGATTCATTGATTATTAAACATAATTCTACTAAGATATTTAGTGAGCATATAAGTTACCAACAAGACATTCTAACATAACACAAGTACTCATTTTCCTCGGTATATTAGTCGGCGCTGGGAGTAGCAGGCTCATTTGAGTGGTTCTTACACATGATGATCGGATTTCCAGCCAAACGCGTCTGCTAACACAACACAAATGGCGTCGTTTGTGAACATTTTGACGTCTCATATAATGTGAAGAGCTTTAGAGCTTCCACGAAAATGTTCCTGAATAATGTCGCTGATTTTCTTAAAGGAATTTTCTAAGATTTGTTAGATATAAAATGACACATAAATTACGTGACGATGAATCAACTAACGTTTCCCGCGTGAATAATGTTATCAGTCAGTTGGCGTAAATTGGTCTGCAGAAATGGGAGGCAATACATTTGGTACAATGAAGTCCATGAGAAGTCCTGGGTCATTAGAACTACCTACCGTCGTTGTTACAATATTAGGGAGCGTCAGTTTCCCCAAAATACGCAGATTATCGTCACAAAGCAATTACATGCGTCACAACGCGGGGCTGGGGGCGCCCGCAAGAACAAGGCGTTGGGAGGCACAAGCCCGCAATAGCTGC
Organism: Pyrrhia umbra; assembly: GCA_963891755.1. NCBI lineage: Eukaryota > Metazoa > Arthropoda > Insecta > Lepidoptera > Noctuidae > Pyrrhia > Pyrrhia umbra. Next base: position 252,734 of record OY982937.1, on the reverse strand, counting down.
AAACATAGTGTTATCGTCTTTAATTGCAAGCGATCGCCACTCCGCATATGAACATTTGACCACCCCATGGATGTTACCGTGCTAGTCTTATGTAAGAAAAGTGTGAGATTGTATTGTTGGCAAACATAACAGACAACTACCGGTTATGAGCTGGCAGCTCTGAACAGCTGGCTTTATAAAACTACTTTATGTATATCTAGAAAAGTATTCTATCATCTTGACACTAAAGTCACTGTAAATGAGCTAATTGAAATAACGACTACACAGTATTTGCTCATACTGTACACAACCTAATTTGGTACAATTTAATAGAAAATGATTTCATGCTCGAATTAAAACTATAACGCTATCACACTTATGTGTCTACTATATGTAATATGTAAAACTTTAGCACATTTGTAGGTATTTGGAATGCAATGAAAACAGCAACTGGTGCATCGATTTAACAACCACAAACGAAGCTGTATTAATTCCCACACACACACATATAGGTACGTGTGTGTACCGACATGCATGTAACAACATACACGCGTGTATGAGGCGTATATCATAGTTTTACGAGAATTTATTCCCGTCAGTGCGACGGCCGCTGTAAAACCAGTGCGCTGTTCAATTAGGAATTTGATGCAAATGTTTCGTGCAAGTGAAGTGATTGACGGCTTGGCTACTGACCTGGAATTTAACTGCAAATAATGGCATTTTAAATGGAAAAGAATCGAAATTCCTTTCAAGGTGACCAAGAAGACCGTGATTACTAAAGTCTTAAATCAAAAAGAAAATGTTCTGACAGATCCAAAAGCACTAGCCACTGCGTTTATGATTGTTAATCAACGTTAAGGTCAATGCTTTCTTTAAAGAAACCATTTCCAATGTGTTTATAATTGTGTAAACTGAATTTACTAAAGATTGTATGTTTGTGTTCCCATCATTAAGAGCACAACAAAAGCGTCATGCCACTGGTCCAAAGCACGGATGGCTATGTGATGATCAATGGCAGTGCCATCAGCATCCCCGGCGCGTTCGCATGCAGCTGGCAGCGCGCTAGCTCGCGCGTCCGGCATCACGGGGCACGTATTATGCCGAGACAGTAACGCAAGCAACCAGGACAGAAGGACCATGCGTGCATTCATACGCTCACAATAGAGAGATGTTTGTAACATTGAAGTAACATTGAATAAGACGTCATTGCAAATGAAGTGTAATTTGACCTCTCGAATCCAAATTAGATAAACATTAACTTGTTAGCTACATATTTGTTACGGCACGTTCGAAGCTGTGTGCAGTTGTCCTTCTGTACGTATATCTAAAGTGATAGCTTCGAGCGCTTTTTAACAAGCCGTGACGTGAATAGAACGCACCCTTCAATGTGTAATTAAAAACAGTAAATAAAATGTGGACGATTTTTGGCGCAAATTGTTTCAGATTATTTGCTATACGATTTTGCGTTTCTAATGCATATTTAGAGAAGCTGTTGGGCTATTTGTGAAAAGAAATTATTAATTTACTGATAATAACAAGGAAGTAAAATTAAGTCATTAATATTGATGAGAAATGAAATATTCAAATGCAATTATTTTTGTTTCATAATTCATCAAAGAGTTCACGTTTATTAGATCGTGAATGAATAAGACTGCATTGAGAAATTTTGTGAATAATTAACTCTTTGTTCGCACAAACATTCAGCAGCTCTAATTTTTGTGGTGTTCTATACTTTATAAGAATTAGAAAAAAAAATGGTTTTAATAACGTTGTTACTGTGTGTTAATAACATAACGATACAATCATGACGTTATTACGAAATATCGAATTCTTATATAATACTCGTAAATAATAACATAACGATTAAGTTTAAAACCAAAATACATCGAACTATTAAACAAATAAATCATTTTATTGAAAACATAACGTTAACCTCTGTGTATCTCCCGAAGAGGTCAATAATCCCCATTAGTGATGTGACAATGTAAACAGTGGCACGTGCGCCGCGACACGCCCACGACGTGTCCTAGTGTTGTGACACGCCGTGTGATATTATACTCGCACGTATATTTGTCTGAGTATTGACTTGTATCGTAGCCGATCTGTGACGTCAGCGGTGGCAGCTATACCAGTATTTATCAGTAGCATAATTATTGAACTAGTACCTAGCTCTTGTGAATGGTACAGTTAAAAGTTCCGAAGAAAAACTGCCTTAATGTGAACAAAACCATATAAATAACACTATAGTGAGCATTGCCTACAGCACAACAAATCGTTTTTATTTGCCTCGCGTCAACTATGTGTGGGTCTGCTGAAGCTGCAGAAATACACGCTTAATTAAGTAATTTTACTTAATTCCTAGTTCTAAGTAATATTTCTGCACGAGATCCAGCTATTAGTGACATAGCGAAATAAAATGTTTGAACTCCTTTGAGCATACCTGCCCCAGTGGAGATTGATTTTTTTTACATCATCCGTTTTATATTAACATTCATTACTAAGATTTTCACTGAGCTGGAAACAGATATAATGAATTTTCATAGAAAAAAAAATATTCTTCGCAGAACTATTCTACTAAATTTCTTAATGAAAACTTACGGACAATGTAAGTGCTCGTAATATGTGAGTTTATCGCCGTCGTCCACGGTAAATTAACACTGCGGCGATAAAACAACACATAGTAACATTAGTTTTAGTATTAGCATCATAAATCATACAGGGATTACGATAAATCAGAAATAAACCTTCACTGGGCTACGCTCGGGAGACGTATCCCCAAGGCACACGTTACATATCGTGCGCTCCGCTCTAAACTGAATACTAGTATTATCCCTTATAAAACACGACATGTCCGATTCATACATATTTATTGAGCCGGCCCCGCCTGGACTCACTCCAAGAGGCCAGTCGCAGCGCTAGGGCTGGGGAAACTGTCTATTCTATAAGAATAATTTTCATGTGAATGTTTATTTCACACTAAAATTGCATAACTTATACCTATTTTTAGCATATTTTCAGTTTAACCTAGCTGGTACTTTTCCCAAAAAAACACTCGTTTCAAACACCATTTTTATAGCAACTCTTAGACAATCGCTATGTGTATGTTATTGCTACGATAAATCAGTCTGACTGTATTGGAATCAGAGAAAAATACACTTTCATTGAAAACCAGACATTTTGCACATAAAACACTAATTGATGGTAGCTCGCGAGTCGATAAAACTCGAGTTTATTAGTTTGTGAGGAATCAATGCAATAAAGCTGTCGTGTAGTTCTTCACCTGTGAATACCATTTGTTTTATGTTTTGCCGTAAATTTTAACAAAAATATCTGTTATTGATGCAGTGATACTCTGGTCTGGAATGACGTCAGTTTTTTATATCTTTGTTCGTTGATTTTTTCTATCATAACCCTATTTTTCAAATTTTTAAATATTTTCACCCACATTACAATCTACTTTAAGCTAAGAATCTTATTACTGTTTTTAGTTTATCAAACTTAACGATAAAATAATTGCCGACCTCGTCTCCTTGACATCGGCACATCACTAGAGCTCGTGTGACAGGAATATCGAGTGGGCGCAGCAATTCTTCGTCTAGCCGTCACGAGTGCTATCACTCGGGGACGCTAGCTTTTACATAGATTTATGATATAGCCACGGAAGAATACGCACTAGATTTGCAAAATAAAGTTTTATCACAATTCAGTTTAGATTGGTAATACTCATGTGAGTATAGCACATTCAGTCATAGATAGAGAAATATTTCCGCGCGGTCAACATTATCGTCAATAAGCACCCATGTAGTAGGTAGGTAGACTCATGACTTGTTTGGCTATAAGGTTTATAGAATAGGTGGAGCACAATGCGTTAGCACGGTTGGCAAGTTCAGCTGCCAACAGCGCGACCTGCTGACCAAATCCGCACAAGTTCTTATAATACAAGTATGTGTAAGTGTATTACAGATTTTATACGTGCACCTGTGTCTACCTATACCGGTTGAAAACAATGTAGCCGTAAGTCATTTTATCATCTCCCCGGCGCCGCTTATACGAATGTCAACATATAACATAGTGAACATATCCTATAACAAATTATTATAATAATGATTGAAATATGTGTGTTCAAACACGTGAAAAAGGTCTTTCGGGACAGACTCATTCTCAAATTGTAAAAACAGTTTGTAGTAGAGACACGATGCCAGCTGTAAGCTATTTCAAATTCCCATTTAAATGAAAATACTAAAACTTTGCTCAAACGTAGAGATGCAAGTCTTTTTCAAATGAATAAGTCCGAAATTGCATGGAATCAAAGTGTAACAGCTGGTTACCATTGCGCAAAGAGAACTCGGGGAGATCCTGTTACTTGAAGAAAAATATCTTACTATACTTTATATCGTTGCCAACCAGATTAGATTCATCGTGATGTGATTACTGAAGCTGTTTACCTTGTAATACACTAAAAAAGAGTATTTAAATTTTTCTACGTTATAAACTGAGTAGCATTTAAATCAAAACTAAAATTACAAGTGTATTAGGTAAAATAACAGTCCCAACAAATAGTTTTGCTAAACTAGGCTAGTTAAAGTTTAACAACCCGGTTCGGCCATCACCTGTGTCCGTAACCCGGGACTACATGGGTACGCGATATATTTCCGTCCACTTAATCCAGGGCCGTCCGATCGATACATGCGATACAACCACACGTAAGACAGTCTCTAAATAGGCTAAAGACTAAGTTAATTAACGAGCGGCGCACGGCGGGACCGCTGAGATATCGCCTCGATCTTACGCTGCTACTCACATACCCACACATTTGTCACTCGACCTGCGTGTGTGTGGGTGTGGCGCTGGTCTTCACCGGTATGTGTGTCTGTGTGTCAGTTGGTTGTGTACATTAGTGAGTATGTGTAAACAATATTAATGCCAGGTTAGAGTGTTTAGGCTGCAATTGGTATTTAATGTGTTTGCTACACTGCCATTAGAAACTCCTGTCACCGTGGAGGATCTGAGAGTATATAAATATAGGTATATGTTTAATTATTACTTTTAGCAGTAGTAGTATACAACTTATATCAATTTCAGAGAGACCAACTGACATAACGGGGCAAATGGAAATATTAATTGAATTAAATTATTAAAACTTTGGTTCGCGTCAAAATGCTACTGGGTTTTAAAAGAGCTTATTAAAATATTGGTTTCTGCTCATTGGGATGCATTAGTATCAATTATTTCATAATTAATTATTATTACATTAATGGTATGGGTAACACCGATGAGACTGCACAACACAAATCGCTCACACTAACGCGTCTATTCCCGTCCATTATGAACGTTTCAACGTATCTCTAATATTAGCTATATCGACGGACAGACAGACAGTTTACGTGCATTAGTGTATTTGTTTGTATATTGTGCTCATACAGTATAGTTGTCTGTTTGCAGACGGATATTTGGGCATTGCTCGCGTCTTTTCTATGATGCACAAATGCCACAATTTAGTAGAATTTTCATTCCTTTCTATTTTATTCTTTGGTATTTTACAAAATTCAAGTGAAATCCGACATACACACTCAAATTACAATAAGTCTTAATTTATTTTGTTTGTAAGTGTACCGACATATCTGTCGACGGCACCTAATCTATCATTGAAGAATAATACGTAAGATCCTATACATCATTTACTTTTAAAAACATTGAGTAAAGTATAATCGAATTGATAATAAACCTTAAACAAATAAACCAAATGTCGTATTTCGTAGCGAGTTACTTCCCGGCGGCTAACTCAGCCGCGGCGTCAAATGTTTCCGTCGGCCGTACAGTCAGTAAATTGCATCGCTCGCTATTCTCCGAGCTTATCGCGCGCACTAGGTGAGTGGGTAGGCGCTCCTCTGTTTATGATGATACACAGCTATTCCTGAAGAGGAATCGCCCATTCCTCCTGGCGAGTAGCTCTCTACATCTTATGCTTTCCTGTTATATAAACATTTTTTCACAAAACATTGTATAAATATTTATGTTTGCGATAAAAGCGTTTTACCTACTTAACAGTATATTTTTATCCCTACTACCCTACTACATTGTAAATGCGAAAGTAACTCTGTCAGTTTGTTTCGCTTTCACGTTAAGTCGGCTGCACCGAATTTGACATTACGACACTGACGACATTTAGTATGGAGATAGCCTGATCCCAGGCGAAGGACATGGGATACTTTTTATCCGGATGTATGAAGTCCTCAACCGCGGGTAAAACTGCGACAAACAGTTAGTGTACCTCGATAATAAACTACATAATCTCGATATGAATTGTAATGAATTACGAGATTCAGGAATTATTATACTGAATGGTTTTTAACGTATTTCTAACCAAATCCATTCACTTGAAAGCAGTGAGCATTATCAAAGCAGTTACAAAGAAATCGACTGAAGCACCATTAATGTGAGCTTACAATGGAACAGTAATTACAGTGATTAATTAGTAATTATTTGATTCCAGAGTAGGAATTATCCAATAACCCTCGATGATTTCACAGCGGGATACTTTGATCAGCTTATAATTATTATGAAGTGAACTCGTTAGTTCGTAGCAAACACATTTCAGTGGTGTGTAAAATTACTGCTTTGTTGCTTAGTAATACCAGCGAGATTATTTAGTTTATAAGCGAGAACAGTGTTGATGTCAGCTCAATGAATGATAATCGTGTAATTAATGATTAAATATATATCTGAGTGATACTTTACATAATACTATGTGCTTTATAGACACAAACAATAAAATATAAAGCCTCTCATCGCCTATTCAGCTCACGTGCCACCTTACATGTGTCCCATATCCTAATTCAAAGACAAAAGATAAACTCGATAACGCCTCCTTTCTGAAACTCATCAAACTTATAATGCAACAGCGCTCGGCCCACTCAGCGGCTGCAGCGCCGCGCCCGCCGCGCCGCGTGCTCGCGGACCCGCCGCCGGGATTAGCATGCTCTCGCAGCGGACTCAAAGGAAACTATTATTAAGTTTCTCGTCAAGATATAGGGATGCTGACATCATTTGCATTCAGTAAATAAAACTGCGTCCTCGCGTTATTGTGGCTCTTGAATATTTAGTTCTCATCAACCACAAAAGGCTAGCTTCCATACATGCATCTCATAGACCTGGGACGTCGAACTAGATGTTTTTTTAAACGGAGCGATTGCGCTAGCCTCTTCAGCCCAATTACGGGGAATTACCGGTACGTTACTGGTAGACAGGCTGTCAAACAGTTCGACTTGCAGGTGACTGTGACGACTGACAGATGTGTCCGTATGACTCCGTATGTCCGAGATCGAGGAGTTTTAGAGAGGCGGAATTACCAATCAATGATTGCGAATACAGACGCTGTAGCTGTACCTATTGCATTTACATAACATATCAATTATGAAATAAAAAATATGTAATTTTGAATTATTTACCAGTAATCGTTAGTTTAGGTCGAACATAATTATCGTCAATACATCTCACGATGTTTTGAACGTCGAATAGCACTTGCTACATACGGCTATAATAATTTTTGTGACATCGGTCCTTAACATACTCGTATGTCATTATTTATTCGAACAAAAACGACATGAACTTATTTCTCTTGCGATACTCTTTTATCTGTCGAGGCTGGATGCGCCGTTCATTATGAAGACGTAATGTAATTAGTTAATGAGGCGGCTGACGTGACGTCACCAGCTCATTCGCAACAATCTGATTATGATAACAATAATGTTCATGCCCACGTTAGAGAGGACACTTTGTCAAGATTATCGTATTTCTAATGCACATTGCATTCAATAATAGAGTTTCGCCTTCGAACTTATTTGCCGTTAAGTAAGTTGTTAAATCAGTTTTTAATACATAGGAAGAGTTTTGGTCCTTCTATACGAATGGTTCCTCAAGCGCCGTGACCGTTGCTAATGTGTAATAATATCTTATTTCACGCCAAAACCAGCGAATAATTAAATTTTAGCTTTCACAACTTTCGATAAAAAACTGGGAAATTATATCCTGCCCGGTCAGTAGAACACTGGGCACTTTCAATTCGGCGAGGAGTGAAACGATTGCTTGATTTTATATGAAGCCCAAACTGATTAAAAATTTCCTAAATCCTACAAGATGTCCTTAAATTCGGTTATCTCTTAATATACAACTTGCTTGTCAGTACTTAATGTAATTCTACTCGTCGACTAGAACCTCGAATAATTAAGCAAGCTTGTAGAGACTCGTAAAGCTTCGTATATATGTGGAACGATTAATTACTGGAGACGCGTATGAGAACAAACTGGTAGGAACGCAACAAGTTCTTTACTTTCACATATTATTGTAATATAGTAAGTACGTAAGTTGCATTATTAAGTCGCAAACTTTATGTCTACTTACAGAAAAGAAAGAATGAAGTTGATAAAACTGATAGTATTTATTCACGCTGACTACGGTTCAAATCGATTATGAGAACTGAAGACATGAGCTATATATGATTGGTCACCTGTTGGTTCTAATAATGACACATCACTTGAAAGACATGGAAAACAAGTTAAAATTAAAAACGAGGGATCACCCTAACAAATTAACTTTAATGGAGGAAACATACAAGTTAATCTTATAAAGAATAGAAAAAATAACAGAAAAGTCTTGATACATTAAACTAAAGTGTAACAAAAAACTGAAAAGATTAATCATGCAAAAAAATCTCAACAAAAGGCGAATCCCAACTATTCACCATGATCACAATGCTTCACTCATTATGCCATCTCACCGACACTAACTCGTTGTAAATTACACCTTAACACTATTACACTACAATACATAATTAAAAAGCTGATATGTTAAATATAGGCCTCGGATTAGTATGACCGGCCGGTCGCGGCACATTATTTTCGGGGTATTTGTTTGGGCGGGCGGCGCGCGTGCGTTCGGACCGGAGGGCGGGCGCCGACTGACGAAGGGCGGCGCGGGTGTCCCGAGCTATATAGGTTAACGATCACGTTTCCTTACAGCCGTGATAATGCTCGGCTTGATTTGTGATCGTCACCGATTGAAGGTTAAGATCTGATCAGCACAAGTGCTGGCCAGCAGTCACAGGCACTCGATGATCCCGAGGAAGGTGGAGCCTCACTATCATTGTTTTGGTCAATTGATGGGAGTAGTCCTTAGGGTTACTGATTCACCGAAATATTTGATAACATTTCTCTCGACCGTAGTTCTAAGAAGTTTCCCTTTTCATAATGGAGGTTAGTGGAACTTTCAAAACATTTACTTAAAGGTACAAATAGTTATTTTTGAACGGTCTTTTTAAGCACCTCGCCATTCATTCTTACTGCTACAAAAGCGCGACTGCGACTGAAAGGAATTAGAAGCAGTAAACAAATGTACCGACAGCCGGCAGTACTGCCTGTCGTCGTGCTGCACTATTTATAAGTCAATAGCATTCTTCAGCGCACGGTGAAGTAGTTGAGGAAACAACTAATAATCGACGAACACTACTTTATTCATAACAGACTGTCCTTTATTGTTTGTGGAATGGATTATAGCGAGTATTCGATTTACTCATTTAATTAATGTGAACTCAAGCAACTTCCACGGGTGACGCTCTGGTCACCTCTCTGATTACGCTCGTCGACTCTTGTCGCTTTGTCGTATAACAAATGACATACGTTCATGACTACTTTTAGCTATTTGTCTCACTACGGACATTTACTACGTTTTATTTAAACTGATAAGAGATTAGCCTATAATAAGCCCTGGTTTGATTACAAAACAAGCCAGACAATCTAATTGTCTAACTCTACCGCCAATTAAATACTGTCAAACGTTTGCCGGCTATTGCAAGTTTCAACCGCAGATAAAGTCGTACAGCTGTTTACCAACTCTGCCTAAGTATGTGGTCAACTAGTGTGCAGCATGCGGTTTCGTTCGGTCCCCCGGCGCTGGCATCAAATGAAGTGGAATATCTCCAATACCATTTGAGAAATTAATAGACGTTATTCCAAGTATTAAGTTCCGAGAGGTATAATATCCCGGTTACGCACTGCAGTGTAGCACGAATGTTACATACATATTTACCTTGTAACTTCATTGCACAATATTTAGAAGAGAATTTCCAACTTGTGTCTATTTTTCAAAACAGCATGTTAGTGTCAGAATTCAATAAAAAAACAAGTAAGATTAATCATTGAACTACCCTACTGTGCAACTAACACCACTATTAGCGACTGCAACCCGCCAGACAGACAGACAGACGGCACGCTCTGCATAACACTGTTCCCTTTGTTAGTGTAGGGCACAGCGCGTGCGGCGCGTGCATTGTGCGGGGCTAATTAGCAACGCTAACCGATAGCACTGCTGCCACCAGGCGGCCTACTGTCATTGTAGAGTTACTGCAGATGATGTCTGAATTGTTGACTCTTAATATTGCTTATTATAACAGTACAAAACTTGTATGTAATAGATAATTTCTGAAACTGGACAAGAAATGATAAACCGTTCGTGAATTTAATAGACTTATACAATTACGATACGGGCAACGTCGAGAGCAAAAGCCAGTTTATCATAACTACGCATTTATGAGGCATATATTATACTAACTTATTCAGCTACTGGTGTAGTTATAATATTAGCTAAAGCTCTACAAATAATATAGCATGAGATTGTTCTAAGTAAGCACCTAGTTTAAGTTTGATTTAGAATATTATATGTTAGCAATAACTTAGTCGGAACTAATTCAAACAAACCAATGTATATGGAATGATTTGTTCCAGGAGTTAAATACGTAGAGAGGGCCTCTTTTATATTTGTTGATTTTGCCTATGTAGGTTATACAAAACATTTCTTTTATAAGAAAAATGGCACTTTGTTGTTGTCCCTGGTTGCAAACATACCTAACAATATAGGTTGTTTTCCCTACAACAATAAAGAATATAATAGTATAATATGTAAGGTTATATGCGTGCGTATGTGTGTACAATAAAGGGCTGTGATCTCACCGTGTTCGGAAGGTTCGATTGTATACAGCGAAGTTGCCAGACGTCGTTACGGGCCGAAGCCTGAAATAAATCACGATATGTCTGAACTTTCTCCTCGAAGCCTTAATGTCTTCGGAGATACACGCTGCTTGCTGCTAAATATGGAACCGGTTCGGGGATCAGCTGCTAAGTATATTGACATCTAATGATATCGAACAGATAGATGAAAGAACATTTGGTGCAATTGTAACCAACATTCAACAGTGAGTCCAATATAATTAATAACAATCATCTGTTGGCCAGCCAAATGTTTGTCATACTTCTAGTATTACATAAGGATAGATACAGTTTAATGTAATGAACATAAAGTACTAGAAGCCGCCTTATCGAGACTAACAGTTTCACAGAATTTAAACCAGTTAAAGAATGTTCTTAGAAAAAGTAATTATCCCCGCATCCTACGCAATACACAAACTAAGATATTTTATCAATCTCTGGGAAACGGATGTTAACCAGAGCTTTTGCCTCATTATAGTTACTACGGAAGGAAGAAGGTAATACAACAACAAGAAGAAAGCCTTAACGCTAAATAACGGCAGGAAATACAGCATTACTGATTGCGAAAAGCTTACAGAACTTTTAATTGCAAAATATGTACAAAAGAAAACTTTACTTATTGTACATGATGAAAGATAAACATAAAGTGGGAGCAGACCCAATTTTATTTATTTACGAATATATAATGACATATTCATGTACTTTATACCTCTCATAGCCATTTATACTTTGTAAAGAAAAGAAAACAAGAACTAATTACTGCATACATCCAGCGTGTGTGCCGCACAAGCAAACAGTCACGAACAATAAAAAGGTTAAAACCACACAGTTAATGGAATGCTAGCTGTGACCGCTGCCGGTACGCAGCTTCGCCGCAGACGCACCGCTGCCGCCGCGCAGCCGCTTGCTCAGTTAATATTTACCGACGGACCGCGCCTCAAAGGACCAGTGCTGTGCGAGCTACGCTTATGTGATTTCGATTGTTCCTACTGCATAACTGTGCGGAGATCGTGCATCACTGAACTATCACCAACTTTAAGCATTAATTACTTTACTTTCAATTCATGTGACATCAAATTTTAATTATATTTCACAATAAATAATACCTTTCACATTTGTCTAGTAATAATATTTATGGACTATAGTTTATCTTAAATAAAACTTACGCATATTCAATTAGTTTTTTTCTGTATAATTATATATTATTGAACACGGTGGACGTATCTCATCGACTCATACACACCACTACAAGATAGCTAACTCGTAGCCGTCTACGACCCTCGCTGTTTAGCTCTACGACCCTCGTAGCTCGTAGCTCGTAGCCCCACCCTCTACGCAACGCTACGAACTCTACGACAAGTAAAGATCGTAATTTGCAACAGGGAATATTCTAAAGGCCATAAATTTGCGGAAAATTAGATTCCAACTTTACAATTATGAGTGCAGATATTTGTACAAGTTCCACCCGGAGCCACCACAAATTGTTTCACAGGACGGAAAGCAAACAGACGCCTTTAAGGCTTATGATTGGCAAGTCGTTCTATTATGGAAGGCATAAGCTTCATTCTGGAGCAACTCGACGAGGGCACTCAAATACACACATATTACACTAAGAAGCCTTGATGTCAATTAGAATCAATTAGATAATTTAACGTTATTATTGAATATTTTACGCACGTTGGTATTAAGTTAATAGTATTTAGATAGACATAACTTCGCGGGCTTCAGCAGCGAAATAAAAAGAAGTGCAAGTGTATACATTACATTTCGCGTGTGTGTCCCAGCATTAACAAACATATCATACGACGAACTTGGGGAAAAGAATACAAGTTAAGTATTGTGCGTAACTTTTTGAGTAAAAAGTGTCTCTCGGGGGACGCACGAGTGAAATACAAGACACGCAATATACAGAGCACGTGGATATCATATCACAAGAGTGGTGGGTGACGGGGGACTCTCTGCTCCCAAATTGTCAGTTTTGAATTCGCACTTGAGTATAATTATACCTAGCAATTGGAAACACTGTACACGATCTGAAACCGAAAACTACTTTGTGTGGTCAAACGATTTCATTATGACAGATTCACGTTATTGAAGGAAAATATTATTATGGCCGTAACTACATAAAAATTTAAAAGCCATCATTTCTAGGGGCACATTAGTAACGAGCGTACTATCAGCTTTGATCCCCCCCCCCTCAGCACCTAGCCTTCCCCTTCCCCGGCCGGTCACGCCTAACGACTCCGACTCGTGTGCCGCATAAATTGAATGCTGCTAGTGTTGCCAACATTATAAACGACGCACCGGTTCGCGCCATCAAGAATGCACGTCTTACCACAACGCAATCAGTTATTAACTTTACCACCAAATATTTAAAATTCAATTTCTATTGCACTTTCATAGGTTGGTATCTTCAAGATCTACCATCCAAAATTCGACCGTAACATCAAGAAATAAGGTTATTGGTTGAACATTTGTGGAGGTTTATAATCAACAGCTGAGAGGAAGGGAGTGAATCAATTTATCCGGGGAAGAGGGAATTATGAATGCTTGGGGGATTTGGTTACTAAGATTCATTTTATAAGAGTTTGCTCACGATCGGCGCCTATCGCACCTACTTAAGAGCACTGAACATTGTTATTTTATTTTATTAATAAAAATCTACAATTGTTCTTTTTCTATTACTAAAATATGATTCAATCTTCGTTCATGTTGCCATATGTGTGGTGTACCAGTATCTCGGTATCTCACAACGCATGTATATTTCTTACACTATTCACTGATCAGCTACTCGTATGCATGGTTTTATGATGCTCCCTGTCCTCTTCGAAGTAAACGAGACGAATGTCATAATGAGGCTATCTTTAGCCTCATTATAACAGTCCGTTTTATTCACTATAATTAAAAATAAAATTGTAACAATTCATTAGTCTACAATTATTCTGAAACATTTGTTAGTCAATAATCTGTAAGTATATATATAAATCTCATTCAAGGGTGCACATGACCTCCGCAACTGTTCGCCTGCCAAGGATCCTTTTAAATACGATAATATTCAATGAGCGATATAAGTATTGGCTAAATCCATTACAATCCCTGAATCGTAGTCAATACTTCAGCCTTTCACCAACTGCACTCCAAACCAAGGTTTAAGCCAACATCCGCCACAAAAAATAATCTTCAAAAACCGTCGCTAATTGGTTCAATAATAGTGAAGGTCCCTTTTGAGTTGCTCACGGGGTCCAGGCCGGAGCCTAAACTTGATTATACTTGAGCAGGCACTTTTCCTCACATAAAGCGCGTCCCTCAGGCTCGAGAGGGCAGCGGGAGGGTGCGTAACCAGATTAAGGGTCAGGTTTACTTTACGCGATCATTGGACTTATCTTTTTGCGTTGTCACTTTTTGGTTTATGCTGAGATAAAAGGAAATGCTTTCAACTTCAAATATAATACTATAGGAAAAGTGTTTTTACATAGGTTTGGGTAATGTGAACTTTTGAAAGAGATTAGGCATTTTTAAACTAAAACTCTGTAAGTAGGTTCACATTGAAAGTGATTTAGAATTACTTTCAGTCTTAAACTATTATAGAATATCAAACAGAAGGAATTGAAAAGCTTTCTATCTAATGTAGATCTAGTTGTTAGTGGACTAGGCTGAAATTTTAATTAAGTAATTAAATAAACTTTTGTTCGCCTCAAACAGCCGTCTCCCTAACACTCACAAGGGCTGCTAGTTACGTCTGAAGGGCGAAACGCAGACAGTTTTCATACCTCTTTATATATAGGTAAAGACTGCGAGTACGTCTGTCACCGAATACAATGTACAGGAGAATAAGAAAGTCTACTTTAAACTTAAGATATATCAAGATGATATCAGGAGTTATTTATTGAGAAACATATGAGACTATATGCATTGCTGATGAGTACGAATTCACTGAAAGGGACATTAAACGCTGAGAAAAACTCTTCTCATCAGCCTTTTGAGCTTTTGATGATAGTGTTACGGTAATCGTTTTGTTTTGGGACGAGTAACGTATTAATTACATAGAGTATACTGACGACACGTTACATAGCCAAGTTGTCGCGTGTGTGAGTATTCTAGCTGCAGTAAGTTGTTCGTCTGTTATTTCGCAGTCGCGTCGCGTAATTACCGCGCGACTCGGCCGCTGACTGGCGCAGTAACATTGTACACAACTTTCGACAAATTATCTTACCAACTTGTAAATGTTTTGTGCTGGCAAATTTGTTTGTTTCACACAGTTTTCTTTATGAAATCATATCAGAATATTACATAGCGTAAGTAACGTGTAGTAAGTATGGTCAGACAGAGGTGTGTTTATTAATTATATGTAGTACAAGCAAAGGAGCCAGCTTATACTGCCGTCAACTTTGAACAGCTCCGGACTTCGGTCTGTACTGTTATGACGAGACCTACGATCATAAGAAATGGTGTTATTAACAATCATACCTACTTGTTTTTTCAAGAACAACAGCTCATGAGCAGTAAGTGAACGAATAGAAACATGGTATCGAGGCAATAAAACGCGTGGAGTCGTCGCCACCCGTCACGTCTGTCCGTTTGTCAGCGCTTACTGATTACAGCTGTTATGTCAAGCACTTGGTTTGATATAATTCTGCACATTTACCGTTCGATCCCTTATTGCTGGCAAGCAGGGATGTGCTCGCACGGGATAAGATAAAAAAAGAAGTGCAATACCTATAATTAAATCTCTTCTTAATTTGTATCTCTTGAAACGCTTGTAATGGAATATATTTCAAATATAAAGTGTTATGGGAGTAAAATATTGGTGCGTAAAGCAACAGCAATAGACATCACACGTCGACTTAACAGCAATCCATTCGATGATATTAAAGTAATCAATATCCTAGGAAAATAATAAAGTATAACATGTGTATTTTTTTTTTTTTTTTATATGGCATCTCGCAGGTCAACCTAGAAGGTTGTCGACTGCTTAACCGGGCTTATAACATGTGTGTATTGACTCGACATATATGTACGACTGATATAAAAGTAATGGCGAGCTATTTCTCGAAGCTATCCAATCATTTGAGGGCCGGTCACTCCGAGCACTCCGAGCCCTCCTCCGTGCTATTACAACGTTCTCAACTCTTTTAATTCTCTTGAGGGTCTCAGTTAATGGGGCTCAGAGCGCAGTCGTACGGTCATTGTTTTTGTAATTATAGATAACGAGAGTTTTGATAAGAGCAGATTAAAAATATACGTATATTTTTATTAACCATCGCGGGTGTAAGTTTGAGAATAAACCGGTCTATAAGTGGTTATCATAATATGTGTAACTCAGATACATATTAAACACGTAAGTACCTAGATAGGTTCGCACAATGCACATACTTGGCTACCGTATGTTTCAAACACAAAGATGACATAGACCAGCGCGCAGTTCACTAGTCTCGGCTGCAGCAAGTGTCCCTGTAAGTACTACAAGTATTCCTACCTTTGCCGTGCAGCTGCTGCCGGTTCTCCGTGCCCTTGAGGCTCTCGGCCGTGTGCAGCAGCTCGTCCAGCTGCGGCTTCTTCTGCTCCAGCTCCCGGAGTACTCCCTGCACCAGGACAAGTGACAGATTACAGCGGTTTGTATATCACAAGTTTGTACGGCGAAGTACATCAGGTACACAAGTATCATTGCTTCAAAAGGTTATTTATATACCGTTTTTAGCGATAAGAGCGCCCAAAGAATATTCCAATGTCATTATGTATAATTTGGTGTAAATACCTAATAAAGAATATTCTATTCCCTTCATCCTATGAATGAGCTCTTACTTATCCCAAGCCAGCTGTAGAAGTAATATTGTTGGTTATTGTTTACCTTCCTAAATATATACTGAAGTGTGATCACTAAACATACATGGATACAACCATATCCATATGATAGGTTTGTATTTTAATAAAGCTAGTTTTCCTCTTATGTTTTTTCATGTCGAGCAAGAGGACCAGTAGTGTTCTCAACAATATGCATAACAAGCCAAGTTGAGGGAGTTTACGTGGGTACGTGTGTGTGTGTTCGAGAAAAATATATAGGGATAAGTATACGTCTGTGTAGGTTTATTATAATAAAAGTGTACTACCAAATTGGTTTCGTTTCACGTAACGTTTCGTTTAACGGTAGTAACATTGCGATCATAAAATATACATATTTTAGTTCAGACGTTGAGCACAATTATAGTGCTCATGTTACGCTACACCTAATAACAAAGTTAGGCATTAGATACTTGCGTTGTATCTCTTTACTATTCTACGTCTGGGAGCACCCTCCCCAGCCGCACTCAAATACTACATCAACTAGTAATGAGGCACAAATGAATGAGTTGTTGTGCCCGGCGCGTCACTCACACCGCAACCATTATTAACACGCCACACGACGCCGCGACACGCAGATCGAATACAAGCCTAAAATATTTGCTCTGCAAGTGATTAATCTTCTATACTTATAATAAATCTGTAGAGAGGTCAATTCTGTACATGAAATATATTTCCAAAATAACTATCAGGGGGTGATTAGGGATCGATACTGATGCCAAAAATGCAATCAGTAATTTTTTTGTCTGTCTGTCTGTCTGTCTGTCCGTCTGTCTGTCTGTCTGTCTGTCTGTCTGTCTGTCTGTCTGTCTGTCTGTCTGTCTGTCTGTCTGTCTGTCTGTATAAACTCTATAGAAACATAAACTACTCGACGGATTTTAACGAAACTTGGTACAATTATTTGTCATACTCCTGAGATGGTTATAGTAAACTTTTCATCACGCTACAATCAATAGGAGCAGAGCAGTGAAGGGAAATGTTGTCATTTTGTTTAAACGCGCTAATCTCAGGAACCGCTGGTCCGATTTGAAAAATTCTTTCAGTGTTAGATAGTCCATTTATCGAGAAAGGCTATAGGCTATATATCATCACGCTAAGACCAATAGGAGCGGAGCACCACTATTCCACGCGGACGAAGTCGCTGGCAGAAGCTAGTAGTAAATAATAATGGCAGTTATAGATTCACACGATTCTAAAAAAACAGAGCATTCTAACATTGGCAGGTTTCAAATGTATTTACTATTTAAAAAAATACATGATCCAAATTAAATTAAATTTTCAATATCAAATACTTTACTTTCCTAACTTCATATTAACCGCTGTAAAGCGCTTCGAGCCGCTTCGAGACCACGACATTACCTAAATAGGTGCATTAGTGAACGCAGACTGTTTTGTAAGAACCACTCAATAATATTATGTTCTGTATGGAGATACATTGAAACCTGAGGTAAGTTATATGATCCGGGTGCGTGAAGTTCTTCCTTCAGGAGGCGGCTGTAACCGCAGGAAAAAGATAAAAGCATGTACGAGCTCTTGCCTATTGTCCGTTAAAAATGCACCGTTAAAATTCATAGTGGTTCGACTGGTTCACATGTTGCGCCTTCCGGGATTCCATCATGGCGGCCGGAGCCGTTCCGAAAATATTGGCGAATATTCGTTTTATATCGGACGGGGACAAAGGACACGGCAGCACCGCTTTGCATTTTATTTTTAGGCTTGGTCTACGAAAGTGTACAGGATCTATCAAAATATATAAAATATTAGATAAAAAACAGAGTTAAACTAACATTGTTCCAAGTTGTAATTGGTGCTATGAAGAATAACCGTCAAGAAACTCTATGTGTACTGGTTAGTTAGGTAGGTATATATTTCAGAATGCTTTTGTCTGAGATAACAGTTTAAAGTTATTAAGTGGTATTTTTTATCCTAAACATTGATATGTTTGTTACTAAAAATACTATAAACCTCAAAGCTATTGTACGACATGACTGAATACGCTTGCTAGTAACAAGTGCGCGATATTTTCCACAGCATATAATAAGGCGATGTTATCAATATGTACCACACATCACGAGCGCACCTCGTTCATCTCGAGAGATTCACGCTCTCTGGGGAATTTATATATTACTAGCTGTTTCCCGCGGTTTCACCCGCATCCCGAGGGAACTACTTAGCGAACCCGGGTAAAAAGTAGCCTATGTTGTTCCTCAGGGTCTATTCTATCTCTGTACCAAATTTCATTTATATCGGTCCAGTAGTTTTGGCGTGAAAGCGTAACAGACAGACTAACAGACAGAGTTACTTTCGCATTTATAATATTAGTAAGGATAGTAAGGATACCTACACGTTGGTACTTTCATATTTATGTTCAAGTTCTTAACGAAGCCTAGGTATGGGCTTGCAAACATACAGATGCAAGTACCTATGTACGTTTATGAGACACTAAAATAGACACAACACATTTTTTTTGCTTGCCTTTCATGATCTGAATGAAATAACAGTTTTCTCTTTTTCAACCCACAATTTAACAGTAAATTCGAGCAGAAAGGTAACTCATAATAAGAGCGGTATATTGAAACGTGCTTCAATCACCTCGTAAAATAAAAACGTTATCCTAATCGAATGTCGTCGCTCGCGCGCGCGTCGCCCCAGGCTGTAAGCTGCCACACAAACCCGATGTCTTCAAATCGATCGATCACCAATTACAAAGTAATTACCAAACTTTAATAAACAAGCTTTACAATAGGAATTCAGTAAAACCCATTAAATTAATAAAACTAATTTGATATCCAAATAGACACGCAATGCTTTTATAATTGACTATTATTATGAACACTGATTGCGTTTAATTAATAAGTTTTTAATTATTTTCATACAGCATCAATAAAGTGCAGCTGAAATAATAAAATATCTATCATCGTATGAATAGAAGGCCATTTGGTAAATGAATGTTTGTTTGCGAAAAAGTCTTGCATCACTTTCTCCAAATCTTGGAGATCTGATGTGAAGGGATAGCAGAAAGGATTACCCTTCTTTTAACTAGAATTACCCTGATCTCATTGACCCGCGACGTAATCTAACCTAAATTGATTTATTTATTTTACTACGAAAGAGTAAAGGTACACTTTCGTTCTAGACCAAGTTGCTGAAGTCAATTGGAGCAGAGCGTTACTTTGGTTTAAGTTAGGCACAAGTTACGAATACTTGGCTAACAACCGCTTGCTTGCTTAACGAAATATATTACATTCTTTACTTGCTAGCACGTCGCGGTGGGATTGAAAATCGACTAAAACAACACCTTGCAACTGTTGCAAATTTTACAGATAAAACGTTAGAGCAGATTGAAAATAGAGCAAATAACAAATAAGTTACTAAACCGAAATTGTCTAAACTTTACCAAACTGTGTATGAAACATTTCCAAACCTATCCAAGTATGTATGAATTGCAACACCTATTAGTACTACTGTTCTACTGGCTAGACATTGCCAGAGTTTTTAATTGCTCTGAACATCTGCTTGGTCTTAATCGTGTTCGTCGTGCGAAGAATCAAAATATGAACATTGACACATTAGCTGAACACTGCGAGCAAGTCGTGAAAAAAAACGGCTCTGCTGTTAATTTTATTAGAAAATTATTAATTTTGTGTTTATTAAGTCTAAAGTGTAATTATTATTGTTAAAACTATTGTATAAGTGTCATATAAACTTTTGTTGTTGTGTTTATGATGTTGTTTTGAATAAATATTCAATCAAATACGATCAGCTGTTCGATGTGCCGGCTGTCAAAAGGACGAAACGGAAAGTTTGAATTGAATCATCAAACCCGGGGAGTATACTTTATTCTATTTGATATTGTGTTGTATACACTTTTTCCTACTATAACACACCAAACAAAACGCTATACACAGCTCAATACTATGAGCTACGTCCATTACACACTGGCTCAGTTAATGTCTCCTTCTGCTTGACAACTTGTGGAAGCAGAATCGACGACGATAACGCTCGCCTCACACATAATAACACTGCAAATTACTTGTCCATAAAAATATTGACTGTTGACTTACATTCCCTATCTGTTGACTTTAATTAAAGTATAAAATACTTAAATATTGTTCACCAATTAGTGTAGATATCTTTGCATACCATCTCCATATAATTTTATACCTAATTGTTTTTTTATGATATTAATAATTTAATCAATAATCTTATAATTTTTCTTACTTTGAAAAAAGCAACTTACCCTCAACCTTTTATTTTTACTGTAAACTTTTTTACTACCTATATTAAAATTTTCATATATCCCTTTATATAATCTACCCTTTGTTTACATTAACATCCTCATTTAATCTACCTTTTCACCTTCTAGATAAGCTAACAACAATTAGAGATGATGACCCGCAGAGCTACTGTCAGAGACATGGAAGATAAACTGAGAGCTACGCTGAAGGAACTTGAGTCATCCAAAGCCCTGTGTAACCAACTACTCCAGGAGAGGGATGACAGTGAGGTGGAAGTCAAAAACATCATTGACAAGAACACTTTCCTCAAAAATGAGCTGGCTGAGCTACACATACAGCATATGGATGTGGTGGACCAGCACGCTCAACTGCAACACAAAATGTCATCATTCTTGCAGTGCAGTGACACCCATGAACTGGCTTTGCAGCGCATCACAGAACTAGAACTTGAATTGTTTAATGCCCATAAGGCTATATCTACACTAGAAACTGTCAAAACTAGTGAACAGGTTACTAACACCTACAACCTTTTTGATAAGTTAGTAGAAAGTAGGTCTAACTTAGCATGTAAGTCAACTGTAACCATAGATTTGACTGGTGATGATACCATTCCAATATGTCCTGTTGCTATGAGTCATAATAAGTTAAAGAAATACATTAAAATTAATAAAATAATTAAACGTTCACGGAGAGCTATGAAAAAGCAAAATCTTTTAAAGTTGAACCTTTCTCTTAGGAAGGACCGTATTAACTTGTCAAAAAGCCTAAATTCTTGTACTGCTGAGTTAGAATATTGTAAGTCTATGTATGAAATGGATACTCAGCAACTCCAAAATGATTTATTATACAAGGAGTCCATATTGAAGGATATATTTAACAAATATGAGTCTTCTCAACAACAACTGAGCATGCGCTTGTTAGAGGCTGAGGAGCTGATGGACTTAGTAAAGTCCAATGCTGAGAGGTATGAGTCTCTAACAAATAATCTCTCATATGATTGTGCAGGCCACCCATCACCCCCTTCAGTTTTACCTGAGATATCTCTATCTCAACCCGCAGAGGAGTGTATTGATGTACAAAGTGTAAATACTTTGTTTTACACTGATGCATTAGGCTCTGGCTTAGGAAAAATATTACACAATTACCTTAGCCATAACTTTACAAATCATTGTTACCATAATATAAGTTTTAAACAAATTATTGAAATAATTACTAAAACTAGTATTGATAATAATTCATTAATGGTTCTATTGTTAGGGAATAGTACAGGTACCACAAAAGAGGACATTGTGGATGGTATTGGCACCTTACTTAAGTTGAACATAGGAAAGTTAATGTTGTGTGCTTTCCCATATTCTGACACTTTTTCAGAACATCAGAACAAGTGTATACATAATTTAAATAATACACTGCATATGTTGACATGTTGTCATAGCGACAAATTATTATTTTTTGACACTAATATGTTTATTAGTGATTTTACATTGACCAAGGGAGCGGTATCTGTTCCTGGTAGTTGTAGACATACAATTGCTAAGTTGATAGCATATAATATTAACAATGTTATAGGTAATATAACAAACTGTAGGCTAAGGGACGAACATGTGCTGTCTAGTTACACTAACAGTACATTGATAGATTGCTGTAAGATTACGTCATGTACGATGGAGCATCCACAAATAGTATGTACATCACTCGCAGCCACCACCAGTGTGTTAGAGTACTCTACTCATACTGGACATACAGGCAGCATAGGTTCTACTATGGGAGTTATTTCATTTGTGGAGAATACTCCGGATATAAATTCTTTAAACTAGTCAATAAGACAACAGAAGATATCCCAGTATTTAAACAAGTTAAAGGGAATAGTAAGTTATCTTCTGGCAATATAGCTCAATGTACAATACAAAGAGGAGAGCAACATACTTTAAAGCTTTTTAATCAAAATATTCAAGGTTGTTCTTCCAAACTGCTTGAAATAGAACTGTTTTTAGAGAAAACCAAGTTTGATGTAATATGTTTTACAGAACATTGGTTAAAAAATTATCAAGTAGAATCCATTAATTATGAAAATTATTGTGTAGTTAGTCACTTCAGCCGAAAATCCATGATACATGGTGGTACCTTAATTCTAGTCAAGAATTCAATTAAATCTAAAGAACGGAAGGACATTGTTGAAATGTCAGTTGAACACAATATTGAATTGTCCTGTGTTGAGCTAGATAAGCATGTGATAGTATGTGTTTACAGACCACCGAGACACCAGAATTTTTGTGTGTTTAATTCTGTCATGGAGGATGTATTAAAAAAAATTACTAGCAGCAGCAAGTCAATCATCATATGTGGTGATTTTAATATTAATATTTTAGAAAAAAATATTGTGAGTTCGTGCTTTATAAGTCTTTTTCAATCATTTAATTTGCATAACGTTTTTCTCGAACCTACCAGAGTAACATCAACTACTGCTACTTGTATTGATAATGTTTTTTGTAGCTGTGATCACTTACATAAAGATATTGTTAATTACTTGCCATCCGATGACAGTGGGCAAATAGTCACCTTTTGCTCTTATACACCCTTGCAAAAAACACAAATAAATTTCAGGGAATATACCTATAAAAAAATTAATACATTTAATTATACGTTAGCTGATAAACTGTGTGTCCATAATTTCAATCTAGATAATCCAAGTGAGTTTTATGCCGGATTTTTCTCAATATTAAACGAACAATTTAGTGTCGCATTTCCATTAAAAACTAAAACAATTTATTCAAAATTCTTATTTAGCGACTGGGCGACTTCAGGTATTCGCAAAAGCAGAGAAAAACTTTTTGAACTTTACGACTTAAAGCCTTTTAATAATAATTCAAATTTCCACCAGCATGTCTCAAATTATTCAAAAATATTCAAAAGTGTTTGTAAAATCGCTAAAGCTCTTTATATTAGTAACAAAATCAAATTTGCTGATGATAAAATAAAAACTACCTGGAAAATAATAAATAATGAAACAGGTCGACAAAAAGTCCGTAAAATAGATTTTAATCTAAAAACTGCTCGAGGTCTTATTAACTCTAATTTTGAAGTAGCTCAGGAATTAGAAGCATTTTTCACCAACATACCTTTTGAAACCACAAAGGCTTTAGATTCCTCACCCGTAGAATCAGTTGCCTTACTTAAAAAAAATGTTAAAGCATGCCTTTTTGAATTTAAGTTTCAACATACAAACCCCCAGGCAGTTATTAAAGCCTTTAAAGATATCAAAATAAAATCAACAGAAGATCTTTGGGTCTGTCATGTCTGTCAAGGTATGTAGATCGATTATAGAAACAATTGCTCCCTATTTAGCCATTATTTTTAACGCAAGTGTAGACCAAGGAGTGTTTCCCGATCTTATGAAGCACAGCAAAGTAGTGCCTTTGTTCAAATCAGGTGATAGTAAAGAACCAAATAACTATAGACCCGTCTCTGTCTTACCGGTTCTCAGTAAAATATTTGAAAAGTTGATGCTTACACAAATGTTACGTCATTTTAATGTAAACTCCATCTTTCACAAAGAACAGTATGGTTTTACTAAAGGTCGTTGTACAACTGACGCCGGTGTTACTTTGATCAAGCACATCTTTAAGGCGTGGGAGGAAGCTCAAGATTCTATTGGAATTTTCTGCGACCTCTCAAAAGCGTTCGATTGCGTAAATCACGAAACACTTTTATTAAAACTGGAGCATTATGGAATAAAAGAATCATCCCTCGGGTTAATACGATCGTACCTAAATGATAGACAACTTAAAGTTCAGGTAAACGGCGTAAACTCACTGGGCTCTAAGATGGCAATGGGTGTTCCACAAGGTTCGATATTAGGTCCGTTCCTCTTTTTAGTATACATTAATGATTTGCCACATTTATTTGAAAATCAACCAAAGATGGTGTTCCGGACATCACATCGAGCGGCGCACGAGGACCGTTCGTGATCGCCGTAACGACCGTCATCACCTTCCCCCACCTGACACTAGGCCGTCGACCATTATGTGTCCGGCCACTCGCTCCACGGACAGGCTCGCTAGCCGACGCTTGACCGCTCGCACGCTACGCGGCTTCTTCTTGTTACCAGCATTATAGAAATACAGTTATTACTTTGAGCTTCGAGTTTTATTACGACAGCCGAGACCACCAGATCACAACTGGAGCTTGGCACTCAAACAGTGGTCCTTCGAGCCTTCGAATAAAGAAGTTGCCGTCTTAAAAGCTGCGCACAACCGCCCGTGGACTTTGGACCGATTGCCGACCTCTGCCGTAGCGGACCTTACGCCGTAGAGGACTTTTGGAGGATGTGTCTACCCGGACGGAGGGACGTAATACTGAGTGAGTCCGTTCCGATATCCTTTATTTCCTGTTATTATTTCATATCTTCTTTCCAGTAATTTAAAGTGCTTCTATACCGATCAGACATTCATTGATCTCTTCATTTAGCTTTATTTTACATTCATAATTAAACTGCTGTAGTTTGCTTATTCATTCATAGTCATATTTGCATAAAAAACCTTATCTTAATTACTTGTTAGAATTCCTTTGTTCGCTTGTTGCATCTGTTACTCGGTGTTAACGCGTAAACAAGCTCATTAGTGACTTTTTTTTGCTTGGTGAACCGGTTTGCACACCTGACCGTTGACTTCAAATCAGCTGATTCACCGTTAGCTTTGCCGCGTACTTAAATAGTTTATAACTTTTTTTTGCTTATTTCCTTTGTTTGCGTTGCCGATATTTTTTAACGCTTAAATACCTTCCATTATGGCTGATGCAAAATTAAAGGAGCTAGTTAAGAGGCGTGGCAGCTTCAAAGCAAAGCTTACACATTTTAGTAATTTCTTAAGATTGCTTCCTAGTATGGACTTAGACGGTTTTCAGGAGGCTGAATTACAAGGTCGTCTTAATTTAATGGAAAGCTTATATAAGGAATTCGACGTGTTACAGACAGAGTTGGAGCTTTTGTCCGAGAACACGGACGATATGTATGCCGAGCGGGAACAGTTCGAGTCGCAGTATCACGCGTTGGTGGCCCGCGCGAGGGCGACCCTTGCCCCCACGCGTGCCTCTTCGCCTGCGCTAGTGTCTGCTTCTTCAGTCGACGATATCCACCGGCACGGCTCTGGCTGCAAGCACGACTTCGTTCGGCTGCCTAAGATAGACTTGCCTCACTTCAACGGGGACTATCAGCACTGGCTTGAATTCCGAGATACGTATCTTTCCCTTATTCATCATAATAGTAGTATTCAGAACATCAACAAATTTCATTATCTTCGAGCGGCTTTAACTGACAGTGCGTCTTTGGTTATCAAAAGTATTGACTTCAAAGCAGATAATTACGCCATCGCCTGGCAGTTATTGACTGACCGATATGACAATGAAAGATTACTTGTCAATAATCACCTGCAGGCACTATTTAATTTTGAAAATATTCCAAAGGAATCATGTAGCTCAATACGTAACATGATTGATGTCACCAACAAAAATTTGAGGGCTCTTGACACACTAGGTCAGCCTACTAATCATTGGGATACCTTAATTATTTACATGATGTCCAAAAAATTAGATAGTGTTACAAATCGCGAATGGGAAGAATATAAAAATAATTTAGTCAATTATCCAAATTTAAAAGATTACATTAAATTTTTATCTAACAGAGCAGATTTACTAGAATCCTTACAGGATAACAAAAACACAACATTAACTAACACAACACATACTAAAAATACTTATGATAATAAAACTAAAAACTATTTTACAATAACTAAACCTAATCCTATTTACAATTCTAACAATATTAAATGTCCTATGTGCACTCAGAATCACTTTTTATTCAGTTGTCAATCTTTCAGAAACCTTGACACTGAAACACGCATTCAAAAAGCTTCAGAATATAACGTTTGTATGAATTGCCTTCGACCTGGTCATACAGCGAAGCGTTGCAATTTATCACATTGCAAAAATTGCAAATTTAAACATAACACCCTCTTACATAGGGAACCTTCTACAGAAAATCTGACAGGGAGCAACATAGTACTGTCAACCAACGTCATTACTCTCTGTTCCGAAAATAATCAGAACATTTTACTTTCCACAGCTTTGGCAAAGGTGGCAGATGTCAATGGGCGGCTTCATACTGTCAGACTTCTGTTGGATAATGGCAGTACCTCCAACTTTGTCACCGACGAGCTGTGTCAGAAGCTTGGCCTGGTAAAACATAGCACTAGCTCCACCGTCTCAGGTATCAATGGACAAGTGTCTAGTACCTCAGAAAGCTGTAGTCTTATTTTACAGTCTTGTTATGGTGGTTATCAGGCGAGGGTAGGCTGTTTTGTCTTACCCAAGATTACGCAGTTGGTGCCTGGCTCTTTTGTGGACAAAAAACATATTTCCATTCCGCCAGGCACTCAGTTAGCAGACCCTTTCTTCAATGTACCTGCGACTATTGATATTCTCGTAGGTGCTCAGGTATTCTGGGACGTCTTAGGTTCCAAAACTATTAATTTAGGTAAAAATCAACCTAGATTACAGTCTTCAAAATTCGGTTGGCTTATTTCTGGCTGCGTTCATTCATATCGCCGTCATACACAACCTTCTTTTTGTCACCTTCCTTCACTTAAGGAGTCTTATCCACTGACTCGTTTCTGGGATACGGATACAGCATCGTCCGCTAACCGTTTCTCTTCAGATTAAAATCAATGTTATAGCAGTGTATGTATAATCTTAATTCATTAAATTATGTAATCGCTTCCAGCTCTTAACTCCATTTACATTCCTCGTTGGATATCTTGTAGCACCAAGGTTCATCGAGTTACATACTTTCACAGTCGCTTCTGAACTCCCCGCTGATCTCGCATCTCGGGGGGTGAAGGCTGATTGCATCAGCTCGTCCACTATCTGGTGGTCAGGTCCTGATTTCCTTAATCAGTTCAGAATTCAATTTCCATCTTCACCTAATACACATAATAATTCTTTACCAGAGTTATCCTTACATACAGCTGTTGATACACACAAGTTTAATTTACATAATAATAATTTAATTTCAATTTTAATACACAATAAATCATCATACACTAAATTAATCAGAATTGTAGCTTATATACAAAGATTTATACATAATTGTAAAAAACAAAATAAGAATAACAAAAGGTCATTACATTTAACTTTATCTGAATTAAAATCATCACAGAATCTTATATTACAGATTTCTCAGCAGGAAATGTTCCCTGAGGAATATGCATGCCTAACAAATAATCAGGTCTTACATAAAAAAAATCTACTAATAAGTCTTTCTCCATTTATTGATTCAGACAACTTAATACGCGTAGGTGGACGTCTGAACAATTCCAACTATAGCTATGATGTTAAGCACCCTATTTTATTATGTAGCAAACATGGCTTAACTAAAATCATTTTCCAAAGAGCGCACCTAAATCTTTGTCATGCAGGACCGCAATTACTTTTAGCTCACATTAGACTCAACTACTGGCCTCTAGCAGGCAGAAACTTAGCCAAGCAGATAGTGCGTAACTGTGTTCGATGTACTCGCTTCAGAGCTCAGCCCGTTCAGGTCATCATGGGTAACCTACCCAGCGATAGAACGTCTCTCGAGTATCCTTTTCTGAATACAGGGCTTGATTACGCCGGGCCAGTGCTGATAGCCGATCGTAGAGGTAGAGGATGTAAGCTTAGAAAGTCTTATATTTGTGTTTTTGTGTGCTTTGCAGTCAGAGCCGTTCATCTGGAGCTGGTATCCGACCTAACCAAAGAAGCCTTCCTTGCGGCTTTCAGCCGATTTATTAGTCGCCGTGGCAAACCACAGCGCGTGTACTCGGACAACGGCACAACTTTTGTGGGAGCTTTCAATGAACTTTCGCGCCTCTTAAAGAGCTCCTCGAGTGATATAGCATCTGAACTGGCAAGCAATGGGATAGAATTTAAATTTATACCTGCCTACACCCCCCACTTCGGTGGTCTTTGGGAGGCAGCAGTTAAGTCAACAAAGCAATTATTACGCAGAATCATGAGCTTAACTCACCTAACTTATGAAGAGCTTTCAACTTGTTTGATCCAGATAGAGGCCATTTTAAATTCCAGACCCTTGACACCTCTATCCACTGATCCATCTGATCTCTCCTATCTTACTCCTTCTCATTTTCTTATCGGACGACCACTCATGACAGTTCCTCGTCCGCAGATCACTGACGTCAATATCGACCGGCTCCATCGCTTCGATCGCATCGAGAAACTCCGACAACACTTCTGGCATCGCTTCTCTAATGAGTATGTGTCTCTCCTACAGCAGAAAACCAAGTGGCAGACATCTGGACATGACCTGAAGATAGGTACCATGGTCCTAGTGAGAGACGCAAATCTTCCTCCTCTTCTGTGGCTGTTGGGCAGAATCATCGCCGTACGACGCGGATCTGATGGGCATTGCCGAGTCGCTGATATCCTGACGAAGAAGGGCACCATCACACGTGCTTACAATAACATTTGCCCTCTTCCCATCTCTACATCATCATCATCTTCATCTTGAAGCGTGCGCTTCAACCCGGGGAATATGTTCCGGACATCACATCGAGCGGCGCACGAGGACCGTTCGTGATCGCCGTAACGACCGTCATCACCTTCCCCCACCTGACACTAGGCCGTCGACCATTATGTGTCCGGCCACTCGCTCCACGGACAGGCTCGCTAGCCGACGCTTGACCGCTCGCACGCTACGCGGCTTCTTCTTGTTACCAGCATTATAGAAATACAGTTATTACTTTGAGCTTCGAGTTTTATTACGACAGCCGAGACCACCAGATCACAACTGGAGCTTGGCACTCAAACAGATGGTGTTGTTTGCAGATGATACTTCACTTATTTTTAACATTGATCGACGGAGACGTAATCTTGACGACGTAAATAACTCCATTCTTCAGGTCCAACATTGGTTTAATGCAAATAACTTAGTTCTTAATGAGAAAAAAACTAAATGCATTCGATTTTCTTTACCAAATGTAAAAAGTAGCGAATGTGACATTATACTAAATGGTGAAAAACTAGAATTTGTTAATCAGACAGTTTTCCTTGGAATCACTCTAGACGATACATTGCAATGGGGACCCCACATAACATCTTTAGCGGGTCGTCTAAGCTCAGCCGCTTATGCTGTAAGAAAAATCAGGCAGCTAACGGATGTGGATACAGCAAGACTTGTTTATTTTAGTTACTTCCACAGCATTATGTCTTATGGCATTTTGCTGTGGGGACGAGCTGCTGACATTGAATCCATATTTATTCTACAAAAAAGAGCTGTCAGAGCCATATATAATTTACGTTGTCGCGAATCTCTTAGAGAACTGTTTAAAAATATTAATATTATGACGGTACCTTGCCAATTCATCTATGAAAATATTATGTATGTTAGAAAAAATCTTCATTTGTTTGATAAAATATGTGATAGACATGATTACAATACTAGGAATAAGAACAAACTAGCTCTACCACAGTTCAGATTATCTAAGGTACATACATCTTTCATGGGATACTGTGTTAAATGTTATAATAAAATACCAGAAAACATTTTAGAGCTAAATGAGAAAAAAATTAAAACTTATATAAAAGCCACGCTCTGTAAGCAAGCATATTATAAACTAGAAGATTACATTCAGGATAAACATGCTTGGAAACATGCTGGTCCTGCTCCATAGGACAACCTTGACAATATCAAACTGATTGCAAACTTTAAAATCATAATTATGTAATATAAATATTTCTTATTACTATATTTCTTTTTACTATATAAATTGCATTTATCTTCGACACAACAATAAAAAAATGTAAATGTGAATACCATGTAGCTACCAAATAGACTTCCTACCTTACCATTTTTTATTTATTTATTTTTAAATTTTGATTCTACATGATCTTCGCATGTTATTATTTTATGTATACATGAAAATTGTTAAAACTTATTTAAAAAGAGTAACCATGGAGTTTCTTGCCCGTTCTTCTCCATAGGAAACTACTTTTTGGAATGGGCAACTAAATTCTTTCTTTTTTGACTTTCAAAAGTGCTTGTAATTAGGCCTAATTGAAATAAATGATTTGAATTGAATTGAATTGAATTGAGCTCTTTAAAAATTAAAACGTTTAAAGAAACCACTTTAAACTATGAAATTTCGGCTGAGCAGCACCGTGAGCCGACTTGACGTTGTTTTAATGACAGCTCGTAATTAGCACTTAGAACTTGCGGCCACATCTAGTTCTACAGATAATACAGTTGTATACTTTCAATTATTATAAGATATAAATATATTTTTGGTGGTTTGTTACAACTTAGTTTTACATCACTGACATGATATTTCTAGATTTTTGTTGCACATTCCTTGTTAACCACACATATTTCTCTCGAAGTTCTCTAAGGGTGTGGACACAAGTACAATAAGCAGCGTGTGCGACCGAACGTATTCATATAATGTATGCCGTGTTATGTTTGCAATCTTCCTAATTTAAAATTTGAACTTCTCTAAAAAATAGGTAGTAGCTGTACCATCATTAAAATAATTCGCAGGTCTGCTGGTAGAAATTTATAATGAAATAAGTAGTACCTTTGTACGTCAAATATTCATATTCATTCATTCGTATTTGGTATTTGTTGTGTACACAAATGTTAAGCTGAATAAAATATTGTTTGCGTGCTGATTGCCATGTGCCTGAACATTAACAAGCACAATAACTTTTTAGTAGAGAGTATACTCTGCTCCTTTCGCTAACAGCAATAAGGGTGCATATCTCCATATAACACCAGCCCATTCCTTAGAAGTTAGAATCATGTCTGTTCACACCGAAGATATGAATAAGTTGGCACAACAGTTGAACGAGGGAAGTTTTACCAGCGCGCCGCATGGCCGACACACTCCCACTTGTCGGACGAGTCGCGCGTGTGCCAGTTTGCAGAGAGCACACTTACACTCCTTTTCAGAATTTCAAAAAGGACACGCAAAAATTGAAAGTTGTATCTGCAGTTCCCATCATTCACATTAAAATATTAGGAAATTCGGAGCTGCGACAATGTCATTTTATAATTCTAATTAGGTGAGGCTGCATCAAATCATCTCATTACAATAGAAAAAAATCTATTATATTACCCAACACTTTGTATACCATAATAATATAATCAAGACCAAAGTAGTTTGTCACTAAAACGGTAATATGTACTTTTACTTTAAAAAGGTATATTAGTTTATTAAGTTCGAGACCAAGTTCTAAAGGAGCTTTAAGCTGGGCCGGTCTGCCTCATTGAAAGACATTACGTTCACATAGATCAATCTAAAACCCAATTAAGATTAATGTTATTCAAAAAGATTAAATTAATTAAAATATATTTAAACAGAAGTTTAGAAATTAGTCAAATAATAAGAGTTCAATCAGTCATACGTTTTGTAATATAAACAAAAAGAGCCAATAAGAAGCCACTGAGCTACACATCCGTCCCGCCTGGCGGCCAGGGCCCGAGTGGCGCGGCCGGCCGGCGTGGCGCCCCCTCCACCCGCGACACCCCTTATTGATCCCCTCCCGCCGCTCCAGTGAGTAACAACTAACCAACTTAGTAAGAACTACTTCGCTCCCCGAGTCGAGTGCTCTACAAGACGATTTAGCATAATTGCCTTAGATACTAAGAGCTCAAGTTATACTAGCAGATGTGGCCAGGTAAGTAATATTAACATTTTTATATCGAGAGCGGAGGCAGCGCCTCAAAGCTTCCTGTCTTAATAATAATTTGCGAAAATATTTTCATTAATAAAACTTAGCATTCAATGCTATTGTGGTGTAAATGATGACGGCGCGGTGAGATGTAACAATAACAGCGGCGTGCTCTGTTTGTTTGTTTGACTTCGAGTCTCGTGTTATTTCGCATTCCGCAAGGAAAATAGTTGATCTGTGATTGTTTCTACCAATAAACTGCAAGTTCATCAAACCTCAATCTAGTTTCTCTTGGTGATCACCGAGTAGGTAGGAGAGAGAGAAAGAGAAACAAATTACCGAAAACTTGTTTAGAAGGCCGTTGGTAGTAGTCCTCCTAGCCATCAGCAATATTCTAGATAGCTGCAAATGTTTAAAGCACTACTGAACGCGGCGTATTGTACGTGCGTCGTATTGTGTCATTCGACATCGGCGTACTGAGCACGTGTCACAATAGGGATTATGCGGCGTATTGGCATGTTTGACGGCACATAACTACCACGTACTCCTGGGTTGTCACCAGCCACTGCGTAAAGCACGTCTTAGCACATAAGCCCCACTATTGAAGCTATTGTGCAAGCAGTCTTATCTACCGAGCTAATCTGATGAATGGGTAATCATTGAGTTATTCATAGAAACATTTTTATATATTTCAAAATACATTCTGCTCACGACTTTATCTACTGAACTTCCTGGACAAAAAGTATCCTATGTGTTAATAACATACATAGAAATGTGTGTACCAAATTTCATCAAATTCTATTGAGTAGTTTTGGCGTAAAAGAGTAACAAACAATCATACATCCCCAACTTTCGTATTTATAATAGTAGCATGTAATAAAATTGTATTTATAAACATATAATATAGGGAATAAAAATTCATTTGTTCCAATTCAGTTAAGGGTAAAAAAGTCGTGTAAGCGAATTTATAAATTACCATGAAAATCCTAATGGCCCATTCGGCGGATAACTGTGGAACTGTGCTTATCTAACAGATAAAACTTTATGTGGTACACGTTATGATGACGATTGTATTCTGAAAGAGGATGCGCACGAATATTGGTAGACTTATTTGATCCTTGATTATAAAACTGTCGCGTAAGTTACCGTGAAAACCAGAGTAGAACGTGTGTAGTATCGAATTAACGAATATAAATTAGAGAAAGCGAGAAATAATAATAAATTAACAACGAATCATAACTTGAACTGCGACTGAAAAGATCAAAGTTGTGCTTTGAAAGTTATCTCCACGGCTTGTATGTAAAGCCGGATATTGTTAGAACAGAATAGGTATATGTATATATATATAAGGTACAAGAGGGCTGTTTTCTATTTATGAGCCGGTAGATTGTATACCTAGTCCGCGGACCTAATAAGGATTCCCTAGATGACGAAGAGTTACGATGAGATATTTAATAAGAGAAATATTTCTTATTTCAGTGTTCAAGCCACTGCCCTGTGCTCGCTCCCCCTGGCCTGTTGCCAGCCGTCACTTGCTCTGAGTGGTCATTCTTCCATTAGCAGCCGCATAATGTTCGCATATTCTATTATTTGCATTCCTAATGGAACCTTATAACGGAACTGAATAGAGTAAATTCTACCGGAGATTTCTATAAAATATCATCTCGCTAGGTAGGAAATGGCCCTTCCTCGTCTAATGTACGCAAGCGCGACTGTTGAGCGTCAGGTCTTCGGTACGATTCCCGGATTTGACCAGGTTATTAGCAATAGGCCTCCCCCTTATACGTGGGAGTTAA
Organism: Pyrrhia umbra; assembly: GCA_963891755.1. NCBI lineage: Eukaryota > Metazoa > Arthropoda > Insecta > Lepidoptera > Noctuidae > Pyrrhia > Pyrrhia umbra. Next base: position 218,126 of record OY982937.1, on the reverse strand, counting down.
GATAGCTGCTAAACAGGTATTAATGTTGACTTTGGAGAACAAATGTAATACCTGGGACTATAGACAGGCTTTGGGGTTAAATCTTGTTATGAAAACAGTCTCAGTCATAATAAAAAAACATGTGACCAGACGTCTGCCGTTTGCCGTGGTCACGGCCAGACTGCCGACGAGTGCCGGTAGTAGAGTAGGACGCGGCTTGCGCGGCAGCACATGTGGCGTGCCGGCTGAGACCGTTGCCTGGCAACCACACCGTACGATACCAGTGGGGTGGGTTACAGTGAAGTGAAGCGTATCGATAGACGTCATGTCGATACTTTCTGTTATCGATGAAATATTTTTAGGTTTAGTTTTATACTCATAACAAAAAGCAATTTTAACTGGGTTTAGTGTAAATCTAATTTTGATTGCTGTCGTACTTATAACTCATCGAGAGTTATAAAACTAAATATAAAGATTATTGGCAATACATACTTCGTTACCTTCAGATATTTTTAAGGCAACCAAAAGCAGCTGTTTTCGTTAGCAAAAGTATATTGGCCGCCAACCTTAAATGCCCGTCATTCACCACTTCATGTTTTGCTGCTTTTTGAACGGAGCTGCACATTCTGTTTTAAAATGACAGTAAACAAGTTTGACTTCATAAGGCTGAAAAAAAATGTTCCATTGACTAATTTACTTGCTCTTCAAGTCGATACACAGAAAATTAACTTCTTGATTGGCAGCAAAAAATACTTTCGTATTTCTTCTAACCTTCTATCAAAATGTCTCACGAAAAGGTACGCGTTTAATATGGTAATGGTATGGTATGTTATTGATTCAAAGGATTTGGATGGGTATGGAGATACTTTTAACGCTGCTGGAGAAGAACAGCATTTTATTTTGATTTTTTTCCTGGTGCGTGAAGTTATTCCCTCAGGGTGCGAGTGATTCCGTAGAAACAGCTAGTGAAATAATGAATGAATATTTTCAACCCCGACTGTCCCCTTGAAACTACAGTTATCCACCACGAAAGATAAGCTTAAATCTGAATATTCGTAAATTCGTCTATCGACACGTTCCCATCACTGGTTCGCGCGCGCATGCGTACCAGTACATAGCTAGTGTTTATAAATCGAGCGAGGAAGGAGAAGCTAGTAGTTGCGTTTCAGTAAGCGATTGCGGTTCACGTCTGCAACCAGAGCACGGACAGGTAAATACTATATTGAAATATGAATATTATGTTGTGAACGAAATGTTATTTCAGGTTTCAGCACTAATTGAATCTCTGTTTCAGCAATCAGAGTGAAATAATCGTGATTTTATTCATACAATATAATTGTAGGCGTGTTCAGTGTAAAGCTACCGGCGTTTTTAATTTGGTTTTAATTGTGGAGTTGAAAGCTTTACTGTTCATTAGCGAGGGTTGCGGGGAACACGTTTTAACTGTTTTCACAATTAAGTGCGATGAGTTAATTGCTGACAAGTTTGTTCGAAATATTTTTATTCTATTTTTGTAATACATAACATTTTATTCCTATTTAACATGGTTTTGAAGCACATCATTATTGTATTGATAAATTAAATCATGATTACTTATAACAATATGTGCAAATATTTTTCAGTAAGGTAAACTAGTTTTAGATACGAGTTCACGTTTTGCAAATACAGTCTATACACAAAATTGAAGTTATTAATTTGATTTTTCATCTTATTCTGGCATCAATGATAATGCTGATAAGATAGAATATAGAATATAAGATAGAACAGCGTTATCATCACTAGTCTACACTAGTTTACTCTGCTAGGTGAAGGCCTCTTCTAAGAGATTAGTTTTTCTCATCTTTCAATAATTTAATAATTCAATATCAGTCACTACAGTTACAATAAACACACCTAGCTCACGTAGCAAGTGATAAGTGGTTAGTTTGCGGTGACCCTTATCCAAATAAGTAAGTGATGTGTCGTGTGGCGGGTCAGGGTCACGGGCGTGACGTCACCGCCGCGCCGGCAAATGCTCCAGTGATTACAAGCAAAGCAAAGTAATCGTAAGCGAGAACACGGGCTCGTGATTATTGGACACGTCTTATTGGTAAATAAAATGATACTATCTTTGAAGTCGTGCGACCGCGCGCATACTGGATGGATATTGCAGTACCCCCTACTTGTTATAGCTAACTAATAATAACATTCGAACATGAATAAATCATGAAACATCTCTATTTATTTACTATAGACTTGCGCAGGCGGGCAAAAATAATGATGTTTACTTGAAATGTTAGGATTTTCATGTAATTGATAGCTCTTCACAAGGGCGTCACGAGTTCGAGCGAACAGTTGTTTGTTTACGTTCAACAATAGCTTATCGGAGAGTTCCAATTTAGCATTTGCAGTGGCAAAGCGTTTACTAGCACTAGATGAAGCTAAGGTTTATTTTTAGCTCGGCTGGGTGGAGCGTCAAACACGCCTGTCTTAGTATGCAATAAACAAATTCTTAGTCAAATACCTTGTTTATACAGGCATCTCGTAATCATATTACCGAGTCTGAAAAACCTATACAAAGAATTCTCACGGTATTATCTTCTTTGTAACGCAAACGAAACGATCTTAAGCAAATTCTTGAGATCTTGCTTTTAAGTATTTTTTACTAGCAAGTTTATAATAGTAATATAATAGCAAGTATATATTATTTTTAGTAAAACGAGATGGCTACCAACAAGCTAGAGAGATAGAACACACAAAGCCTTAACATGGGTTCTACAATGGAACAATACACTTCAAATAACATACAGCGAGCACCAATTTGTTAACCAAGCAAGTTTATTATGCCATCTTCCAAGTTCTTATAATTTATCAACAGATTGAAAGATGCAAAATCTTAGCGAACACTGATCAACTAGCTCCGAATCAATACCTTTCACATATCTTACCCAAGTAATATCCACGTATCTAATCCTCTAAATCTACAATTGACGAGCGCACATAAAGCCGCAACACACATTGAAAATAATGCTCATAAAATACATCGCGCGGCTCCCGGCGCCCGCACTCGACGCGCATTGGATATTAATCACGCGAGAGTGTCGCCACGCATACTAACCGGTGGATCGCGCACGGATGCCATTCTAAAACAATGTGGGTGCCCCCGGCTGGGGTTTAGGGATGAAGGTATTTGTGTGTCTACGTACAAGTACACTCTTGGGAGTATCATCTACTACTAACGCGAGGTTTCAGTTATCTTATAGGATCTACGCCATGTTCCCGGATAACAACTAGCCTTCCCCAAGACTTATTTTACTTCTGTTCCAGAAATTAATTAGAAACAGTTCCAAATGATAGCCAACAACATCTGTCACCGCTCGTTGCGTCTCTCTGCGGGGACGCCGTGACCAACAATAGATACTCTCAGTCTGTTTCACATTGCGGCTAAATTAAGAACCTCATAAGCAATGGGGATGTCTCATTAGTTATCACGTGCCTGTGTACACACTTCCTACACGTATCGTTGTTCTACTGCCGAGATTAATAATGCAACCTTCTGTTGCCATCAATATTGTGTCTGTCAATTGTGCTCCTATCGTACTCATGCTATTGAACAATCCTTCTTTTATTACTTATTCATTTACAACATTCGCGTTGTCTTTTATTTGATTTCAATGCATTTTTGATCACTAAGTTGCTGTTTCAAAGGACCCAGACCAGACACTTTTTTTTTTGAGGTTATATTCAACTCATCTTATAAATTGTTCTCAAATATAAAGTCTGCAAAATCGGACGTTCTGTTATTAAAAAAAACATGTTTTAATAATAAGCCGGCTGGAGTAGGATCAGTAGAGCACCGCACAATCTCGGCCCATTGTTGAGGAACTGACAAGAAGCCGCCTCGAAGCCATGTGCCTAGCAGACCAAACACATTGAAGCAGTTTTTTTTATTCCTGCGATGTTTTTTATCTACATATTTTAAAGCAATGCAATCAAGTACCCTGATTTGGGAAAGTCCTTTTTTACAACAGGTAATTATTTTCAACAAGTATTTATTTCAGTGGTATTTATGCAATACATGCCAACACAAATTATTCCTAAGTAGGGAGCAAAGGGAAGTGACGATGACAATAATAACAGCAAAGTCATAAACTGAATGTTGTGGTTGTGATTACCGCCATAAATACATACCTAGCTAGTGTGAGGCAGGATTAAGATTTGCATGCGAATGCGAACCCTATTGATTGTGTTTACTGTGTATGTACGTACACAAACGAACACACGCCGCTGTCATTACGGATCGGGTAGTGTAGAGGTGCCATAAAGAAAGCAACCTTACGCGTTGGGTTCCGCCGCCCTGGCGTACGAAAATGAGCTCTCGTTGACAGGCAATAAAGTTAAAATTAGTTTACTACAATTGGACGTAGGTAGTAATAAATTTAATCTTTTGTCTAATGTTCGCAGAATGATCTATGTTATGTTTTAAATTACTGGAATGGTCGTCTGTGTTCGCCGGAAGAACGTTTATTATGTTTATTGCATATTTGGAGCGTCAAAGATATATTGAAGAATTTCAATTTGCTCATAACATTCGTGTTTTGTAACAGTTAAAGTATAGGGACATCATGAAGTTCACAATAGCCCAATTTAAAATGACCGTGGTCAACTCTAATCCAATGATTGCCGCTGCTAGAAAAAGCTTCTCATGCTGAACATAACCTAGTTTGCTCAGAACTTATGACACTCATACAGCAGTGGACACTCAAGTGCCTACATGGGTCAGTCACTGCACACACTCCTACTAGACATCTGAAGGGGTACATCGGGAGCCACGCCCTTATACTAGCTGACTCACACGGGCTGTAAGCACTGACCTTCTGCTTGTCGAGCTGCTGCAGGATGTCCTCCACATCGCCCACGGCGACCGACTGCGTGCGCAGCATGTCCACCTCCACCGACACCCAGTCGCGGATCTGTCGCCAAGAACACACATATGAGGAACATTATAATCGCTGATTATGTATCGTAACTATTGGGTACTATGCTAATCACGTTCTCTTTATAGATAGATCAGTTTGATTTTTACAATATAAATCTCTAAGTTATTTCAAGACACGGGTCTATGAGGTATTACTGTTACATGTACCTACACAACGAATACATGACGGAGCAATTACAAATTATTATTATATGTTGTCTCCTCTACAGCATCGCTATCACTGAAAGGGAAGACGTATCAGTGTATCAGTCTACTCTCCGGCAACACGCGCCATTGTACAAACACGCGACAACTGGTATCAATTACAACACAAGGAAGCCTTGCGTCACTTCCCGGATATTGGTGAAACAACTGTTTGTTAACATTTCCTTCCAAATATGAACTTTTGCCAATCAGAATAACATTCACAATAATGTCACAAGATATCATTACACGGCCGCGTCCCATCTTTACATAATGTTCCAATAAAAACCAATGCAGCCGACCTCACGACCTGGCCGATAACAATAAGATTTTATTCCAATACTGTCCTCTAGAAAAAAAGGCTGTAGGCGGTAGAAAAATATATTTTTAGTACCTACATTGCCTTCGGATGGGTGAGCGAGGAATTTTATAGGAATCAGTGCGGCGACGGCGCATTTTTCCATTTCTCTTTGGAATAGAAAAGCCGGAGGTCATCTGCGGCCGCCGCGCGTAATGCCGCCCAATTCTGAATTACTGACGCCTAGTGCGACCTTCCGCGAAACATACGGAACGAGAATATGTCGACACGCGTGCTGACTTTCATTACATTTACCTACATTCGACTTGAAATGTTTAGAGTCTATCTAAACATTGACATCATCGACACAAATATAATCTTACCTATTTCACAAGTTGCGTATTCGTATAACAAATCATACTTAAACATACAAAATGCTTAGTCCTGAATGACTGACGGATCAACACACAGCCTAAACCGCTGATCGTGGAAACCTGAAACTTGGAGGGTGTGTTCTTTGTATGACGTAGGCTTCCGATAAGGATTTTCAAAAAATCTCCCCTATAAGGTGGTGAAAAAGGGGGGCAAAGTAAGAAACTGTTATTTTTATTTCAATTAGCATAGACCACACGGACGAAGCCGCCTGGCGGAAAGCTGGTACTGAAGAAAAGGCTCAAATTTACTTCTGTATTCACTATCTCATATCACAAATACGAATAATCATTAAATATAATAGATTTTTTATGAAATTTATTTAATAAAGTAGCAGCGCGCACGTCTGCAATATTCCCGCGTATGTTTATACATGTCGTCAAAGAAATATAACATGGTAAGCTGCTCCTGCCGGAATGGCTCGGCTCAGCCGCGATTCGGTCCCGCCTGTCGCGTCGGGTGCCTCCCGCCGTCGCCTACCAACAAAATGCTGTCAGCTTAAACTACGGAATGTCAAGTACGCGACGTGCGTTTGAATAAATGTAGTTCAGTAGGTTAGTATTCGATACATTCGGGTCGGTAACTAAATAACAAATTCGTTTATTAAGATTGAGCAGTCCATTATCTTAATTATATATATTATTTTCGAGCCATCTTGTTCCTACAGCAGATCTAGTGCCTACAGATATACGAGACAAGTACTGTATCGCCCACACTAGTCCAGCTTAGAAAGCCAGCTTAGAAGAAACAAACACTAGATGCCTCCGTCCAACTTGTCTACATACAAAAGATTAACCGCACTGTACTTAGCTGCGAGTTCACAATCTTTCAAACTTCAGCTGACTTTCAAAGTGAACTGCGCTGTACTGTTAGGGGCGTCTACATTACACCGGAGCGACAGTACGGAGAACCTGTTTTAGTGTTGTCATTCTCTTTTACAGACATTTTTTTATTGCATAGAGATGAGCAAAATTATACAAACGATACCAGCCTTTTCGTATTTTTATGAATGTATCCAGCCTTTGTACTTTTACCTTTGCCTACTGGCCACTGAATTAATTAAATAAAAATACAGTTATGCGCGAAATTTGACACTAAATTTGGCATTTGGGTTCATATCCCCCGTCAATTTTACAAACGGCAGCCAGAAAATAATCTTTCTTGAAGAAAATTAGAATTTTTGGAAACATAATTATTACAAAAAAAATATTGATGATCGTATCGCGGTAAACTATTATTTTGGTAAATTAACTACGTGAACGACTTCGCTGGAGGTAATTAGGTAGTTACGTTTAACGTTCTTTGTGTTTTACCGAGGTTGTATGTTTGACGCGATCAGAAATGTAAGTTATTAATACAGGTCTAACGTAACGCCCTCTACTATTCCAGGGTGTGAACATGTTTCGAACACACACAAATATAGCACAACTAGTTCCAACACATTTCAGCGAATGTTTGCCGAACAGAACATCAACAGAGCATACGTTTGAAGACTCTACGTACAGAACCAACGAACAGTAGCACGCGGCCTCTTGAGAGTGCATCGTTTGCCCTCCGCGTGTATATTGACTGCCTCCGGCGGAGCGTGATCACAAACGTAAAATGTTACAACTCGAATTATACTTTTTCGGTCCGGGCTGAGTTGCCAACCATGGCCGCCCCGCGCCCCTGCACCCGCTAAATTGTGCGGAAGAGATAAACTTACCGCCGCTATACAGCAACAACGTACAGAAGATTCAATCCCGACAGAATGTCACATGGAGTTGTAACACAAATAGATAAGTACTGGTTATTGAGAATTGCTGCTGAAGGAACACAGTAAAGTCACCGTTAGTGGGCAACTCATCGAACTGCGCAAATTGTTATTAGGTTTCAGCAAATTGATTCTTTCAATAGTTGGCCGATGTTCGGGTATGTACCTTTTAAAATGTTACAAATATGCCCCACGCCTTCAGGTCTATTGGTATCTGAAGTACATAATGATTATATTACAATGGTAATTGTATCTGCATTAGGAGTAACCGATCAATCTGCACAATTAATTCACCTATTCGGTCTGTCGGTGCACACTGTAGTCAGTACCTACATATGTGTACTAGACGAGGTATAATCCGTTAATTGAATCCAATTTTCCTGTTTTCTATTGATATGTCACACGTCACGTCCACGAGAACTGTCGATACTTCTTCACAGTGCGACTTCGTGCCGCGTCAGAGACAAGCCGCGACAAATACCTCCGTGCAATCACGGGCCTCCATTCAAGACAAATGATACCGATTACATTGGCGACTTTATTGCCAAATTGAATCGGAACTCGATAGAGAACCCGCAATATGCTTTGTTTTGTAACACCTCATCATTATTTTAAATAGATAAAGTACATTTGTTGTTGTTTGGTTATTCATTTGGGCATTCTTTTTCGCTTGAATAAATTAATCTTTAGGTTCTCAAATATCAAATGACATCAAACAATCGCAGTTATTTAGCAAGTATTTAAGTTCCCAGAGCAATATAATTGCTTAGCAAGCGCCTGCTCGACATAACATCAGTTCGGTATAGCAATGGACTGGCGCACTTCAATCGCGTCGTGTCCGCTAAATCGGAGTGGTTACTAGATTGCACCATGTCTACGATAACAACAAAAGTCCTACTCACTACAGTACTTGGTTTCGATATGTTGAGCATTGGAACAAAAAGGTACTCATAATTAAATGTGCAAAAAATGGCTAATTAAAGGCCGTATGTAATAAGCCGAGTTCGACCAGCTCAATAATAATACCAGTACGCACAACACAACTGTGAGCCGGACTTGCACTTCTACATTTGTTGCGAGTGTGCCTTCTGCGTGGCGCACGGCGTGGCGCGGCGTGGCGCGGTCCCCGAGGGTTGTCGTCGTGCGACTTCAGATTATATTCACACCGCCCGACTTGTACTCGTCAGCGGTTCACGAGCACCCGGGATGGCTTTATGTACGTCTACCCGCATTTCTAAGAGGCTGTATCATCCAATTATAACATCCCTAGTGGAAAATATGAAGATGCTTATATAATTTTACTGAAATAATTGTGCCAGCGGTTAATTGGCAGGAGTAGCGAGCATTGGTGTCGTTTTTGTAATTAAAACATTTTAGACGGTAACAACAAAATTAAGATAGAGTAGAGTGACATACCTGCAGCACGGTGGTGTCGAAGTGCGCCAGCAGCGCGGCGGGCGACTGCTGCGAGGAGCGGCGCCGCCCCGACAGCCGCGCGCTCCACTCTGCAACAACCAACAATTCAGTTACCACATGTTGCAGCTAGTACATCTACCTAATCACAAAATACAACAATTTTATACGCATCTATAGATTCAGCAGTTGCTGGTGCCTAGCACGAAAGTATTTCGTTGGTAAGAGTATGATTGTTGATCATACTGTGTGATTTTTTTGCTCTGGGGTATGAAATATAAATAAAAGCTATCTATCTACACTCCTTCTTTTGCGTCCTTTCTGATATTACATACCGCAGCGGAGCGCATCGTGTTGTCTGTGTCCAATGTTTGTACTGATTTGTAAATAACATAAATGAGGAGTCAGCTGGCGGCGTACTGCTGGTGCGTATTAACTACTAGCGTGACATTTCGAACATGCCTGGTGAAACACCTGGGCCTTTGATTTATAAAAGTTAATATATTGTATCTACATAGTTATTTTCCGCGGTTTCATCCGCATCCTGAGAAAGTACCCAGTGTGTTACTAAAGATTATAAACTACATATGTACGAGTATGTAAAAAACATAGGTACAAATCCAGGCAATATTTTTTGCGTGGAAAGTAACAAACATACATGTTCACAAACTTTCGCATGTATAATAGGTACTAGTAGGGTTCATGCTTTGCAGCAAGCGCAACTAGCAAGCACACAATATGTCAGTCTGCATGCATACGGCGGACCGATGTCTCACACCGCTATGTATCTCAAACGCGACAATCCAAACTGCAGGTCAACATTTAAAAATCCGTACTGTGCAGTAAAATAAACAAAATAAGCAGAAGCTTCCGCCGCCCCCGGCCGTCTGTGCCGGCGACAGGAAACGAACCCGCGATCGAACACACACGCCCCGGCGACTGAGCTATAGCGCTCCCGCATAAAACGCGTTGTATTCATATTTACAGTTTAGACGATCTCACGTACACTATAACTCGTCACTATTGCACATTTTGGATCTCTTTTTTAGAATATTCTTCTAGCCAGACGGTTCTTACCCTAAGCGCACATGCGTACTTCTAAATAAAAATATTTTAAATATGATATTCGTGTGATTAAAGTACAATGACTTTTTTTAGTTCAAAACAGCATATTGGCCATATATGTATTTATCTGTGCCAAGTCTAAAATTAATGTCTATAATATAAATCAGATAAAAAAAACTTTCGTTGCTGTAACATTATCTTGAAACAAAAGCTGGGCTAGACTGGAATATCTTCATTAGTTTTTTAATCACCCGCTGGCCATGTGGCCAATAGTGTCTGGCCAGTAAACAATGTATAGGCTTGCCCCAATTACAGCAACTAATAGCCAACAGTCGAGCGGCGCGCCGTTTTTGTACCGGCTGCTGTCGCGGCAATAACTCATAGTCCGCGGCTTTTTGCACCGAGCGGCCGGAGCGACTGATCGCTACAACTGCTCATTAATTAACAAGTAAAGGCGTTAATCATTTGTTTTGTAAACTCCGCTGTCTGCACAGCTAGAGTAATTAGCACAGCGCTGTGTGCTGCTCATATTGTTATTAGGCAAATTGATTTTCAATGTCTAAAAGATAATCTATGCTAATTTTCTTCAACAACAAGTTCTGAATGTGTTCTGACACTGACACTTTACTCATAAAATAATTGAATACAGCTAGTATTGCTTGCATTGTTTATAATAACATTTCTATTACTTTTTAGCTACTCAACTTCCGCTTTACCATTAAATATCTAACAGCAGTGCAGTATTAATATTAATTAGCTGAAGTTTCCAGCGGGCCGACAACACTGCCGTTGGAGATATTTTGTAAAAGTTGGTGAAAGTCGTCCGAAGTCGCGTCCCGTCGCTTTATCTGTCGGTAGCGGCTCCTCTCACCCTCCTAACTTCCGAGCAATGTTTGTAAAAAACAAGTTCCTACTTAATTTCATCCAATAACATTAAGAATGTTTAGAAGTTCCATTTCTTTCGAGCGAAATATTAGAAAATGGGCACGTACCTATAGTGAACACATATGTATATACTAGGATATATTATTTCAATTTTCTCTTACAAGCTGGCAGGCCCTAACTACGTGTGGGAGTTTCCAGGAAATATTCTCTTAAAAGGCATTTATTGTTCCTGCAATACGATGTGCTCATTTTCAGCAGACACCTAGGACGTGGATGATAACAGTGCCAGTTAAGATCTACGTGAATGTGTGACAGCTTAGTATTCATATTCATGGCATTGCCATTCTGTATACATATAACTATCTTGTGTCACTACAAGTTAACGTACAGACGTTCGCAAAAGTTCTAATTAGATTTAGAATCTTCAACAATCTCCACTCAATTATTTTTATATACGCATTTTCTTTAGACCAGTAACTCGTGCGGATTCTTTTTAACAACAATGAATATCTACAATTCGGATATGTTCATGTTTTCATGTAAAATATTGATAAGCCGGCTACAAGGCCGGGGCCACACAGGAGATGGTATTGTACTACTTTGTCAATGCAATCTTGTTATTCTGTCGGTCCCCTGTTGTGAGGGTGGAATCGCTTTGGGGTGGTCACCCTTCTATGGCGAGTGTCGTAACCTGTAACTACACTACAAGACAGTGGACATCTCTATAGAGCTATCTACCGACCTCAAATCGAATTATCTTTATTCTATAGTTAGGTGAAGAAAATTAGATTTGTAGGCACCTACTACAGATTCGTTGAAAACTTTAGAATAATTGAAACTATGTATTGTTTTGAGGGTTATTTAAGAATAATATAAAATTATTATAACTGACGTAATACAAAAGTAGATAATTATATTCATGGCACATATGAAGATTTATAAAAAGTTCATATCTAAGTATTTTAAATTAACGTGGCGTAAAGTTTAAAAACGATAGCTGTCATTATTCGTCTTTTGTCGTTCTCAATTCTTTGAAATAACTACAAAAACGGCGACATGGCAAGTGAAGCCCCTGCAGCCCATTACAGTTCAGCGACAGCACGTAACCGGATCACGTCAAGCGCCACGCGCCGCCCGCGTGGCCGCGCGGCACGCCACTCGCGCGCCCACTAGTCGACCGCGACCACCAGCGCTGTGTAGCTATAATCGCCCGGTTTGTCGGATTAGAGATACCTACGACCGCTGAGATAAATAGTACAAGTGGATGCTGCACCGAACAGAAGTTCTGGTACAAAATAATGGCTTGCTCCTATGAAAACATCAATGCTTTAAAAGGGATACCGCAAAATTGAGTTAAGTTTCACTTTTTTTTTTATAAATAGATATATCGTTTCGTAGGTATCTTGAATAGAAGTTAAATAGAGTAACATTAGTTTATTCTTTGCGAGCTACTGCGGCACCCTTCAGTAATTACATACAATTTACGATTTCATTTGGTGTTGTTCAAGCTTCATTATTTATCCGTCACCTATAAACAGACAGACAATAAAGATAATGCAAATAAATGTGAAATAAACTCAATAAAATTAGGCAGCTTCACTCGTGAATACCGATGAGCGGACCTGAGCGGGGTCACAGCGCTCCGCCGGCATTAGGCCGGTCGCGCACGACTCAGCGGTCTAATCTTGTTAAATTAGTTTGAGTTTCTTGACGCACTTCGTTTGTAGTCGGCCGGTCGGCGGGCTGCTTCAGAGTGTTTAGGTGGATTAACTAGTGCCTGTTAATAGATTAGTCTGTTTGATGTGCCATTAGAACGTAATGACGAACGGGACCTTAATTTCAACGTTGAATGAAATAAGTTCGTGCATAAATGGCATTCCGAGTGACAGGTTTTTTTGTGACTAGTGACATTAACGCTGTAATGCAAAAGTCAGAACCATTTACCGTAGCAATCAGAGACCAATTTGGAATTAAAGGTGACCCGACCTCAACTAATCCGCAGATCTTTTATTCTCTTACATACGCAATGCAAAATAAAAATAAAATACTACCTTAATAACCTAGTTATTCTTCTTATTAAAAAAAAAATATACTAAATACTTAATATTAATAATCAAGCATGTCATAAGAGATTCAACATTTGTAAATTATTTTGTAAATGCATGGAATAAAAGGCTTTTTATTTTTTATTTATTTATTTTATTATTTATTTACATACGCAATGACTACCAGACCGACTCGCTTGTCGGCAAGTGACAACAAAACAAGTGGGTGTCGTCGTCATCAGCATTCAGATCAGCACCGCGTTAGTATTAATCCGGGCGCGCATTAGCGCCGGCTCAGCGGCCGCCGGGACGTTAGCGCGCGACGTAATAACATAGGCCACGGCTCTAATACTCCTATTATCACTGTGGAATCCAGGAATGACTGGAACCACTGTAAAGCTCACTGATATTGTACTTGAGGTAAGTTCAATTAGAAACCGATTTACTATTGTGGTGGTCATTTTAATTTTTAATGTCGTTAAATAAAACAAATTGTTATTCAATAGCAATGACACAATGTACTTTTGAAATCAACTAAAGTATGAAGAGTGTTGCACCGCATATGAAAAAAAAATGCAGAGCATCTAGGAGCAAATACAGCTTAAATCAGCGATGGCTGAATATTCATGGCGCGGCACTGATAACGTCCATCAACAACTATGTGTTAGCGAGTACTGCCGTATCACAGCTGCGCGGCGCGCGTCCTCTCGGATGTACACGGGTATCACTCCACTTGTTGTGGCTCAGTGTTGAACAACACTTACTTACACAAGCCTTAAGTCTTTGCTTTTACTGTCTTGGTCCTTCGATTATAGTTTGGCTTCTTACTGGCGAAATGTAAATTAACTTTAGGTATAGCACATTGTTAACATTGAAGATTATATTTTTCACGTGAAAGTGTTTTACAAACACATAAACAATTTAAACTGTCCAATACGCCACATAGCATAAAACTGGGTTGTCCAAAATTCCCTTTATTATAACCGCGTGGCGAGTGTCCATTGTGTCCGAAACTGGGGCGACGCAACAAATGAACCGTGTCGTACGTACTGATACGCTGCTAGCTGCCAGTGTTGTGGAAACCCGCCTAGTACCTCGCCATACTCACAATAGCGTAGTGCGCATATATCGAATTCATGTAGATATTCAAACATAGAGGATGAAAAGATTATGCAGCCTGATCTTATTGACTCTTCTAATATTTAATTTAGTTAGACTGTAAGGTTCTGTGTTGCTAATTTAATAAGCTATTGGTAGAAGATAGACTTACTGATCCAAAATGAAATTTTTAACAAACTATGGAAGACATATCTGCTGATATGTCTTCCATAGTTTGTTAAAAATTTCATTGATTGCCAACAGCTCCGTCGGGACCGTATTGCTGCGAACACAGGTACCAGACAAGCACGTTTTACACGCATGTTTGAACCCACACCAAAATATACGATCACAGTTTCTTACATTTATTTTTCCGGTCGTTTCATGCCTTCTATTGTTATCAATATTTCAAATGGCTTTCCTTACAATAGCCGATGCAAACACATTATTTTCTTATTTAAAAAACCTATTTGAAGCTTAAGTTATAATGGGTACGCCATCAGTCGCTGGGGTTCCGTTTAAATACATTGTGGAGGCAACAATACGCAGCGGGCGAGCGCCGGCGTGCTCCCGCGTACTCCGCACTGTACCGGCACACAATCACTGCTGCGTACTCCCACGCCGTACCGCTGCAGACCCTTCAAATGAACGACTCTTGTATATAGGTTTAGTCGAATATACAAAAACCCATTATTTTAATAATCCCCCATCACTAGAAATGTTTGATATTGTTTTGTACTAATAATTGCAAGGTCATGTATGACTAATACCACAGGTATCTTTTAAGTAAACACCGTCTCTTAGCTCTGATTGCCAGCCAGATGTAGTCCGGGGAATGAAGCCAGTAGTTCCGTGTATGACCTTCTTTAGCGCAGCCTCCCGTCCCGACCGAATGTCGAACAACAATGGACGCCAACCCTTTGTACCGGATATTCGGAAAAAGCGCCATTATTAGCTCCGGCAAGACTCGTATTGTTAAGAGATTCTCTCAATGTCGGCAAGGACAATTGTTATATTTATTTTTAGTTATGTTCTTTGTTTTGTAGGGAATCTGTTTAGGTAGTAATACGGCTAGGTTTGTCGCTAACAGACAATTGAATGGACTCGAGACTATTCGTTATCTTCCCACGACAGTTGATCGTTGACTTGGGGGACTGAAGTATACTCATCATATTAGATTTTTCTCGTTCACTAGATATACAAGGACCAACTGGTGTAGGTTCAGAAACTATTTTGTGGTTAAGGGAATGTTGTACCTACTATACTGCTATCGCTTTAGACTTAATCATGACGCCCAGTAATGCAAACCATCCATTAATTTATAATTACAATAAAATTATTGGAAATTCGAATAAATTAATACTATTTCCGATAAGTTAGTTCTTTATGTCTAAGATAGCAGCTTTTGTCGTGGCATCACAAAAGTTCGCTGCGAGGTACCTGTCTACCAGCACTATCAGTTCCTACTGTAGCGCAGCAGCAGCAGGCGCCCGCCATGTTAACTACCTGCCATACATTACTTATGGCGCGTGTTCGCCCACTTTACAATGCACCTCGCATTGCTTGTCTGCAGGTTACTGCGCTTTGACGTGTAAAAGATATTTGAAATAACTAGACACAACTAACGAAACTATGGCAGATGTTTGATCCCTCATTAACCTAATGCCTCCAACTGTGACACGTCATCGGAATATTTAATTCTCAGACAACACCGCAAATGGCTCTTATTCTTCAGGGAAGGCGCAAGCTTCGGTCGCCAATTCCCGACGCTTGCTCAACGATTGTTGTCAGTTCAACCGTACGAGTACGTCAGTGAGTTACGACAACAAAGGCTAATCGACCACTACTCGACACACAGCACCAGCTAACTCCCAACTCAATTTACTAACACGATAGGTAACTGGCAACACTATCGCTCCCCGCTCCCTCATCTTCGCCCATCTAAAGTATTTCCCAGCTGGCAATATTTTCGTGTATTTCCTGGTAAGTGAAACTGGAAACTAGCGTGAGTGCTGTATCTTAGCGCCAACTTGAACTAACTTCAGACACCGGCACGTCGCGGCCGCGGCGGCTGCTACTCGCCGACAACTCAATTTTCGCTGCCGCGATCTTGTGCAGATAAAAGTTTTTTTGATAAATATTCTTGTGCAGGAACGAAATACCATCATAATTGTCTTATATCTTCATGCCACGTATTCAGCCAAGTTATGTTGACGGAGACGGGAGGAGCTGGTATACTCGTATATTATTTACTAGCTGTTTCCCGCGGTTTCTCCTGCGCACTGAAGGAACTATTTTACGTAGTCGAATAAAAAGTAGACTACACCCCTCGCCCATCTATCCTCATACCAAATTTCATCTAAATAGGCTCAGCCGATTTACGGTGATAGCGTAACAAACAAACAAACTCACATCCGCATTTGTAATATTCGTTAGGATAGATGGATAGATTTGTAAGCACAAGCCATTTAGTCTGTCCCCTGCCTAAAAATAGTGTCCCCATTTCGTCCCCCGAGCCTCATAAAAGGTTGCTGTGGGGCGTACCCCCTCACTGTCATGTCACCCCCACTGTCACCGTTTTATGATTCCTACTGAGTGTCGATTCCTAGAAAATATCTGGGCATAATGTTACAAAAAAATTATGTAAGATGGCAAAAACCGTGCAAAGATAAAAATAAATTTACTTTCTGCTGAAACGCTTGTGAACCAATACGTCGCTTTAGAAGTCGGTGAAACATCAATAACCTAGAGACACCGACTTCTTGGTTCACAAGAATTAAAAGTTTTTTGAAGTCGTTTTAAAATGTAACATATAAGTAGACATTGAACAACTAACTCCGACAAATAAATGTTTTTTTTTTCTTCTTAATAAATAGTCCAATATTCCAATTACGTAATAAAGAACCTTATAACTTTAATGACCCTTTGTACTCCTTAATATTCAGGCGGTATCAGCTAATCCCTCCAATCCCGATGTAACAGCCTCCGGCCACGTCCGCATAGTCTAGCGCTCACAATGGCGCTAACCGTTTGAATATCGCTCATTATGTACTTATTAAGGACGCTATTAGAGCGGTCGTGTCGCGCCGACCTGGACACGTCGGACACTACACTACCGGACGCCGGACATCGGAGGCCGAGTGAATAGGGTGGGGATATTTACGGCGAGACTAGGTACTAACTCCGACACTGGGTTCAGGTTCGGACACCGACCGGACATTTGGACGGCTACGGTTAAGTTAGCGTCAAAGGGGCGGGGGGGGAGCATGCAGGGGCATTTGGCACATTTGGCAATAACTAACTAATTTATATTAAGGTGTTCATTGGGAAAAGTTTTGGGAAGGCATAAAAATACTTATTGGTTCTAGTTAAGTAATATTGTGCTTGAAATATCTTCAATAAAATACATTTGGCAGGCTAATAAAACAAGACTGTTATTTAGTTCAATAATTTCTAAAAAGTTTTATTTACATGAATTATGTTTTAATGATTAATGGTATATTGTTAACTAACTCTATTTCGGTTCATGAAATGTTCCAAGTCCATTACTTACGAACCGCATATCAAAGTCGGCGAAGTAAGTTTTTGTAATTTCAATCATCAAATCCCGGCACGGGCGTTTGACTCTGAATGTCACGCCTTAATACCAATTATCCCGGCCCCAGTACCCGCGGGCCACTCTAGCGCCGGGACTGTCGGTCGCACCTCTAGCTGTAGACTACGCTCAGACGATTATGTTGCTTAATTGAATGTGTTTGTACGGCTTTGTCTAACACTAATGAAAATTATTTTCGTTATCTACATAAGTTTGTTCAATCACACTGGGTAAATTGTTGTTGCACTTACTATACTGGATAGTGTCAGAGAAATGTAGCTATAATAATATCCCCGAAATGAAAGGGATTTCTTTAGGAAACAAGTACCTAGTGCGGCGTGTGAAATGAGTAGAAAAGTAGAGAAAATGTTGGCGACCTCATTCGGAACACAATAATGTTGACATTTTAGCAGGCGCACTGACACGCCTGCACTGTTCATGTTCCACACAGAGCCTTATGTAGGACAGCAATAATAACCTTCTATTCAGAGTTGATTTCATAAAAATAGCCTGTAAAGGGCAGTCCTGTTATTTCTGTGCGTGTATGAGACGTGGGGGAAGTTAGCTCATGCCACTAAGAAAATAAGTGCAGAAGACCCACTTCGCGCATCATTAGAACTCTCTAAATCAATCGCTATCCGAGCATAGAACAGCTCAAACAGAGAGTCTCATTCAAGAATGATGCTGGGGCTGGGGCGAACAGGCATGTGGGCCTATATTTTTACCTTCAGAACAACAGCTAATTTCGATATCTCCAACTTCTTTCTTATCAGCAAGATCGCATGTCGTTTTTTATGTCATAAAAATATTAGCAAGTCAGCAATGTAGCGGGGAACAGTATACGTACTATTCCATCACACTCGGCGGAGGAAGGAAGAAGATGGACCGACCACGGAATTATATTTTCCGAGTTCATGCGACGCCTGACAATGCTCAGAGGTTGAGGAACTCCTGAAGATTGAGAATCAAGAACGACCCTGCAGGTTTAAAATCTAATACCTAAATACCAATGTGCCTTCCAAAAGTCAAATGTATTTTTAAGAGTATCTGCAAGCCCGGCCCGGTGATCGCCGTGCCTTATCTCTGTATGAGAAGAGGCGTATCCCCCGCGATGGCTGCTGCTGTATCTCTGTACGCTATGTAGGAGCACCTTCTGCGGTGTCCACCACACGGGGTGGATGGTATACGGGGCGTGCGCCGGTGCGCGTACGTTCACGCTCTGCTAACTTGTTGCTCGTGTCACTGGCGCTACACCCTTTATGTGTAGTTCGTGGCTTTTGTATGCGGTTCTTTCTATTTATTTCAATATTTTAAAAAGGCTGGCTCAATGATATATTTTATATTTAAAAACCTTATAAAGGTAATAAGGGTATGCCAGTTCCAACCCTTCTAGATAGGAATAATTTACCAAATTAATTCATAATTGGACCGTCATTGTATAAAATTATAAGTTAAACCAATACTGGTTAAACTGGCCAAAGCTTCATTACAATATATATATCAGACACAAAAGTCATATAAATGTATGAAACCACATCACTCCTGACCCTCCATAGTGGCAATATAGTGGGAATATCATGAAACGCAAGACCAAAATATTTTTCTGTGGTTCACATCTTTTTATTCTAATTTTGTGGCTCCATTCATCTTAATTTAAAAAAATAAATGTTATCACGCTAAAAGTTTTATCATTTACAGCACAGTAGTTCCGGAAACATACAATTTGGGAATTAAACACATAAATTGTGGATGTTTTTTACAATAATTTATGTACTTCAAGATACAGGGGAACTTGGAAATTGGACGCTTTTTAGAAGTTCAGCTCACGTGCGTACTTTGTAAGAAACAGGGGAGCAACTGAAGTTAAACGAATATGAAACTTTTAGTTCGGGAAATAAAGTTTGAAATTGAATGCACTGGAATTTATCCTCCGGTCCCTATCAAGGCGTTGAATAAAACACTAAAATCGTAAATCTGGCGTTTTATTATAGAAAGGCAGACGGCAACTGATTGCTTCGTTCTCTTAACAACAACTCTTTTCAATATTTCGCGGGAAATTAAAATATAGTTATTGTTTAACACAAAGCATCAAATGCTCCACTCGCTGTCGGCAGCAATATCAATTGCATTAGCAATATTCCGTACCCTGTGATTGACATTCCCCTGCACAGTGCACAAGCTACTAGTCCCCTTATCCCCGGCTATAATCTTGCGATCGCTTAACAACCAGTCGCAGCCGCACGCTCCGCCTACCTGCCGATCAAATAAGTGCGGTCACCAAAAGAGCCGGTAGCGTTGCCCCAAAATGTTATTTTAATATGAATCACTGGCTCTTTAGTCGCAGTCACCCCAGGTGCCATTACGTCCGCCTGCCAGGTACCCGGGCCCCCGGGCCCCGAGTCCTCCCGGGGCGCCACTATTATAGTCGTTGAGCGTAGTTTATTGTTCCATGTCCCCTTCACGACGGTGGATGTTTAATTTGCGTTATTGCTGCATTTCCTAGTTCTTTTGATACTATCAGCGATTTTTTATTCTGAAGTGTTAATACGAAGGGGACGGAACCGTCTTTTATGTAAAATACGCCGCACACGAAATACATATATTGTACTTTGTGTGATTTGCTACTGAAAAACGATAAATACGAATATTAATGTATAAATATTCAGATTCCATAAAATCTCCCTTGCCCGTCCCATAACTGTGTACTTTGAGGACATAGCCATCCGTGACACATAAGCAAGACTGTTATCACCCAAGCAGCTTTTGGCCATTGATAAAGGAATAAATATAAATAAGGGACAGATAACAGGCGGGATGTGAATCCAGCCCATTAACTGTAGAGACACAATAATTTAGGTGTTAGCTAAATCATGTCCGCGCGGCACCGCACGGCACGGCGCCGCGCCGACACCGCGCAGCTAACACAGAAGGTGCACTGTGTTCTCGTATGAACACATTTCTTAACGAGTGACATTTAGTAAAAATCGAAGCTGCAAAACATTCTATGTGGTTAGGGAATATGTTTTTAAAGTTTCAGAATGTTGCACCAATGACAACACAACTCTATTAAGACTTGCGAGTTCTGTACTGAATGTGGTTATTTGGAACTCTGTGCCTGCTGCTATCTTATTATTTCGTGTCCTCGCAAAGGGCCCGTGACGTCAACGGCCTAATGGCGTCTACCCGAACCATTACACCGTGCCCAAATTGCATTTACACACCAAAGGTGACACAAACCATTTGGAGCCTTATCGCTTCTTTCATAAAGTTGGATTTAAATTGATATAATTGAAGATCGCGAAGTATAATACCATAAATAGAGATTTTGAGCGTGGAATTGTGTGAAAATGAATGTAATTTTGATAAAAATTTACTTTCTGCTTTAAACATATTATTTTGAAGGCAGGAAGTACGTGATAGAGATATTAAGTTGAAAGAAAATTACGAAATTACAAATCGTTGTTTTTGATCTATAGAATTTCAGAAAGCATTTTATTAATACACTAGGCCGGAGCTTCCCCGAGCCTAACTCTACAGCGCAGCTACTTACATCAGCTGAAAGTCCCGAACAAACTATATCAGCACCCCTTCTTTGACCCACTTTGTTTTTGTCAGGTTTTTACTTAAATTGATTTGCGGCTACGAAAACACGACCACTGAGGTGAGCAAATATAAGTATCCAATACATGAGCCATACATACAATGTTATAGCTCACTCTTCAACTGACGGCTGTTATACCATATGCGAATATTCCGGAATTCTATCAAAGCTATCACCAATATTTATATAAACCAGCGCAAACTATTCGTGCTTCAAAATACCGACAACTATTTGCAAAACACTAATAAAATCCGTTATAAAATTATGCTTCGTTAGGAACTCGGCGTTGGATGCACATCGTTTTATTTAAATACAGGAAGACCATAACAAACGTGTCTGTGACTAAACAAAGTTCACTACAGACACTCGTCATCAGCCAAGTTCATAAGAAAAAGAACTGGCGACTACTTTTGACCCCTTCACAACTCGAAAACTATCTCACCATCATCATCCCACTGCTGGGCACATGCCTCTTCTCATGCAGAGAAGGCATGAGCATTAATCACCATGCTTGCTCAAGGCGGTTTTCGATGTTTCCCTTCACCGTTAGTCCGTGACGTCTAAAATATACTTAGAAAGTACATATGACTTTAGAAAAGTCACATTAGTACTTGCCAGGTTTCGAACCCGCACTCTCGTACACGAGAAGCGGGTGCCTTAACGACTAGGCCACCACGACTCGAAAACTATCTACTCAAGCGTTATTTTCGTATAAGAGTCGTTCTCATAAAAAGTGGCTGCATTCATGTTGATAATGTCAATATTCAAATACTAACGTCGTACAATTTTGTTACTTTTACTGAATAACATAAACATGATTCGATCAGCACAAACTCCCTCTAACAATAATGTCGTGATGGTACAGCCAGGTGTCAGGACAACAGCAACCGATGGCGTTTTCACGTGACCTTAGACAAAGCATTAACGACGCCGAATGAGTCAAACTGCCGGCGCCACGAAGCTAACTATAACTAACTGCGATTATGCGAACATAACAGAGCGCGCCGCGGAGATACGGTGAGAGCACTCACTCCAAACAATACGACACAACGATATATTTCGGCATAATAATGTTTAAGTATACCAAATAAGTCACTAAAAGCGCGCACTGCACGCTGCTGCTTGTAGTGGAGTCGTCAACTTCCTGCAAACACGAACTTGAGATGATTTCATCAACTAGTTGGTTTTTAGGGTTCCGTAGTCGACAAGAAACCCTTATAGTTTCGCTATATCCGTCTATCTGTCTGTCTGTCTGTTGGCGGCATAGCTCAGAGGTTCTTTGTACTAGAAAATTGATATTTTGTGTAGATATGCAATGATCATCCCGACAAAGTGGTAAAAAAAAATTTTTTCTCGCTTTGTGAACCTTCTGGGGGTTCTTGTTCATTGTGAGCTCGCCTTCCGCCATTAGATACGTTACATCATCACTAATGGCGGAAACGGCGCCCACGCACGAGACACAACAGAGCCTTCGCTTTCAGTTAATTTAATTACATCACTACATTCTAGTGTAACATATACCTACGTAAAATTCTATCAGGACTTCAATCCTCCTATTGGCAAAACCGCTGATATTGGATCATTTTTTCGTATTCATTGATCAATACATATATAAATACTAGCGACAGTGAATAGTTCGCGCTATACATACCCTACATTCGCACAAAATAAAACTGCTTGCTGAACTGCTCAGCATGTTTTAATGTTCCCCATTAACGATCTGTCCCTCAACCCCGTGGCACGTCCCGGTGACGTCACAACTGCCAACACCTCGGAACTAGGACGCGCCGGAGGTGCCACTAAGTTCGTCGGTAAAGGCCACGCATTGTGGAGAATGACAATTTTTTTTCTTCCAGTTTAACGTCATATTTGTTATTTGTCTTCCTTCATGCTGCCTACTTCGTGTTACGACGAGTGAGCCGTTTATATCGCGCCTTTCACAACGTTCAGCTTATTACCTTTATACAATGTATACATAGTTAAATGTATTGATTTTAATATTATTTGATATTTCATAAAAGTCATTAATTGCTTAGAACAACATAATAAAAACATATAAACCCCAAAACATTTTTACAAGGGGGTAAACCGTCAAATTCCAAAGCTCCAATACCCAATGTAATGTCAAAAAGCCGTCGTCCCCGGCTATAAGCAAATGAGTTCCCATAATTAAAATTCATATATTACCACATAATTAAGTGGATTGGAATGAAACCCGGCACACGTTACAGACGAGGTGGACCCTTCACTCGCCCCGTCTCATCCCCAGTAATCCCTAAATAAGGGGCGATATTAAAATCGTTCGCGCGGGGATTGAGATGCACACTCTTGCTTGATAATTTTCATATGAAAATTCTAGCATGGCTTATTGAAATGCTTTACGTTAAGGGTAAGATATCGTGTCGTAAAGTAATACTGTCCTATCGTTAAATTTTAATTTCAAATTATATTTATTAAGCTCCTACTTTATATCTAATTTTATAAGGTAAGGTATTTCGTAAGAAAAGATTCGCAGTAATATTATTCTTTATATATTGTTTTAACGTAGTCATCATTTGTAAACGAGAAAGACGTAGGTAGGTAGCAGCGTGAAAAAAATGCCAACTTTAAATGTTTACATACGAGTATAAATGATAACAATAAAATATTTGATATGCTTCGTTCTAATGAAGCACGTTACATCGGGTTCATCCGAGCCGACATGCAGCTCATATACAACTGCACGATCTTACCTCGATGTAATCCGTTAGGTCTACATTGCAGTCTGACGTCTGACGTGACGAGTGCAATAGCAGAACATTGGTGTCAATCACCCGAGCACATCTATACACGATAGGTACCCTACGTATACGCGCTGCACGGCAATAAGGCGGGATTAGCGTGAACCGCCGGATCTTATGCGCCACTGCAACTATACCTACGAGTGCACTATGAGCAGAGGCCTCATGTCGGTCGGTGTCAATAGCACAGCAGTGGCTCTGCGGCACTCATCTCACTTCTCAGCAGTTGATGCAGTCCAAGTGTAAAGCGTTTAGAGAGAGCATTACATATGAACAGAAAGGCTTTTTTTCAGTTTCTCATCGTAAATAAACTGAGCCGGTAGCTCAATCATATCTAAAGTCATTTACATTTAAAACCGTCTGTTATTTGCAGGGATCAGTCAAAAGAATAGATAAAGTAATCTCTGTTTGAATGAACATTATTATTAAAGCAGTGCATTACTCGCGGTAAGCCCGCGCTGGTACACCACGCGATCCCGTATAATCCGCAGCCCGCTCGTGGGCCGCGCCGCACGTAATCCCGGGATCATCGCACCCGCAGCCAAGATCGCACCGCGGCGAGTATCGTCGGCTGCAGGTAGCCCACTCATCTGTCTTCATCACGCGGGGTGACAGCCTCCTGGCCGGCCACACATGTGTGCCGGACTAAGCGAGATACATTAGCGCTCCTCTGATTGACATCGTTTGGATATAAATAACGAGCCAATAATTAGGCACCTTCAGATGTGAATCACTCTTGATTACAGGTTTGACAGACCACGTTCTACGTTATACTCGTAGGTACTAAAACATCAACTTCTCCTCTGCCCTCATTTTTTCCCAAGATCTTGACACTGGACCTGACACCGACCGGACCTGACTTGTACTCATTTATTGAACACACATTTATTTGAAAACTTTTAATTTCCTCATACAGACTTATATTTCAGGTAGCATAAAATGTACATAAAACACATTGAGCGTTCTATCAACAAATCTCTTGTTTGCACAAAAATATTAGATTTTTGTACTTAGTATTAACATCGGAGATTTGTGATAAAGAACAACATTCTAGCTTGTTCTATATGTAGTATAAACTTTAAACTTTTACAGTTAATTAACAAGTTCATTTATGAAATATTGAGCTGAATGTCAGCCACAGTTGTCGTGAGCATCGCGACCTGCAGTGTGACAAGCTCCGGTTGACTCACATCATCCAGAAAGTCATTGCTGCTAGACGCCACACAGTATAACTGTTTGTGAACGAGCCGTGTGTGTGCGGTACCTACAGGTGAGCCGTCTACTTCAGAACACCAGTTTAAACTATTCCGCGCAATCTTCCCCCACTTCAAGTTTTAACATTCTTTCCGCCTAAACACCTAAACTTAACTTTGAATCACATTTTACCTTAAAAAGTTTTAATTAAAGGTCGGTAGACACCTGGCACGCGGTGGCAGGCGGCCCCGGGGGGCAGGTGCGTGCTACCGTCTTGTATCGATACTGTTGGGGATTTTACTAAAGGAAATCAAGGCTCACCAGCATTTTGATAGATAATTATGCTTGAAGTTGATCCTGATTCATTAGCAATCTTAAAATATTTAATCGTCGAAGACGATTAGTTATTTAAAACGACTCATTAAAAAGGTAAGCAATGCTGCCTCATCATGTCGGAATCATTTAAGTTTAGCCACATATGAAACACAACTAAGACATTTTACATTCATAACCATAATTGAGTCAGTAGGAATAACATATTGTTCGAGAACCAACAGTCTGTACCGTGTTGAACAGCTATGATATATATTGTAATTCATCACACCTTCATATTATAAAACAAAGTCCTCCGCCACGTCTGTTTTTCTGTTCGCGAAAATGCTAAAACCGATTTAAATGTGGTTTAACCAATAGATAGAATTTTAGTATATAATTTGACAAGTTTTTGTATACATTGCCGCTGGCGGAAAGCTAGTGTATTTGTATACCAAAATATTAAATGCGCGACTATCAAGCTGCCATAATATTCCGAGGTAAACAAAGCTTAACAGTTTTTTGGAACAGTTTTTAGAGAGACTTGTTCACGACTGCCGTGAATTTTTGTGCCTTTATAATATTTGTCGTTCTACTCGTAATTTGCTACCCAACAAAATATGTTACGTTTTGTGAAAGAAGTTAGCGGTAAGTAATTGGCTGTAGGTTTATGAATCGACAGCCGCAATTAATAACCCCTAAATGATACCCCCTAAAGGCCGCTTCGAAAATGCGCGAAATGTTCATTCTACGAAAAGTTTAGGGGAAGTGAATATTAACTTTATACCATTGTGTCAATTAATATTTATTCTTTCACAATGTTGGTATTGTTTGTTGGCCAAGCGACCCGTCGTGAGTTCCGAGTGACTCAACTGTACCTACATCAGGAATCGCTCAGACAACATTAGAGCTTATCTAGATCGCAACTGTTAAACTTGTCTGCTAGCTCCACTACTAACTAAATATTCCGCATCATACACGAGTTATGCGATTGTGAGGAGCGTGTTAGCCCTGCTCCACACACAAGCGCGCCGCTAGACAGTCGCCCTGTAAGACGGGCTACGTTTGAGGCAGACATTTACATGACAATGTGGTTACCCACATCGTCTTAATCACAAATGCTAGATCGCAATAATGAAATTCGGATTTAGACGCAGGTGCATTTAAATTGATAATTTATACTAGAAGCTTAGTAATTGAGTATAAATCTGTTAAAATGCCATCTCTATCTATTGACACTCATACAAATAGATAAACTCACAAAAATCTCCTAAATGCACATATAGGTATGGTCGTATTCCGCAGTTTCCGTGTGAAGCAGCCTCAAGCCAACACTGGAGTGAGATCCGCGCGCTAATAATCCCGTAATGAGTGGCAGTCCGCCTCTCCGCGCGTGCCAGACCTTACCCGCCGTGTGTACTGCACAAACAAGTGACGAGCGATGTGCGCGATTATTAATATGACGTCACAGTGGCTTCATTATCACATCCAACGCAAATACGACCCTTCGCGACATTTATGAGTTAGATTTGAACGTACATAATTACATTCTGTTCTTATGTTAATAACCGTGTATTGGCTCACCGTACTTCATATTTGACTTCCTCTACTCTTTGCACACATCTTGTACGTAATAAGTTAGATGTTATGCAACTCAGGGCGGATTCGACCAAACAGGAAGAAATTTTATTCTCGGCGTAAATCGCTTATTACTAGAGAATAAACAATTTCACGTTTAACCAACTACAATTCGAGGAACAACGAGTCTATTCGGGAGTAGTTACTATACCACCATTTTGTATGGAATAAGAAGTTTATTCCAGGAATAATAAAATGGCACCCTATTGTTTTATGCTGTCATTTTAATTCACAGACATTTTTTTTAAATTTATTTAAATGGCTTTGTCGCTTGGCAGCTACTTTTCCACGCTATAATACGACAAATTAGAGGTGACATGAGTTATGCTTCTGCACCATCCCGTTTGTAGAGCATTTTTTTTTTTGGCCGCGTATTACATTCGTTCACATTCACTTCGCTATTCGTGAGTAGCTTATCCAAGTATAGCTATACGCTAGATTGCATGGAAAAACGACTGATGATTTACTCGAGAATAAAATCGAGGTATATATTATTTTCCGGTTTGCTCGAATCTACCCTCAGTGAGTTTTAATGTCCGTCAAAAGTTTCAATACTGTCAGCCTTTCGCTTTCATGACGATGAAAGATTTCATAAGTAACTGATAAAGAAGATTTGTTGGCGAGTTAATGAATTTATTCACATCCTTAACTTTCTTCAATGAATTATGTATATTTAGTGATGAAGGAGAGACTGATAGATTTTAAGTACACCCGACACCAGTAGGTATCCATAATGGCGCCGCGCTATAATTACCAGTATAATACTCAGCAGCCCTACTACCTCTCCATATCGATTGATCAATCAACCTTGAAGGCGTAAACAACAAGTTTCCACTCCAAGCGATATTGATGACGCTGAAACCCGTCAGTTTGCGTTTCATTAATTTCCACTAGAAATGTACCTCGGGCGTCGCTCGCGAATGGCTCGACACCGTGTTATCGCCATAGAGCCGAACCATTCGCCTTCTGTCCGAGCACGCCTGAGTGTCAGTGTTACTTGAAGCTGTGCGCTCTGACCTTCACTGCCTAGTGTCTCTTCAATATCTACTAATATTAAACCAGTAGGTATATATACAAAGGGATCACCATTTAAAAGTCGATATGTAACTACGTACATAACATATTATTATCTGACATGATACCAGGGAGAGGCAAAAGTCTTAAGAAATACGGATTGTAAGCCGTGAGCAGGATGGGTGGGAACGCCTACACTACGCGTAGAAAGGTATGAATAGACGAAACATACACGATGCGACGACCAGTGTATTGTGAACAGCTCAGGAGGGTACCTGACGACACAGCGACGTATGAAGCTAACTGATGATGGTGATGTTCTAAGTTGGCGCGCCGGTACCGAGGCACCCGCAGGCATAGCGGCCGCGCTCCGTGTCGCGCTAATGTACGCTATACCAACACATCATTATGCTAATACGAGCTGTTGCCGCTCAGCTACAAGCTGTTACACAAACCCTACTATTTACTGGAAGCGGTGCTAACTAACGTATTGATTTTATTACTACAAACTATGTATATTTTAAATGCAGCTCCGCAGAAAATAGCTGCGATTTATGTTAAACTACGCTAACGCATTATTACATGAAATTATTTTTTGTCCAAGTTTAATGAGTACAAAGTTCCCCTTCGTGATATGATGACGCTCGTGTTCACCGCTCAATATGCCTATTTTTCGCTTGTTTCGCTGAAGGGTGCTCTCCACGCGACACCCTCGGGTGACGGGCGCCTTCCACTACTCCTGGCAGTGCATCTATAGGTGCTTCAGTCACGTGTGCACGTGTGAGGTTCACACTATGACTTGAATTTATCAAAAATCCTATCTGTTCTAACATCATGTCTTCATAAACATAACTGTATTTCGACAGCATAAAGTATGAAGGCAACTATCAGTGAAATAATTCCGTTAGAAAGACAACATATGAGATTTTGATTAAATCAGATATAAAGTCTCCGTACAAATATGTGCGCCTCTAAGGTTATACCTCACTCACTACAATATCCATTCGCATACCAAAGCAATATGGAAATACCGCTCGAAACTTGAAAACAAATATCATTGTTAGACCCTCGATGCAACGCTGCAGTGCCGGCGTCCTTCAGCCGGCACCCTCGGGCTTCGCCCCTTGAGGGTAGCGTGGCGGGGCGCCGGGGAGCGAGAGGGGGCGACGGCCGTTGTTTATGTTTATTGTTTAGGGCTCCTTGTGCTGCGATTAGGTGCAGACGTTGTGATCACACGCGGCTGTTGGCTTTGTGCAAGGCCCGGGTAGCGAATGTTAGGAAAGCATGCAGTCACTGGAGGGGTTTTATTTAGAAGTTATCAATTATTTGAATGGGTACTTCAAAGCCGAGTTTGACACCATAAGAAAAGTTGCTAAATATTTAAGTTGCTAATTTTTTTTATTCACAACCTATGATTCGGAAATTGCGTTTTCAAAAAGGAATTTACCAAAATAAAACTAGAATGTAAATTGGTTATAATATTGGATAAAAAAAATAATTTGGTGGGGCTAAAACGAGACGAGACTATATGACACGCATCATCAAAAAGTTATCATATCTCATGTAGTGTGTGTCTACTAGGCCAAACTACACAAACTCTACTTTGGCTTGGCCATTACGCTTCATTCTCATGGGCGTAAGGTGAAAAATGTACCCACTGTTCATTACTATTCTATTATACAAAAGTTCTAGTTATATTGTAGTAACGAGACGGCCAAGCCACATATTTTGACTAAGGCGTAGAGTTTGTGAAGTTAGGCCTCGTCGACGCAGCACATCGCAGCGTGCCGTCGCCCGCTCCGCGGCGCGGGCTCGGCTCGTACCGCGCGTAGAGCTTGTTTACACTATCAATTAGCGGCCACACAGACGACGTAATAAGTGCCCTCGCCCACGTATTATTTACAGCCTGCAATAACTTTATTGGGATCCATTTTAATATTTTAAATTACATTTATCTGTCCGCTCGTTCTCTCTGACGCACTTAATGAGGAAAATTCCGAGAGTTTTCACACACTAATTAGCGTGATGGCACTCGGGAGTTGCGGAATCCGATTTTTGGTCGAAATTAAGTTAAGTCTGTGAGCAAAAATTGCGAATTTGCGATAACGTTAATTGTAGGTACTAACGCGATAGTTGGGTGGAAATTTTGTAAGATATAACCTTTTTTTAAGCCATGCTCTCTCTCAACTTATTACAATTGGGCCCAGAAATCCCCGTCTCCTTTATCAAATTAGTGTTTAATAATAAAGTATGATAACTACCGCGAATGATCACATTTGTAACAACTAGGTGCCTAGTTTATACAGATACTGTTACCCGAAAATATATAGTAACAGACGTCAGCACACTCAGAAGACGTGAAGCGTGTTAGTCTGTCTGTCACCGCGACGCGGATACATCCCCCCCCCCCCACTGTAAACTGTTCAGCGCGACTGTCTACTGCTACACTGACAATATACCGACAACTGATGTTTACCTATACATATAAAATGCTTTGTCCTGAATGACTGACGGATCAACGCACAGCCTAAACCGCTGATCGTTGAGACCTGATACTTGGAGAATGTGATCTTTGTATGACGTAGCCATCCGATAAGAAAGAGTTTTCTGAAATTCTCCCCCTAAGGAGGTGAAAAAGGGGAGCAAAGTTTGTAGGAAACTGTCATTTTTAGTTTGAATTCGTATAGCCCACGCGGACGACGCCGCAGGCGGAAAGCTAGTAATATGTAATATTCTGCTTATTCGTACTAACCTTACTTTCAATAATTAAATAAATTAGTAAAATAATAGTCTGTGATTTGTCATATCAGGTTTATTTATTGACAAGCGTTTTTGATTTATGTGATTTTCAAAAACATCGACTACACGTTCTAGATAGCCTCACATATACCACACAATGCCCGCAACTTCTCAGAGGTGTTGTAAAAAGCACTAAGGGTGTGTGCAGGAGCACTATAATATATGAGCATCTGTTATTGAAATGTGTGGGCGACGTCACCGACACGCCGCTCCAGCGCGAGCGACAACTTTCACTAGCGTGTCTCCCGCAACACACAGGCACTGCAGAAGGGCCACACCACGCCACAAACTTACTAAGTAGATACTTGTCATCTAATCGTAGCTGCCGTACTACTCAATTTAGGCTAAATCACATAATAGCACAATAGCAGTGTTACAAGTGCGACCGAATATATCGCCATAGTGTTGTCTAGCACCCGTAGGGAGTGGTTCTACTAAAAACTGTTGGTTGTAACTCAGGTTAGTGCGGCAATCCGCGTATTCTCTCGAGAGCCATCGGAGCAGGGCGGGCAGCCGCCCGCGGCCGGCCCCAGATTACACCGTAGCGATGATCCGGTTAAATTAATATAGCCGGGTAAAGTTCAGCCCGGTCCCACCTGTCGGCCGACTAAATAATAGTTACGGTCTACCTTGGAATTATCTGCTGATATATGGGTAAGGGTTACGTTTCAGAACATTCTAGTTAATTTCCCGACCGATTGCGTCTTTATCGTGAACAAATATGAGTTATATTATCTTAACTCGTATTTCGAAATAAGTTAAAACTTGACATAAGAATTGCATAACGTTATGGCTATTTGATACCTGTTCCTAAATGCCTATGCCTATTCGATGAACGACTAAGCGCTGGAGTCACCTGATCACCCACCGCAATGAGTCGAGTGGTGTCCTGTTGAGCACAGCACTATCGCGAGCAAGGAACTGTCTCATCACTCACAGAGGTCACGGGTCACGACCCAACACTAACTGAATTTAAGGGTACAAAATACCTCAACGAACTCTACCATATGCAAACTCGATTCCTTGCAAGTAATGTTGGAATGACCTCAGCGATCCTAAAAATGTGCTAAAGCTCAACCATGTCAGTGACAATAAGAACGATTACACTTAACATCTGATTATAAATACAGGTAAGAACAGTTTCTATAACCGACAATATAGTGATCACATAACAATAGTCATCGACTCGTGTATAGGTAGGAACTGTCGTAGATCACGCGTGAGGCTTCTCGTCGCCCCCATACCCCCGACCCTCACATGTCGCGCCGGGTACGAGGATCGAGGTAATCAGTTTAACAGCGATCCTAACTCTTTATTATAAAGGGCTCATTGCACTTCGCAGTCAGGGTTGTGACATTTCTTTAATATTAATTGATTACCCATATATAAAATGCGTTAAACGAGTTATCAAAAAGAATACTCGTAGCCAACCTAGCGATTCAACTCCCTATTTTGTTGAACCTTTGACCTCTTCAGCGCGGATACAGACAGTGCGCCATTAATTTGTCGTAAAGTGTACGCACACACTTACACAGGGTGTGCCGACAATTTTATTGCAGAAACAGTTGCTTCACAACAGATAATAAACCTCTCTTTTCATAATAAAACACAACAATGTTCGACGTCTGTCTGTTTGCTGCCAATATTATTTACGAAATCACATCGTAAAGCACCGCGTGAGGCAGCTTTATTGTATTCGCCACCACACAGTGCATGCTAGAAGCAAGCAAGTTCTGTGTTTACATTAACTGGGTATCGCCAATTTAACGAGATTGTCTTTATTATTGATTAAACATCGGCACCCTCGCATAAGGAAAAAAATCGTGACAGGTGAGTAGTTACACAGTGCGACACGACGGCGACGTCGTGCGACGCGGCTTTTAGCAAACGCATTCGTAGCGAGCGGCCGCGCGCCGCAACACTCGGCACTAGCCAAGCAGACGCCTCTGCACGCTCACGTATTGTTTGGATGGTTATTTTATAAATAGAATAGGCACTCTTATTTATGTAGCTATAGAAGCCGTAATATGCCGCACTTTTTTCAGGTTTGTGTTCTCTTATTCCGCTATGTTTCAACTGCTGCCCAGGAGGGCCTTTGAATTAGCATCGTCTGCCAATATCATCAATGCCTTAGGCGCACCCACTGCGCCTGTTATCAGCGGGGGTGGGCAGTAATGGTGGTGCGGTTAATATATGTGGACGCACCGATCGCCTCCATCACCCGCTGACACGCGCCACACACTTTTGGGCTGCGGATATGCCTCACTAAAAAGTACTTTTGATAAAGTAAACGGCTCTGTGTTCTGTGGTACATATCAGCCCTGCTCAAGCTCATGTTATAGTCAGTAGAGCACCGTGCAGCATGGAGTACCACGGGGTCATGTTCTCAAACCCCTTATCTATACTTATAATAAATCTGTAGAGAGTTCAATTCTGTACATGAAATATATTTTCAAAATAACTATCAGGGGGTGATTAGGGATCGATACTGATGCCAAAAATGCAATCAGTAAAATTTTTGTCTGTCTGTCTGTATAACCGTTATAGGAACAAAAACTACTCGACGGATTTTAACGAAACTTGGTACAATTATTTTTCATACTCCTGAGCTGGTTATAGTATAATTTTCATCACGCTACAATCAATAGGAGCAGAGCAGTGTAGGGAAATGTTGGGAAAACGGGAGAAGTTACTCCATTTTTTAAGCTTCCGTCGCGTGTGCAACCTTAATGGTTAAAGCTACACATAAATCATGTATGACGGAAATGTTTTCCTTAAAATTATATAAAAAAATATCCCACGACAGCGTATGTCTATCTTCTATGGTTGACTCACAATAACACGTGTAACTCCCGATAGCTTAGCAGTTCGAAGCTTTCTGATTATATTTGTCTACTCTTACGTTTATAACACTCTCAGTCATCCCTAATTAAAAAAGTTAACATTATTAACTATTCCATAAAAAAGAATCATATAAATCAGTATAGAAACACCAAAGTTATACAATATTACCAATACATTAACTTAATAACACACAAGTAGTTACACGCTGACGGAGTCGCGGGCACAGCTTTTAATCTATACTAATATTATAAAGCTAAAGAGTTTGTTTGTTTGTTTAAACGCGCTCGTCTCAGTAACCGCTGGTCAGTTTGAAAAATGATTTCAGTGTTAGATAATCCATTTATCGAGGAAGGCTATAGGCTATATATCATCACGCTAAGACCAATAGGAGCGGAGCACCACTATTCCACGCGGACGAAGTCACTGGCAGAAGCTAGTTCGGAACAATTTTGTAAACTTGGAATATATTGATTTATTTACACTCAGTATTCGTAAAAAACGCATTAACGAAAGAAGCTAAGTGGTGCCGTTATTTGGTGGTGCACAAACGAGAGTCTGGCAGCGAGCCAGGACACGCCGGGGACGAGTTATGGGACAACTGTTAGTACCGCTATAGCGACGGTCTAGACTTAATGTGCTTCACTATAATACTGATCAGCGCGCAGCGTCCTATGCGGCGAGATACACGTTTATATGTGCAGCTATGGCATTAAGTTATTTTTTAGGATTCCGTAGTCCTACAATGAACCCTTATAGTTTCGCCATGTCCGTCTGTCTGTCTGTCCGCGGCATAGCTCAGAGGTTCTTGGTACTAGAAAGCTGAAATTTGGTATGAATATGTATATTAGTTACATCGACAAAGTGTAAAATAAAATATATTTTTTAGGGTAGCTCCCGTACACGTAAAGTGAGGATGAATATTTTTTTTCTCATGATCCCATCGTGTGGGGTATCATTGGATAGGTCTTTCTTGATAAGCACTCACACACCTCTTGTTGTTAAATTAGACGCGGCTTGAGTCAGACGATTGCATTTTTATTTAGAGTAGGTTGAAAGTTTGTATAGATATGCAAATTGATTACGCCGATAAAGTGGTAAAATGAAATTTAGTGTAGCTTATCGTTAGATAGGTCTTTCAAAAAATATTGCAGGTGTGTGAAGACCATTTTTTGATTTAGGGATCCGTTTGCGAAATATTTAGCTTTAAAGTGATTTTTTTTTGTTCGATACGAGCATCCCCCCCTCTAACTTTTGAATGGCTATCCCTAGAAATGTGAAAAAAATCACAGACGTAGCACATGTAATGAACTTATAAGGAAAACTATCACGGCTAAGTAGGCTTAACCGGTTACAGAGTTATACTCGACTAACTGAGACCTGCTACGGAACCCTACTGCGCGTGGTCCAACACGCACTTGGCCGGTATTTTTTCTGTTACGTATGTCCGTTTATTTTGATCATTTATACAAGGATTCATTTCTATCAGCTACTTAGATTGGCCATGAGTTCGAGTCTTTAACAAACTGTCTTATTGGTTCCATAAAAACTTTGTAAGGTCCACATTTTAATACAAAATGTAACATTACAGCCATTACGCCAAGCCTAAAACCGGCCAAGTGCGTGTCGGGCCACGCGCTGTAGTATTCCTTCACATATCTAGGGTACATATGTGGAGGAATATGAATATTATATATTATTTAGGAATACTACAGAACTAAACAGCCATTCAAAAGTTAGAGGGCGATCGTATCGAACAAAAACTTGACTTTAAAGCAAGATATTACATAAATGGCTCGCTTAACCGAAAAATAGTCTTCACACACCTATAATATAACGATAACCTACACTAAGATTCGTTTTACCACTTTATCGACGAAATCAATTTGCATATCTATACAAACTTTCAGCTTTTCTTGGCGCATATGACTAAATAAAAATGCAATTGTCTGACTCAAGCCGCGTCTAATTTAACAACAAGATGCAACATCGCCGTGTCCTGCTGCTTGTCAACATAGCCCTAAAATGTGGGTCGCGATCAAAGTACAAATACGCTAACCAACTTACGTTTTGCTAAAATAAATGATATTAAAATTAACAATATGTTTCACACATGTAAGTGCCCCTTACATATCTACACTATTTGTGGGCCCGGCTACAAGTTAATAGAATTATATCGCAGTGATATTAGGTATTATACACATTTAGTTTAAAAAGTAAAACTCTTCAGTTTGCGAGTGCGCACCACAATAAAACATGATTCATGTCTCAATAACCAGCAGGAGCCGATCTACTGTGTGTACAATACATTACATACACGGGCCGCACGGGCTCCACACAGCCAGCAAGTTGGAGACAAACTAGATGTGACCGATACCCATAACATAAATATGTGGCCGACGGCGGATACACGACCTACGTCTAAACTACCGATAAGCGAAAATCCTTACTAAATTACTAGAACTATATGTATAATGTATCTATCTAACGAAGCGGGGCGAGTACGGACCTAAGACTTCTTTCTAATATATACCTAGGTAGTTGTCATGTGTAAGGACTTAGGTATAGTCTGCCACGGACTGTATCTACTAAGCAGTTTACTGATTGCTTATCAATTCACCGGACAGTAAAAGCCTATTCGCTCTCTGCAAGCCTCAGTCTATCTAGTCCTTTCATAGTTGACACACATGCCGCTAGCTCGTGTTGCTCTGTCGAGCTGGTGACCAAAGACTATTCGGAGCCGGTTACCTTTTCACGGTAAAAAAATCACAGCGTGAACGCACCCCGAGAAAATTTTAATGCTTTCCTTTAAATCACAATGTTTTAAAATAACGATGACATAGTGTTATTGCATTTTCCAAGAAAACCATAAAGTACGACAGCACCCCATTAAGCTGATCAGCTCGCCGGCAGCCGGCAGCTCCCTTCTGCTAGTCCTGAGGGATTCTCCGATCACGTGTGCAGCAAATTGTGCCAAATTGACTCTTTAGTAAAAGAGGTCCGGAGTGACGATGACGAAACGACGATATTGAGACGAGCCGCGTGAACAACCCCCACCAGTTTAATTATACCAATGTTGAAGTGGATCATTTGCTTCCATGTTTACTAGCTGTGTCCCGCAGTCCCACCCGCGCCCTGAGGGGACTACTTCACTTCCCCGGATAAAAAGTTAATAATCGTCTCGAAGTTAAGTAGGAAACCTATCTCCACAGCAAATTTCATATAAATCAGTTTTAGCGTAAAAGCGAAACCAACAAACTTACATTCGCATTTTATAACAAAGTTAGGATTGCGGTATGAAATACATATATTCAAGTTCGTTCGCGTCGTACTCAAAATATTAGTCAATCAGCAACATAGTACATAGTTGACTGTTGAGGGATACAGTACTTCCTTGCTCGCTTGTAATGAATAAAAACAAGAGTTTCGTATGCAGAGTCACCGGAATATGAGGCATAGGGGGCAAGGCTAGCTCGATAGCTTGTAGCCACACTCGACATGCAGCTATTAGTTGAAGATATTTTACTTTTAAAAGTTACTAGTTCAGGAGCAGCTATAGTCATTATAATGTATTATAAAATTTAATATATTAATCCCTAACCCAACCCTACGCGGCGCGGGGTCCGACATAGAACAGAATCTGGCACGGGCTTGATCGACTGAGCTGAGCAACAGCTCAGCGCGTGCGCGACACATAAATAAGCACTCATACGAACACGCGCGTGAACACTAGTGCCGAGTGCTCACGCGCGGCCGCGACTACACGCTTACAATATTATTATTCCGGATATCACTCACTGAAAGGTGTATTGGTTATTAGTGTCTATTCAGACAATCGTTTGAATTTAAAAAACAATTTCCGCCAATTAAATTGCGTGCATACCTCTAGGGCTTCAGACCCACACCCTATGTTTAGTGAATCGCGGCCATTGCCAGGGTCATCATTTCTTTTAGCGTACCACACGGAGCACGAAACTAATTCAGCGCACCAAGTAAGCACAAGTTATTATATCAGTGGTGACAGCGTGCTCGGCGCCCAGGAGTGAAGGCGCGCCAGATGAGCGAACTTGACCCCGTCCTCACGATACACACTTAGCGACGTGGCGACTGACAGCCATCGCCTGAGTGCTGACAGGCACCCGGAGCTACTACAGTTGCAGTGAATGGGGGAAAATCTATTACGAATTTGTTCCATAATAACATGCAGCTACATTAAAGGAATGATCCCGCTGGGTCGGTGGAACCATCGCCAGTAGTAGTGACAGTTAACTCCTGGTAAGTTATTAGGCCTTCCGTAGCAATCTGGAGGTTTCTATCGCGCGCAGGCGTTATGTTTGTTCGTCTCGAAGGCCACTAAGCGCGTCTTGTTGCTCCGCTATGGCGGGTTAACGAGACAAGTAATGGCGGTATTAACCTTGACCTCCACGCTTATTTTACGGCACTCCCTGGCAATATTACTGAAGTGCCATTTAATGCGGACTGCGAGAGCTCGCGTAGTGTAGAGTATGTCTTATATTATTTATTATTAATAAGAATCTATAAATGTAATTGCTCTCTTAAGAATATACTCAGTATTAGTCGAACAACCGAGTCAGTTTCATTTACATGACTCCATACCTTACAGTAGATACGTGCTAGCATCGGAGTGATAGATAGATCACTAGTGGATGTGAGACATGGGCCAAGTGAGACCCGTCCCGTTGGCTTGTTTATATTTTAAGGCGGCGATATATGTGGATTTGGTGTAATTTGTGTTACATTAAAACGTTTTTTCTCCGTCATTTTTATCGAAAATGCTTCGAAAAAAATAAATAATAATCTATGCCATACAAGGCAGATCCCCTTCTTTTCAAAAATAAAAAAAAACAATTTAAATATTAAAAATAATTGAGCAAAGTATCATCTGTTTTCTTAGTTACTACGGTTTTTCTCGTAAACTATCAATCTCAGGATTATTTTATTGTCATCACCATATTAAATAAAAGAATGCCGAGGGAACCTTCTTCTTATTTTTCCAGATTAATGCCCTAATTATTTTTAACGATTTTTTTACGTAATCGATACTCGTTATTCGCGTGAGCACCCCTCTGCCGTCCTAAGAATCAGTGCGGGACGAGACGCTGTGCTGAACGGACCTGTGACACTTTTCTCCGAAAACTACACTTTTATTTTATTTGTGGAATGCGAAAGTTTGGATGGATGTATGGACACGGTAAAGGTATCTAACAGTATTGTGACTCGGCCCTGTTCGGGATATAACTACCTACAGCCACGCGGTACTCACACACGCGATAGGGCTGCCTGCCTATAGTGTTTTAATTTCATCAACCTACTCGTACTTCAGTTTCTTTCTTGTTTTGTGAATGTAAATAATATATATTTTTATTTTCAAAAATGTTTTTTTTGTGAATGAAATAGGAAGTGTTCAATAAAAATACATGTAAATCTTACTAGGTTGGTACCTATCATTTATTACTCACATATTCATTTCATAATGATATTTCGCCTAATTCAATAATATGTATTTTTATAAATACACTTCTCATCAAAAAAATCGAAACACTTTCGTTTTTATTGTTTTTGTCCTAATTTTTTACAAAAGAGAATTAATTCCATGAAAAAAAAAACATTATTGTGTAGCTGGCAGTTTGGTCATTACAGTAAGAAGAAAAAAATCAAAATTCGAAATTAGAATTTCATTTGTTTATCCTATAAATGAAATTAATCACTGTTTTGAGACAAATGTGTATTTAGGGTTGGAGTACGTTTCTCGTTTAAAAACTAAAAATTAGCGCTTGTCTTTAAACTTTTTGTTTCTTATTTCATTTACTGTGACGTCTGAAAAAACTTTTTTTTCTAAAACATATGGATACTTCGCCCGCAGAAGCCGCCCAAGTGGTGGCATTGCTGGATTCTGGACTTAGTCAGCGTGTTGTGGCTGCAAGATTGCATCTAAGCTTATCATCTGTTCATAGAGTCTACAAACGCTATCGGGAGACTGGTTCGTTCACGCGCCGTTCAGGATCTGGCAGGAATCGGGTCACTTCTGAGCGAGATGATCGATTTATTGTAACAACTTCTTTACGAAATCGACGCCTTAACGCTTTTCAACTGCAGCAGCAGCTTCGCGTTGTACGAAGAGTAGCTGTAAGTGACTCTACAATAAGAAGAAGGTTGAAGGAACGCGGATTGGCACCGCATAAGCCAGCGAATGGGCCGAAATTAACTGCAGACCATCGAAGAGCGCGCCTTAACTTTGCACGCGAGCACCTAACTTGGTCATACCTTCAGTGGAGCAAAGTACTGTTTTCTGATGAGTGTAAAATTATGCTGTATGGTAACGACGGAAGGAACAAGGTCTACAGAAGAGATGGAGAACGCTTTGCACAATGCTGCATTGAAGAAAAGGTCAGCTATGGTGGCGGTTCGTGGACGGTTTGGGGAGGAATCAGCGCCGACGGTAAGACAGAACTTGCCTTTGTGTCTGGGCCACGGCTGCCTGCACTAAACTCTCATCGGTACATCGAACAGTGTCTTGAACCTCATGTGATGCCCTATGCACATTTTATTGGCAACGACTTCATATTCATGCACGACAATGCTAGAGCTCACACCGCGGGCGTCGTACGAGATTATCTTACCGAAGTCGGTATCTCCATTATGGTATGGCCAGCAAGAAGCCCGGACATGAATCCCATTGAACATCTATGGGATGAATTAAAGAGACGAATTCGAGCAAGAGATCCAGCCCCAGAAACACTTAGCCAGCTGCAAAATGCAATCCAAGAGGAATGGGATAATATACCACAACATGTGATCGTGACTCTCATCCGATCGATGAAGAACCGTATGGAAGCAGTAATAAGAGCTCGCGGAGGGAATACAAGTTATTAAATAAACGTTTCTTAATTATTTTTTTCATTTACGCGTGTTGTTTTACCCATTTCCTTCATATTCCATACAGGGTAAAAATTACTCATTATACAAAATACGAAATCTATGAAGACTTAATTTGAATTTAGAACAATAACATTAGGATTTAAAAACCTCATACTACTCACTATTAAATGACATTTTACATTTATTCCTAAATATACACATTTTTCTGATAATCCTTATCAAATCATAAACTGCGAGGTGTTTCGATTTTTTTGATGAGAAGTGTAGCTAATTTCATAAGTAAGTAAATAGCCTAAAGTGGGAAACTACTTTTTTTTAACGTAAGCGCACTTTTTACGCCCTATCTACTTATTTATTAATTAATCTGGGTTTTTTTACTCAGTGGAAAAATCGAAATATCTGCCTATTAAAAGCAAAAACAGATTACGTCATTGGTAGACATATCCAAAAATTATAGTTATACCTTCCGGAGTATCCAGGTAATTTAAAAATGTTATTGATGAATTACAGGAACCAATACATATTAAATAAGTACATGAACTTATTTTTAGTGAAAAAATCGCGCGGTTATTGTTAAAGGTTCCGGCATTTGGAATTTTAATATTTTTTTTTTTTATTTTATTATAATAGGTTCACCAACAATTGTTTACACCATTTCAATTATAAAACACATGCTTAACGATAATATTACAGTGTAACAATCACTTATAAGTGAACACTACATGCTTAAATTAATATCAGACCAAAAGTGAAGCTAACTTACACACTACTACAGTTACAGTACAACTACAGTTATGCACATACCTTGATGATGACAATACAACGAAGTTAAAATCAAAATTACAATCATAATAAAAAAATAAAATCAAAGTTACAATCAAAATTAAAAATTAAATTAAATTTAAAACCAATATTAAATTGAAATTATAATAAATTTTCCCTTGGAAAGAATATTATACGCAATAAAGTCGCAATTGGTTATTTGACTGTATTTTTTTTATTAGAAATACATAACTAAGTAACGAAAAGATTAACAACAGTGAAAATACGAATGTATTATCCTAAAAAACGGCCTAGTTATAAGCATTTAAAAAGTCATTGCTAGAAAAAGAGAGCACATGCAGCACATCATTATGTCAAAACGCTGTATAACTCGACATTTTCTAGAACAAATTATGTTTCGCGTGACAAGGATAGAGAATTCCCCTTCCAAAAACTTTAAAAGCATGGATGTTATTTATTTTAACATTGATTTAATTTATTTTTCGACACTTCGTTTTGTTTCTATGGAATCTTTTTAATGAAACAGCATTTTAGTACATTTTAGTTGGTGGTCAAATACCTAATTATCTTGTTTTTTTTCGACCGCATAATTAAGTTTATTTGTAGGGGAAAATTGCTGATTACTTAAAAACTGTTAAACTTAA
This sequence comes from Pyrrhia umbra, assembly GCA_963891755.1. NCBI lineage: Eukaryota > Metazoa > Arthropoda > Insecta > Lepidoptera > Noctuidae > Pyrrhia > Pyrrhia umbra. The sequence continues at coordinate 175,896 of OY982937.1, read as the reverse complement.
ATTCATAGTTTTATTTTCCCTGTAATATTTAGGTTAATGTCTATCAATCATTATTATTTCAGATTTTTCCCTTCTCAAATTACGGAGATAAAAATGACTGTTCCCCCGGTAATTTTTTGTGCGGATTTCATTATTATTCGAAAATTAAAAGACATACAAGAAAACAAAAAAATATATTAGAATGTGCAAATAAAGACCTTTCATATGATACCCCACATGACCTAGTAACTATACTTTGAAATTTTAAACACCCACTTTCCCCCACTTTTCCAATAAAAGCAATATGATTTTTATTTTATTTTCATTTGCAATACGCATGAACAATCGTTCTGTCGTACGCCTGAATAACTGTTCCAAATTTCAAGTCAGTGTGACAGACGGAAAGACAGACAGACGAATTGAAACCATAAGGGTCCCTTTTTACCATTTTTGGTACGGAACCCTAAAAACAACACACCGTCCGTTCGTCACTGCGGCACAGTCGCGACTATCTGCATGCCGAGATCGAGGCGCGTAGGCATAGCTCGCGATTCATCCGTTTGTATGAAGTTGGAATACTGTATCCTTATCCTTACTATCCTTATCCTTACTAATATTATAAATGCGAAAGTAACTCTGTCTGTCTGTCTGTCTGTCTATATGTCTGTCTGTCTGTTACGCTTTCACGCCAAAACTACTGGACCGATATAAATGAAATTTGGTACAGAGATAGAATAGACCCTGAGGAACAACATAGGCATACTTTTTACCCGGGTACGCTAAGTAGTTCCCTCGGGATGCGGGTGAAACCGCGGGAAACAGCTAGTAGATAATATTATCGTGGAATGGATGTCTGTTCCCTCTTCACGCCAAAACGGAACGCTATTGAACGGATTGGGCTGAAATTTTGCATATAGGTAGTCCTAGGCTTGGAATCAAACATAGGCTGTACTTTTTATCCCGGAAGAATGCGTGCGGAACCGCGGGCAAAAGCTAGTACTTAATAAAGTAACATCATAGGCACGGAAATGTTATCTCGTGAAAAAACTTGTAGGTTTTCTAGGCTGGGCTATCTATTTATGTAGGTAGGCACATAGCGACTTTCTATATTATTGAATTGAATTGGTAATAAAATAATGAAATGATTATGAGAAGATGGTATTTGGTATGTGGTAATAAATGGTAGCACACAAAAATATTTTAACTGAACACTTCTTATTATTTCACTATCCACAAATTGAATAAAAAATATATTAACATTAAAAAAATAGAAAGAAACTCAAGTAGGCAGAAATACTGTAAGCCGGCAGCCCTATCGTGCTGTGCAAATGGTTGGATTATTATTTTGCCGTGCCATGCGCTGCGCGTACGTAATTTTTGTCAGGGGAGGTGTGGAGCCTGCGCGGGGTATTTTCCTTGGTTACGCCCACTCGAGCAAGGTCATCGGCGTATATCCCGCTCTTAAGTAAAATCATATTACAAGCGCCAATATTTCGTTTGTTTTAAAACCTAACCTACTATGCACTAAGTCGTATGCAGCTAAAGGGCGCATTCGACACAGCTTTCGAATGCTTCATCAGGCGACCACTCTACATATTGCAGCAGTGCACCGCGCCTGCCGGTCGCTGCAGCCATCAGCTAAAAGCTTGCACTATTACTATGCACCACGATTTATTTTGTTAGACGATCAGTTCGGATACGCGAAAACCGTTTGCCCGACGTGTACCGCCAGCGACGATACGTGGACGACGATAGACTGCAATTATTATTATGAGATATGTCGATGATTATCAAATAGTATTAATGGAACCTATTACCAAATTCAAGTTTTTATGGAACCGTGCTCCAACATAATGGGCGTCCACAAGTAGTACGGTGTGAACTGCGCCGAGCGTCACACACGTCCGGCGACATCCCTAGCGAGTAAAGTATCGGGGTAACTTGTCAACCACGGGGACAATGTTTGCTAAGAGCTCGCGGACACAGAGCAAATACTATTGACAAATAGACATTTGCCCGCCGACCGCGCGCGCCTTTGACAGGCTGTGGCTTTAATTGTTGTCAACATTTGCTTTGATTCCGTTCAGCGAAAAGTTATCCGGACCGACGCGACATAAGATAATAATCCATTACGTCGTGACGATCGCAATCAAAGGTTGTACTAATAGATGCCGAGAGCCCCCCCTCCCCCCTGCCCGCCGCTCCAACCCTTTCTTTACTTTTTACAATGGCGGCAAGTTAAGCAGCTTATGTGAGTACAGCCTGTTTTTGTTTAATTCCCGGATCGTGGCCAAATGTTTTTTGTGATATTCGTTATTGAATAAAACCGAAGCCTCACGGCTGGCCTTGAATAAAACATGTGTGAGAGCTACCCTGCTTATCAGATAATCTATACACGCGTGTTTGTACTTCTTTTGTAAAAGAACTTTGTAACCGGTTAGAATTCGTTTCTTCTACCTTTAATAATTTATTTTTTGTAATAATTTGGATAACTCTGTACTGGATTCGCAATTGAATCTATACTAATATTATAAAGAGGAAAGATTTGTTTATTTGTAGGGATTTAACTCAAAAACTACTGGACCGATTCCAAAAATACTTTCGCCATTAGAAAGCTACAATCCTATGAAGTATCATAGGCTATATTTATTTCCAGAAATAATTAGAGATCGATACTAAAACTTGAATAATCTTAGGTGTTAAAAAAAATGTACACGCGGGGGAAGCCGCGGGCGGACAGTTAGTATTCAATACAGACATAGAGTACTAACTCTCAAACACCCCTGCCTAGTTATGATAACAGCCTTACACTTGAGCGTTATCTATACAACAGTATAGTAACATCAACCTACAGGTGAGCAAGGCATACACACGTCCCTATACACCATTGAGATACTACACGCATGTATTTATTGCCTTACTAAAGTATCGATCAGTATACCATAGATTCCAATTAATAAACAGGTATACGTACAATTCAAATAACTGCCGGACGTACCGTCCGAGCCATGAAACATTCGTAGCCGTAACTACATCTAGTTCACTAACTTACACCGAACATACAACTTTATGCACTTTCGAAAACTCCAAAGTCGGTAGCTAATAATATGGAATTATGAGGAGATGGCGGGGGACCGCGGCAGATACTTTAAGGTGCAAGGGGTAGGGTAAGGCATAATAAATAATAAGATAACGCTCATTCCTCGCGGGGATCGGCAGAGCGGCAGCTCGGCGCTAGCCGCACATACCGATATAATATCAAATTATTGAACAGTTCAACGCTTTTCTGATAGCCTCTGTTGGCTACGTGCTACTCAGTGTTAACACTTCGCAAGTTGCAGACTCGGTGCGTTTGCATCACACAGTGCAGCGAGCAGCGTGCAGCGTGCCCGCGCGACCCGCCACGCTGATATGTGTACCTTCCGTGCTGGCTCTCAACTAATGTTCATAAACCTACATGCCGCAAAGTAAGCCGCAGATTTTCTCCTTCAGTGGACACGCTGCCGATAAGTAGTGCTCAGTGACAATTAAACAGATTATTATCTAATTCTCGTAACTGAAATTACTGGCATGTGTCCGTAATGCAATGACCGCGTATCAACCCGTGAGCTGTAATGTGAGAACATTGCGTTCGCACGCCGAACTTAATGAAGTGCCAAGTGTGTAAATATTTGAAACTTTATTCGACTGCTAAGCCACGTGTACACTGAAGGGTTTTGTGCAAATATAAACAATAGTTTGTTTATTTGATGTTAGTGCAGGTGAATGTAGTCAATGTTTACGTAGAATTGTTTCATGTAAATCGATAAATTAATAGGCGTAATACGTACGTAGGGTGCACGGCAGTGGCTGGCGGGTCCCTGCACGCGGCACATCCACTGAGCAAGCCACTCGCGAGCCGCGGCGACACGTCACATGACCGGCACTCGCGCGCGAGCCCTCCCTGCGCTCCCAGCCGGCGTGCGACGCGCGCGCCCGCCCGACTCGCACTGCCGTGCCGCCCGCCCAAACGAGAGGGAAATCATCCCCTACCGTGCTGCCTCCCTGTCACACTAGTACGCGAACCTATTTGTATTTCACGTGACTTTTCCCGGCGCGTGGTGAATGTCGTCTTGTTTCATTGACGCCCGGCTCGCGCCTAATGGATGTTTTTCACTGTCGCAGGCGAGTGTTTCGATACCGGTGAGTGACGTTGGTGGTGCGTATTGCTGGAGGCACCTGCAGGCGCCGCCGCAGGGACTCACATGCAGAGGCTGTAGCGCGGCTTCCAACTTATGTTTTAAATGACCCCCACTTACGGGTTTAAGGCACTACTACTACTTTTATTAATTATTAAAATAGATTGCTGATCATTTTAGTTTATTCACGAATTACAAATAGAACTTATACGTATATCCAACAGTGGACCAATATTAAATAGGCTGATGATGATGATACTGAATGCAGTCAGGTTAATCCCATAATGTGGAAGCCTCCGCAGGCAAGCTTAGCTCCAGCTATCTGAACTATACCATTTACTGTTGTGATCATGTCACTAAATCTGCGAAGGAACGTTTTGCTCAGTGACGCCACATTATAGTACGTACTCTGCGCTATGGTATCTCTCAGATTGAGGCGAGTGAGGAGCGAATAAAAAAACTACTGATATGACTTTATAACACTGCATCACTAACTGAACGTCAAACACCACGCGAAGCTTACATTCCAATGTCATTCAAAATTCATACAATGTGTATGTCTTCTTCTACAGATTTTACAACGATTCCTTTTGCAGTTGTATGCATAGTGACCGGCGCGGAAGCAGTTGTAGCAAACTATAAATTGAGGAATCAATTCCAGTCGTTGCTCATTGCTAAGAGCGAGAAACTGCGGACAGTGCTCCAAGTTATGTGCACCACTGCACTTCTGCCATGGCTGGGCAAGCTTCGGCGACGCATCATTTGAGCAAGTTGCGCGCGCGCTCTGTGCTCGCAGTACTAGCTCTTGGTTTCATTTTATTGTTACTCTTAGTCGGGCGAGTAGTGTTAGTAGCACGAGAAGATTCCGCAGTGTCGAGTTTGTCGGCGCGGCTGCGGAGGAATTGAATAAACACGGACAGAACAATCCTTTGGTTGGTATCGAGCAGTCTCTTGAATTCATCCCATTCACCAAGCGTGATTTTGTCAAGCTTGCGAGTCATCAGATATATGAGAAGACTGTCCCAGTGTTGTGTGGGCTCCCCTAACGAATCCAGTGCTCGCAGGCTCTTGTTCACCTGCTCAGTCAACTGCTTCAAACTGGCTACACAAGCTGTTTTAATGGAATCTACATTAAATAAAACCGCCACTTGGTGCTCCACAAGTGCGCGCTTGTTTTCAAATCTTTCATAAAGCAATTCCCATGCCGCGGCGTAGTTTGGTGCACAAAAGTCAACCGAATGAATCAACGAAGCCGCGGATCCCTCCAAGGAGGTCCGAAGGTAATGGAATTTGTTGATATTCGTGATGTGCTCATTTGAATGTTTCATCTCAGAGAATGCGTCGTGGAATTCAAGCCAATTCTCGTTTGAACCATTGAATTTTGGCGGTTCAACGAGGGGTAAGTGGATCACTTTGTGGTCGCCATTTTTATCAACATTTGTGTGAGTTGAGTAGCAAGAAGTCCTTGAGCTTGAGAAAGATACTTGTAATACAACGAGTCGAATTCAGTTCTCTCATCAATTTCCGGAGTTATGTCCTCGACGAGACACTCCAGCCGCGTCTGCACGCGGTCGTACTGCTCGTGCACGCGCTCCACGCCGGCGCCGCTCCACCCGCGCAGGCACTCGCCAAACGCTGTGAGCCGCCCTCTCAGACTGGCTCGCTTCTTCCTCAAATCCTTCTCCTCTCGCTCCGACATCATCGGCTCTACAGCTGTTACGGTAACTACCACGGGTTTAGATATGATGACTTCGACTTTGAAAAGTAAGTGAATCTTACAGAAACCCAATTTTTAGTAGTTTAAGAATTCCACCTCGTGCGCAACAGAGTAGGTATTGAGTATGTATTTAACAAAACAACTTAGTAATTGAAAACAATCGTTCTTCATCATTGATCATGTTCTTCCTTGTTCTCTGGCTTGAAGTGCTATTTATTGTGCTTTTGAGAACATGCCTTGTCTAGTTTTAGCAACAGGACCGTATGCGTGCCGTAAGCACTATTTTAACGAGGGGTGTCATAAAACGCACAATAATTGTGATAGGTAGGTAATTGTCACTAAATAAACTGACGACAATTGCACCGGATACAGTTTTCTCGCGAAAACGTAAACGTTGTGCACGTGAACAGTGTGTGTGACTGTGGGTGAGTGCTGACTGCAGTCACCTGAGCGGGCCGCGGGCGCGGGGGTGCGGGGTAGAGGCGCGGGGGCTCACAACACAGGATGTTTGCTGAACCGCATTCGTCGGACAATGGATTTTTTGTAGTTTGTTATTGTAATGCGTGAAAATTTACATTATATAACGGCCACGAATTCTCGAACGCGCCTCTCTAATCTCGCGGTACCAAATTCTTTTATTACGGAACGCCCCCGTTCCGTATCGCCCAATCCGCGTGCAGAAGATCATTCTGGAACGCGTGAGTCCGTTAGCGGCGACAACCGCCAACCGAGGCCCCGGCGGGTCAGAACGATTCCCGCGCGATACCGCGACGCACTTGCCGCGTGAAATATTTTATAAATAACCTTTTATGTGAATATCATAACTTGTGACTGTCTTACTTTCTTCCTGTGATTTGTGTATATACTTTTGTTTTATTATTATATTATTTCTACGTACTTTCTCTGTGCCTCATTTCTATAAGTCCTTCGCCGAACCCATAAACTTTATCCGTTAAACTGGCTGCCCAACGAGAGGGCGAAGGAACTTAAGTGTATATAAACGTGTGAGAACTGTGTTCGTGTACCTATAATGCCGCGTACTACGAAACGTAGTCAACGTCGTCAGACGGATTACTATGACGTGGATGTTGATGAAGAAATGGTGACGCCCAAGTCAGCGAGGCGCCGCGCGCCCGCGACCGAAGCGACTCCGGCGTCGATTACGGCAAGCGACCTGACCGCCATGATGGCGTCCCTACAGCAGGCGCAGGTCGATAATTTCGAGAGAATGCTCACGAGAATCCTCGAATCACGCCCGCCATCTCTATCACCCGCGCCGGCTACAGCCGCGCCGGTCACACCCACGCCGTCCTCCGCACAACCTGCACCCGGCAACTTCTCTACGTGCAAGGTGCGGTACAGCGGAGCGCCGGACGAGTCTATCGACGGTTTCATCGACGCGGTAGAAGCATACAAAGACTGCGCTAACGTTAGTGAGAAAAACGCGTTGCGTGGTCTAGCGATGTTATTGACGCACGACGCAGCCACGTGGTGGCAAGGAGTCAAGGCCACCGTGACGACATGGGACGGCGCCCTACAGAACCTGCGCAGCGCCTTCGGAGACAACCGACCTCCTCATAGTATTTATATGGAGCTATTCTCGAAGCCACAAGCCCACTACGAGAAAACGGAGCTATTCGTGGCCAAAGCGCGCGCACTCCTATCACGCCTACCATCCGGTGACCTCAATGAAAAAGTACAGATGGATATGATATACGGTCTATTAAATCTCAGAATCCGTAAAAGGTTACGCAGGGAAGAGTTCTCAGATTTTAATACCCTCCTTCCAAGAGCTCGGAGTATAGAGGAGTCCACGAAAGAGTCGAGGTCATCCCACGCGCCATCAAAGAGCGCCGCCACTGCGACCCGCGCACGAGTTGTTTCGCCCCCACCGCCAACGGCGCCGACGGGGTCGGCGCGGCCACCAACGCAGCGAGCACCGAGTTCCCGCCAATTTACGTCGACGGAGGATGTACCGACGCCAGTCATCGCCTCGAACACTACACTCGCTGAGAAGCGTCGATACTGTGTTTATTGTAAAAAATACGGACATACTCGTAATCAGTGTCGAAAGTTAATTGAGTCGCGTAAAGATAACTTTAACGTAAACGCAAACTCAAACGCAAACCCAAACGCAAACGTAAATAATATTGTTTCGTGTTACGGCTGCGGCGAGAGCGGAGTCGCGCGTTCGCAGTGTTCGAAATGTAATTCACATTTTAGCGCTATTCATTTTGTACATAAGCGCTCGGCAACGGTAAATAAAGAACCCAAGGACGACGCCGACGGTAAGCTGTCCACACAGGTGAGTCCTTATCATTATTCAGTGGTTAATACTGGGGCTGCACCTGACCGTATTTTGTTACGACAAAATAATAATAACAATAGTTACTTGTCGAACGAAAACAAGTTAAAATCTTTTGACAATAACAAAGAAATAAAATGTCGTAAAAATGAAAACAATAGGTTACACTCGCGCTCTTATCAGTGTCCATCACAGAGTAGGGTGAATATGATTTTACCGAGACAAATACCGGAAAAATGTTATAATAGTAGGATGAATATGTTTTCTTCAGGACAAAATACGGGAAATATTATACAGGGTGTCGCGATGGAAAATTTTGATTTTAGTTGTTCGTCTATAGAATCTTCTCACAACAACAATGTGACTAGACGACCTATCTTAGGTATTGAAGTTTTAGGCATTAGAGGAAGGGGTCTGATAGACACTGCGGCTAAAGGTAGCATCGCCGGCCCCTCTCTCTACGCGTTGCTGCAACAACACAATCAAGTGTTTACGTCAAGGACGATGAGTATTAAACTCGCTGACGGTTCAGTAACAACGCGTCAAATGCTAATTACTACAGTAGAAGTAAAAATACAGGGCAAAAGTGTAAATATTGATTTTTTTGTGTTTCCTGATGCTATTAATAGTGATACATTGTTAGGTATAGATTTTTTAACAGCAGCTGATTTGGTGATTAATTTTGCTACTTCCACATGGCACTTCCATGGTTGTGGAAAAGTGTACCCATTGGAGTATGAGTACCCCAATAACCTCGAGTCGTGTTGTGCTGCTGATCTTTTAAGAGAAGACGAGGGAACTATGCTTAGCCCTCTCGAACGTGAAAGTCTAGCTTCTCTTTTACAGCGCAACGAGGATGTCTTCAGACCAGGGGGAGATCCTACACCATATGCTGAGCATCATATTGATACTGGAGATCATGCACCTATTTCGGTACCGCCGTACCGCCTCACCCCTGCAAAGAAGCAGTTGATGAAGACCGAACTTGACAAAATGCTCAAGGACGGTATCATTGAGGAATGCGAGTCTGCATGGACCTCTCCAGCTGTTTTAGTTCCTAAAAAGGACAATAGCGTGCGCTTTTGCGTAGATTACCGCAAATTGAACGCTGTCACTAAAACAGATAGTTACCCTCTTCCGCTCATTGATGAGCTTCTCCAGTTAACCAAGCGTCATTGTTTTATGTCCTCAATTGATTTGAAAGCTGGTTATTGGCAGGTTGCTGTTAGTCCAGCTGATCGAGACAAGACAGCATTTGTGTCGCCGTTTGGAACATATCGCTTTAAGCGCATGCCGTTCGGACTAAAGAACGCGCCATCCACATTCCAACGGTTGATCGATCGTTTTCGATCTGGGGCTAGTCTACAGGGTGTAGTATTGCTAGCCTACTTAGATGATCTTTTAATAATTTCTGAGGATTTCCATAGCCATCTAGAAGACCTGCAGAAGGTCTTTGACAGGTTGCGTTTGTTCGGTTTGCGGGCTAATCGCGTTAAATGTGTTTTTGCCCGTCCGGAAATAAATTACCTTGGACACGTGATAACTCCTGAAGGTATCAAGCCGGATCCTATGAAAGTAAGCGCAGTCCTGCAGATGGCCAGTCCTAGGAATTTAAAGCATCTGAAATCCTTTTTACAGACATGCTCCTGGTTCAGGAAGTTTGTTCCAAATTTTTCACAGGTTGCCCAACCTTTAACGGTTTTGACTCGTAAAAATGAGTCTTGGAGATGGGAGAGTCAACAACAGGAAGCGTTCCAGTGCCTGAAGGATAAATTGACCACGGCACCTATACTGGTTCAAGCCGACTATACCAAAGACTTTGTGTTGCGAACTGACGCCAGCAATTATGCTTTGGGGGCTGTTTTGTTACAGGGTGATGGACCTGACGAGAAGCCCATAGAATATGCCAGTCGGTTGTTGACCTCCGCGGAAAAGAATTATACCACAACTGAAAAGGAAGCCTTAGCAGTTGTTTGGGCAACGGATAAGTTCCGTGGTTACCTTGACGGTCATTCCGTCGTTGTCAAAAGTGACCACCAGCCACTTAAGTGGTTGTTATCCCTTAAAACGCCTAATGGGCGTCTCATAAGGTGGGCAATGAAGTTGCAATCTTATAATATTCGTTTCGAATACACTCCTGGCAAAGCCAATGTTGTGGCTGATGCTTTAAGCCGTCCGCAGTGCGACAATACCAACATTGAAAGTTGTGATGTCTGCAGTGTAATCGTCGACTTGCCTCGCATAAGTTCAGCTGAGATACGCAAGGAGCAACTCGACGATCCCGAGGTTGCCAAAATCATTAACAACCTTGAAGACACCGGACTAGTCGACACTCACTGGCTAGATAGGGGTTACCTTATGAACCAAGGTGTTCTTTACCGCTATCTCCCAGATACGGACAGCGAACAGCCTCAACTCGTCGTTCCGCTTACTATGCGTGAGAAAATTTTAAAAGAGTTTCATGACGCTCCCACAGCCGGTCACCAAGGGGTAGAGCGAACTTTCAACCGGATAAGTAGAAATTATTACTTCGTTGGGATGCGAAAATATATCGCTGACTACCTCAAAAACTGTGAAGAGTGCCAGCGTTATAAATCTTCGAATCAGAAGCCTGCTGGACTTTTACAGACACCAGTCCTCAATCAGCGTGGAGAAGTACTCGCCATTGATTTATTCGGACCCCTGCCAGAGGGTGAGCATGGTGAGAAGTGGGTACTTTTAGTCGAGGATACGGCCACCCGGTGGGTTGATCTGTTTGCTTTGCAAGAAGCTACCGCCGAGACATGTGCGCCCGTTCTTATTAATGAATATTTCCTCAGATATGGTTTCCCGCGCCGCATTATTTCGGACAATGGTGTCCAGTTCATTTCAGCGACCATGCAGCAATGCATGTTTATTCTGGGCATTAAGCAAAACCTCATTCCTTTGTACCATCCGGAGGCGAACCCTGCAGAAAGAAAGAATCGGGACTTACGTACTCAGCTCTCTATTTTGGTTAAAAATGAACACCGTATGTGGCCTAAGTTCTTGTCTTCCGTGCGTTTCGCGATGAATAGTGCCATGTGTTCCACTACAGGGGCTAGTCCCGCGCAGGTGATGTTTGCTCGCGAGATGCGAACTCCGTTTGACGCTCAGTGTGATTTAAGAGCGGTTCTAGACAAAGAGAATTTCCTTCCTCAAATCACCCCATATCTCCGTCGATTTTTAGATAACTGGGATGTTATTCGAGATAAGGCTGAACGTCATCAAGACGATAGGAAGATAAGAGCTGATGAAACCCGGCAACCTAGTCATTTCAAAGTAGGAGACTTAATTTTCGTGACAACGCATTTGCTTAGTAATGCATCTAAGGGTAGAACCCGTAAATTCATGCCGAAACGTGATGGACCCTATCGTATAAGCCGAGTTGTTAGTCCTACTACCTTTGAAGTCACTGATTTAAATTCGAAAACCATAGGGAAGTTTCATTCTTCCGATTTGAAGATGTATCAAAACCGGTCGGGTCAGGTTTCAGCTCCAGTACAGCCTAGGCGCCTTCGTGGACGGCCCCGTCATTTGGTTTCTGCCGAGCCACCAACGAGGCGTTGTAGTGACTCGGAGGGGGAGGATATAACGGCCACGAATTCTCGAACGCGCCTCTCTAATCTCGCGGTACCAAATTCTTTTATTACGGAACGCCCCCGTTCCGTATCGCCCAATCCGCGTGCAGAAGATCATTCTGGAACGCGTGAGTCCGTTAGCGGCGACAACCGCCAACCGAGGCCCCGGCGGGTCAGAACGATTCCCGCGCGATACCGCGACGCACTTGCCGCGTGAAATATTTTATAAATAACCTTTTATGTGAATATCATAACTTGTGACTGTCTTACTTTCTTCCTGTGATTTGTGTATATACTTTTGTTTTATTATTATATTATTTCTACGTACTTTCTCTGTGCCTCATTTCTATAAGTCCTTCGCCGAACCCATAAACTTTATCCGTTAAAATTACAAATTTCCTCAAAGTGCAGGGAAATTATATCACATGTCTTTAAAACGTTGGATTTCTTTTGAATTATAAATTAGTACACAAAATGGGGCACCGAGCCCTGCAGCAGCGCGCCGCTCGGCCCGCGGCCGGTGCGCACGCGGCGGACACTACGAATCACTCCATCTGCATCGAACTACATTACTCTCGGCGGAATCACATCTGTCGCCTCGCGCGTCACGCCTTTGCCTTTCAGAATGGTAGTCCGGTAGGTCCTGGAGGGTTCGGTTATTCATACGTAAGTCTGTCGAGCGGCGACAACCTGACTACCTACAGCGAGACACTTACATAGTATATGCCTGGCTTACTGATGCGCATTATGTATTTTGTGCGATATTGATTGCTTTTTTATATACCGAAATTAAATTTAAAATATTTTTTTCCGCTAATACAAAGTTAGTAAACGTTCACTAATTACTGGTAACATTTTTTTCCTCTGCAATGTTTATAGAAAAAATTAACGCCGTCGCTACGGAACTGACCGCGTAGCATTCTCGTAGCGGGAGTAACGTATGACAAGTGCTACAACTGCATAGCTACGCGGCGCCGATGACGGCGGGCGCTACGAGTGCTACGGGCACGCAAAATGAATAACACTTGCTACGAGGGCACGTCCCGCCGAGCGCGGCCGTCTGTAGGGACGCATTCACTACACGCTTGACCTCGTCCTTGCATCTTAAAATGCAATCACATTAAGGGTTTTACCTCGGAATGAAGGATATTAAGTTATAAACTCGAATAAACCTTTGTTTTGGCATTTAAAACGTTAGCTTGAAGTTAATGTTTCAATAAATCTCGTGTCCGCGGCTCAAGGTATATAAGCTCAAACGTCACAAAAATATCTCACTTCCTTATACTAAATGCTTATTGCTTATGAATGTTCTTGCTTATGTAGTTAGATTTCTTATGCGAACAGAACATTTGAGCTATGGATAATGGAATATGTGAACTCCGTTACTCTGCGCTTGTTTGATATATTGTCAGTACCAGTCTGGTGGCGGGCGACGGGCGGCGGGCGGCTACGTTTACGTCGGCGTGCAGAAGATGCACGTGTGTGGCGCCGGCGGCCGGGCTGTCCTCGAAGCTTAATTGAGAATACGTGATGACAACCTAAATGTTTGTTAAGAGGCTTTACTTCAGGACACACGGCCGACTAGTCGCGAATAGCTGCGGCGTGTCCTACTCGCACCGGCCCAGCTACCAACGCATTACGCATGTGTGTGTAAGTGCATTAATATCTAGTTACCGAAGCACGCGGCCGCTGCGCGAATATAGTTCAAAATAGCAAGTAAACCTTGGTTAGACTACTTATTTCACAAAGCCTTTCTAAACGAACTCGTAAATCCGTTCCGAGTGCTATCCGCGCGGACACTGGGATTACGAATAATAGTACATTTATAAAGCATTGCATTGCTCACGAGTGCAGTACGAGCCGCGAGTTCAAATAATTCCCATTCGAATGTTTACAGCCGTCGGTAATGGTGCTCGGGGGTTCAGCCTCGCCCGGGGAGCGGACGGCGCTCCGCTCGCTCCCCGCGATATGCGCGGAGTAGTCTTACCTGTTCCGTGATATAACAATATATCAAGCACTTACCTGAAATAGAAAAAAATATTTCAGCAACAGAACCAAAACAAAATATGTAAAGTAAAAAAAAATATAAAAGATTTTCAAAAGAAATTAATGAATCTGTGGGGGGTTTTGTAGATGTTACCCTTTTAATATCTTTTATTTAATGCGTCCACCACCAACCACACACACACAAGCAAGTATATGTTTAATCAGCAAAATTGATTAGTTCATAATAAAGAGTTCCCGTCCACCGTGACCATGCTGTCGGCCGCACCGCGAACATTAGCAAGACAATGAGCGCGTATAAGAACGCATGCGATCACGTGCGACTGTTCACGCATAGTGCGCGAGTGGCGCCCTCAGCGCCCACAGCGCCGCTGAAGATTTCATTAGCCTATCACATTGATCGAGTTGCATGCCTCAATAAATTAAAAGGAATTAGTTGAGATCAAATTCAGTTGAGATAGTGTTTGACACAGTATTTTAGTTTTTTAACCGATAATATTTAGATACCGATATTAGCAAACTCTGACAACACGCCAATGACCGGTTTTTTAGGGTTCCGTAGTCGACAAGGAACCCTTACAGTGTAACCCCATGTCCGGCTGTCTGTCTGTCTGTCCGAGGCATAGCTTAGAGGTTCTTAGTACTAGAAACATTGATTACGTAGCCTTAAAAAGTGGTAAAATAAAAAAATTAAAAATATTTCACTAAGGGAACCTTCATTCACGTAACGTGTGAATAAATATATTTTTTGTCGCGTATCTCATAGTATGGGGTAAAATATTTTTAAGGCAGGTTGTTACATATTCCTTCGTGTAGGTTATCATTAAATAGGTCTTTCAAAAATATTGCAAGTGTGTGAAGACCATTTTTCGATTAAGGGAGTCATTTGCGAAATATAAAGCTTTTAAGGACATTTTTTTATCGATACGAGTGTTATATCAAACTTTGGATGACTGTAATGTAGTAGATATGTGAAAAAAATCACAAACGTAGCATGTATATAACAAACATGTAAGGAAAACTATCACGGCTCATCTACAGAGTTATAGGCAACCAACTACACCCTACTACGGAACGCTATTGCGCGTGGCCCAACACGCACTTGGCAGGTTTTTATTTAGTGAGACACTTACCTTCGCAAATACAACAACGAATAATAAATACACGTGTATACAAACTTATTCGTAGACCTATAAAACTACGAATTGAATATAAGCAGGACCGTGCTCAACTGTTCATGGTAACCTTCTTGCCTTAGTCAGAAGGCGAATCTTTATTTATTTATTTGTCAGAAACATGGTAATGACCAGTGATCGGAGTAGGTAGATTGATTTGGGGTCAATGAACTGGCACGTATATATTAATATGGATATGCGTCTGGGATTCCGGGATTATGTAATAATTAAGATTTTTTAGGAATTTCTAATATTGTTAGATACGTGTAGGATGAAGAATATATCAATATGAATAAGAAATGTTTAACCCTTTTGCTGTCTTTTTAATAGAATATGTGATCGGCCTTCCATAATAAAAAAGCTATGGCATGGCTAAACTTGAGTAAAAACTACTAATATTAGTACGCATTCTATAAATTTCAAATGTTTTAGTTTAACAATCTTTACATTCACAATATTTGATTCAATCCCGGAAAAAGGCTTATCCGTGTACTGATTTCTATGACAATTCATGATGCAAGTACGCAAAATCAATCTACCTACTCCGAGCACTGGTAATGACGAAGTTACATACAATACCGAATGGCTAGGTGAACATGTTTCACCAGTGATTATTAGACAAATATTAGATAATATGTCAGTGATTGCCTGTTTTAATAGTAGTAGGTACCTAAGTAGGTTAAAACTGGATGTCTCAAGCTCGTGCTCGGAAATGACTAAAATATACGTTTATTATATTATCATTATAATACGTATAAACATACGAACTGAGAACCTCCTCCTGTTTTAGAAGTAAAAAACACTGCAAAGCGAAAAACAACTTGTATCTACCGAAACGCTTGAGGACCAATAAATACATCGTTCTAGAAGTCGGTGGCGAAAATACACAAAACAATTGTTTGTTGAAACCGATTTTATTCTTTATCAAAAAGTTTTTTAGGTCAGTGGTGGGTGATATGTAATAGAATGGTGAAAACAAAAGCATACCTACGATTGCAGTGTTCGCGGGCCGTACGTGCGCGTCAAATACCTACAGAACCTACCTTTTCGAAGTCGGTTGACGTCGGTAGATACCTAATAAATTCGAAAGACTCTCGATCTTCGATACACTTGTCCGTACATTCCTTCTGTTAAGTTACAATGCGTATGTATAAACGGTCGGACTCGCGCCACGCGACGTGCTTATAAACCCGATACGAATGTCTTTCCTGCGCTCCTGCCGAATTCCATAGGCAATTACCTAAATCCCTAGCACAGCATACAGCCAGAAAACACATGAATAAAATGAACAACAAACACCTCGTGCTATAAAACTTTGAAATTCCGACAGCGTGCAGAGCGGCGCGAACCGACCGCAACGCATTCCTTGCACTGTGCCGCGCATTTGTCGTCAGCTCAAATACATTTGAATATAACGTCTACTGGTCTACAAATTAAGTTCTCGCGAAATGCAAACGTATTTTGGTCGCATATTTCTTCTTTCACGGCACACACGCCATATAATATGTCATCAGATATTAATTGATCTCATTACCTACTCGAAGTGAATTCGTTGTAGTCTCGTAGTCAACTGAAGCTGGAATCATGTTAAATAGTTAGATATCATTCGATTAATCATTCCGCGAGCATCGGGTGTGACTTAACGTTCGGTAATGAGTCAATATTATTGGATCGCGAAAACTAGCAGTGCCGAGGCAAGGTTCCAGATGCGACTTCATTTTGCTCATAATAATTGATCATACTGTGGTCGCGTCGTCGAAGCTTATTATGAAAGGTACCGCGGCGACTCATCACCGAATAACTAACGCCCGCGTGCAGCGAGCTGCGGCTAGCTAGACCTGCTATCAATCTCCGGGGGCTACCACCCCGTGCAGGCGCAGTGCGCGGCGGCGCTGATGACGACGGCGCGCCCCACTCGCTTTGTGTCGGCGCCGCGATGCGCCGCCTATTGTTTGTTATTCCAGTTTTTCGTCTTGGAGCGACATTCTTTGATAAGTAGGCCGTGTCTCTTTCAGTCGACCCAGTTTCTAAGCTTTGTTGGAAATGAATAAGCAAGGGATTCGCAGCGAGATGTTTGGAGAAAATATTTGGCATTAAGAACCGCCCGACTGTCGCTATGGTAAGCGGGTAGTGCGCCGCATTCCAGCTCAACTGAACGCTGATAGTCGCAAACTTGCTAATAATAAGGAGTTGTATAAGCTTTGTGAGAATATTTGGTGAGGCGCGTGTGACGAGAGGTTGCGATCTCTCAGAGTTGGACCCTTTTAACATTTAAACACTACGCGTAGGTATTTTACAATAGTAATGTTGCTTCTTTCTAGATTGTAAGATGAGACCACTGAAAATTACAAAACACGCCATCTGCCTATATTCATGGCACAATAAACTGTTAGTAGTTGAGAGCTCGTGGCTCGTGCCGCGCCGACTCGCAGTGGGGGAAATGAGCTCACGTCTCGGCATGCAGCAGCCCTACTATTATTCTGCAGTTTGAGAACGAGTATGTAGGTACGTACCGGACGATATTAACTCCCGCCGCATATGTTATTGACTGCATTAACATCAGAAACTAAGAATAACGCTATATGTCAAAGTAAAAAAACTGTGGCGTCTGTCGCACGCACCTCTCGTGATTAGTGCGTGGCGTCGTGCAGCCGACGTCACGCCGCCGCCGGCTGCGTTTTATTGGCCAGCGCGGGAGCGATGCAATAACTCACTGCTGCTCACTGCACTCTTTTTATTACAGGCACTACGAACTATTGCCATTTTTAGGGTTCCGTAGTCGACAAGGAACCCTTATAGTTTCGCCATGTCCGTCTGCCTGACTGTCCACGACATGCTAGCTAGGAGGTTCCTAGGACTAGGAAGCTAAAATTTGATATGAATATGCAGTGTTAAAATAAAATTTTGAAAAATATTCTATCGATCGACCCGTGCTAGTGAGCGACTGTTACTTAGCCACGAACAGTGCCACGAGCTCATTGCAACATCATTGACTAATATGGTTGCATGCGCGCTTTTTGTGTTTTACTTTTGTATTTTCCATTGATTTCCAGTGATTTCTTATTCTTTCTATATTGACTGCTTCTGCTTACTTCTGCACTCTGGGATCGCGTACACTCCGTGACTAGTGCTTGCCTTAGGATTTCCATTATTTACCTATACGACGACGTTTTGCGGTGTTCAGAGTTCGAATGCACCCAGCATTGGATTGATTGGCTTAAACTTATGATTAGAAGTTTTAAGGCGAATAAATAAAATATTATTCTGCACTTTTAATTTACGTCGCAGATGGCACAGCTGTGCACGCAGCATAAGCAGACTTATGATTTTGAATAAGGATAGGATAGGATTTTGAATTTGGAATAATGTCGAAAAGGATCTTGTTGACAAATAACCTTTGTGAAGCTGGCTTCGCGCGGTGCTGATATTGCATGTTGCGGACGGCCGCGGCCTACTCAGTACGACGCGCCACGGGACGGGTATCGTCCGCAGTAGCGCAGACACGCTCGGCGCGGTGCATCCGATATGCAGCGAGTTGGTATCTATAAAGGTGCGGACCGAGTTCTCTTTCATTATGCATTTTGGGTTGACAAAATTATTTCGAATCTCAAGAGCCGCACAGACTGACGCGGTCCATGGTAGTCGGCCGTGAGCGCAAAAAAAAATGTCAACGAAAATTTGTTTGGAAGTCTGGCATTGTCCTTAATTTTTTTCTCCTATGTGTTTTGGAAACTGGTTGCATTTTTTTTTTACAAGTTATCTTTTCGTTGTTTTTTTTGTCTCGATTTATTTACTAGCATGGATTCGCATGTCTAACCTAACACACCACTTTTTCGCAATTATCATCAAGTCATAATCAGATACCTCTAGATCGTTATCATACCTTCCCGACTAATATTATAAATGCGAAAGTGAGTTTATCTATTTTGTCTTTTTGTTTATACAAAAAACACTCGTTACTTTGTAGAAGTCGGTTAATAAATTAATATATAATAATCTGGATGACCGCGCAATTATTTTTTATGCATTGCGTCTGGCATCGAATGTCGCAATAAAAGGTTTTTATTATTTATAAATATGCTATACTATTTATAAGATGCGCGTAACAGCCGAGAAGATCGCCGAACGTGCGGTGTACTAGTGTTAGTCGATCGTTAGCTATGATCTACCAAACACAAGCCGTGCGCGTGGCACGCAGGCATAGACGTGACACATTCAGTTAGTGCATTCACCGGGGATTTCACACGTCTACTATAGGTACAGTAGGTACAGAAAGGTTATTCTAATATTAATGAATAAAACAAGCTTAGTATCCCAGTCGTTTATTACCCATAACCAACATTATGTACAGCAAGTCACCAAAGCGAAGCAAACTAGCGGTAGCGAGTACAGTCCGCGCGCATAGAACAGCTGACACTCACCCGCGTGCAGGGCGCGGCCGGCCCAGGCGTCGCGCAGGCGCTGCGCCGCGTCGCGCAGCTCGGGCGGCACGGACTGCTGCGCCGCGCCGCACTCGCGCTCCAGCGCGCCTGACTGCACCAGTACCGCGTGCATAGAACAGCTGACACTCACCCGCGTGCAGGGCGCGGCCGGCCCAGGCGTCGCGCAGGCGCTGCGCCGCGTCGCGCAGCTCGGGCGGCACGGACTGCTGCGCCGCGCCGCACTCGCGCTCCAGCGCGCCTGACTGCACCAGTACCGCGTGCATAGAACAGCTGACACTCACCCGCGTGCAGGGCGCGGCCGGCCCAGGCGTCGCGCAGGCGCTGCGCCGCGTCGCGCAGCTCGGGCGGCACGGACTGCTGCGCCGCGCCGCACTCGCGCTCCAGCGCGCCTGACTGCACCAGTACCGCGTGCATAGAACAGCTGACACTCACCCGCGTGCAGGGCGCGGCCGGCCCAGGCGTCGCGCAGGCGCTGCGCCGCGTCGCGCAGCTCGGGCGGCACGGACTGCTGCGCCGCGCCGCACTCGCGCTCCAGCGCGCCTGACTGCACCAGTACCGCGTGCATAGAACAGCTGACACTCACCCGCGTGCAGGGCGCGGCCGGCCCAGGCGTCGCGCAGGCGCTGCGCCGCGTCGCGCAGCTCGGGCGGCACGGACTGCTGCGCCGCGCCGCACTCGCGCTCCAGCGCGCCTGACTGCACCAGTACCGCGTGCATAGAACAGCTGACACTCACCCGCGTGCAGGGCGCGGCCGGCCCAGGCGTCGCGCAGGCGCTGCGCCGCGTCGCGCAGCTCGGGCGGCACGGACTGCTGCGCCGCGCCGCACTCGCGCTCCAGCGCGCCTGACTGCACCAGTACCGCGTGCATAGAACAGCTGACACTCACCCGCGTGCAGGGCGCGGCCGGCCCAGGCGTCGCGCAGGCGCTGCGCCGCGTCGCGCAGCTCGGGCGGCACGGACTGCTGCGCCGCGCCGCACTCGCGCTCCAGCGCGCCTGACTGCACCAGTACCGCGTGCATAGAACAGCTGACACTCACCCGCGTGCAGGGCGCGGCCGGCCCAGGCGTCGCGCAGGCGCTGCGCCGCGTCGCGCAGCTCGGGCGGCACGGACTGCTGCGCCGCGCCGCACTCGCGCTCCAGCGCGCCTGACTGCACCAGTACCGCGTGCATAGAACAGCTGACACTCACCCGCGTGCAGGGCGCGGCCGGCCCAGGCGTCGCGCAGGCGCTGCGCCGCGTCGCGCAGCTCGGGCGGCACGGACTGCTGCGCCGCGCCGCACTCGCGCTCCAGCGCGCCTGACTGCACCAGTACCGCGTGCATAGAACAGCTGACACTCACCCGCGTGCAGGGCGCGGCCGGCCCAGGCGTCGCGCAGGCGCTGCGCCGCGTCGCGCAGCTCGGGCGGCACGGACTGCTGCGCCGCGCCGCACTCGCGCTCCAGTGCGCCTGACTGCACCAGTACCGCGTGCATAGAACAGCTGACACTCACCCGCGTGCAGGGCGCGGCCGGCCCAGGCGTCGCGCAGGCGCTGCGCCGCGTCGCGCAGCTCGGGCGGCACGGACTGCTGCGCCGCGCCGCACTCGCGCTCCAGTGCGCCGAACTGCGCCAGCAGCGCGCGCGCTTCCGCCGCCGCCTCCGCCTCCGCCTCCGCCTGCGCGTAAAGCTTAGCGTCTAGACACGAAACTACGAGTAGGACTCGCGCACCGAGGGTTCCGATCTTTGGAAGTCATATTACACGCAATATTTAAATTGTTATCAATCCTATTTATTACATGTTTTACGATTCTCAAATTTCGAACATAAGGGGGTGGAGGCGATCTGTTTTTGTGCCATTTTTATTATAATTTGAAAACTAAAAGTTATAAAAGAAGACAAAATATACGTTAACAGTTTGCATACTCGCCGTGGGTATAAATTATTATGAAAGAGCTCGGTCTGTGTAACCTAGTAACTATACTTTTAAATTGGAAACCCTCCCCACTTTTCCCATAAAAAAAAATTTTTTTTACTTATTTCTGTGACTGCAGAACCACAAAAATGTACATCCAAATGAGCTTTACTTCTGTAGAGTCTATATCGAGCGGCGCGGGTGTGGGAGCACTCACGGCGAGGCAGTCGGCGGGCGGCGCGGGCCCCTGCTGGGCCGACGGCTGGGCCCCCGGCGGGGCCGGCTGCGGGGCCGCCTGCAGGGCCGCCTGCAGCCGCGCGCTGTAGGCCCCGAGCGCCGCCAGGCTGGCCTGCGCCTGCCCACAACACACACTGTTACTGCTGGGAACTATTACTGATGAAAAATGTATTTCGTTTTTCAGTGCCCAATTTTCGGAGGGGAAATCATCAAACGACTCCCACCGTGGGTGGGGCGGCAGGAGTCATTAATGTTCCCTCTCACGGTAACTTTATCGAAACTCCCGCAGGCCTGGCTCACAAGATACCCTAGCTAATTAAATAGCGTAAACATCTACTTTGCTTTAAGAACGTTGTATTGATGATTCCCACCTGCTCGAGCTGCGCCTGCAGCTGCGCGGGCTGCTCGGCGGCGGGCAGCTGCTGGCGCGGCATGTCCTGCAGCTTGCCGGCCAGCTCCTCCTCGCGCGCCTGCACACCACAACAACATCACCACTCAACTGTATATAAATACCCATTTCAATTATGTTATTAGTCCTAAGCGTGGAGTACAGGTTCGAGGCAATTGAGAACGCGTTTGTTGTCACGTTCCCATTACAACGCTAAACAAAATACGCGCCACTGTTACCGCTACTACATAAACAACACTATCAGGGGAAACAGAAACAGGTTGAGTTGCATTCGTATTTCACACTGTTGGGGGATATTGCCATAAAGCAAAATGTCGTCAATTACGTTATGATATGCATCAAACTTTTTATCATTTATACTTTTATGCATTTCACTAAACTTAGTATCAATTATTTGCTTAAAGACTTTTTATAGTCTATAGCGGCACAAGTATAGTAACCTTGTGGGTAACTATACTTTTGAGCCGTTTGGGGTCGAAACGCTCGGGCCATGGGGTCCGAGTTCGCGTCTCCTGTTCAAGAAAATCGCGAAAAGACTGGTCGACACTTTGCGAGACCAGAGGGCTGGCATATTTTTTGGACAGCGAATAAGCATTGCCATTCAACGTGGCAATGCTGCCAGTCTTCTGGGCACGTTTCCGGGTGACAGCGATGAGGAGGAGTACTTTGACGCCTAATCTCATTGTTGCGCATGTCTGTACAGTTTTGTTTTATTTAATTTTTTATTTGTATACTAGCTTCTGCCAGCGACTTCGTCCGCGTGGAATAGTGGTGCTCCGCTCCTATTGGTCTTAGCGTAATGATATATAGCCTATAGCCTTCCTCGATAAATGGACTATCTAACACTGAAAGAATTATTTAAATCGGACCAGCGGTTCCTGAGATTAGCGCGTTTAAACAAAATGACAACATTTCCCTTCACTGCTCTGCTCCTATTGATTGTAGCGTGATGAAAAGTATACTATAACCATCTCAGGAGTATGACAAATAATTGTACCAAGTTTCGTTAAAATCCGTCGAGTAGTTTTTATTTCTATAGAGTTTATACAGACAGACAGACAGACAGACAGACAGACAGACAGATAGACCGACAGACAGACAGACAAAAATTTTACTGATTGCATTTTTGGCATCAGTATCGATCCCTAATCACCCCCTGATAGTTATTTTGGAAATATATTTCATGTACAGAATTGACCTCTCTACAGATTTATTATAAGTATAGATATAATTATATTAAGGCAGTAGGTATATTTAAATATTGTAAATTTGTAAATAAATATTGGTCTATAGTAAATATTTAATAATTTAACCTATATCATAAATCATAAGACGAATAATATAAGAGGAATTATTAAGTTATATCATTATCATACACTTTGACAGATCTTGAATGAGAGTTCTTCCATTTCACGTGTATGTAACTACATATTATATGTTATGAAATATATTGTGTTATTAAATAAAACATACAGCTGCGACCACAGTTAGAGCGATCTTGCCGGTGGTCTCCTGGTTGACTGATTTAATTGGTCCGGCCGTCGCAAATTTAAGTAAAAATAATCTAACGCTAGATCTTACGACAAAGAGCAACACATACTCGTACAGTTACTAGTGGCGCTGAGTTACTCGTTATAAACAATCGAGTATCAGCGCGTGCCGACGCACGGCCGCGGCACTCACTCGCGGACGTACTCGTCGTCATACGTATATCTTACACACACATAGGTACTTAATCGATCCCACAATATCGATCAGATCGCATTAAATCGCACACTATTACCGACGCACGCTCGCGGAACTGATCACCGGGGAACTAAGCCCGGCTCGCGCGCACGCTATACTGTCTACGATACAAACCGGGAGACGACCCGATACAAATGTAAACAGTACACCGAAAATAAGTAGATCTATATCGGAATGTAGTTCTCGCGACTCTTGCGCCTTTCCGCAAGTGGGGTGGCCACAAGATGGGACACGAATATTTTCATAGATTCAGAAATAGCCGCGATGCCGCCGCGCCCCGCCCGCCTGTCACTCGGCTTCCTTGCACGGGCGCGCTTTCTTTGCGTGCACTTCTTGCTACGGAACAACTCGGTACTCCCTGTGATTCCAAAGGGCCCTCTTCGCAAGGACGATTGTATTGGTAGTGGTCAGTGAGATAGTAGTACACAAAAGCAATCCGTATGGTTTAGGGTAGAGGACAACCACGCTAATCAATGGCAGTGTAAACAGACTTGAACTGGGAAGCGCACAGTACAGCTGTCGTGGTGACACGCTGTCCGTGAGTGACGCCGGCGCAGCAGGTCGGCGGCTAGGGCGCGAGCGCGGCACGAGAAGAACGGCATGAGAAGCGCGCCGTCACTTATCGCAGTCGTCTAAACAGCATTTCGAATAGCTCCGAGTGTTGACACTGGGTCGAAAAACCCAGCACATTAGGTGTGTAGTACAAAATGGATGAAAATAATAGTTATTGATTGTGATGTGCAATGCTTTAGGAGCGCGCACCGCATCGCGAAGTGCGCGCTATGAACACACAAACAAACAGCGACCCGACGACGCTTTACCAATAGGAAATTGTAAAGCGTCGTAAATATGCGACGGAATATAATAAATAATGCGGCGTGTATTTATACAGCGCACAGGAGCGCGCGGACGACGCGCCGCGGGTGCGCGGAAACGCTGCTGATATCAGTTAATATTATGATTATATCTTAATATTATACAGAGGAACGATTTTGTTGTTACGATTTAACTCAAAAACTACTTGACTATTATTATATTCGTTAGAAAGCTACATCTTTACCGAGTAATATAGGCTATATTTAATTCTGGAAATAATTAGGGATCCCGACTAAAACCTGAATAATGTAACCCAAGTGTAAACCCAACATACCTATAACTACAACTCGCTCCTTAAGCTCTTCCTCGACTAACGCTGAAAATCTTTTGCATAGTAGTGTGCCCAAATGTAATTCTCTATTCAGTTTTGAGCACATAACACCACTTGATGTGATTAATGTTTTTAATACACTTAAGTCAAAAAACACCGGTGATTATTGGGGCATTTCTACAAAACTTTTAAATAATATAATTGACATTGTTGCCCCCTACCTTGCCACTACATTTAATAAATGCATAGATGCAGGTGTTTTCCCAGATCTTATGAAACACAGTAAAGTCATACCCTTATTTAAATCAGGTAAGAAGACGGACATTTCCAATTTTAGGCCTATATCCATCTTACCTGCTTTTAGTAAAATATTTGAAAAATTAATACTCAATCAATTACTAAGATACTTTAATTTAAATTGCCTCCTCCATAGTGAACAATATGGCTTTACAAAAGGTCGTTCGACTACAGATGCTGGTGTCGCTCTTCTGAACCATATTTTCAACGCATGGGAAAACTCGCAAAATGCAATTGGAGTGTTTTGTGATCTCTCCAAAGCCTTTGATTGCGTCCATCATGATACGCTTTTACGCAAATTGCGCTATTACGGTGTCCAAAACGGAGCACTTAACGTAATAGACTTCCAGTGCAACTAGGTGTGCCACAGGGCTCAATATTAGGTCCGTTTTTATTCTTAGTTTATATTAATGATTTACCATACCACTTAAAAAATATCTGTGATGTTGTATTGTTTGCAGATGATACCTCACTCATTTTTAAAGTAGATAGGAATAGGGACCAATTTGACGACGTGAACAGTGCACTTTCATTGGTTACGCACTGGTTTACGACAAACAATCTTGTTCTTAATGCCAAAAAAACTAAATGCCTTAAGTTCACTTTGCCTAATAAAAAAAACCTAGGCCTGAACATCATCCTAAGTAATGAGGTACTTGAGACCGTAGAGTCCACAGTGTTTCTAGGTATAACAGTTGATACTAAACTTCAGTGGAGTTCACACATATCTAGCCTTGCCGGAAGGCTAAGTTCTGCTACCTACGCCGTCAGAAAAGTTAGACAATTTACTGACGTAGACACAGCTCGATTAGTCTATTTTAGCTATTTTCACAGCATTATGTCCTACGGTATTCTGTTGTGGGGCAAAGCTGCAGATATTGGAAATATATTTGTTATTCAAAAACGGGCTGTTCGAGCAATATACCAGTTAGGTAGTAGACATTCTCTAAGAGAGCTCTTTAAAGAAATCGGTATCCTTACTGTAGCATCACAATTCATCTTTGCCAATATATTATACATTAGGCAGAACTTACATCTATACACCAAAAAAAGTGATGTTCACAATATCAACACCAGAAATAAGCACAAACTGTGTGTACCCATTCACAGGCTTCATAAGGTTCATGGGTCGTTTGTGGGGCTAGGTATACGCTTTTATAATAAACTGCCAACATCTTTGCTAGAATTGCCGTTTAATGCATTTAAATTACAAGTTAAATCGATCCTTTCAAGGAAGGCATATTATAGTATTAACGATTATTTGGATGATAAGAGTAGTTGGTCGCTATGTTGAACGCAAGACAGCTGCAGGTGGTTATCATTATATTGATTGTACTTTCTTTTTTTTTAATTTATTATTTATAGTTTATGTTATTGACTTAGTACATTCATTATTTTATTTTATAATGATTTGTATTGTAGTATGCTATTTGGCTTACTAGTGACTGCAGCACTTGTTAGTTATTATCTTGTTTAACTAGCAGCAAGCACGTCATGCTCCCTTAGACGGCATTGCTAGCGGTAGCGTCGGGGGTCGGGTCATCCCCTTCCCTCAAAAATGGCGAGGGGGGGTGATGGCTGACCCTTGCGTTATACTCGTGAACGGGTGCTGCTAGTGGTGCCTGGTCGTCTTGCTGACTACGTTTATTTCTTGTCACGAGTTTTCTATAAATATTTGTTAATAAAAATAATGTGGTCCTAGTTCACCATGCTCACGTTGTACATCTATTGTTACAACCATACCTTGCACATGTAGGTGGGTACGCCCTTTACTTCCTATTTTTTTTTTCACTAAATGGAGGGAGGCTTCAATTATTTTTTTACATAAATATTAGAACAAATTACTTAATTCAATGCTTGAGTTCTCAGGTTCAGGTAGGTTTAAGGGTGTGTGCTAGCCAACATGTGATGAAATTATTTATTATATAATTGTATAAAAAACAATTCATTTTTTTTTATTGATAATGTATAACGCTGGTTCTTAAAACCTAATAGACAGACTGTGTTGCTGGGGAGTTTGTTGCGCCACAACTTCTTCCCAGCAATAACACATAGGAAGTGGTGAAGGGCGGGCGTTTTGGGGGCTGTCTTTTGTAAATGCTGATTTACAGCCTAATTTGAATAAATAATTTTTGAATTTTGAATTTTGAAAAAAATACACTTTTATGACTTTTCTCGCTTACGCTGCGAAAACTATTGATGATAGAATAAAACTATGTACTGGTGTGCTGCCTTTTCGCGTATAAAAAAGTTTGCCAGATTTTCACTTACCAACTAACGTTTCGCCGATGTTTCATGTTATATCTTGAATAAAACTCGGAATTAATTAATCCTGTTTATTAATTTACAGACACAACGTGACAAGCCAAATCGGTATAAAAAAGAGAGCAGCAATATGTGTGAGAGAGACAACGTTAGATTACGTTCACTCACATTTCACTTTGACAACTAACGATTAGCAAATTTTTGTATGACAACGTTTCATTTGGTAGAATTATTGTATTATAATGACACAAAACGTTTGAGACATTTATCATTTGTCAAACATTTCACTAGGCCACACAAATAAGTTTTTTTTTTAAAGTGTAGCAACAGAAATCATAGGTTACGATAGGTTTAACAAACTACGCACAAGCGCTCAAGTTTCAGAAGCGAAGGATTTGGTAAACAATGAACAACTAAATGAATATTACGCAAACCAAACCATTCTGCTACTTGAAAGTTGGCATTTTAAAATGTGTCATTAGAAAAGCAGACCAAACGTGGTGGTAACTGTGATGCTGAGAAAAAAAACAAAATTATATGATAAGTTGGCAAATGATTATTCGGCGAAATAAAATTCTGCGAAACATTAGTTGGCAAGTGAAAATCTGGCAAACAATTTTCGGCGAAAGGGCAGAGAAGAACATGGGGGTTAGACAAGTGGCAAAACGCTAACGCTAACGCTCAATGTATGGGAATGACATTCGTTTACGACTAGCTATATGTCATTCCCATACATTGAGCGTATTTTGACGTGAAAAAGTACTAATTTAATTAGTCCAATTTCAATAAACGTTTTTGAGTTTGAGTTTATTGTAACAGTAAGAGATACCTTAAGTAATTCTCACTTCAATATAATCTAATCTACACTAATATTATAAAAAGGTAAAGTTTGTGAGGTTGTAGGGGGTAATCTCTGGATCTACTGAACCGAATTTGATAAAATTGGTACTAAGATAGAGGGGACCCTAGACCCTAAGTTATTAATTACACCTTTTATCCGAGTGCGTCAAGTAGTTCGCTCGGGATACGAGTGAAAGCGCGGGGAACATTTGTGTTTCAATAATTGTCAATATCCCGCCAGAATTGGAAAAAAACTAAACAGCCAAAATTATGTTGTCCACGCGGGCGAAGCCGCGGGCGGAAAGCTAGTATGGTGTAGGTACACCATATGGCATACAAGGCATCATGACAATCTGAGCCACGTGGCAAATGCTCAGCCAGCATGTTATTAAATACGAATTGTTTCCAGCACCGCGGTTTGACTTGCTTCGTCAGAGAACTACTTCGCGCCCCCACCCCCCAACTATGCGTATACGTAATTTCACGCAAATACATTGATTTTTTTCGTGAAACAGTTACAAACATACATACCTCCATGCTCGCAAATTTTCACATTTAACATATTATTATAGTAGGAAAAGTATAAGTACCAGTTAGATAACTAGTAGTAAACTAGTAGAATAGAGTTTAGCATTAGGCCATGTGTATTGTGTATGCGCGAGTCATGTGCTTCGGCCTGTGCGGCGGGCGTACCTTGACGAGGCTGAGCCGGATGGCCAGGCTCGTGCGGTCCGACACGTTGGCGCTCGTGGTGTCCAGCAGCTCGGCCACGGCCCGCAGCTGCGCCCGCGCGCCCTCCGCCCACTGCGCGCCCTCCACCGCGCCCTCCGCCGCGCCCTCCGCCGCGCCCTCCGCCGCGCCCTCCGCCGCGCCCTCCGCCGCGCCCTCCACCGCGCCCTCCGCCGCGCCCTCCGCCGCGCTCTCCGCCGCGCCCTCCACCGCCTCTGCGGCGCTGTCGAACAGACGTGCGGCTGTCACTCGCACTACACTGACTCTATCGGACGTGACATGGAGCCGGGCCTCACCGGTCGTCCGGCGCGTGCAGGCGCGCGGCCACGGCGTGCCAGCGCTCGGCCAGCTGCTGCAGCTGGTCGTGCACGCGGCGCGACAGCGGCGGCCCGCACGCCGCCACCACGGCGCGGCCGGCGGCGCGCGCGCGCTCGGCCAGCCCGGCGCGCTCGGCCTGCTGCGCGCGCAGGCGCCGCCGCAGCGCCGCGCCCGCGCCCGGCAGCTGCCGCTCGGCCGAGTCCAGCCACGCGCCGCACGACTCCAGCAGCGCGTACAGGCCCGCCCACTCCGCCTGGCACTTGCTCCACCTCGCATGACACACGATGCTGTCACTCGCGGGCTCGATACGTATCACACTTTATTCTATGTACATTATTATAAACCTTCTAATAATTACTAACACCCGCGCGCCCGGCGCCGCAGCGGCACACAGGAGAGTAGGGAGTACCTGAGCTGTCGCTGCGCGGCGGCGGCTCGCGCGGCGCCCCACTCGGCGCGCAGCTTGTCCAGCAGGCGCCGCGCCCGCGCGCCCGGCGCCGCCGCCAGCTCGCGCTCGGCCGCCGCCACCCGCGCCGCCGCCGCATCCGCGCGCTCGCGCACCCTCTGAACCAGAGAGCTCACTACACTCTACGCTCTAGCCGGGCCGGTGCTCATCGAACACGACCCTAGACCGTACTATTTATTCTTCTAGTGTATTCACAACGTCAGCGGAATAAAGTTTTTTTTTTCATCAGCATTTCAGCGATAACATTAGAACTACTCCGATCGGATCCGAACGTCTCCGACCGTAACTATTTTTTTGTCGTAATGCGATGGCTAGAAGAGAATTTGATATAAAGAAAGAGAAGGTCACGCGTACCGCGAGCGCGTCCTCCTGCAGCGGGAAGTCGTCGTAGTCGCGGCCGCCCAGCGGCGCGGCCCGCAGCTGCGCGGCCACCGCCGCCACGGCCTCGCGCGCCAGGTTGGCGCGCCGCACCAGCTCGGCGCCCGGCCCCGCGGGCCCCGCCGCCGCCTGCGCGCGCGCCCAGGCCGCCTGCGCCGCCGCCAGCGCGCGCTCGGGCAGCCCCACGCGCGCCGCCCGCAGCTCGCGCGCCAGCCCCGCCGCGCGCGCCGCGCCGCCCGCGCCGCCCCACTCCTCCAGCTCCGCGCGCGCGCCCTCCTGCACACGCACCGTCAGCCGCGCCGCGCCCGCGCCCCCGCCCCCGCCCCGCGCCGCGCCCCGCGCCCCCGCGCCACTTACCGGGTCCGCGGCCAGCTTGTCGTCGAAGCCGTCGCACCACGCCTGCAGCTCCTCCACCAGCCGGTTGAGCTCCTTGAGGTTGTCTTCCGCCTGCAGCGCCGCATTCCGCTTCGACTCGATCTCCGACATCACCATCGACCACTTGTTGCGTAGCTTGTCCTTGCGGAACACGATACCGAATGATCAGAGAGCGAGTATGTCACCGACAAAATTAAGAACTACAGAATGAACTGTTACTGTAATTAATAATGTCAAAATAATATTTTCATTGTGCTTTATCCGCAACAATATGACAATTGTCACTCAAAGTAATCCATAAAAAAACCGGTCAAGTGCGAGTCGGACTCGCGCACCGAGGGTTCCGACCATTAGAAAGAACACTATACGCAATAAAGTCGCAATTATCTTGTTTTTTTCCGACCGCATAATTAAGTTTGTTTCTAGAGGAAAATGAGGATCCGTAACGTTTTTAGTTGACAATGCAGATTTGTAGAGCTAAGTAATCCTTAACATACAGTGCAAAAATTTTTGATCTACGATAAAAATTGACGAAGTTATGACCAAATTACTAGCGAAGTTCACCGAGCGGTCGCCGCGATAGCTGTGACGTCACTCTAATGCTTCGGCTACATTAGCGGGCGAATATTCGTATCGTGTTGGCGCGACAAAAACATCGTGTTCGGGTATAGGCGATGTTCTTGTCTACATTAAGGCGGGCGAAGATTCGTGTCGAGTTGACGCGATGCATCGTGCCGGATTGTGTTCTTAATTTTATTGAGATGGGCTCTGTAGTATGCCATCAATGAATCTTTTTTCTTCTTCATTTCTTCTACTGTGGTAGGCCAACTGAGCATATTTTTAATTCGAATCTACGCATCATGTACCAAGTGTTTCTTTTTATGGTTGGGGTCACTAGGATTCCATATAATACTCTCAGTTTCATAAAATTGAATAAATTCTAAAACTTTTTCGTTACTCCACTCCATAGTGTAAAAAATTAAATGCACGTCCGTCTCGCTTCATAGTCTGGACAACACTGAATTGACGTAGATGTAGCCACCTAAGCGAATATTGGCGCGACAAATCCCTTTGATTCGCGCCAGTTTACCGACAACTCCCCGATACTACATCGTCTTCGCCCGAATACTACGCGATGACACGATGTACCCGGCCACATACATCGCGTTAACACGAATATTCACCGTAGCCCGCTAATGTAGACGCAGCATAACGGTTAGCCGTTGGCAGCAGTATGGCGCGCAGTGTTTTGTTTGATTAATTGAGACTTTCAAACAAATTAAGTGTCCGATTTGTGTCTTATTCACCTTTTCAAACATGTATTAATATTGTATAGTGCCAAAATGTACAAATACTTCTATTATTACCTTAGAAAAACTATTTTTAACGTGCCGAAAAACGCAAAACTTCTTCAAAATGGTATCCTGTTGTAAAGAGATGATTGATGATGATTTTTTTAAGCCATCCTGCCTAAGTAGGTACATACTGAATGAATTATTTGTAACAATGAACGAGGTGGCAAAAAATAGCCATTGAAAACCAATATTAAGGTTTCCGTTATAGACCGACAAGTATATAGGGAACTATGAACTAAATAAAGCGCAAGTTGGTTTAATAGCCATCCGCGAAATGATCCGCATAGGAATGAACGAAAACAACATTTGTTTATCAAGATCTCTGTACCAATACATTATATTCATTATTTTTTACACCTACCTACTGCTGCCTCCACACAATCACCGATGATTGCGGTGATTTGCTATACATTGCTGCGTTGGATGAAAAACTCTCAAGAGTTTTTGAGAGTTCACAGCAATGTACAGCGATTCACCGCGATAATAGCCGATTGTGTGGAGGCCTAAAGATTTTAAATCAATATCTTAAGATTACTAATAAGTAACGTAGATTAACTTAGAACTAGATTACTGAGATAATCAAATATCATGAAAGAATCCACCTTTGGAAGATTATCTGATTGAGCTTGCACAAAACCAGCCTCTACTTTATTAGTACTCATATTTTAGGACGTTTAATACTCAAATATCACAAAACACACTCTAACAACACTTTACGTAAAATAAATTGCCAAATATAGTGACCAACCGCGTCGCAGCTCCGCCGAATAGTGAAATATGAATACAGACTGCGCTCGGTTCCGTTAGAGTGACGTCACACGCTCCCGCGGACATTAATTTTTAGCGGCCGGAACGGCAAATGTTTATTACTTAATATCTTCATAAGTAATGGTCCGATTTCGATAATTCAAAAAGATATATCATTCTTATGTCATAAAGAATAACATAGATACTAGTTTTATTGAATTTGCTATTACATTACTGATCCTCATTGCTGATTACTTAAAAACTACTTACTAGATCTCGTTCAAACCAATTTTCGGTTGAAATTGGCATGGAAATGTACATAATTTTTTTTTTAGTTTTATCATCCTTTTATGCTAGAAGTTACGGGGGGGGGAACATTTTACCACTTTGGAAGTGTCTCTCGCGCAAACTATTCAGTTTAAAAAAAAATGATATTAGAAACCTCAACATCATTTTTGAAAACCTATCCATAGATATCCCAAACGAATGGGTTTAATGAAAAAAAAACATTTTGAGTTTCAGTTCTATATATATGGGGAACCCCAGAATTTATTCTATTTTTTCTATTTTTGGGTGACAATCTTAAAGCGGTTCACAGAATACATCTACTTACCAAGTTTCAACAGTTTCTACAGTTCTTATAGTTTCGTAAAAAAGTGGCTGTGACATACGGACGGACAGACAGACAGACATGACGAATCTATAAGGGGTCCGTTTTTTGCTATTTGGCTACGGAAGCCTAAAAACACATTCGCTTAATTTTTCTATTCTGTATAATAATATATTTTTCGAAGAGGGATTTGGTGAGATCTAAAATGTCATAATACTGCTCCGAGGATATTATTATCTATCCATTGAGATTATAATTATAATGCTGGCAAGTAGCTAGTAGCTAGATATGGTGTCAAGGTACCTGGAAGTGCGTCTGCAAGTAGTCAGCGAGCAGCGGATTGTCCTTGTGCTTGGCGTACACGAGCGAGTCGCCGCGGGAGATGAGCGCCGCCGCGTCCGGGGCCAGCTGCCCCAGCTGGTTCTTCAGGATCTGCACATAGACACACAATGAGCCGGGCACTCTACAGCTCGCAGCAGCACGCGGCACTCACCTCGAGCAGCATGACGTCCATGCGGCGTGCCAGCGCGCTGGCGGCGCTCTCCCACTCCGCCAGCTCGCAGCAGCACGCGGCACTCACCTCCAGGCGCTTGGCGGGGTCCCGCTCGGCTGCCACGCCGCCCACGGTCAGCAGCATGACGTCCATGCGGCGTGCCAGCGCGCTGGCGGCGCTCTCCCACTCCGCCAGCTCGCAGCAGCACGCGGCACTCACCTCCAGGCGCTTGGCGGGGTCCCGCTCGGCTGCCACGCCGCCCACGGTCAGCAGCATGACGTCCATGCGGCGTGCCAGCGCGCTGGCGGCGCTCTCCCACTCCGCCAGCTCGCAGCAGCACGCGGCACTCACCTCCAGGCGCTTGGCGGGGTCCCGCTCGGCTGCCACGCCGCCCACGGTCAGCAGCATGACGTCCATGCGGCGTGCCAGCGCGCTGGCGGCGCTCTCCCACTCCGCCAGCTCGCAGCAGCACGCGGCACTCACCTCCAGGCGCTTGGCGGGGTCCCGCTCGGCTGCCACGCCGCCCACGGTCAGCAGCATGACGTCCATGCGGCGTGCCAGCGCGCTGGCGGCGCTCTCCCACTCCGCCAGCTCGCAGCAGCACGCGGCACTCACCTCCAGGCGCTTGGCGGGGTCCCGCTCGGCTGCCACGCCGCCCACGGTCAGCAGCATGACGTCCATGCGGCGTGCCAGCGCGCTGGCGGCGCTCTCCCACTCCGCCAGCTCGGCGTCCACCTGCCCCTCGAAGCGCGAGCACAGTGACCCTCCCGCGCCCTCCTCGGCCTCCGCGACCTCCGAACTCTCCTCGCCCTTTGCGACCTCCGCGGCCTCCGCAACCTCCGTACCCACCGCGACTTCTTCCTCCTGCCGGACATAACCACTCCTCGGAATAAAGTTATCATAATATATTGACTACAGACAATATATTATTAATCTATATATTTTTTGTACGCCGATTTTAGGCAAAACATATAAGGGCCATACTATGTAGCTTAACACCATAATCGGTGGTTTGCAAAAAATGATTTGATTATAATCATGATTCGATTTGATGATTTTGTACAAAACATGTTACAAAACATGATGGTGTACACCCATGTTTTTACAAATAAAATTACTTTAATGGACCATTATCTCTTTTAAAATGGTGTCATGATGCATCACATTTAAAATAGCGAACTATATAAGATACGCACCTTAGAAGAGTCGTCGGCCTTCTGATGTTGGTCCTCCTGCACGGCCTGCCGGCTGTCCCCCCTGCCGGGGGCCTGCGGCCGGGCGGCGGCGGCGGCGGCCGGCTTGGGCGACATGGCCACCACCTGCACCTGCTGCTTGCCGCGCTCCTCCTGCTTGATCGGCGTCGACGTCGACAGCGGAGGTTTGTCGTCGAATTCGCTACACGATGTCAAACGCAACTGCAATGGTACGTGCGGGTGAGACTCGACCTTGACCCTCTTGTATTTACAACACACAAAATATAAAAGACTTAATGTAAGACACGTATTCAGAAGAATCGCATTACGATACTAACTAATACATACGAGATCTTAGCAACGGTGTCCTTCAAAAGATTATCCCAACCGAGAACGCTTTAGGATAACCTAATAAATTGTTATAAAAAAAAACAAGTGAGATCACAGCTGGAATACAAATTCTTTACCTGCGGCGTGTCCTCCACTTCCGAGTAAATAGCTTCGTTGTGCGTGCTATCCGCGTCTAAATCGCGCTCGTTTAGCGTGACGTGAGCAGCGCCTGTGTCCGGGGTGTGCCCATGCAGCACGTTGTACGCTGTACCCGCGTCCGGGGCGCACTCGGTGTAGATGTCCCGAGCTCGTTCGGTATCGGTGTCCAGGACGCGCTCGGAGCAGGAGTCCGAGTCGCGCTCGGTACGTGTGTTCGGGACGCGCTCGAGGCAGGTGTCGGGGTCGCGCTCGGGGCAGGTGTCCGGGTCGCGCTCGGTACGGGTGTCCGGGTCGCGCTCGGGGCAGGTGTCCGGCGCGCGCTCGTGGGCGGTGTCGGTGGCGGAGGGCTCGGGCAGCGCGGCCTGGTCGGCGGGCACCTCGTCCAGGATGAGGTACTCGTTGAGCTGGTCGCGGCGCAGCGCCAGGTCGTACAGCAGCGGGCACTCCGCGGCCTCGCTCTCGTGCAGCGGCGTCGGCGGCGGGGTCTTCATGGACCCGTCCGCGTCTTCCTTCTCCGCGTTAGGGATGAGATCAGGCACAGCGACCATAGTGACACGCATCGCCTTAGGCTTTTCGTTCTCTGAACTATTCTTGCGCTTTAATATACCGAGGGTAGGTTTCATTCGATGTTCCAGAGTCTTTACTTCAACAACGAAGGTCTTAGGTTCAGTCCCCAAATTGACAGTCCGTGGTCTTTCATCGCCTCCGGCAGGGATGTCTTCCTCGTCTGAATCGGTGATCGATTCGTTCTCAGTGTCGTCAATGATCTCTACAGTTTCTACGTTCTGCGGTATGAACTCGACGACGGCGTCGATCGCTTCGAACGGGTACATCTCCATGGGCTCTATGGGGCTGACGGTAGACTTCACTATCTCGTGCTCCTTCACCTCGACCATGTGGCACGGGTCGGCCTTCTGTTTGTCAGCCTCCAGGGGCGGCGCCGGCTCTATTTTATTTTTAGATATCTGTGTGAACAGATCGCTGTCGGTCAGCAAGTTGAACGTGCTGCTGTTCTTTTTCGGAGTGTCTGGTGTGGAGGGGACGGAGCTTACGCGTGACAAGGACGGCTCTATTGAGTCCGTAGACATCGCGCTATTAATGCTGCCGGACATTGGACTTTCGGACACTCTGTTCCCCCTCTCTAGCGAGGAACCCCTACTTCTATGGCCACCTTCTTTAATCTCTTTTTTTATAGGCACGGGGCTTTTTAAGGCGAGCGGTATTTTCGACTTTTTGAACTCAGGTTTTTCGGTTTCAGGAGTATTAACGGGACTCTCTAGGCGTCTCTTAATAGTGTCCGTAACGTTTTCATACTCGACAGCGGCCGCTGCGTCAGTGTGCGCTTGCGTGGCGGCCTGCAAGCACAAACCGCGGCTGACTTTAGTTTCCATCCCAACGTTAATGTGTTACAAGTCACACTGTTATTTACATGTTAGTCAAACTCGAGTGCAGTCGGAGGCGGCGTACCTTCGCGTCGCGTGTGATGTCCCAAGCGCCGCTGTGTCGTATGAGATGCGTGATATAAGCATGATCCCCGCACAGGTGAGTCCATTAGAAGCTTGAGGTGACACCAATGTATAGAATGGTCGTATACCGTGAGACACAAAGCGTAGTTCACACCACACAATACACCAACACCATCGTATTTACATATGTATAGAGGAGGCTGCAGACGGGCAGCGCGCCGCGGAACACGGCGCGCATCGTCAGTACAATTAGTTTGTTATTGGACACGTCGAAACTCTTACAGGTAATCGTATAGAACATGAATGCATCAATGAATGACTTACCGCAGCGACGAAGCGACTAGGTGCGTATGTTTAGTGTAGTGTGCGGAGGGCAGTACTCACCGGGTCGAGCGGCAGGCGCGGCTCGTCCGTGTCGGGGCGGCGCGGCTCGTCCGTGTCGGGGCGGCGCGGCTCGTCCGTGTCGGGGCGGCGCGGCTCGTCCGTGTCGGGGCGGCGCGGCTCGTCCGTGTCGGGGCGGCGCGGCTCGTCCGTGTCGGGGCCGCGCCGCACCAGCCCGTGCTTCTTCAGGTGCTCCCAGCGGCCGTTGATGCCCTCTATCTGCTCCTTCAGCTTCTCCAAGTAGACCGGATCGCAGTTTTTGGCGAAATCGACGTAGTTGGCGTTCAGCTTGTTTTTGATGGCTTCCATGCGCGACATTTCCAGCTCGAGCGTCTGCTTGCCCATGTGGGAGCCGAGCCCGTCCAGCCACGCCGTCAGCGCCTGCAGGTCGTTCTGTATCTCCCGCGCGGTCAGCAGCGCGTACTCCAGCCTGGTCTTGGACTCGGTGATCTGAGCGCCCAACTTGTTGTACAGCTCCTTCAGCATGTCGATCTTCTTGGAGAACTCGTGCGGTTCGGGAACTGTCTTCTCTTCCACCATCTTCCGCCCAGTCTTAATAATGGACTCGACTTCAGACTTCATTTCACTTAAAGTCCGGTAGAATCTCTGATAAAAGAAAGGTATAATATTATAAAGTATTAATCGTATTCCTGATATCTGAATGAGTACGCGTACTTACGAGCCATTTGTATAAAGCAATACTTAATATGACAACTAAATAGAGACAGTCCCAATTCATCTGGCCGGTGTGGCGCAGCGCGGCGTGTA
Source organism: Pyrrhia umbra (assembly GCA_963891755.1). Taxonomy (NCBI): domain Eukaryota; kingdom Metazoa; phylum Arthropoda; class Insecta; order Lepidoptera; family Noctuidae; genus Pyrrhia; species Pyrrhia umbra. The sequence continues at coordinate 137,899 of OY982937.1, read as the reverse complement.
CTGCGAGTGCGGCCCGGGATGTGCGGCCGGCCCGGGATGTGCGAGCCGCCGCACTCGGAGCAGGTGTGTCAACACAACATCTACTTGTTTGTTTGTTACTGACGTTATTGATGAGACACACGATTCAAGAAATAACCTTTACGCGCACTCATACTAATATAGGAAATATATTCAATAGTTTACGTCACATTCATTAAAGCGATATCAACCTATCTACCATAGAAGTAAAATTTACCTATATGTATGTATAGAGAATGAATGAAAATAGAAACAAACCTTTAAGTCATATAAATTAAGGTTTTAAAGTAAGCTTGTAGAAATATGCCCGCTCCACGCTTATAGAGATCGCACATCGATGTGATTACAAATGGAATCACAGAATCCTTTCAATGTCAGCGATGAGGCACGCGAGCCCGCCCGCCGGCCGCAGCGGCTTAGCCGAGCGCCGACCGCTACCCAACTTACTGTTAGGGCAGATATTATTAAGCAATCTAGCATTTTTCTATTTAAGAATAATAGTAATTTGTCAAATTTGTCTACTAACTTTATTCAATATGTCGTATACATAATATCTATGTACAAGTATATTATGTATATAATCGACATCTTATAACATTAAACCCGTAGTTCTTAAATATATATAAATTTGTTTCGTGTATCTCGGAAAAAGCTATCCAATTCTATTTTTACCTACAATTTTTTGCTTAAAGTTTTGCTTACAAATATTAGATACCTAAATTTAATTGTCGGTGACATACTAAGGATCGGAAGCATACCGCAAACTGTTGTGATAGATCGAGCCGAGCGTGACCGGCGACCACTTAGCTCTGACAATGTTATTGTTGACAAACAATGACCGCCACACAATGGTCCGCAGTGGAGACGCGCACTAAACCTATCAACCGCATTATCTGCAGCAGTAAGCCGCGCGCCCGCGACTCGCCGGCCCACTGCCGCTCCCGATCATTTGATATGAGCCGACCCACGTGACACCCGACACTGTGAGCCAATCTACATGTAGTTTCCAAGTACCGTGGATTGTGTTACTTGTACTTTAAATTACAACTTTCAAGGGACATTTTATGATCACTTATTTAATCTTTTAAGTGTTACTAATATTATGAAGAGGAAATATTTTTGTTTGTTATGATTTAACTCAAAAACTACTTGACCAATTTTAAAAATTAAACAGCCAAAATTATTTTGTACAGGCGGGCGAAGCCGCGGGCGGAATGTTAGCATTTCTATATTGCGATATCTTCTAAGATACTTGTTTAAACTTTATAGGGTTAAGGGCACAAATATTCTATATTATATTTTCGTTTTAACAAACACATTAATTTAGATATAGATTAATACTATATGGTATATGGGCTAAATAAGGTTGACAAAAACTCATTCTTTTTAATCTAAAATTTTAATAGTAAAAGCAATTATTGTCAGTTATCCGTCGGAAATAAGAATATGCAAAAGAGGACTTTTGTATAGATATTGATATGTTATTTCGTTTATTTATCTTTACACATATTATTTACATTTTTAAATATTTTTACAAACTATAAAAAAAAACATTAAAAAATATAAAAAACAGGGATCCACCGATATCGGGAACAGGATCCAAGCTACCGGTGGTTAGGGCCCCAGAGACAGGAACACCTCACAATACGTGCAGTATCCAGGAGCAAGCTGCCTTCTGAATCAGGCCCTTGACCCAGCCGCCTAACGAGAGCCTCCTCAGATGCTGGTCGAGGCTCTTAGCCATCAGGCCATTGGCCGTCACGACTATCGGCACAATGACTGCCACATTCCACATGTCGACAACCTCGTGCGCCAAGTCGAGATACTTAATTTGTTTCTCTTTCTCGGCTTTCACGAGATTCTCGTCATGCGGAATGGTGATTTCAATGATCATTGTGCGGCGCGCTAATCGGTCTATCACCACTATGTCAGGCTTATTGGCCACAATAGTCCTGTCAGTGATGATAGACCGATCCCAGTACAACGTGATATGATGAGTTTCGAGAACTGGGTCGGGCGCATACTTGTAGTATGGTACCTCAAGATCCACAAGTTTGTACTGCAAAGCAAGCTGCTGGTGAATGATTTTGGCCACTTGGTTATGCCTGTGCAAGTATTCACCGTTAGCCAAACGAGAACAGCCAGAGATAATATGTCTGATAGACTCACCTGGAGGATGATATGCCCGACATATGTCAATCGTCCCGGCCTTCATGATATATCTCCGGTAGTTGTTCGTCAACATAACTTCGTCCATAATTGCGCAGACAAACCCTTCGGTTTCCCCGAAGAGGTCGCCGAAACGTAGCCAAGATACGGACGCCATAAAGTCTACATCGGGCCCATGAAGAGCCCGGAAAAAGCGTCCGTGTAGCTCCTTGCCTTGCCATACCTCCTTGCGGTCATTGGTGGTAAGTACCACAGGCTTGCGCCAATTCTCTTTAGCCAGCAACAGCGGGGTGAGTCCCTTGTCCACTGCGACTACATCCTGATGCATACCCACGTCGGTTTTAAAAAAATATTCCCTGAGATTGCACACCTCACGGTTATGAAGGGTCTTAGCATTTAAATAGCCACGACCCCCGATGCATCCGATTTGTGTCACAGTCAACAGTGACCGAACTCTTCTGTCCAGGGCGTCAAGTTCAGACTGAGTCCACTTGAGTATGCCAAAGGAGTACATCAGGACTGGCATGACCCAACCGTTACAGGCGCGGACTTTATTGCCACCTGATAAGGAACTTTTCAGAACCTTATTTAGGCGACCAAAGAACCGTTCCCGTAACGATTGTTTCACAAAAATTAAAAGACAAGAAACTATACTTTGAATTTAAAATCCCCATTTCCCCCATTTTTTCCATAAAAGTAACATGATTTTCTATTTTTTTCATTTGCATGCATTATGCATTGGTAATCGTTCTTTATAACTGTTTCAAATTTCAGATCGATAACATGAGTAGTTCGTGAAATAATTGGCTGCGATAGACGGACAGGCAGACAGAGAGACGAAGTGAAACCATAAGGGTTCCTTTTACCATTTTTAGTACGGGATCCCAAAAATGATAATTAGGAGTCATCGGTTTCGGTTCACGTAGGTGTAGAATAAATATTATGAATATTAGCGATCGACGCGCGCGGTACTCACCAGGCAGGTCCGCAGCTGCGCGCGCACGGCGTCCGGCTCCGGCCCCGCCGGCGCCAGCGCGGCCCCGCACTCCCGCTGCACCGCCGCCAGCGCCGCCGCCGCCGCCGCCAGCCGCGCCGCGCCCGCGCCCGGCGCGCCGCCCAGCCGCGCCTCGGCCGCCGCCAGCCGCCGCGCCAGCAGCTCCAGCTGCGAGCGCAGCCGCGCCGCCGCCGAGCGCTTGCCGGCGCGCGCGTACCCGTCCGCCTGCGCGCGCGCCTCCGCCAGCAGCGCGCGCATGCCCGGCAGCTGGCGCCGCGCCTCGTCCGCGTCCGCCCCCGCCTCGCCCAGCGCGCCCAGCCACTGCGCCACGCGGTCCAGCGCCACCTCGCAGCGCGCCGCCTCCCGCGCGCCGCGCTCCAGCAGCGCGCTGCGCGCCGCCGCCTGCGCAAGAGCGGCTGAGCTGCGCCCGGCCCCCGGGGGCCGCGCGGCGGGTACCTACCTCTGCACGCAGCGAGTTCCAGGTGTCGGTGACGGCGTCGATCTCGGCCTGGATCCAGCCCGGCATGATGTGCGCGTCGATGAGCTGCCGCCCGATGTCCTGGATGCGGGACAGGCGCTCGTCGCTGTGGTTCTGAATATAATTTTCCAGATCCTACACACAAAGCGATTACATAATTTCACTAACTGTGAATGAACCATTTTACAAGCTGATCTTAAAATAACACAATTAAATATTTTGCCTAAATTTATTTACAGCTCGTACAACCATTTCGCATATGCAGCCGCTACGCTACATTTTCATCATAGCATTATGCTTCCTAATTCGACTTTTTCTCCGTTTTTAGGGTTCCGTAGTCCGACAAGGAACCCTTATAGTTTCGTCATGTCCGTCTGTCTGTCTGTCCGCGGCATAGCTCCGAGGTTCTTGTTACTAGGAAGCTAAAAACATATGTATATTGATCACGCCGAGAAAGTGGTAAAATAAAATTTTGAAAAATATTTTATTTAGGGTAGCTCCTAAACACGTAAAGTGGGGGTGATTATTTTTTTCTCGCTTACCCCCCTTTGTGTGGGGTATCGTTAGATAAATCTTTCAAAAATATTATGGATGTGTGAAGACCATTTTTCAAGTGCAAATTTTTGTATACGATACGAGCATCCCTCCCCTCTAACTTTTGAATGGCTGTACCTAGAAATGTAATAAAAATCACAGACGTAGCACATGTAATGAAATTACAAGGAAAACTATCACGGCTAAGTAGGCTTAACCGGTTACAGAGTTATAGTCGACTAACTAAGAACTACTACGGAACCCTACTGCGCGGGGCCCGACACGCACTTGGCCGGTTTTTTGTATGTAATCTGTCATTTTATATTTTACCAAACTTAAAAATTCGTCCTTTTGAAGTCGGTTCTTCTTAACATGACGACGAGCTGTTGAGCAGCGAGTCCTAAGCTAAACTTAGTATGCGTAAAGTATACTTACCTGAACGTGTACTTACAAGTGCTCGGAGTGGTCACCTCCCGACTGAAGCCAATTAGGCATGATGCATCGAAGTCGTAACTTACTCGTAACCCTTTAATATGGCTATTTGACTACTACCTAAAATGTACTAGAATTTCATATTCAAATATAGAGCACATATAAAAATAAAAAGAGATGTGTTAAAATACACAAAAGTAATCTACACTAATATTATAAAGAGGAAAACTTTGTTTGTTTGTTTGTTTGTAATGAATAGAATGAATACATTATCCACGAGTAACATAGGCTAAATTTTATTTTGGAAAAAATAGGGTTCCGTAAGATATTTGGGTTTTTCGGACACAAGTTGTAAGAAATCAACCAGAAAAGTTACTTTTTTTGCGTACGCTACTAATCTCAGGAACTACTGGTCCGATTTGAAAATTCTTTCAGTGTTAGATAGCCCATTTATTGAAGAAGGCTATAGGCTATATTTCATCACGCTAAAACCAATAGGAGCGGAGCACCACTATTCCACGCGGACGAAGTCGCGGGCAGAAGCTAGTGATAAAATAAAGAAACTAAAACTTAACAAGTTACTTCGTATTTGTCGCAATGTGCAAATTGCAAATATTCTTTTTTTTTATATTGCAATACTTTTTACTGTTGCTCAACTAATTTAATTGCTTATTTTAAATACATCATTGTGTCAGCTTTCAGTAAGTTGGTGTGTCAGCAGCGTAGCTCCCGGACCGAGCTCGCCTGCTGACGCTACACCGCTTGCCGGCACACGAGCTCGTGCTCTAATGCGCGCTTAGGGTAAAACACAGCTTTATCTCGAGATTGCTAGGTTGCGTACTTATAATGCCCCTGGGTTATTATAACACGTTATCGATAACTGTGAAACTGTTCGTGCTCTGTCTCTTTCTGCAGGAATTTGGATAGTATAACGTGTAGCAGAATCGACGAATCATAATAATGACGTTTTTTAACGTTATTCGTGAAAAATATAATTGAATGTTAATGGGTTTCTATTGATTCCCAAGATAAATACGTCAGGACTAGTATCGCCCGGCACTCACGTAGAGCTCGTCGGAGATCTCCTCCGCGTCGGCGGGCGCGTCGGGCGAGCGGCGCAGGCGGCGCTGCAGCCCGTCCAGCCACGCGCGCTCCTGCGCCAGCCACGCGCGCAGCTCGCCCGACTCGTGCCACGCCTCGCCCAGCACCCTGCGGAGCAGGCGAGTTGCAGGCGCGCTGCAGGGGCGGGCCCCGGGCCCCCGGCACGCACTCACTTGCAGCGCTCGTACACGCCGTGCGTGACGCCGCTCCAGCGCGCGTTGAGCTGCGTGACGCGCCGCGCCAGCGCCGGCGCCGCGGCCGCCAGCAGCATGTCGTTGCCTGCGGGGGACAGCGGTCAGTGCGTGTCTGCCCGCGCGCGCGGCCGCGGGCAGACACGCACTGGACTCGTTGAGGTTGCGGAACTGCTGCGTGTGGTCGTCGCACTTGTCCTTCAGCGTCTGGAAGCGCGCCTTCATCTGGTACAGCTCGGCCGAGTCCGTGATGTTGCACTCGTCCTCGCGCGGCATCTGCTCCTCGATGCTCTGCAGCCACGCTTCGGTCTCCGCGATCTTGCGGAACACGGCTTCGGTTCTCTCCAGTGCTCTTCGTAAGCTCTCGTTCGCCTGGAACGCCTTCTCAGTGACGTTCTCGTATCGTTCCTTTAAGTTTCTCGTGTCGTTTTGTATCGCTTTCGCAACAGTATCGTCACAGTCCTCGAGAATAGATTCTTTGGTACTATCGATTGTTTCCAATTTTGCTTTAAATGTTTGTTTCTCTTCTTCGAATTCCTATGAACAGAACATGATTTAGTTAAAATGCTTGTAAATCAATCAATATATGTCTCTATTAAAATATTGTTTATCTATCGACTCACATTGCTTTTGTGAAGTAGTCGTTCGAGCGCCTCCTGGTCTCCGAGCGGCACGGTCGAGTTCTCCTGTAGGAAGCGGTCCACGTCGTCGAGCCATTCGTTCAGAGCCGCGCTCTGTCGCTCCAGCTCCAGCATTAGTTTCTGACCTGAAAACATTGCAGCGATATCACTCACGCTGTCCCCAATAAATATTTTAGAAATATGCAGTGTATTCGCACAGACTTCGACCGAGGCGATCGGTTAAGTCGATACGATGGCTCTCACCGTTTTCCAACTTGTCGACCTTCTGTTGCAGTATGGTTTTGGTGTCTTCGAATTCGGTGAGCAAATTCTCCAGGCTGGTCTCGAAGTCGAGCTCCTGTACGCTCCCCTCGCCGACGCCATCCCTGCGGTCCTCGCGCACTCGGTCGTACGCGGCCTGCAGGTCGCGCAGCTCGCGGCGCAGCTCGGCCAGGCGGCGCAGCTCCGCGGCCATGTCGCGCGGCCGCCGCACCGAGGCGTGCAGCGCCAGCAGGCGCGCCTGCAGCGCCCGCGTGCGCGCGCGCGCCTGCCCGGCCGAGCGCGCCCGCGCCGCCTGCGCCGCGTCGTCCGGCTCCAGCAGATTCATAGTGTTGCGTATGTCTACGACCGATCGGTGTATATTTTCCCATCGTTTTTTTAGGTCATCTATGCTCTCTGCGTGTCGCCTGGCCTCCTCTGCACGAACAGAAACAGTGACGTCAATGCATGTGACGTAACGAGACCCGAGCGGGGCGGTGCGCGAGCGCGACGCCGGCGACTCACCCTCGAGGCCGACTTCGGCGGCGAGTCTACGCTGTATCTCCTCGACGTTCGCGAAGTCTGAACGCTGCGTCTCTATCTCCTTTTCCACGCGCTCGAGAACGACGGTGATCTCTTTTTTCTTGCCAGTATTGTTTTCCAACTCAAGCTTGCACTGGAAATTTATAATATAGTAAGTTATTTCAACTCAAAAAAAGGTATGCCTTTTTAAGATTTTTTATCGACAAGGAAGTAAAGTATGCTAACATTTGCGAGTGCCTGCTCAGCGTCGCGAGCCCAAGTCTCGAAAGCCTTGTACCCGAGCTGAAAGTCGGCCGGCTCGTCTGCCGACAGGCGCGGCTTCTTGGAGCCGCTGTGCGAGTCCTCCTGCGCCGCCGGGGACCCGCTCTCCAAGTCGATATCGAAGCCCAGGTCCTTTATCTGCAGGAAACAGATGATATTATGCGCTTGTCGGCGACGGCGCGCTGGGGTCAGTACAAGTGGAGGGAAGGCGTCACCCGCTGCGCCTGCACGCCGAGGATGAGCAGCAGCGCGTCCAGGCGGTCCAGCAGCGCCTCGGCGCGCTCGGTGAGCTCGGGCTCGGCCAGCGCCTGCGCCGCCGCCAGCTGCGCCGCCGCGGCCCGCTGCCGCGCCGCCAGCGAGCGCTGCAGGCGCTGCAGCTGCTGCACGCGCTGCAGCACCGCGCCCACCTCGCTGGCCGGGTTAGCTTCCATCTGCTTCAGTTCGCTTTCGGACTGCTCGGCGGCTTCGAGTAGCTCGGCGTGCTGCGCGTCCAGTGCCGCCCAGCGCGCTTGCAGGTCTTGCAGGCGCTCCAGCTGCTGCATCGTCCACTGACACGTGTGTGACCAACGTTCGCTGAGTGCGGTCAGCTCGTCTTCGATTTCCGTCACGCCTAAACGTAGAAAGAAAAGTTTAAAGATGTAAATTTTTAGGGTTCCGTCGTGGACAAGGAACCCTTATAATTACCCAATGTCTATCTGTTTGCGGCATAGTACAGAGGCTCTTAGTACTGGAAGCTGAAATTGGTATGTATATATGCACACTGACACGCTGGCGAACTGATAAAATAAAATTTTGAAAAATATATTTTTAAGGTATATCTCTCATACACGTTAAATAGGGATGAATATTTTTTTCGTATATCCCATCGTGTATCGTTGAACAGGTCGTTTAAAAAAGTCACTTGCGAAATATCAAGCTCCCTCACTAACTTCAGAATGGCTGCTCCCTATACTTATGACACACGCACAGACGTGGTATACATAACGATCTTGAAAAGAGAACTATAACGGCTAATTTTATTTTACTGGTTACAGAACTTGGCCAACTAAAACCTATGAATGAACCCTATTGCGCGTGGCTCGACTCGCACTCGGCCGGTTCTCACGTCTTCATTTACGTGAATATGTATGTCGTTAACTGAATTGTAAGGTTTAACCAGTACTACTCGTAATAGAAACGAGCGGGTGTCGCGCACGTACAGTTGTCCTGCGCGTCGTCGTCCACCACGACGACGCAGTCGGCCAGCGCGTCCACGCGCGCCTGCTGGCGCCGCAGGTCCTCCCGCAGCGCCCGCACGGCCTGCAGCTGCGCGCGCAGCCCCGCGCGGCCGGCGCGCCGGGCGCCCGCGCGCGACATGCGGTCCTCGGTGGCCGTGAGCCAGAGCCGGAAGGCCTGCAGCTGCGCCTGCTGCGCGCGCATGAGCGCCGCGTGCCCGCGCGCCTGCGTGTCCAGCGCGCCGCGCCGCAGCGCCTCCCAGCGCGAGTTCAGCAGGCGCAGCTGCAGCCGCACCTCCGCCGCCTCGTCGCGCGACAGCCCCGCGTCCAGCAGGCGCGCGCCCTCGTCCAGCACGCCGCCCACGCGCGCCTGCTGCGCCGCCAGCTCCAGCAGGAAGCGCTCGTGCGCGTGGAAGTGCTCCTTCAGCGGCGCCAGCTCGGCGCCGGCCGGCTCGCGCGCCGCCGCCAGCCGCTCCTCGGCCTCCAGCAGCCACGCCAGCACCTCCTCGAAGGCGGCGTAGTACCCGCCCAGCTCCACCGAGCCCGTCGTCGCCGTCGACAGCGGCCGGCTGCCCGCCACCTGCTGTCGCGCACCACTTATCACTCGGCTCGACACGCTGAAGGCTCTAAATAGATACTATGCATTCTAGATACTAATAAAGATTATAATTTATATGTTCTCCTGGCTTATGCAACTTAGTCGCGGTGCGGCTGCACGATCTTACCTCGGGTGGTTGGGTCGCGACTGGCGTACCGGGCTCGGAGTGAATGCTCTCCATATCAGCTACGTCTTCGCTGGAGTGCGGAAGAGATTGGAACAGACACATCACGTACATCATTATCGACTTCTTGTCAGGATTTGGCGTATTCACGTCTGAAAATAGAAATAACATTCATTAGAAAGAATACAGCTTTGCAATTGAACTGGGTGTGGTTGAGTAGTAGGAGTCGAGTGAAGATGTCGTCGCCGGAGCAGACAAAGCAGGCGGGGCAGTCACCCTCGGGGTCGAGCAGGCGGTCGATGGCCAGGTGGTCGTGCGCGACGCTGAAGGCGTGCTCCAGCCGCGCGGCGGGCGGGCGCGCCACCACGCCCGCGTAGTCGAACAGCTGCGGCCGCCAGCGGTGCAGCAGCGCGTTGAACGCCAGCCCGTCCGCCCACGACGTCGTGAAGTTCCTCACGTTCACGCCAGCGTAGTTCTGCACACACATCACTCACATTCTCATGTCTTCTTATACCATTCATTTCATTACAATATTACTTGGGTCAGTTTATTATGTAAGACGAGGCGGTTTCTGAGACGAGTCTGATCCATATCTATGAACAGAATACCACCGACCTGCGTATGAGTGCGGCACCACGCCAGCAAGGTCTTTTCCAAATTAGTTTGCTGCAGATCCGACATGAGCTCCTTGAGGTGGTAGTGCACCTGCCAGTGCAGGATTATGCTCCATACCAAACCTGTAACATCAACAACATTAGCACCTGCACGCAGGCACGAGCTGCCGGCGGCGGGCAGTGGCGGGCATTACCGAGCGTGAGCTTGGGGTTGGCGTCCACGATGTCGTTGCTGCTGATGTTGACGAGCTTGACGCCGTTGGCCTCGAGCACGTGCAGCGCCGTGTTCACGTTGTTGATGTGGTGCACGCGCATGCGCCCGCGCTCGCGCTTCTGCAACACACACACAACAGTGCTACCACTACCTAGTGTAGTGTACTATTCAAGTACTAATCAGTGAACATTCGTATGTAGTTAGATGTTTTCACGAAGGTCTGACGACTTCGAGCGACCAAGCTAATTTGCACAAATCAAAGAGAAAGTGAAAGTTGATACAAAAGTGCAGGAGATGGCAACTAATAAACATGTTACATGAGTCATGCCTAAACAGAACAAACGCAATACGTATGTAAACTGCTGCGTACATTGTAATCACATTGACATATTTTTCAATAATGTGCATTTGACCACCGAAGCCAAAAAGGACGGCGTGGCAGACCAGCGCATTACTCACATACTGCTGCGCGGTGAGGATCTCGAGCAGCGACAGTAGTATCTCTCCGTCCCGCAGGTCCAGGAACAGGTCCTCCACCAGCGGCTTGTCGTTCTGCAACACGCACATACGCTCACCTCATGCGACACACTCCGACACAGCTCATTACAAACCTATCTATAGCTAAATTAACCCATTTCAGACCGTTTCTCATTGTTAACTAAAAATATTTCAAGTTAAACTCCCCAAAATCAAGATAAGGTTCAACCCTAAGCCCTCCTATATTTTATCTTAGGGTATAGGGTTCCGTAGTCCGAGGCTTAGCCCAGAAACTTTTAGTAGACACTGACATTTGGGAAAGGTGTAATTTTACATTTATTATTGCATATTAATCACGTCGATAAAGTGACAAGCTTTAATCATCAAAAAAAGTTAAGTTTCCCTCCCTACGTCGGCAGCGCAGAGTCATGGGACGCGGTGGTGTCTTTCTGCGAGGACATGATGTCGGAGAAGGAAGCTGCAGAGCGGGCCAGGGAGATCTCCACTCTCGACCCCCCCCCCCGCAGCAGGCGCACCGGGCGCCGGAGGAGGGCGGACAACGCCCTCTTCCGTCATAAACGGGTCCAGGGGCGATGGACTTGGGGAAGTCCCTGCCCTCCATGATTGGACCCCCGGGGCTATATACGGCGTAGGACACCTCAATAGCCCGTGCCCGTGGGGCCCGAGCAGAACGGGCCGGAACCAGTGCAGACTGCGGAAGAATCTGAATTCCCGCGGCCCCGAGTTCTAACTTCCCCCACTTTTCCCATGAAAATACGTATGGACAATAATTCCAAAATCAATTATGAAATGATTATTGAGGTTAAATGATTATTTCAGGAACTATACTTCTATGACAGACGGACGGAAAGATAGATAGGTAGCAGAAATCAGGCGCGTGCTGGGGGCACACCAGAAGTAGTATCTTTTCAAAGATCCGAACCCTCGTGCGGAAGTCCGACTCGCATTTGGTCGTTTTTAGGGCTCCGTAGCCAAATGGCAAAAAACGGAACCCTTATAGATTCGTCATGTCTGTCTGTCTGTCTGTCTGTCCGTCCGTCCGTATGTCACAGCCATTTTTTTCCGAAACTATAAGAACTATACTGTTGAAATTTGGTAAGTAGATGTATTCTGTAAACCGCTTTAAGATTTTGACACAAAAATAGAAAAAAAAAACAATAAATTTTGGGGGTCCCGATACTTAGAACTAAAACTCAAACTTTTCACTTTTTACATCAAACCCATACGTGTGTGGTATCTATGGATAGGTCTTCAAAAATGATATTGAGGTTTCTAACATCATTTTTTTCTAAACTGAATAGTTTGCGCGAGAAGCACTTCCAAAGTGGTAAAATGAGTCCCCCCCCCCGTAACTTCTAAAATAAGAGAATGATAAAACTAAAAAAAACATATGATGTAGATTATCATGCAAACTTCCATTGAAAATTGGTTTGAACGAGATCTAGTAAGTAGTTTTTAAGTAATCAGCAATTTTCCTCTACAAACAAACTTAATTATGCGGTCGGAAAAAATCAAGATAATTGCGACGTTATTGCGTATTTTTTCTTTCCAATGGTCGGAACCCTCGGTGCGCGAGTCTGACTCGCACTTGGCCGGTTTTTTTACCATTTTTCATTCGGCACCCTAAATAGGAATGAGGTGCTTTGATTCTCTGTCTAACCGTAGGTATGTCACGGATAATGTCATTATTTGAAACTATCTGTGTCCCGCGATTTCGTGTAGTGCAACTCAGCACTGCTGCAGTTGTACCAGTGGCGGCGAGTGGCAGTGTGGCGGCTAGCTCGCCGTGCCTCGGGAATTGACCTTAATTACTTCATACATCAATTTGCATCGGCATGTCTGTAGAACTCAGTGTCGCGGGTGATGAGTATGACACACTAACCAGTGATGCTCGCTGAAACTGATAACTATTTTTTATCCCATCTTCGTAAATATTCTTCGTAATTAGGCAATAGCTCATCTCAGCATTTTAGATAAATTTTAATAAATTATCGATTTCCGATTTAGGTGACATAAGAGTAAACAGGGGCCTTACCATGACGTGCCAAAATAAGATTATTTTCGTTATGAAATAGAGACGAAGCTATACGACGTTAGTAGCTGTGTTACGCTCTCAAACTTGAATAGTTAGAACACGTGGGGCAACCACGTGTACACGCCCCTGAAAGTTGTGCATTTAATATTTTATTTTAGTAATAAGAAATTTTATATTGTTCGTTAATCATTAAGGCTGGGTAGTAGGCCAGTTTTAACAAATTGAGGGGGTGAAGCAGGGGAAGTAGCTCCGCCCACTGCGGGGCGCCCCTCTTGCAGTCGTCGTATCGCGGGGCCTCTACTGTAGTCACTGCTAGGAATAAGTAACTCAAGATTTTCAATTTTAAAACATGTAAGAATCATGTATAATAAATAACCATAAACATCGTGTTCATGCATAGTAATTTTATTTATAGAGGTAAGTATTAGGTAGTACCTAATTTTTAAACCTAACCAATTCAAAGGATTGTTATATAAAACAAATCGATTAATTTCGATAATACTGTTACTACCACATTTACATGTAAAAAGTTATTATTTATAAATTATTTCTGACAGGAAATGATCAAAACGACCTTGTTTTTACTTCTCGATCCCATTCAGGCTTAAATATTAGCCTTTATTAATTTATATCTAGAGAAACTAGCTGACATCAACGGCGCCACCCACGTCTTCTAATTTAAGAGATTTCTATTTATTTTTTTGAAAATTAACGAAGCTTAAGTAATTCCTTACGCTAACAGCTATCTTCCAGTGAAAGTCCCATCGAAATCAGTTAAGCCGATTCACTTCACTTTGCATTGAAGATCTGTAAGTAACATACAACTCGACAAATCAACTTTTCCAAAAAACTGGCCAGTGCATGACATTTTGATAAGTTTTTAGTCAGAAACAATACTTTCATGTATATAAACCATCTAAAATTCAAAAAAATCATATCTGTCTTTGCTTACTATACCAATTACAGAAATTAAACACGTTTTCGTTTTCCTTTTTTATCAAACTTAATTCTTTCCTATCCTAAAGACCTATCGAAGTCAACACTGCCTTAAAGGTTTTCGTTGTTTTCGCTTTAAAGTTCAAGTTTTGAGTCTCTGTAAAAATATTACATTGGTTTCGAAACAAAAAAGCTGTAATGGAAATGATTTTTCATTCCTGCCATAATGTGTCTATAGATATATGTCAGCATAAGACTATGAATAGTGTTTGCTGACGACAATTCGTGAACTGTACCAAGTTTTTAGAATATAATGTATTCATTTTCGATGGTTCATAGTCGCTCCGTGTCAAACCGTAAAATTGTGAACAAACATGTACTTATCACCCGTAAATCTGTAAACCATCCCTGATTAGTCGGTTTACAGCAGGTCATTCTGTGTCCAATAGCAAACAAACGATGGGAACAATTAACACTGGAGTCAATTAAAGGAAAATAATAATTATTTGAGGTCAAATTTCATAATGAATGTTTAAATTTTTTATTAACAATACTAATATACCTACGTTACATGGTAAGAAAATAAAATTCAAAATAAATAATTAGAAAACAAAACAACTATTGATGGTTACATTTGTTTAAAAATGTCTTAACATCTGGTATCCACAATTAGCGCGCAAGGTGTGTTTTGTTACCTTGTAGTTAGTTAGCTTAATACCAATGTTTTATATGGAGCGACTTCCTATATGACTTCCACAACCCAGTTACCGGGTAACACATGTATTATTCTTAGAACGACTGATTGTCAGGCTTTCTGGCTTCTGACTTCCTATAGCGACTGTAACAAATGTATAACGAAAGCACAGTTCTGCTATAATTCTATGGATTTCCGTTTTATATCTCCGAAGTTCATGATCAATTTTATAGAACCACCTGACAAAATCAAAAAAGCCCAGTATAATTTAAACGACTATTTTAGCGATAACAACAGATGGAAGCTGTTAAGTGGATAATATAAAAGTGAACACATTTGTATTGTAAATTCGGTGTATTACATTGTATAATAAATATGACATAATATATAAAGTTAAACTGTAATAGACAGCTGTGTTGCTGGGAATTTTGTTCATCACTGCTTCTTCTTTGCGGCCATAACACTAGGAAGCAGTGAAAGGTGGGCGTTTTAGGGTGCTGTCATAATGTATTTTGACGTGAAAAAGTGCTAATTGAATTAGCCTAATTTCAATAAACTTTTTTTTAAGTTTGAGTTTTGAGAAAGGCTTTTTCGAAATTCATCCACTAGAGGGGAAAATAAGGGATGAAAATTTTGTATGGAGCTCAGTCATTTTTTATTTAAAAGAAATGTGGTAATTAGCCTCTAAGTATAAAGTAAAAACAATATTTAATTATTTTTTTTGTTTCACTCCTTAGCGTAAAAAGTGTGGTGTATGCAAGCAAACATGCCGCCAGAATTGGAAAAACTAAACAGCCAAAATTATGTTGTCCACGCGAGCGAAGCCGCGGGCGGAAGGCTAGTAATATATATTTATACCAAGCTACCAGGTTGTCGTGTATGACAGCGAAACACAATGAAATACAAAAATAAATTATGAAAATAAATGTATTTTATAAATGAAAGCACACACATACCTGAAGTATGCGGCCATTGTATTTATTTTCCTATTTTTAAGTCTTGGTTACGGCCTCGTTTTACTCTAAAACAGGGGTTTCAAAGCACAATATCGACAACAGCTATCATCATCATGTTTACCATTCACCTGCTATTTACACCCCTTCACAACAGTTAGTTACATTATAGACATTAAAATAGATTCACTTTTACATATGAAATTTTAATTACGTAGGTTTAATTTTTATAAATCAATTTTATATTTATTTTCTGAATGCGAAAGACCAACTGTCATCGGATGACAGAGTGACATAGACCACCCGCCTCTACGGCGGAGCGCCGTCTGGTCGATGAAACAGATTTATGCAAATAGTTCATTCAGAAAAGAGATGCAATACGAAGAATTTTTGAAATGAAATCGACGGCAATTTTTACACGGTTTTTTTCAATTTGCTCGATAAATACACCATATATTTATATAATATTGCAGTTGTACCTTGTTCACGGAATTCCCTTTCTTTTGGTTATAAAAAATGTGATGGTAATCATTGAAAATTTTGAGAAATACGCGACGAAAAATTTTAACGAGAGGTTACTTTAGGAATTTTTTTTTCAATGTTCTAGACCATTTCTTTAAGATTTTTTTAGGGTTGTACCTGCATCATATACTTAACTATACGTGGTATTTTTTTCTGGCTTGTAACTTGTACCAACGTCTCAATCTAGGCGACGAAAAATTGCCTATTTTATAGCATAATTCGCAAAGGAGCGCCTTAAGGTGTAGGAACTACTATAATGCTAATGTCTCACGCTATCTACTATAAGAAATTTTATTAGAACTAATATTTGTATGCGACTTGAAGTGGCAGGACACAGTGACACATTTACCCAATTCCTATTGTACCTAACATCCTTATACCTGTGGACACGAATAGATTTTTTATTTAATTTTGCATTATTTGTGACTGGGGCTACCATCCATCCGAGTTTCTCCTAGTTTAGAAATCCGAGGTTTTCCTAGAGCGTCCGGAAAGCCCGGACACCGATTGATTGAAAAATACTTAAGTGTCCGGGGGAAATCAAATTTACTCAAATGTCCGGGTTTTTCATAGTTTTAGATGATGGCAGCCCGATTTGTGACTGATAAAAATGGCCTGAATGACATCTACGGCATAAACTGCCACTGTTTATTAGTCAGCGCGTCAGGCACACGTCCGCTAGGCATTGTCCTGATCTGAACTACCAGTTTTATCACTAATAATATAATTATGTAATAATAGATCTGCCATTGACATCAAACATTCAATTGGTTCACCAAGGGCTCAGGCACACCATTAAGTCTGTCAACACAACCTGTAAGTTTCGTAATGATTGGCTTTGAATCGATACACTACTAATAAATACATAAGTACAGTAATAATGTGTACGTACGGACCACTCATTGATTGGACATAGTGAGAGGCGCGTGCGTGCAACTAAACAATTTAGTTGATCAAGTTGGTACTTAGTACCGGGCTGAGACCTACGCCCACGCTCCAGTGAGCAGTGTCATGCCTCGTCGCAGACATCGTTGTGCCTGAGCACTGGCGGCGGCCGCAGTACTTACCTTCACAAGCTGAGAGTTTATCCATTTCGTGAATGTTTTCTTCTGGACGTCTTCTCGTTCATCTGAAACAACCAAATATTATAGCTTCAAAAACGATTGTAAGAAAATAATTCACATTAAATGAATTTCTTTAGAACATTAGTCAAAACAGAATTAAATAGCCAGACGCAATCATCATAGATATGGGGACCGACGGGCTGGGGCAGTCAGAACTAATGACGTACGGTCAGGAGTGCCAGCCTCGTGTTTAGCACTGAGCCTCAGGAGCACCTCCCAGGTCTTAAGAAGCGTGAGCATAGCAGCCGGCAGCGCCCGCAACACCGCCGCCAGCGCCCTTAACACCGCTTCCGTCAATGTATTCATAAGTGTGGCACAGCGGACGTGTGCCGTCGACACTGCGCGGAGCCAGTTGCGTTCCCGACTACCCACTCAAAACTAATACTTTATGGGATCGATTCGGATGACGGTGGCCCCTTGTCCTCGCTCCAGCGAACTTTATTGCTACTTGGCGTCATTCGTCGCAGTGTCAGAGGTTCAAAAAGACTTTTCATGTTTTGCGCCGCAACCGAAGCAAATCGAATAAGACAGATGCATTGTAACCTCAGACAGAAAACTTTGGATCACGCACTCTAAAACTTTTTTACGTCCAAATGATTGCAGAGAAAAATTTTTAATCAATCAAAACTCCTTCTTTTTTAGAAGTCGGTTAAAAAGGCGAGCAAATAGTAGCGACCCCGGTCATAGTAGTGATCCTACGATACAATACACCCGGGATCATCAGTTTAACGTGCTTTCCGAGGTGCGGAGGAGTCTCGTTTGTTATCAATACTCGTTTTTTCATGGTTGCCGAAAGAGTATTAGTATTGGATTTATTATTTATTATAAGGTATTTTGACCGGAACCCATACTGCTGTGCAATTATAAAGTTTTTATCTGTGAGGTATCTACTTAAAAGAGTATACTATACATATTATTTTCTCATCTTTCTCATCATTTATTCAGAGCACTACTTTTATACTGTCATCACTATACTATAAAACAAAGTCGCTTCCCCACTGTCTGTCCCTATGTATGCTTAGATCTTTATAACTACGCAACGGATTTTGATGCGGTTTTTTTTAATAGATAGTGTTCAAGAGGAAGATTTTAGTATATAATTTGTCAAGTTTTTTGTTCCATTGGCTAAAATATCGCGGGCGAAGCCGCTGGCGGAAAGCTAGTATTGTATGTTATGAAGAGCGGGGCCTCCTAGCACAGGTATTTCTCATACTTAAAAGGAGGTCTCCACGTAAGATTAACTGTCATCATAATTGTAAAAGTTGACGAAATAAACCATTTTATTTATTTATTATTATTATCTAAATTATCTAAATAGTACCCATATACGTTTGAACGTAGATCTGATACTGAAGTCGACACAGCCAGATATTATACAGACAAAGATTAACGGCATTAAAATAGCCCGCGGTCATGTTGTGCACTCGCTGGTAAATTTAGCAATTGCCCGAGCGACAATTCATTTAAGTATGTAATTGAAGTGTAGGTATCAGCCGCACAATCCTTACTAATATCCTTACTAATATTATAAATGCGAAAGTAACTCGGTCTGTCTGTCTGTCTGTTACGCTTTCACGCCAAAACTACTAGACCGATATAAATGAAATTTGGTACAGAGATAGAATAGACCCTGAGGAACAACATAGGCTACTTTTTACCCGGGTGCGCTAAGTAGTTCCCTCGGGATGCGGGTGAAACCGCGGGAAACAGCTAGTATCTAATATATCTATAAGGCATGTCCGATGGTGCGCGGAGATGCCGAAACATTCCATGTTGCGCTGCGTATCAATGATTTCCACTAATTTCTCTTCATTAAGTAGCGTGCGTGTGCGGCGCGCTGCTCGCCGCCGGCAGCCGCACACGTGCTACACATAACTCTGTCACTACGCAGCGTGCGCCGTGTCAATGCTCCTGCCGCGCCGGAACACCGGGAGCAGCGTGACCAGCAAGCTCCTGTGTGTTCAGTTCCTTACGGCTCGCGGAATTGGAGCCGTGTAGCAGATAATGCGTATGAGTGCATACAATGTGTTAACCTGAACTAAAGGATTTTTTTTTCTTTGGTCTTTTCGGCCCACTGCTATGATGGCGATAATATAAAACTCGACTGGTGGTAGGAACGGTGATATGACAGGTAGGTTCCTATTTGTATGCAAGTGTCGCGGTGTCCGCAGTTGTATCACCGTGCGGAAGTACAGGATTACGATTACGACAAAACGTACGTGTGGTGTGCCGCGGCGACAGTTACGTCGCTTACTTATGCAGTGCCATACGCGTAGGAGCCAGCGCCGAGCCGCAGCTTAACCGAGCTCCAGTACGAGTGGTACGGCTAGACGCTTGGGATACCACCCCGCCGGACAGTTTCATATACAAACATTGGAATCTGAACATAAATAGAACCACACCACAGGGAATCCTAGTGTAGGGCTCAATGATACTGTTTATCAATAATATACCTACGAGCTTGCACCTCTATAATTTAAGTGTGTAACTAAAGCACTTAGTTTGCTGTTACTCGATAAATAGAAGGCTGTGGCCGACACGGGAACTGTACTGATTTAGAATGAACAATAAAGTTACTTTTGAAATTATGGTTTTCAAGCGGTCGGCAGGTAAAAAAGATTCAAAAAAGTTTTAAGTTCTTTTTCTCTCTTGACAGCGTTTTTGAAGACGGTATTATTAAAAATTTCTCGATTTTCAGTTGGTCAGTCTTCTGGTGCTCATCACCATTAATAAGGGTGCTCTATACTCTATACATCTGCTTTCCCCTTTAGAGACGTGATGTTATGGACTGGTGAAAAAATATGTACCTACTTAGGCGTACGATCGCAGCAATCGCGGTCTTTTGCTGAGACTAATTGACCATCTTCGAAGATCTTTATCAGATGCTAATCCTCATATATTATATACATAAATCTCATGTAATTATCACATATGAAAAAAATGCATTTAAATAACTAAAACTCAGTAGATTTGAGAAAATCCCGTGTATATCATGGATGGGTTTTTGTCGAAAGAGTCTGACTCTCCCTTCCGCTCCATCCACTGCGGGAGGGTTATTTGAAGATAGGTACTCCATATAAAAAGTCGTTGCAATAATCAGGTTTCATCTTGTGATAATGGCCTAACTACACTACTATAATAAACCGGACCACATTCAGAAAACACAGTAGTAGTACTGAATGCTCCACAGTTCATATGCGCGAGAATCAGGAACAGCCGCTCTGCGTGATCTTGTCTCGGGAGTCAGTGGCCACTGGCTGCACAGGCTGCACGAGTGAGCGCTCAGCTCATTGCTCGCGTTCGACACTCGCCAGTTAGTTGGTTACTCACTCAATGAAATTAGTGGCGTGACATCATCGCAGTAATTGTGCAAGTGTACGAGATACACACGCCAACCGCTCAAGTTCACGACACGAAATATCTCTGCTATCGCATTCTTCTTTATTCGTTTTAATGATTATTTGAATATTCCTCAAAAATATAACTTTCACTTTTGTTCATGTAAACTTCATACCAAATTGAGGCAACACTGTCTAGTGTCCACTATCTAGAAAGTATGCTGTATACATTGAGCACGAAGCGGACATTGATCTATTTACCTCTTCAGTATTTGCATTAAAAAAAACATCCTTTCAATGTGACAACTTGCCGAGTATCTCTGGTCTTTATAAAAATTTCTTTAATCTAATATCAATTCAATTTAATGTTATGTCTATTAAATTAATTTAATCCATTATTTAATATAAATTAATCTAATTTAATTCAGAACTGTACTTAATCTATCTAACTCTATTATATTTCTTATTAATTCTTTTTATTTTTACTATTTTATTTACATTATTATATTTCTTACTAATTTCTTTCTTATTAAATCTTCTTAATTAAAATTAATTGTGTAATTAATATTTTTAGTTGAATTGTTATCAAATTGTGAATTATTAAATTTTATTATTATTTGCGCATAATGTAGTGCATGCCGTGCTTCTCTGTAAGTGATGAGGCACTTGGACTTAAGTTTGAAATGAGAAAATTATACAGTAACAGAACTCATTGTTGAAAAGCCTAAATCCTTACTAATATTATAAATGCGAAAGTAACTCTGTCTGTCTGTCTGTCTGTTACGCTTTCACGCCAAAACTACAGGACCGATATAAATGAAATTTGGTACAGAGATAGAATAGACCCTGAGGAACAACATAGGCTACTTTTTACCCGGGTGCGCTAAGAAATTCCCTCGGGATGCGGGTGCAACCCCGGGAAACAGCTAGTGATTTAATAAAGAATGAAAAAAAAGGTAGTTGTGTACAACATGTAAATTGAGTGCAAGTGGGGTTTACTACGTATTTGTTTGTTATATATAAGTAACATCTCATAGTTTTGAGCTGTTTACTCAAAGGACCTCAGTCACAAGTGGCGCCGACTGACCGCAAAAACGATAGCCCTCGTTGGGCATTCTTAATGTTTTGAAAGACGTATTAAGAAACCAAATTGAGATATTATAATTTCATACCATATTTTTTTTCCAATAGAATAAGCTAATGATTACTTAATAAAACACAAAAATAACAACTGACTTCCATTATCTTGGATGACGTCACCACTTTGTTTACATCTTTGGACAACTTGTTGATCGCCGAGTGACATCACACGGGTAAATTGTTTATATACCTACCTAATTAGTATGAAATATTCAAATAGGTTTCTTAAAATGGTTAATGTTTCCGAAAATATAAATGTTAGGCGTACCCAATGGGATAGCCATTCTTATGTAATTTGGGGGCTGCACTGTACGGCTGGTTCTAATGTAATAATTTATAATTATGGCACGAAACTCGGACGCCCATTTTCCAACAGGTTTTATACGAGTTAAAAAAAAAAAAAAAATATTTTTAAACATTCTCGATGAAACAATATGAAAACAAAAAACCACTTTACTTCTATGGGAGATTTTTTTTTTAAAGTCAATGTAATGTTTTTTTTTTCATGTAGACTAGGGAATGCAAACCTCGCGAAATTGGAGCTCAAGCGAGATTCTGCGAGTTTATGAAATAGTGATAACATAATACCATGACACACAAGGCATGTTGTTATGCAAACCCCTAGAACAAACCAGTCCCATAAGGAAGAATATGATCTGCTGAAAGGTGATCCTACTTACATTTCATACAGCTTTCTTCAACACAATTGGTGCATGACAGATTCTGCACAGCGCAAGTTTACTTACATGCACACACACAGTACATGCATATTGAGAGAGTTATTTCATTATCATTACAATGAGTTGCCCTAGGAATGCAAACTAATTGAACCTGTATGTTACACCCTTTAACAGGATTACAATAACACATTGTTGTTTTAACTTGCGAATGATGGTATGGTTGACATCTGTTGGAAATGTTATAGTGTAGGAGACTTGCACAGGCAAGTGGCTAGAATTATTAGTTGCAATAATTCTAGCCACTTGCCTGTGCTTTGCATACAGCCTTGTGGACTATGAGGTACCATATAATATTTACAGGTATCTGCCTAACTTGGTTCTTAACAATGACTGTCACACTATACTGGGATTGATCTATCATCACTGACAGGACTATTACAGCTATTAACCTGATACAGTGGTGATTGATCAATTAGAGCACTGCACACCGAGTTATTCATCATGCTGACTCCTCCCACTCAACGCAAAGTGGGAGGAGTCATTTGATGATCCCTTAAAATAAGCATTCACTTAGAAATATTTTTGGGATCATGAGTACCTCGAGACGCGGGAAACAGGATTATAATCCACTGTTAAATTATTATTAAATGTAGGTACCTACATAAACAATTGTAGCAATTATCAAATTGCTACAATTGTAGTTTGTTGAAGAACTACCTAACATACATTTCTGCTCAGTTCCAGCTTTCATTTGAAAGCTGATTCTCAATGGGAAGAGAATGGGCTCCAACATTATCACGCTATGTACATAAGGTTACCAGATAAGATAGCGACAGGTGCGACGCCGCCGGCGCGGGCGCACCGCGCGCTTGCATCACCAGACACATTGCACCTCCGACAATACGCTATTCGAGCCTTCAAGGTCTTGCTCCGCTACTTAGTAGGTATGGTGGCGACGCGCGACGCCAGAATCACTTACCTACGTAACTTGGTTCCATTTTCTCCGAGCCTTATCTGTCTCCGACGATACGTTTTCAATCCAGTTTATGTGATGATAAAAAGTTTTTCTGAGACATGACAACACGCACACAGACACCGCCACTCCTGAGTTGAAACTTTGTCCAAACTTTTCAAAGCAAGAATAACAAAATTTTGCGAAAGTCACTGGGGCCGATATACGACACTTCTTTCTTTGATTATCAACACTTTATCCTCATTGACGTGCACAATAAAAATAATTAAACAATTATATTAAAAAATGTGGAAAACATCACGAACAAGCACAAAGTTAGTTTCGAAAACTATGAAAATGTCAAGCAGGCAGGCGAGTCGAACGAGATGACAAGCGCAGCTTGGGGGCGGGGGACGGGGGAGGGTTAATATGTAGCGTAACGTAAAATACTGTATTTGTGTTTGTGTCTTATCGCGCACACTCACTCACTTGACGCAGTGTGGCCAGAAATCAAAAGCAATATTATAAACGTAGATTATTATTTTTCTTTTTTATAATTTAGTGCATCGTATGTTGTTTATGTTTTTTGAGTAAAACTTGTTAAAAGATCTATTAAAGACGAACAGCTTCATGGGAGGTACATTCTTTCTTCGGTGTGCGGTAATAAACTTGTAGCTCAATCGTTCCATCTAGTATTATTCTCTAGAACCAAACAAGTAGTGTCACTTGACTTGTAAAGATGGCGCTGTTACATGTTTGCGGGTAAAGCAACAAATTAGAAATGATTTACATGTAAGTCAATGAAATGATTGGATTATAGACAAAAACCCCGCCGTCTAAATCGGATCGATTTTTGAAAAAATCACGGACATACACACATATAGATCGAATAACTCACATTTTCTATGTGAGTTTTTCGTTATTTAATTCCATATTTTCCAAGTAAGGTTTTTCATTTGATATAGTAAAAAACTTGTCTAAAATGTTGAGGTTTGTTATCAGAAACACAAAACAATTTAAAAGTTTCAGAAAAAAAACTGTCCTTTATAACTGATTGATTCGAAGCATGGCTTGTTGTCACCTGGAGAGTCAGCAACTAAATAGACATCTAAAGATCGGGTGACTTGTCGATCGGTGACAGATTTATAGGTATCGGTATATCGGTGATAGATTAGTTGCTGACTCTCCAGGTGACAACAAGCCATGCTACATTGAGCAACAAATTAATTTTTCATTTTTTCCTTGAAAAAATCGACATTCAAGTAAGCAGATACTAATTATAATACGCCGAAAAAAATTTTTTTTTTTACTTGAATTCCGTACGGTCTTGCAGCAACTAATTAGCAACAAATTCCTATTGATTCGGTTTATTCTGCTTTTAATTCCGGACCATACTCCATGCCACCTTATTGTAAAGCTAGCATCGTGTGCGATTTCTCGAAATCGGCAAGAGCAACAAAATCTGTTTTCTGGCAACTAATTAGCAACAAATTAGCAACAAATTTTGAGCATTTTTTTTTTAATTTTTGCTTAGTTTCCACTTTCAGCTTGATGGAGCTGCATATTAGAGTATTGTAGCATGGTCTGACGACCACACTATGCTACTCAGTCATTGCGCCTTGAACGTGTACAAAAACGTTTTCTGGGGCACCTGGCCTATGCTAGCGGTTCGTTTAAGAAAATATGTTCATATAGTGATTGGCTCAAATATTGTAACATGGTGTCATGGACAAACGTCAACGTCTGAATGACGCGATGTTTGTGTGCAAAGTTATGGCCCATAAAATCGATAAACTTCCATGCCCCCTCTAGTCTAACCCAAATGCAGGCGCGGATCCAGGGGGGTGGCAACGGGGCAATTGCCCCCCCCTGACCGACCCGATCAATTCTTCAAATTATTGAAATCGTCATAGCGACCTCACTGTATCGTCCCGTTTACGACCAATCATCTGCTCGAGAATCACTGCATTAGTAGATTGTCGATTAAATCATAGATTGTAGATCATATTATCATATCGTAAGTTCATCTCTTATAGCAGAATTTAGCAGATTTGAATAATATTGCCCAGTGCACTGAACGAAGAGAAGATCGCACTCTCCAAGGCGCCCACGCTTCTCAATTAGTCGAATCGCAGCTAGTCCGCGTCCATCCGTAACTATACAGGACATACTTATCATAGATTTATTATTTCACTAACGATACTTATATACAATGACAGTCTCATATATACGGGACGGACAGTCAATTCACCAGAGAAAACTTCATGATAGTCAATGCGCCCTTACTAGACCTATATACTTCTTGGACGTCTTTCAGTTATCAGGACTTGTTTTTCGGATGGGAAATCATCAAATGACCCCTCCCGCCGTGGGTGGGTTGGAAGGAAGTGTCAGACTCTTACTGACTTAAACCCATCTATGTTCCTTCCTCAGCCCTTCGTATTCCGGAGGCGCAGTATCTCTTTCAAACGTCTCGTAGCCCCGGCAGGCTATGGCCCTGGAGGACGGCCCCGTTTCTTTTGCTGTAATCTCTTGAGGCGCGCGTGGAATACGAACGCGCCCTCGACGCGGGTCTGGTCCTTGCCGGACGGCAAGCCACCCATAGCCCTTCGTCCGCAGCCTCCGCCTACGCTGGCCGGGAGTCGTCTCGCGGCTCGCGACGCCCATGGCGTCTCGCGCGGCGGCTGGGGAGATCTGTCGCTCCCTCGCGCGCTCCGTTGCCTCCTTCTCCAGCATTACTGCTTCGCAGAAAGAGGCGAAGGCTTTCCATTCCGTCTCGTATTCCGCTCCGGACCATGGCCTGAACCAGGGACGACACTACGAGGACACGACAGTGCTCCACCCAAGCGGGGCAAACCCTCACCGTATACTCCACCGTGTCCTCCGGGCACAATAGTGACACACGGGCGCTTCCTTCCACCCGATTCTGTGCAGGAACCACCCGAAGTTCCGTGCCCGGTGAGGACCTGCGTCAGGCGGTAGGTGAGGACGCCGTGGCGTCTCCCTAGCCACTCCTCAAAGAGGGGACTTACCGCCGTGATTGTGGCGTGCCCTGCGCTGGGCTGCAACAGTCGCTCTTTCCATTCCGCTATGAGATCACTCCGGAGCTCCGTCCGCCAAGCTGCGATTTGCCGCGGCGGCGGAGATATGCCCCAGCGTTGGCCGTCGCGCGCCACTTTTAAAGGCGCGCTAGGACCCAGCCTCCAGATCCCACGGCGGCAATCCGGCGAGGAGGTCCGCCGCCTCGCGGGGATCGTGCGATATCCCCGGATCAGCTGCCAGGACTGCCTCGTTGGTCTAGTAACGCGACTGCACTTAAACGTCGACAAACGGGTCTCGGGTTATACTAGGGGGTAGGTCCGAAACGCTTTGTGGACTTTTTAAATTTTTACAAATCAGCCCGGAGTCAGGAAGATAGCGGTGTTATACCCCCGTGCCTGCCCTCCCAGGCGTTAAACTGTCGTCCGCAATTATGATTTGTCGTTACGATTCCATGTCAGATGCCATCAGGCGGATCTGAGAAAACTCTGACACTAGGGTTTGTTAGGTTGCCAGGAGCGTAGCTAGCACCGTATCTGCCGTATCAAAAATACGGGGCCCCGGTAGTCTAGGGCCACAATACGCGACATAGGAAGAAGTTTGTGACATCATACCCACAACTACTAGGTATGCCGACTTGCACCACTGCATTGTTAGTCATATATAGATACATATATATTTATTACATACTTCTGTATGTCTGGATGTCGATGAAATTTGTTAGTCAGAATCTAAAATATAAAAGTGTAAAAAGCAGACGAGTGTTAGAGTGGCTGACTAAACCTATCAGAGTTATGTGAGAAAGACTAAGTAAGGCCCCCTCAGTGATAGTGTTGACGCCACCTACTTAAGATTTCAAGATTGCAACGAAATTTGTACACTTAGCTAGCGGAGTATCCACTTTCTAGAAAATCAATGAAAGTCAGAAAAGTACTACGTGGACAGGGATTGTCAGGAAAAAAAACATCAAATTGGTCAAAAGTCAAAAAAATGCTGAATATCTTAAAAACAACATAAGCTTAAAAAAGACCTACGAATTATATTACTTGTGTTCCTTAAAAAAATTTCGCGCTCGCTTCGCTCGCGCTCCAATTATTCTATCATTTAATATTTCTAAGATTCCAAGTTCCGAAACAAAATGACAAAAAAGGAATATTACCCTTATGATTTCCCTTTGTCTATCCATCTGTCACAGCTGATTATATTTCAAATTAAGCTATCGATTTGGAACATTGTTTTGAGTGGCTGCGCCCACTATCTTTTTTGGGGGCAGGATCCGAGTCTAGGCCATATTTGACGAAAAATTTCGTCGGAAAACGGTCGTCCGTTGTGGTAAATGGTTATCTCTGTGTACTATTATCCATAGGTATAATTGAGTGGAGACCACAGTTACGCAAACGTGTGACGCCTTTCAGAAAGATAAAGTGACTATCTGCAGCAGGCGAAAGGACTGCGACAGAAAACAGTGTACCAATATAATCATCTAGGCCAGGCTAATGATGATTAGCTAACAGCGAATTGTTATTAAGTCTTTGAAACATGCATTTTTCTTATATTTTCGTCTATGGACAAACAGATTTTTTAATGTATTTATCACTTTTCTATAAGATTAAGCAGAGCTGAAATGAGCTAAGACTGCCCCCCCCTTACACAAATCCTGGATCCGCGCCTGCCCAAATGTAATCGGAATGTCGATTTTCGAACCTATCCAGCATTTGATTCTTTGAAGGTATGAAAATCGGAAAACGAATAAATAGCATTTAGGTGTATTTAACATTATAATTCTTAGATATTATGAAATTCAGACTTTTGAAAAGCGAAACATTCAGAATAAAATATTTCGGAGTAGATATTTGAGTGTTCCCCATTTTGTGGGTAGTTGTGAAAAAAAGATAAATGTATCGTTAATATGGTATTGTAATACTTACACTTGCTGTTGTTTAGGTGTTTCTCGTAAGGCGCGAAAGCATAAGCCGGTATGTCCCCGATGTCCACGAACCATGTAACTTTACGCCGTCCCAGTATTGGCGAACGCGATGCCATCTCGCGGCTCCCACTCGCACTTTATACATCACTCACTAGTCACTACAATTCTCACAACCGACACTGTTTACTTGCTTGTTCCAATGATGAAGTGTAATCACAGACAATCTATACATACAATATAGCAATCTATAAATAGTAAAATTCACGTTTCTATACTTTTCGGAATTTTGAGAAAATAAATCTGACGGTGACTATTACTAGGTATTACAACAATTATTTTTTTCGGATGTGAAATCATGAAATGACCCCTTCCGCCTTGGGTGAGGCGGATGGGAGTGTCAGACTCTTACTGACTAAAACCCATCCATGTTCCTTCCTCAGCCCTTTGTATTCCAGGGCGCGGTTTCTCTTTCGAACGTACCGCAGCAGTAGAATTAGAACACATTGCAATCATTTAAAAATTGTAATACCTAATTAGAAAAAAAATACAGAAGTAAATTAAAGTAAGTAAGTAGTAGTTAAAAAATAAACGATCGCGACTAATGTTTTTTCAGGGGCTGTACCACCACGTGTTTTTGCAATCACTATTCAAGTTTGAGAGCGTGACACAGCTACTAACGTCGTATATAAATTTATTTCGGACAAAAATCGTATAGCTCCGTCTCTTTTTCATAACGAAAATAATCTTGTTTTGGCACGTCATGGTAAGGCCCCAGTTTGTTGTTTTCCCAGATGATTGAAAAGACGTCCTAAAACGGCTACACTGGCTTGCGCAAGATGCGCCCACTCTGAATTTTTAATGAATAAAAATTATTTAATCTTATTAAATATCAAAATACATAATCCGCGGTCAACATTTTTTTATCGTTATTTCCCAGTTACGTAATTGTGCATTGTGCATTAGTTAATAAATTATTTTTCCTAGAAAAGCAGGAACATTGCAACTGCGATAATCTTCTATACTTATAATAAATCTGTAGAGAGGTCAATTCTGTACATGAAATATATTTCCAAAATAACTATCAGGGGGTGATTAGGGATCGATATTGATGCCAAAAATGCAATCAGTAAAATTTTTGTCTGTCTGTCTGTATTATAAACTCTATAGAAACAAAAACTACTTGACGGATTTTAACGAAACTTGGTACAATTCTTTGTCATACTCCTGAGATGGTTATAGTATACTTTTCATCACGCTACAATCAATAGGAGCAGAGCAGTGAAGGGAAATGTTGTCATTTTGTTTAAACGCGCTAATCTCAGGAACCGCTGATCCGATTTAAATAATTCTTTCAGTGTTAGATAGTCCATTTATCGAGGAAGGCTATAGGCTATATATCATCACGCTAAGACCATAGGAGCGGAGCACCACTATTCCACGCGGACGAAGTCGCTGGCAGAAGCTAGTAATAGTTAAATAAAAGATCTGAGATTTTTTCTTAAGTATTACTAACAGGCGAGCCTTTGTAGCATCATTAAATAAATGAATTATTAATTATTATATTATTTTTATTTTTGGAGCTATTTTTGAAAGGTCTCAGAATAAATTCCCGTGGAGGTTAAAGTACCACGCACAGGCACAGCTTTAATGAGAAAAAGCTTTTTTTATATGGCCCAAAGAATATTTAATAAGCCACCATGCTCAATAATAAGTCTAAATTTAGTAAATGTCAATTGTTGGTTCAAACTTTACTTTCGCCACCATTCATGGCGATACTGTAGCAGCTCATTCTCGGTTATTTTTAGGTGTATGTGGTTCACCTTGGCTGCTCTGCATCCTACAGGTAGCCGTGTACGTTGAACTTGCAGCGACGCTCAGTTAGATACAGCACGCGAACTGGCCACAACCCGGCCGCAGCTCGGCCCGAACCCTACCACCACGTTACCGTGGAACCGGCCAACATTGCCCTTAGCGGATATCTTGCCGTGTTCGAACACGAAAAATAAATAAAATCTTGAATTGTAAATAAATTTACGTAGCTGACAAAATTATTTAATCTTAAGGGATTTGATTATTTTTCTGATGACACTAAATATAAGTTACGGTGCTAAGTTCCCACAGTTCTCGGCGAAACATGTTGGAAGTAGGTCTAGTGCTTAGATTATATAAATCTAAGGTCTAGTGTGAGGTGGTGCCAAAATCTTGTTTTAGGTTTTTACACTTTGTCAGCCTACGACATCACTTAGGTAAGTTATTTCAATATTAGAGTAATAATAAGTATCACGCTTCATTTCTATGCTATTTTCAGACCATTAGAACATCAAATCTTCAAGATAATGAAGTGGGCAATGATTCCCGAACTTGCTTGAACATAGGAGTGACAACATTGCCCACTGCAAAAACAGTGTTAGGGTTGGCACCCATTAAAGTATTTTAAATTTCTATCTACCTACCTAATTTATAAGAAATTGGTTATTATGGTATGAGTATTTGATGCAGAGGACTGAGAAACATGTTACGGGCAAAGTTTTAAGTAGGTATAAGTATAAATGCAAACAACCAAATAACCGATGGAGGGATGGCGCAAATGATTATATCACTAGAAAAGAAAGGGAGTAAAAACTAAGATGATGGCTGATACCGAGTTTTCAAATCAAATCAAATCGTTTATTTGTGATACACAGGTTACAAAGGTCTTAATACAAATGTGTTCATTCCGTGATCAGCCGCATGGGGCATACAAAATATAAAAAAATAAAATTATACTAATTAACATAATAATTATCATTATTTGATATTTGATATATTATGATAAATTGAAAATATTAACATTATTATATTCCCTTATATTTCCCTTATAGTTTTGGAAGACGACATGCTGCGCCGACCCCAAATAAATTGGGATAAGGGCAGAAAAAATATTGTATTCCTGTATGTTAGACTAGACAAGTACCTCGTCACTTACAAATAGAAACTACATTTAGATAATTAGATGAACAACCAAATAAATTGCTTAATTTAATATGTAGTTATATGAATATAGGCAGAAACTTATCTCTATTATATTTACAATATTTAAATACCTACAGCCTTAATATAATTATAAATATATATATATATATATACAAATAAAAAATAAAATAAAACAAAACTGTACCGACATATTCCATCGAAATCAGTTCAGGTGTTTTGTTATAAAGTGTCACAAACAACTAACTTTCCTACTAAAATTATTAGTTGGGATAGACAAGACTCTAATGCAGCGTTTTCAGAGGTAGGTATCGGACTGGATGACATAGATCTACGAAACAATAAGAATTTCCACTGGAACCAAACACCGATATACTCTCATGTACATATACATAAGAATAGAATATGTAGAAATATCGGGTTCTGACTGCTCTGGCCCACCTTCCACCACGCTTCCTCGCAGAGTCAGAAACACAGATCTACAGATCGGAGAAGTGTGGAGGCCTCGGATGTTGCCTGCAGGCCGTAGAGGAGCTGGCGGCCTGGCGCGTAGCGCGCTTCAGTCGCCTGGTCGGTTCCGCACGAGCGGTGTCCGCCTGTCTGACATTTATGTTTATTTTCATCGGAAAGAGGCGCACGCGCATGCACCGCTACAGCTGATTCACACCACCACTGGATAACATTTATAAAGCTTACTATAAATACACTGGTATACTTAGCTGCACTAAAGGCCAGCCATTTCTCACTGTGTAAAAGCGCGTTGTTGTTGCAGACGACCAAAGCGCACCCATGAGCCTATGATCAACTAAGTTTTACCTCATTACGAACTTACAAATAACAATACATAGGAGTGCCTACATTTTTCTTATTTCATTAATAAGCACAGTCATCAACGGCATACGAATTACGGCTGTCATATGGAGGATGTAAATGAAAGCCATATAAATAATTACATTCTTTCAATCAATTTCCAGCCTCTACAGCTTGGATTTGGTTCCAAGGCCGCATGTGAGGCTGCCGTACATGCCTTATCCACCTTCCTAAATTTTGACAAAGGCGACGTCAACCTTAAGGTTGACATAAAGACGAACGCCCTAAATTCTGTTAACATCTGAATCTAATCTTTGTTGGCTGAAGTAAAAACGAACTACCCAAAATTTCAACTTTAGGCAGTACTATACACGCCCTTCCTAATTAATATAAAAACCGCTACACTGGTGTCAATTCTGTCGGCACAAAATTCTCTTAAATAAACTAAAAATCACCAAAAAAATAATTTAGTCCTGTCATACGACGTTTCGTATTCTGAAGTCATCGAACTTAACCAATTTAAGTTTGACAGGATTCAAATAAGGAAGTTACTAAATTTAGTTCATTTTAACGATTTGGTATTCTGGTGTCACCACTTTACGTCAAAAATTAACTAAAATTTGAAACTTCGAACTAAAATTAGACGGCATGTAAATACGTTCAGACTAATTTTATATACCTACTTTTAAAGTTAAATTGTTGATATTTGGTATGAAGATGTTTTAGACATATATATATAATGAATTAGTAGGTTGGAGTGGAAATGTATTAAGCAAGAAGTGCATTCAGTTTAATAGGTACATTAGATACTTCAATTCAGTGAAAATTTAATCTGTCTATCTGAGACTGATACAATATTTTTTGAGTCATGGTTTAATACATTTATTTCTCAAAAACAGAATACAATTATTCACTTATAATGAGAAACACTGGTTGCATACATAATTGTATGTTCATTGGAACGAGTGGGTATCGGAACGGTGTATTTTAAGTTACAACTTTAGACGTAGGTACAATATTGTTAATTATTAACTTATCATTATGTCAGTCTCATCTAGCTATAAACAAAAATATGTTTGACGTGTAAAAGTGTTATTTTATAACCTACTTGCAGAAATAAATATCATTTATCAATTAGTAAAACAAACCATGCCAAAAAAGATCGAGATTTGAAGGTATATCTTGCAAAAAATAAAAATAAAAGAATATGGAATTATTTATCTTATGTAGGTAATTTGCAAAAATGTTGCGACTATGACGACATATTACGTATCGAAACAGAGTTTCTATCGTAGTTGCTATCGAAAGCATAATTACTTTTACAAATCTAGATATTATTAAACGGTTAATTTAATGTTATGAAACTAGGGTAGAATTTGTTTAAATTGTTTTTTTTTGTTTTTTTTTCGTTTTTTCTTTTTTTGTGATTATGTAAATAGTTTATATACCTAATTTAAATTAAAGAGTATGTAGATAATCCGTGTTATTATGGACTGGTTAGTTAGACCAAGATAATTGAAAACTTTTCATTATGTGGAATTTTAGTTTCTTTTTAAATAGGGGAAAAGATTGTATTTCCTTAATATCTTTTGGCAAAACATTATACATTTTGGCACCCTCATACTTAATATTTCTAGTGCCGTAGTTGGTCCGTGGTCTACTGTATAGGCGGATATCATTAGCATTTCTGAGTATCCGAGATCTTTTTGGGCTCGACTGGCGATTGCTTGTGTTTCATTGCCAAAGTAGAAGAGACATGTGTCATCGGCATATAATGTTACATCTGCAGTTAAGTTTAGGTCTTTTATATTATTAATATATATTAAGAAAAGTAAGGGCCCAAGAAGGGAACCTTGTGGAACCCCGTAAGTTATTAGTTCGGGAGCGCTTCTGACCTCACCAATTTTTACTATTTGGTATCTTTTAGAGAGGTATGACTTAATCATTTTATGAGCAAATTTCCTAATACCAATATCATGTAGTTTTTGAATGAGAAGTTCATGGCTTATCGTGTCAAACGCTTTTTTCAGATCTATAAATATACCGAGAGCTATTTGTTTTTTGTCCATTTTACATTTCAAGTTAGTTACAAGGTCTATACAGGCTGATAGTGTATTTGATTTGGAGCGGAAGCCATACTGTTTGTGGTAAAGGAAATTGTTAGAGCTCAAATATTTGTCCAGACGATTATAGATAATTTTTTCGAAAACTTTAGAAATGATTGGTAGTACCGAAATAGGACGATAATTACAGGGATCAGTTTTATTGCCAGATTTATAAATTGGGCTAACTTTAGCAATCTTGAGGGAATCAGGAAAATATCCAGATTTAAGGCAATGATTGATGCAGGTAGTAAGCTTATCGAGTAGTAAATCTTTAACACGTTTAAGAGACTTACATGAGATGCCATCGAGACCAGTTGTCGTATTCGTATTTAGGTTCCAACAAGTAATCCTTATAATTGTAGTCAACAAAGAGCCCTTATAGTTTTACCAAATCCGTTTATCTGATTGTCTATATGCAGCTCAGTTCATATATTCTTAGTAAGTACTAGAAAGTTGCAATTTGAGTATTTTGGCTAGATTATTCAAAATTATTTATTATTATTTTAGTAAAATACTGTTGTTTCGGTCCAAAATTTGTATGTATGTAATGTTTACGATCCGTTCTTCCTCTTTATGGAAGCAGCCGCACCTGTTAGACGAGTTGATCAAATTATTCGCAGCAATTTAATTTCTTTATTTAATGTGGCTTTGGACGATCGTGCGTGGCTTCAAGCCACTCTTCTCCTTCGCTTTGGTACTCTCGGCATCCGCTAAATTTCTAATAATAGTTTGTATTACCGGTGTTCTTATCATTGCATCGGTCAACAGCACCGAAAAGTTAACCAGGAAAATAATATATTAGCATGGTCACTGATCGGTTCTGAGGTATCGAGATATTTACTTTAGTAGCGTATATCTATGGTCTGAGGTGCCGTATTTGACTGATGCTATGCACGCCTGGAAATTGCTTGCTTGGTTTAACTGCCTGACACCCATCTTTCTAGAGAGACATATTTTGAAGCTTAGCTTTTTTATTTTAGAATATCAAATTTTTATATCGTGTAAATATTGAGAATAATTAATGTATTAAACCAGCGGTCGGCAACCCGCGGCCCGCGGACCTCTTACTTGCGGCCCGTGAGTGTTTGGTAAAAAAGTTTTTACCAAAAAACAATACAACCGACTTCCAAAAATACTAATAAGAGTAAAATTAGTTTCATTTAAATGTTAGTGGACCAATTCATCGCTCTAGAAGTCAGTGTCTCTAAGGTACCTACTGTTGTTAGTATTTTGCCACCGACTCATGAATTAATGAAATACGCTGGATGTATGGCTTCAAGGTAAAAAAAAAACCGGTCAAGTGCGTGTCGGGCACGGTAGGGTTCCGTAGTACGTTTTAGTTGGTCGACTATAACTCTTAAACCTCTTAAGTACTGAGATCATCGCCAGTGGGAAGAGAATAAAGACAGGCGCAACCTACTTACCTTACTTACCAACCTACAAAACTTGGTAGAATTGTTACGCTATCTCAGTGAGGACTTCTGCAACATTATGAAACCCTGGTATGTTACATGGTATTATTAAAAAGTGGGTATTTGATTTGATTATTAAAACGGGTGGGTAGTCGAAACATTACAGCGATGTCACTTTCATTTTATGCTGTCTTAGTAACTTCACTAGCGGGATGGGAACAACACACTTAGGTGCAACCTCGAAACCATCGAACAACGGGTTGTGTACCCGTCTTTTGATCTCA
Organism: Pyrrhia umbra; assembly: GCA_963891755.1. NCBI lineage: Eukaryota > Metazoa > Arthropoda > Insecta > Lepidoptera > Noctuidae > Pyrrhia > Pyrrhia umbra. The sequence continues at coordinate 102,117 of OY982937.1, read as the reverse complement.
CTATGTTGGTAGAATTGAATAGTTCCGTTATCCGACGGAACTTCTGCAACCTTATGAAGCCCTGGTACCTACGTTACGTGGCATTTACAAAGTAACGGGTGGGTAAAGATTTTACATTATATACGGGTGGGTAGTTGAAACAACACTGCGGTCTCTTTCATTTTATGATGTCCTAGTACTTTTCGTGACACAACATTTCAAATGTTCAATGTCCATTTGATTCTTTTATATATATATAAATTGCACTGAACATTTTTTTGTCTGACTGTACTGTTTTTGGCTTGAACCATATATTTTATGAGTGGTCCCAGTAGCCGGAATAAAAATATTTAAATTTAATCCATCCGGCGACTCACACCGCGGATCAGTTAATTGCGGTCCCAGTCGCCGGAAGCCTCGGTTTTTCTACGGGAAATTATACGTAGGTATCAGGCAGAATCTAGGGTAATAGCACAAGTGCGGCGCGCCTTTAGTTTATTTTGCTACCTTGTGGCCCTTACTTGCCAAAAGGTTGCCGACCGCTGTATTAAACAATAATACACAGCATACACATATTATACATATATGAAGTTTGCTCGAGTTCGAGTCATCACATGTAAACAAATAGAATTAGCAATGAACAACTCATTGATGAATACATTATATGAAGTCCATATTAGTCGCAGTTCATCCAAAAACCCTGAAACCATCCGGTGTTCCGGAGTTTTGGCTCCACTCACTCATTAGTTGTGTTATCTCGAGTCTCGAGCTAGTAAATATCTGGTACCTATAATACGTAATGATTGATACCTATATTATAGCAGAGATAGGTACTAGCACGTACCTACCATTGTTATCTGTTCATAAGTTAGTCTCAGGGCACACTGATAACGCTTACCTACTGACTTGAAACAAAACAACTATTCAATTACCTACTTAATAGTTGATCACTCGTCAAGTGACTTGTGCCCAATATTACGTGACGACACGCGGCCCGCGGCGATTGCGGCAGTGTCGCGTCGCGTGCCCTCTTCATTAGCATCTATTTGTTCAAACGAATTGGTTTGGGACATTCGATTGAATGTTCACGGATCAGAAAACAATGTCAACAACTGATGAGCAAGCACTACTCTTGAGCTTAAACCTTCGTAACCAGTTCGTTCCTGACAAAAAAATGATCTATTAGAGCAGTAAAATAGGTAAGTACACGTTTTGAACAAAAAAATACTCAAGGGAAGGTTTGAAGGGAGTCTTGTTTCCTCGCTTGAGAAAGGTGGTAGTAGGTAGTTCCCTATTTTTTTTTATATCAGGCTTGCATACTGAATCTCTAGTGAACAGCACGTCCGCCATTAGTTTACGAAGACGATGTAATGCAAAATACGATCTTAATGTTAGTCACCTTGCACCACTTCATTGCAAACCATCCTCCTACTATTTGTAGTTGCTGATGAATTATGCTTGACACAAAGTAATAATTTATCAAGCATCAGTGAATCGTTTTATCTGCCTAGCCTTTCCCCAACTATATTGAGGTCGGCTTGCAGTCTAAACTGGATGCAGCTGAGCACCAGTGTTATACATTGAGCGACTGCTTATCTGACCTCTACAACCCTGTTACTGGGTAACACGGAACCCCATGGTAAGACTGCTTGTCAGACTTTCTGGCTTCTCTCTACCTGCAATGACTGTCAAAGATCTACAAATGGCGGCCGGGACCAACAGCGAAACGCACTTTCCGAGCCACGGAAGAATTTCGCTATAATATAGATCACCCATCCCCGGACCGACCGCGTCAAGCGTAGCTTAAACTTTGATCGATCTTAGCCACGAGCTCCCCCGCCCTCGTCAGTTAATCGATTATCGGATACTTAGTATTTCAGTTCAGGTAATAAATGTAATTAACTCCGGCGGCCGCCAGCTGGCCCGCTTTCTGAAGGAAAACCACTTGATAAATAGCCTGATCACTCGCACGAATCATTAACGCGAGTTCGCGACGGGCGGAGCGCAGAGCGCACGCGTGCTGGCGCTCCCTGGTGCCGTTAGCGACTGTCATATTTGGCGGGAGCGGGAACTAGCGCTCGCGCATCTTTTGGGCGAGCTTTATCTGTGCACCGCTCTTAAAGCTCTTATTACACTATCCAATTTGTAGGAAATCGGAAGGCGCAATCGCAGCTAAGTGTTTTCACACTATCCATTTTTAAGGGAATCTATTTAGGAACACTGTAACTAGGAAGTAAGAAGCTAGTGATCTAAATAGAATTTTAAATCAGATAGACGCTACGATTTAGGGTGAGTAAAAGGTAACATTACTGCAATGTTCTCCCCCCAGAGTGCAGCACTAGCATAAACTGTAAACAGTAAATAACATAATAGGAGTTTAAAGCATGATTAAAATTGCAAAGGTAAAGTATCATCTGCAAACAACACTATCTTTTGTTGATTTTCAAATAAATGGGGCAAATCATTAATATTTACTAAAAATAGAAAGGGACCTAATATCGAACCTTGTGGAATACCCATTGCCATCTTAGAACCCAGTGAGTTTATGCCGTTTATCTGAACTTTAAGTTGCTTATTATTTAGGTACAATCGTATTAATCCGAGTAGTAGTCCATAGTTGTAATTAATAAATATAAGAAGGAAGGAAATCATTAATTTCCAAAAGACAAAAACACATTAAAAAATAATTTCTAAATTCAATGATAGGTACCTGGACTACTTGGATAATGGAACCCTAGGAGGTGAAATAGACACAGTTTTGAAAGATTTAATTTTTCTTAAACAGCAATTCAGCAACGTGGGTCTGGACCTTAGACCTCCACTAAGTGCGAAAGGAGAATGCCCATTTTTGTATGGGGGTCCGTACCAAATTGCGTCGTTTTTTTCTCTTCCAACTTTTCACTTCCAACAAGATTTTTTCAAACTTTAACCACATTTTCGAAATATTGATTGACAGAATGAGCGTATAAACGCCGTCTATACGCTCATTCTGGCGTCAGTTCAGTCTGTGATCTTGATCACGTATATACTGATGGCTGAATGATGGATTGACAGGTGGTATTAGACGGTAAGTCAGACTGACGAACAGTCTAACCGAAAACTTTTACGCGTTAGCACGCATTCGCAATGGATTTTAATAAGAAAAAAGCTTGTGTTGCTCTAATATTAGCCCTAACTACGACGAATCGTAGAAAAAGAAAGCGGTGGTGTAAAAAGTGGCTATTGAAAAGAGAATACTACACACATTTACATTCACTGAACGAGATAAGAGACTCAGGAGAAGAAATTGACTATGCTAATTATTATTGAATGAAAGAAGCTTGTTTTGATCATTTGTTGCAAATGGTAAAACCATACCTAACTAAGCAAGACACCTGCATGAGGAAGTCAATTAGCCCAGAGGAGAAATTGGCAGTAACTTTACGATATCTTGCTACCGGGAGGAATATTAATGATTTGCAATACTCAGTGATAATGTCACCAGCAGCTATAAGTCAGGCTATTATGGATACATGTAAAGCGCTCCTTTATGTTCTTCAGTCTTTTATAAAGGTAAGTGAAACAAAGTATTATTTTTGAATATTTATTTACCTACGTTTTTAAATCAAATTAATTAAACAATTCTTCTTCTTCTTCAGTCGATTGCTCAGTGCTGAGCGTCGTGATGTCCTCGACTAAACTTTTGACAATCTCCCTCCAATTGTGGCGATCTTTGGCCTGCTGTTATGTGTATTAATGTTCTAATTAAACAATTAGAACATTAATTATTCATAAGATGTCTGAAATAGAAAAAACAATTTTTAGGGCTCAAATTGCGCAAATAATAAACCAGCTGCAGTGTTGAAATGTCTAGAATGTAAGATGGAGTGGAATCTGTAAGAAATTGTCGATGTGTTTGCTGGTGGAAATTTATTAATAAATATAAAAAAACGCCTCGTTTCTTTTATATTTATTCACATAGTGAGGACTTGTTTTATCCCAAAGAATGGGTAAAACTTCTAACTTGTGAATAAATTCTTTCTCAGGGGCTAATGGTGAAGAAGACGTCGGGGGTGGCAGGGGAGAAGGCGCAGGCGATGACACGGCGTGCAACTCCATCGCTGTCTATGTGGTGACTGACACCAGACTGACAGCGATCAAACACACGTACAGTCTACCGTCAGTCTCACCAGATTGACAAAAAATATTAAAATACAGCTTGGCAAAAATGTCTAGAAACGGAACTATTTTTTTTTTATTGCTGGCAGCCCCTGGCAATTAATGTCGTTCTGTGTCGTTCGATGTAAACAAAGTTCTCGAGTTACTTATTTTTTTATTTCGACCATCAAAACGTTAATAAAACCACGTTATAATAAATAAAACCATTCGGAGTACTAGCAACGAAACAATTTATAATGTTTATATGCGATATCTGGTCGAACATGAGGCTTAAACTCTTCTTTCCGATCTCGACGATATTTACCAAAGTACCGCCATTATGACAGGTATGTAAGAGTTTGTTTTGTTGTATTTAGTTGTATCAAGTGTTAATTTATGATCTCTATTTTGTTTTGAATTGCTTGAATACGAAATAAGTAAAATTTTGAACAATAAACATCGAGCATATAGGTTATGTTTACGTTTTGTCTTTGACACTTTGGTATAGCGCGACTAGATTAACATTGATACTTGAGTGGCTTGAGCCTTGATACTCTGCAATATGTAAATTCGATTTTTACATAACTTTATCTATGAGTGTGATCACAAGATAATTACAATACTTGTTATAACTAGCATTTAAAAATCAAAAAAAATAAAATAGATAGGTACCGTAAACTTTTTACGTTTAATATTGATAGAGGTTTAATCAAATTTTTTATCTTTATAGGAAGCACCGAACGTGCATTTCAATCTATAACCGAGTAGGAGTTCAAAAGAATTCATGCCAGCATGTTAACAAAATAGAAAAGGAGTATTATGAATTTATGAGAGAGCTCGCACTTGGACATAAAACGTTTAGGAATCAATCTCCAACATGATAGCGCCGTGCCTTTGAATCTGAGTGTGACTCAGATGAGTTTATGGCTAGCTCTAGCCAAGACATGGATGTGGCGGGCGTGGAATATTAATTAGAGGAAGATTTATTCCGACGAACACAAAAATGTCAACCAAGACAGAAGACAGTGCCAGTCCGCCAGCTGATCAAAGTCTCGCAGCTATCTCCGTGCAGTCGCGGCTACTTCCCTTTTGGCGCGAATATCCTCGGATGTGGTTTATACAATTTGAAGCTATCGTCGATCCACAGAAAACCAGCGATGAAAACAAATACCGCTACGTTCTGGGTCAACTGCAACCTACGGATCTACAACACCTTACCGATATTTTAATCAAGCCACCAGAAACAGGAAAATATGTGGCGATCAAACAACGGCTTCTGTCAGTTTACGAACAATCTCAGGTCAAGAATTTCAAGAACCTTATCAGTGGATTAGAACTTGGAAATCAAAAACCATCTCAACTATTACGGAGAATGCGTGAACTCGGCGGCAACATGATAACTGAGGACGGTATTAAGATTGAATGGATGAATCATCTGCCAACACAAGTACGAGTCGTGTTATCGGTTAACACTGACTCATCGTTGGACATGCTCGCGGCGATGGCGGACAAAATGATTGAGTATTCCGAGTCGAGCAACATTGCAGCGGTTTCCTTACCACAACAGGAGATTTCGACAATAGCTGACCAACAAGGAATGTCAGCACAGATTCATGTACTATCAAAGCAAATTGAAAAACTTTCTCTCGAGATTTCCGAACTTCGAAGCCGAGGAAGACCGCGGTATCGGCGTTTTCATCGCTCTCGCTCAAGCTCAAAGTCACGTACAAGATATCAGAATGACGCCAACCGAGTCTGCATATATCATTATAGATTCGGTGATAAAGCGAGGCGCTGTGTGTCACCGTGTGCGAGGCGCACTCAACAAAAATCGGAAAACTAGAAGGTGCACCGACCGTGGCGGACGTCGGTGTCGCAACAACAAGCAATCGCCTGTGTGTCTACGATCGCAACTTATTACACCGTTTCCTCGTGGACACCGGGGCAGACATCTCCGTTTTAGCCGCCACCCCAAAACTTAAGAGGAAATGTGCACCAAGCGAATATAAATTATATGCAGCAAACAGTTCGCCTATCAACACATACGGTGAGAAGGTTTTGCAAATGGACTTTGGCCTCAGAAGACGATTTCGCTGGACATTTATCATAGCGGACGTCAAAACTTCAATACTGGGTGCAGATTTCCTTCGGCATTACAAACTCCTTGTCGACCTGCATCAAAAGAAGCTCATCGACAGAGTTACTGAACTATCAGTAAATGCTGTGAAAATTTCATCTTCACAAGAAACTGTTTACGTACTCAGCAAGACTCAGACATATCATGAAATCCTAAAGCAGTACCCAGACCTCCTGCGACCGATGTCATTTACTACTCCAGCGAAGCATGACGTCGTGCATAACATCGAAACAACGGGTCCTCCTCTCTACTCACGAGCTCGACCCCTTCCCCCAGAAAAATACAAAGCGGCTAAAGAAGAGTTCGAGCGGATGATGGAGATGGGAATCTGCCAACCTTCAAAAAGCCCATGGGCCAGTCCTCTCCACGTTGTTAAGAAAAAGGATGGCAGCTTACGTGTGTGTGGTGATTACAGACGTCTTAACTCTGTAACGTTACCAGACAAATACCCGATCCCACGCATACAAGACTTCACGTATCAGTTGCATAGCAAGAAGATTTTTTCCAAGCTTGATTTGAAGATGGCTTATTACAGAATACCCATGAGTAAAGAAGATGCCAAGAAGACTGCAATAATAACGCCATTCGGATTATTCGAATTTACTTGCATGCCTTTTGGATTACGCAATGCAAGTCAAACCTTTCAACGCTTCATGCACGAAGTACTACGCGGCATTGAGGGCTGCTATTCCTTCGTGGATGATATACTGCTTTACACAGAGGACGAAGCAGGACACAAAGACCTATTACATCAAGTATTTGGCCGTCTCAACAAGTACGGTGTAACGCTCAACGTCGAGAAGTGCGAATTTGCAAAGTCTAAGATTAACTTTCTCGGCTATGAAGTGACAGCGAGTGGCATAAAACCAACAGAAGAGCGCATACAGATCATCTCGAGCTATCCCCAACCGAAGACTGTCAGCGAATTGCGTCGTTTTCTTGGGATGGTCAATTTCTACAGGGATTGTTTACCAAATCAAGCAGACATGCAAAATGAACTCAACAAGTATCTACACAACACGAAAAAGAATGACAAGACGCCTATAAAATGGTCACCGTCTGCTGAACAAGCATTTCAAAAATGCCGCCAAAGCATATTGGAATCTGTGACACTAACGCATCCTATCACTGGCGCTCCACTCAGCATCATGACTGACGCTTCGGATCACAGCATTGGCGCTGTACTACAACAGCAAGTTGTAGATGTTTGGAAACCATTGGCATTCTTTTCCAAGGCTATGAGTGCCACACAACGTCGCTATAGCGTGTACGATCGCGAACTACTTGCGATCTACATGGCCGTGAAACATTTTAGAAGACTCATCGAGGGCTGTGACGTCACTATATATACTGATCACAAGCCGCTGTCCTATGCACTGACAAAATCACCAAGTAGCAGCGATACACCAAAACGTGAACGACAATTGCATTTCATCAGCCAATTCTGCAACAAGATTGTGTACACTAAGGGCGAAGATAACACAGTCGCTGACGCATTATCACGAATCGAAGAAATTAACTGCCCATCGAATATCGATTATGATAAGTTATCTCAAGATCAACAGCAAGACGAAGAGTTGAAACAGTTACGATCGCAACCAAATTTGAAGTTCGTGGATATCACTCTGCCCGGCACACAGCGACCAATCACGTGCGAGTACTCGACTTCATCGCTCCGCCCCTACTTACCAGCGGCACATCGCTACGCAGCATTCAAAGCGCAACACGATCTCTGCCACTCCGGTATAAGGGCTACTAGGAAACAAATGACATCAAAATTCTTCTGGAAGTCTATGAATAAGGACATATCAACCTGGGCAAAGAACTGCGTCAGTTGTCAAAAAGCAAAAATCTATCGTCACGTCGTCACGCCGTTAAAAAGCTTCCCGCCATCACAGCGCTTCGAACACATACACATCGATATAGTCGGCCCACTTCGACTATCTTATGAATATAGATATTGTGTCACAATCATGGACAGATTTACGAAGTGGCCAGAAGCGGTACCAGTACGCGAAATAACAGCAGAAATCATAGCCAGGGCGTTATATGAGAACTGGATAGCAAGATTCGGCTGCCCATTGCGAATATCCACCGATCAAGGCAGGCAGTTTGAGTCATCACTGTTCGACGCACTCATGAAAAGATTCGGAATTACAAGAATCCGTACAACTGCATATCATCCCCAATCGAACGGCCAAATTGAACGCTGGCATCGTACCCTAAAAGCTGCACTAATGGCCAGAGGGGTGACCAGCAACTGGAGCGACGAACTACATACAGTGCTGCTAGGACTCCGAACAGCGCTGCGTGAAGATAACAATTTAAGCCCAGCGCTAATGACTTACGGGTCGACACTGCGCGTGCCATCTGATTTCTTCGCACCGGCTGCAATAACAAATATATCGGATAACGAGTTTGTACGCCGCCTCACTCATGCGATGACGTCACTAGCACCCACCTGTTCGAGAGCTAGAACCGCAGCACGACCTTTTGTTTACAAGGATCTCGCTACCTGTACGCACGTATTTGTCAGGAACGACACTGTTCGTGCACCGCTGACACCACCGTACGATGGACCGTATGCAGTGCTGCAAAGAGGTGACAAGTGTTTCAAAATCCAGTTACCGCATCGAGAAACAGTTGTATCGCTGGACAGACTCAAACCGGCATACATCTGCATCAATCTGCAAGACACGTCATCTGCAAATCAAAGGAACACAGCAAGTACGGCGACGGCTAGTAGTACATCAAGTGCCGCGGACCCTGCACCCCCTCTCCAGCCATTTATAACCAGAAGCGGCAGAACAAGCAAACCAACCGTACGCTTCGCTAGGGGGGGAGTACTGTGAGTGCCTACTCATCACACGAGCGCATCAAGCAAACATCGCTCGCTACTGCGGCCTACGCGCAGTTGGCGCAGTATATTTACATTGCTCCATCTTGCTCACGCAACTACCTGTCCCGTTCACACAAGAAACTAATCGCGCGCGCAGGTGCAAGGAGACAGCGGCGCACTCTGATTGGTCCGTCAATAAATGTTGCATAGCTCTCTGTACACTAAGGGAAACTAGATTTTGTAAACTTAAATGGCTATTTTTCCAAAATAAAACACAAAAACATTCTGCCACCGAAAGTTTTATTTAAAGTGCCTAATCCGTTACAAAATCAAATATAATAACGCTATATTCATACGCCTTTTTTTTATACCCAAAAAAATTGTAAACACAGGAGTGCTTACATTATTAGTGCTTATAAGTAATTTGTATTCAGTTACATGACGTGAATACTTATTATTACACATTATAATACTTACTGATTTTAATTAATTATAGAAATACAGCTTAGTATCAAGACGATAGGCTGGTACGCTATACGGTCGCAGCGGGTTGCCACACGAACGGTAAAGTGGCGCCCCTATTAATTTCTACTCTTTTTTGCCAAGCTGTATTTAAATAACCATCATTCTAGATCATCAATCCATCAGTCTGTACGTATACAGTCAGTTTCCCGTTATTCCCGTTAGACGGGAAACTGCCTGTATACGCACAGACTGATGGATTGATGGTCCAGAATGATGGTTATTTAAATATTTTATTTTATTAATTTATATTATTATTTTTTTTTTATTTTTTATTTTTTTATATAAAAATAAATCCACGCTATTGCTAAACCAGCTGTCTTATTATATCGTCACACTCATAGATCGCAACCACGGTCTGTTACTATCCTACAGGTTATGAGCCCAGTCACACATATAAAATTTCACGTGTGCGATGACAATGGCGGTGACGGCAATGGCTACGAACAATAATCTTGTTGGAATTGACAAACTAAGCGGCATCGAGAACTATACAACATGGAAGTTCATGGTGCGTATGCTGCTCATTCATGAAGATTTATGTAAGTGCGTAGAGAGCGATATGGGCGACGATAAGAAAAAACAGCGAGTTCTAGCCAAGATTGCTTTGGCGGTTAGTCTGGCAGCGAACCCGCATATAAGGAACGCGCAAACAGCAAAAGGCGCGTGGGAAAATCTTCAACGTGCATATGAAGATAAAGGACTATGCCGTAGATTAGGATTATTAAGAACATTATTCGGAACCAAGTTAAATGAGAGCGAGAACATGGAACAATACTCGAACAAAGTCACCGAAATTTCATAGCAATTGAAAGAAATTGGGTCATCACTCGAGGATGACTTCGTAGCAGTCATCATGCTGCGACCCGTTCATTATGGCAATTGAAAACTCCAATGTCAAACTATCCAGCGAGTTTGTAAAAAGCAAGTTATTACAAGAAATTCGCGCAGGACGGAGGCCTCGGCCTCAGCGTTGGTCGTGAAGAAACAACCTCGATGCTACAAATCTAAACAGGTGGGACACTTCATCAAAAATTTACCGAAGTTCAGCAAGAAGAAGGCTGAGAAGGAGAACACCGGTGTATCGAAGGGAGCACTTTTGACTGCGCTTTCTGTCAACATTAACAGCAGCTCATGGTATGTGGATTGTGGTGCCACGGGGCACATGTGTTGTGATAGGGAAATGTTGCAAACGTTTGTGAATAGCAAAAGTTTAGAAGTAAATATTGCGAATGGTGAGAAACCTTACACGGCAGGACAAGGCTCAGTTGAAATACAAATAAAAAATAGTGAAATTAAAACCATAAGTTATGTATATCGTGTACCTAATTAACTGCAAATTTGTTGTCTGTAAGTGCCATGGTAAAGAAAGGTTATAATGAATTTTTTTGTTCATGTGGATGTAAGGTCCTAGATAAAGATAAAATAGTAGCTGATAAAGATAAAATAGTGGCGTGTATACGCCATTATATAGGCTAGCTGTAGCACTTCATTGACGCAACAGTATCTAACTAATACTAGTTAGATACTGTTGAGTCAATGAAGTGCAATTTGGTAGGCAATTCACATATCTTGAACAGTTGTTTTCCAGGGATAGGTTCCTCAGAAAATAAACATGCAGCAAACAAGTCAGTTCATTGCAGTACTTCAGCAGCTGGTATTCCAGAGAGAACTGCTGAGGCTTGTGTAATGGCTGCTTTGCAGGATAAGGATGTCGGTTCACAAGAGGTATGGCATAGGCGCCTTGGACATCTCAATCATCGGGGTATGAATGAAAATAGCAATACTTACCAACCATGTGTTACATGCATTGAGGGGAAGCAAACAAGAATTCCTTTCCCGAAAAACACGATGTTTTACAGTTAGTTCACACTGACGTGTTATGAATGTTAACTCTCTGTTCTTCCTCTTTATGCAAGCAGCCGCACCTGTTAGACGAGTTGATCAAATTATTCGCAGCAATTTAATTTATTTATTTAATGTGGCTTTGGACGATCGTGCGTGGCTTCAAGGCACTCTTCTCCTTCGCTTTGGTACTCTCGGCATCCGCTAAATTTCTAATAATAGTTTGTATTACCGGTGTTCTTATCATCACATCGGTCTACAGCACCGAAAAGTTAACCGGAAAAATATTAGGTTGGTCACTGATCGACTCTGAGGTGCCGTATTTAACTGAAGCTATGAATGCCTGGAAAATGGCTTGCTCGATTTCTACCTGTGACTTCAGGCATAGGTGTCATAACATGGGTGACATAACATTTCGGCCCGTTTTATCATTGCGCCTGTTTTAGAGCCCAACGGCTTGGCATGGCACGCGATGATGGTAATAAACCTGATGAAGATGAAAGGGCGGTGTGGGACGCAACTTATGTCGATATCTTTGATCTATCCTATCTTCCCAGTACGGCGGGCTTTGCTGATGCAGCCGCTGCAAGCGAAGAAAACCTAAAAACGGTGCAAATATATAAATCATCATCATCTGCCTAGCCTTTTCCCAACTGTGTTGGGGTCGGCTTCCAGTCTAAACCGGATGCAGCTGAGTACCAGTGTTTTACATGGAGCGACTGCCTATCTGACCTCCACAACCCAGTTACCGGGTTACACGGTACCCCTTGGTAAGACTGGTTGTCAGACTTTTCTGGCTTCTGACTACCCGTAACGATTGTCAAAGATGTACAAATGACAACCGGGACCAACAGCTTAACGTGCTTTCCGAGGCACGGAGGAGTCTCGCTATGACATAGATGGTCACCCATCCACGGACCGACCGCGCTAAGCGCAGCTTAACCTTTGATCGGTCGAACCGTGCGGCTGTTACTTAGCCACGAGCTCCTCTAAAATATATAAATCATATTGAGCCATTATGCCCATCTTCTATAACGACACATAGCTAAGTGTTAGTCGACTCCAAGCATGACCTGAAGGCTGGCATGAAAGAATTGCAGGAACGGCATTGATGGATGCAGATTCCATTCATTTTACTAACAAAAGTACCGGGAATTCCCGATTCTGAACTCTTAGGCTGACGACTGCACATTGACAGATATTGCGGAGCTGTCTGTAGACAAATCGCTTGTGCTGGGCGCGGAAACTAGGTGACGGGCGATATCGCCGCCCGGCACCGTGCCACCCGCCCTAGCGCACAGGGACGTATTCGCCCACTGTCCTGTCCGGCGCAGGATACCACAGGCTTCGTTGTACCAGGTTCGTACCATATCTTTACTGAGTACAAACAATATTTAACACTTAGAATTAATTTGTAAATAGCAATAAAGTATGCAACGCTAGGCCACCTTGAATTGAACATCGTAAAAATGCGTCTGATTACTCCCCTGGCGCGCAGCAGCGGGGCGCGCGGTGCCAGCCACGGCGCGGCAGTGTGCCCGCGCGGCCCGCCTCCGCCTGCTCGCTGCTCTGTGCCCATACCTAGTCACCTACCGGCTAAGCGCAACGGTATTTGCAAACAGAAATCTATCGGATCGGATATATTGTAAGGTATCAATAGTGACATGTGCTTGGTGTGAACACCCAACGTTGTCGTGTGAGGTCAGCTGGTGTCGAGATGTGCCTGCCACTGGTCGGCCGTATCACCTACTATAGTATTACAGACATCTCACTGTGTAGAGTGCTCAAATAAAGTGCAAACAAAAATGAATGGCGGCAGATCAGATGCGTCAACTTCTACTGACGATGTAAAGGTTGGTTATTTGAGCTTGCCTGAGGTCATATTTTGACTTCATGTTATAATGTACGTAAACTTAATAAATTTAATGAATCAAAAAAGTACAACCGACTTCCAAAAACACTAAAAAGAGTAAAAATAATTTACTTTCTGCTGAAAGGCTTTTGGACCAATACGTCACACTCTAGAAGTCAGTAGGTATCTTTTTCGCTAAAAACATGCAAGAGTTGAAAAATATTTCATTAGATAATATTATCTTACCTATCCATGTTATTTAGATAATTATATGGCTGTATCCTGATAGAAATATTCGAGTACCCGGATAAAAAGTATGCTGTGTATAAATCCAGGTTATAAAACTATATTGTGTACAGAATTTCCTGTGATTATTTCCAATTATCAAAGATTTTTTTAACACAATATACTTTCTGCGGGAAAAAGTAACTAACAAATATAGGATTAGGCAAGTACATCCTCACAATCTTTCACATCTATACTTATAATAAATCTGTAGAGAGGTCAATTCTGTACATGAAATATATTTCCAAAATAACTATCAGGGGGTGATTAGGGATCGATACTGATGCCAAAAATGCAATCAATAAAATTTTTGTCTGTCTGTCTGTCTGTCCGTCTGTCTGTCTGTCTGTCTGTCTGTCTGTCTGTCTGTCTGTCTGTATAAACTCTATAGAAACAAAAACTACTCGACGGATTTTTAACGAAACTTGGTACAATTATTTGTCATACTCCTGAGATGGTTATAGTATACTTTTCATCACGCTACAATCAATAGGAGCAGAGACTGCTCTGCTCCTATTGATTTTAGAAGGGAAATGTTGTCATTTTGTTTAAACGCGCTAATCTCTGGAACCGCTGGTCCGATTTAAATAATTCTTTCAGTGTTAGATAGTCCATTTATCGAGGAATGCTATAGGCTATATATCATCACGCTAAGGCCAATAGGAGCGGAGCACCACTATTCCACGCGGACGAAGTCGCTGGCAGAAGCTAGTTTATAATATAAGTAGGATGGTAGGATTATAATATAATTATGTGTTCCTCGTATTAATTTATTATTCTATACAGAGAAACAAACTAATTAGGTAGGTAGGTAGGTACCTATCTATTATAAGTTGCGTCCCGCAGTTTCACCTGAGCCATCGTTATAGAAATAAATGCTTGTGCTTGTGCACAAGGGACATCATTTTACTCACAGAACAGATAAATTTATCTGTTCTGTGATTTTACTATATTTTAAATACCTATAAATAGCAATATCTCAGGTATTCCATTTAAATATTGAATCCCTCCAATTCGATTTAAATTCCCATTAGTCAAAATAATACATTGGTTCTGTTTATTCAACGCACGCCGACCCGACGGCGGCGCGCGCGCTAACGCGACGGTGAGCGTGCAGGGTGCAGGCCTCTATCTAGACAGGTTTACAGGTTTTTTAATAAATGGTAACGCGGTTTTGTTGTTGCTATTGCCAGAGTCGTCCGCTGTGCCTGTTCTACTTCACGCACCCATTCGGGGTGCTGTCGCCAGAACCGCCCACCCTGGCCGCCGCACCGCCGCACATCGCGCGCGCCTTCCTCAACATGGAGCCCGTGCCGCCCTTCACGCTGTGGAGCCCGCCGCCCGCCGGCGGCGCTGCGCCCTCTGACGACGACTACAACACCGCCAGCTCGGCCTCGCGGCCCAGCTTTGAACTGGGCAACGCTACGGTGCACCGCACTCCGCTTAACCTAGTGAGCGTGACACGGACGCGCAAGTGCATGCTCGACTTCGGTAACAGCCGCGACTCCGTCTCCTCCTCGCTGTTCTCCAATGAAATGTGGTTCAACTCCAGCTCGACATACAGGAGTAACGAGTATCCGCGCAGGCTGATCCCTTACAACAAGATTCTGCCGCCACTGCAACTTCCGAGCCCCAAAGATTCCTCTAACCTATCTAGCTCTGATGACTTTTGGCCGAAAAGGTGTTTAAATCCAGAGAAATTCTCTCTCCCCCCGATCGAAATGCCGTCAGTGAATGTGAAAATTGTGCGAAGTAAAAAGTGTAGCGTGCGTTCGGTGGAGGAAACAAGCGCTGAGGGCGGGGCGTTGCGCAGTGAGCGCCCGCGTCGCCGCCTCGGTGTCCACAAGCAGCGCCGCGCGCGCGCCGCCGACCTGCGCCGCCTGCTCGCCATGCTCATGCGCAGGGCACTCGCAGGTATGCCTTTCACCCTCCCTCACTTTTAGGTACTCTCACACCGGTGGGGGAGGCTAAAGAAACAACTACCTCTACAGTTTCATGCTTTTCGGAGACCTATTTTAGAATGTAAGTATCTGTTTAAACGCCTTCATTAATTACTGAAGCCACCTAACGTTTTATTGTGTTACTGAGAACCGGGAATTTCGGTACTTTTCAACGAAAATCGGTAGTTCCCGATTCTTTTTATTATTATTATTATCTTATCAGCATAAATTCATGTATGTACCTATACCTATACGCCAGTTTTTATTAGGGTGCAATAAGCTTATAATATATCTAAGACAAAACTACAAAATCATCTAAGTTACGTATGTAATACAGATAAACTGTTATTTTTAATATATTTACAAAACGTCTCAATCGATGACAATAATATAATAATATATCATCGGTTTCACCTTTGAACACTGGTACTCAGCTGCTTCCGGTTTAGATTGGAAGCCGACCCCAACTTAGATGGGGAAAGGCTAGGCAGATGATGATCATTATACCTTTGAAATATGACTTAGGTACCACACAAAAAAGAATCATCAAAATACATTTAAATAATTGGCGGTGTAATCGCGTGACAAAAATTTAAAAAGTAAGTACTTAATGGTGTGAATCGCACTACTCCATAAGACCCACTCCTTGGAACCGTGCAACTAACTTGACGTTTCATAAGTGCCTGCAAAGACCTATTTGAAATAAAAACATTTGAATTTTGAATTTTGAATTTTTGAATACTAAAATAAAATTCCCGAAAATACCGAAAGAACCGGGAATCAAAGGACTGCGAGCAAAATACACCCAGCTCCGCCAGCCAACTATAATTTGAAACATCTGACAAAAATAAGGATTTTTAAATTATAACGCAGTAAAACATATCCTCGAGGTCATTAAATAAAACTGTGTAGGTATCTGTACTGAGTAAAATATTTTTCACAAACGATAAGGCAGAGTTGTCGGTACTGTAACTGCATTATAATTGCTGATCCAAAACAGGAAACGTACTTTGGATTGCTAGTGGTAATATAGTTTTTGAGACCGGCAAGGTATGATGAGAATATCCACAGACCGGCTCTCTTCTTAGACTCAATAATATCAGATCATGATTATAATTAAATAGGAGGAGCTCGCGGCTAAGTAATAGCACGGGTCGATCGATCCAAGGTTAAGCTGTGCTTGCCACGGTCGGTCCCTGGATAGGTGATCTATATCATAGCGAGGCTCAGATAGACAGCCTCTCAATGTAAAACACTGGTACTCAGATGCATCCTGTTTAGACCGGAAGCTAACCCCAACATAGTTGGGAAATGGCTAGGCAGGTGATCATTAATTGATGATAATTAACGCTGTTGTAATATATTTTTTATTTATAATGCAACTAGCTTCTGCCCGCGACCTCGTCCGCGTGGAATAGTGATGCTCCGCTCCTATTGTCCTTAACCCGATGATAGCCTTCCTCGATAAATGAGCTATCTAACACTGAAAGATTTTTAAATCGGACCAGGAGTTCCTAAGATGCCTTCAAGAAGAAGCCTTCAAGCAAACAAACAAAATCTTCAGCTTTATATATTAGTACTTACCGATATAGATTATTAAGATTTAAATATTTTTACAAAATATATATAAAAAAAAACATTAAAAAAAAAATAGTATCCCACTGATAACGAGACAGGGCCCAAGCTACCGGCGGTCAGGGCTCTAAAGAAAGGAACCTCTTGACGATACGCGCAGTGTCTAGGAGTACTGCTTTCTGTATCAAGCCTCTGATCCAGCTGCCTAACGAGAGCCTCTTTAGGTGTTGGTCGAGGCTCTTGGCTAGTAGTCCATTGGTCGAAACGACTATCGGCACAATGACTGCTGAATCCACGTGCCACATATCGACAACCTCGAGTGCCAAATCAAGATACTTGAGTTGTTTATCTTTTTCAGCCTTCACGAGGTTCTCGTCATGTGACACAGTGATATCAATCAAGTACAGTATCATCCTACATCCACAACGCTGGATGACTCGCACTTGATCCGACAGTCGTTGCGCCGATACGCTGACAGCTAGCTCAAGCACCTGAAACAGAGAGAGCATCCGACTACGGTAAGCAGTCAGGTTAGTTCCCCTCTCTGTAGCCCCAAAGTACGCGCGCATGACGTTTTCATTGATTGATGGTGTCCATCGCATGCACTGCGCACGTCCGCCGGGTGCGGGGATCCTGTCTGAAGCCGATGGGCCTCGAGGTCCTAAGCATTCCGGTGGCCGGTGTCCTCCTCGCCGACGCGCAGGTGGTGGAGACGTCGGCCGAGTATCCTAGTAAATTACCTAATTTAAAAAATATTATCTCTGGATGCGTTATTGACGAATTTATGCAACCAAAAATAGCACACCTCCTACTCGTCATATTAAATATGTACTTAAACTTAATTTTTAGGGAAAAAATCGCGCGGTTGTTGTTAAAAAAACAACACCGTCCGTTCGTCACTACGGCACACGCGACTGTCAGCATGCCGAGCGCATACCGAGGTCGAGGCGCGTAGGCATAGCTCGCGTTTCATCCGTTGTATGAAGTTAAAATACTGTATAGATAATATTACCGTGCTATGGCGGACTTGGGTGTGCCATCTAAACATTTTTGCCCACTATTCTTTGATTTCGCGGTTCCATTTCACTGACAAAAGAACCGGGAATTCCCGGTTCTTTCAGGAACGGTATTTCCCGGTTGTGAACCATATTGTGACCATAATAATGGACAGCGCGATACAATAGATACGCGTCTTCTTTGAAGAATAAATCTAATTATTTTCCCACCTGAGCTGCAAGAGTGGAACTCGATCACTTGTAAACTCGTAGACTCGTTTAAATTTTACTATTGTCATGTCGTTGTCTATGGTGCGTGTCAAGCGCGTGTATGTCTGTTGTCAGAATTAGCTATTAGGAATTGGCCGTGTCGTGTTTTTTTACCTTCCTCTATAGAGGAGCTGTAATATATCTGTTGAGTACGTCGTATACCCGCACTCGTACACGTTGAAGGCGTTGATTTCTGGGGTGGGCAGTATACCGCACGCACTCGGGCACATGTGGGGAAGTGTCACGTAGGGCCGGAGCAGCACAGGGCGGGGCGGCATGGGCTACCTGCTGGAGCGGTGCCCGGTGGTGCACCGGGGCTGCGGCCTGCCACTGCGCGCCGCGGTGGTGGCGGCGGGGCTGGCGGGGCTGGCGTGGGCGGCGGCGTACCTGTTCCTGTTCAGCGCGGCGGGCGCGCGGCTGGTGGCGGGGCCGGCGGGCGGCGCGGCGGCGGCGCTGCGGCTCGCGCACGGCGCGCTGGGCGTGCTGCTGCTGGCGCTGCACGCGCTGCTGCTGGCGGCCGCGGCTGCGGAGAGCGACGCGCTGTGCGACGTGTACGTGTGGGGCATGCTGGTGTGCTGGGTGGCGCAGATATTCGCTGGCGTGACGTTTGCGGGCGCGGCCGTGCTGGCTGACTGCCTGCTGTTAGCCACTACTGTGTTGTTCGTCGTGCTGCTCAGCGTGCTCGCGACCTTTTACTTCGTAATAGTGGTCGTCAACTACAGATTGACAATGCCGTGAAGTGGTTTTGCTAGACAACATAATAGATAGTTTCTTATTGCTTATATAAAAAATCACTCTATGCATAAAATACTCCAGTAAATAATCGTGCGTTACTCATGTTGGCTATAAAATGGCCTTAACGAGCCACCTGCGGGCTGTGTGCTGTGTAGTGTGTAGAGTGCACGGGCTGTGTGAGCTGTGTCATGCGTGCGGGCGAGAACAAAGCCGACCGGTCTCGCGGCTGCAGGTCGCGCGGCTCGGGTTACACTCGGCGCGGCCGCTCCAGCGTCGATTGTTTGTGTGTTGCAATCGGGTCACCTATTTACATAATGATCGCAATAGGCAGCCCCGAACTGCCGAGCCTCGCACCCCCGCACTCCTCTAGTGCGTGCGTGCGGTAAGAAGTTTACGCCCATAAAATATAAGTTTTTTTCCAATTGATGTGGCGCGCACTACGCTAATGTAATATTAGGCAATAAGCCTAACGTGACTGGTAATGCAATGGTACACAGTGTAGTGGTTCCTTCTGTCTCCACGCGGACCAGAACATTTTTTATGTACTTATAGGTACCATGTTATTCAAGTGAAGATTCATCCAAGATTAATTTTCTCAAGAAATTCAAATAAAAACCTTTTTAGGGTTCCGTAGTCGACAAGAAACCCTTACAGTTTCGCCATGTCCGACTATGTGTCTGTCCGCGGAATAGCTCAGCTCAGGTTCTTGGGACTAGCAAGTTGAAATTTGGTATGAATATGCATGTTGATCACTCCGACAGTGGTAAAATAAAATATTGAAAAATACATATTTTTTTAGGGTGCCTCCCATACACGGTGATACACGTAAAGTGGGATATTCCCGTCGTGTGGGGTCTAGCAATGTTCCGTGCCCGGGAATATTCCAAGACGCTGGGAATATTGCCGGAAAGTTTCCAAAATTGGGAATAAACTGGGAATTTTGATTTTATAGTAACATTTCATTTGTTCTATAAGTTAAATGGTTTTTAATTAATATTTGTTTAAACATATTGAGAATATCAGGCCTGAAAGACTCACTCATAGATATGAAAATTTCCAAAAAAAGAAAGATACTTACATTATAATAATGTGCTAATAGTCAAATGGGTATGTAACTCTGATGGTACGACTTTTTCTGTCTGTCTGTACATCACAGCAGATTTTTTCAGCCACTATTAATGCCTGACTTGTTGGACCAGTTACAAGAAAATATTGTTAACACGTACCTATTGCAATGATAGATGTTGAAAAATATTTTTGCTTTTATAGTAAAACTGGAGGAAGTGGGGGTTTATAACTTCAAAGTTGAGATAATAAGTATGTTATATTTTATGTATGTTCGGAAAACTCGAAGACGCCTAGACCAATTTGGTAAAGTCTTTTACGTGCTCTTCGAGGCACGGAGGGGACTCGCCTGTTAAGAAGGCGGTCACCCATCCATGTACTGACCGCGGCTACCGCAGCTAAATAAATGATTCAAACAAAACAACAAATAGATACTTAAAACACATTGTTGCCGCTTCCAAAATGCTGTTGACGCTCCCCCGCACTCGCCGAACCAGCGAGGAGCCTCCCTTGCGCGTAGTGGTATAAGAACATTCTACGCGCGCCGCCGCAAACATTATCTAAGCACTACAGTGGCGGGGGAGATCCATCAACATCCTGAGCGCGCCGTACGATACGACCTTTGCCTGTAGTTAATAATGTAGTGCAGTGGACTCTAAACAGAGTTAATTTAACTTCTGCTAGAGCCTAAACTAAGGGCTTTAGGCTCTAGGCTGTACCCATTCAACTTTATAGCTGGCAATAACTTTTCTCTGCCTGCCTCTAGAGACCGTACACTGAGTTTTGGTCCACGGCGGCCTAACAGTAAAGTTATTTTTTAATTTATCAGCAATGATTTTTAAATCATTCGAACCGTCAACACTCATAGGAAGACCCGGCCGACTCCCTGAATCATTATTTATATATATTTTTAAAAACCACTGAAATCCTTCATGCTATGCCTGGCATCTAATACATCTATTTTTAACCGACTTCAAAAAAAGGAGGAGGTTATCAATTCGACTGTATTTTTTTTTTGTTTTTTTTTTTTTTTTATATGTTTGTTACCTCATAACTTGCGACTGGGTGAACCGATTTGCATGATTCTTTTTTTAGTTGAAAGCTGGTGCTTCCCGTGTGGTCCCATTTAAATTTTATCACTACAGGTTCAGCCGTTTTATAAATATATCAAAAATAACGATTTATCTCTACTTGCTGATATGCCAAATACTTAGATGATTTGGTTATTTACGCTTATTACAACCTAAAAAAGTGGTGTGTTTATTTTGTTAAGATAGCAAGACCGAGACACTGAAAAGCGAAAAAATAAAAAAGCTTTTTACAAAAAAAATTAAACCGACTTCCAAAAAAAAAACTGAAAAGTAAAAAATAATTTTAATTTAAACGCTTTACGACCAAAACATCGCTCTAGAAGTCGGTGTCTTGTAAGTTACTATTGTTAGTATTTCGCCTAATTTTTTTGTAAAAAGCTTTTTTATTTTTTCGCTTTTCAGTGTCTCGGTCTTGCTATCTTAACAAAATAAACACACCACTTTTTTAGGTTGTAATAAGCGTAATCAATTGATCATGATGGTTTTGACACCATTTTAAACGGTATTTGTTAAGAGATAACAGAGATTGCAAAGGAGAACCTATGTTGATAAAATTTATATGGGACCACCTCTGAAGTATGACTTACCAAACAAAAAATTGGACTACTCTGTAAAAAGTGATGCGTGGTCAGTGGTCATGCATACAAAATATAGGTAGGTACTTACGCGTCGACTTGTATACCTCCTCCGTTTTTCCGTCGGTTAATATTAATTAACAATACCTAGTAGATATGTTTTTGAAAAAAAAAGTCATTTTTTTTTCCAACGGGGACTTATTCAGTCAACCTAAATTTTACGTTTTTTTTAAAAAAAAAACGAATATTTTTCATCTGTCACTGGCAGTTTTAATTACGTGACTCAACCGTTACATCATGTTTGGTTTTGTACTAGAGGGGTATTACTACTTATTTCAAATCAAGTCAAACTTTTAGTAAAACGATTATTCCTTGCCAAAATTACCTACCTTTTATGTATAATGACAAATACGTGAGCGAAGCCGAAGGCACAGCTAGTATCTATTATTTTTACGAGCGCGAGGGTTAGCGCCTCTCGCCGACCGGCAGAACGCGCTTGTAACGGCGCTTTAACTAAGATAATACTAACGAAAAAGTGTAAAATAAGAAAAAAATATTAAAAATCAATAGACTCTACTATCAAAAAACATGTTTTACTCTTTTATGATACTTGTTTAATAGAATTCTAGTCATTGGACGTGTTCTACTCTTCAGTTTGTTTGTAGCAGTCGGTAATTTAAGTATAGTTGGTACTGGGCTACTGGGTGAGCTCCAGCTCGGCGGTCAATCGGTGTCGGACACAGAGTATGCACTGGCGCAGGCGGGCTCGTCGACCCGCTCCGACTTGACGGCGAGCTGTAGCTGGCACATGCACGGCTCCGCGGCGGCGGCAGACGGGTGGCGCACCTCCTTTATCACCTTCAGGATTTCCATCTTGGTAGTGAGCTTCTCTTCGTCGCTCATGCGCTGCAGCGAGGGCAGCAGCGACATGAGGAAGTGGCGGTCCTCGTCCACGAGGTCGGCCTCTCGTTCGGCGCGGGCGGCTAGCGCGCGTGAGGGGCGCGGCGCGGGCGCTCGCTTGCCCCCGCGCTCGCCGGCGTCCTCCATGTGCGGCAGCAGGAAAGACATGTGCTTGAAGTACACGTACTTCTTTTTCTTAATTTCGTGTCCCTGGCGCCTCTTCTTGTCTACCCACAGCTCTCGCTTGAACGTGTCCCGTAGATTTCGCCATTTTTTCGTCAAGTCCTGAACTGTAATAAAGAAACGCAGTCAGTCAGATCAGGCTCATAACGACACTCTTGCGCTGCGACTGTCTACAATTAGCTGTGCCTAGATAGTCTGCCCTAGCCCCTAGCTCGAGCACGATTCGGCGCACACACTGTTTGGTTCGTACCTATTCATATTAAATTATATAAATGTATATATAAAATTCAAAAATATACAAATTACTTAATAGAATAGTTAAAAACGTCGCTCGTCATAATATTAACATTGTAAACAGTTCCATATGAGATGTGCGATGACGATGTTGAACATGATTTATCTTCTTGAACGACACATATTATGTATATTATGGTACACTAAACATTTTTGGAAGTAATTTAAAAGAGACATACATTAATCAATTACAAACATTATAAACTTGTCGCCAGATAAGCGCTTGGGCTAGACGCCCGCGCCGCGCCGCTGTGTGTTTCTGTTTCCTAGTTTACTTTCCAACAATAATTGAACAGCCTGTGTCAAATTATTTGGTGCCACTAATGGGGCCTGATCTAACTTGCTTATCCCAACTATGTTGGGCTCGGCTTCCGGTCTAACCGGATGCAGCTGAGTACCAGTGTTTGTCGTGGAGCGACTGCCTATGACCCCCACAACACAGTAACCGGGTATTACAATATCCCTTGGTAAGGCTGGGGTCTTCAGACTGTCTGGCTTCGGACTACTCGTAACTACTGTCTAAATTACGGAAAAGACACAATAATTTGATAGAATGCGTGCGCTATGTGATCATGATCAATGTATTCTCATTATACTCCTGATTTCATTTGGAACACTGCGAATAAGGGTATGTCATCCTATCTTAAATAATCGAGCACATATTACTATACACAAACAGCCAGTTGTACAAAACATATGACATTCGCTAGCACACAAGAGTCAAGGGCCAAGTTCTCCGACAGATGGTTACCTAGTCGGCCCGTTCAATAAAAACGTTTTTTAACCACGAAGCGGGAATTTTCGTGTTATCCGCTTCTCGTGTAACCGTGATTGGTAATCGACCGTTTTAGAAATAAAAACTGCAAATGAAAGATGTAGGGTCTTTACACCTTTTATGATGATATTGATAGTTTGCTTAATACGCAAGAGTACGTAATAATAGAATTTAATTGAATGATAATGAGTGCACGCGATTTGAGTGATAATTATGTACTAAAGTATAGACCGCGCGTAGCGAGTAAAGTGCTGACACAATGATGTCAAATTTGTGCGTGCTTTGCACTGTACAGGATCCATGTAAGACAGAAGTTTTAATTAATGGTAAATAGCTGTTTTGAGTTGATCGGACTGTTATCTTGTCGGTGAACTTGGGCATAAGAACCGTAGTACTTAACACCTCGTTATATGATAAATAACGATATGTATATCAGTGCCGGAGTTAGAGGTATACTAAAAAAACCTTATGTACACACACAGGAAGTTGAGATTATTCTGCCCGCCGCGCGACCCACGTGCAATGCGCTAGCTAGGGCTCTACCTATGATGATTTCGGTAATGAAACGAATGTTGTAAAATAAATTAATTGTTTTTTATTTGTTAATCAAATATGTTTAGCAATTAATTAAATCAGGCGCATTTAAAGCTAATGTAAATTACATATATATATTTGAATCAACAAAAATAAAGAGTCGAGACATGGAATCGAATACCCAACTCAGCCATTGAGCCGTTAGAATAGGTACTCCCTCAAGATGGGGAGTTAATCGCAAATGCTTACCAGGACCATTTAATTTGAGATTTTATATTTAACTGATTGGAGTGAACAAATATAGATAGATGATTTCTGAGAATATTTAATATGTTTGTGCAAAGTACTTTAGCTAAAGGTAAAACGCGAAAAAAAATATCAAAAGAAAAGCTATTTACTAATTTTTATTTCCGATGTCTCTATTGTGGAGGCCCCTCTTTTGTGGAGGCCCGGGGCTGAAGCCCCGGTTGCCCTGCCCTAAATCCGGCCCTGGTTATTGTAATTATATGTATGTACAAAAAATGGCTTCAATTAACTGTTGTTGTTTCGCTCATGCTTATAGATTACTATAAACACGTCCACAGCCTCTGAAGGAGGCGGGCGCAAGTTTGCAGCTGCAAGTCGCACGTCCGGACTCCGGGCTGCTTCTGATAAAGTTCTTAATGATATTGATCGAGTTATTTATGTTACAGTTAAGACCCGTTTTTAGATAGAACGCGTTTTCCCTAGGTAGGGCTAGTTTTTACTAAATTCCTTTGTTAAAACTAGAAATAACTAGTGAAAACTAGAATTTACGACTAATATTTTTGATTTTCAGATAAAACTAGTTGTCACTCCGAGCTTTAGTTAAAACTAACACTAGAGAAACTAAATTGGGTTTGAGACAAGATATAGTTTTAAAATATTTATTACAAAAGATCTAGAACACAGTCATGTGTACCTGGTAAAAATAATATTCTTACACTTGTCTTACACTAAAGGAACATTTTTTAGGGCATATCGACATAAAGTAGTTGCCAAGGCGACAATATTAATTAAATCATCATCATCATCAATCAATTATAATCAAACAAGTTAACAAAACACAGCCATATAATTTTAAAAAGGAACATCATTATTTAGGAACATTGGTTAACATACACTAAAAAAAACGGGTCTTAACTGTAACATACCTATACAGTGATTTTATTTATCTTGGGAAAACTGAAACAAAAGATAGGTAGTAATCATACTACCTACAGTATGATTTTGTTTACATTTGTCGTAAATCAATTGGTGCAGAGTATTGCTATGTTGACGCAACATTATATTTACTGTTGCTAGTGCATACTAAGGGACACATTATGTCCGTGACATCTGTTCGATAAAGATGGCAATCTTAAGGCCGCTGCATACCTAATTGAATAAAAAATACTAATAATAAGGTGTAATTATGTGAAACGCGAGCTAAGTACCCATATTAAACGTTATCGCTGTCAATGTTTTTTTGTTAGGAAGGTAGGTACCTACTTTTGGATTCTTTTTCTACTGGTGTATAAGAGTCCCAGTCTTCGATGAGGGCCTTCGCTACTTCGTGCCAAACTTTATTCTTGAAGTGGGTGTTAGGGTTTTCGGGGCAATCTCGCATATACAGTACCGGCCATTTCTCCACTTCGCGAATTATGCGCAGTGGAACAATTTCTTCTAATATTCTTTTTTTTGAACAAGACATTTTATCTCAAGTCAGTACTTATTTGTCATTAATTTTCAAAGTGACATGGCAAGGTCAGTCGGCCATACCCACACTGTCGTGATTGGTTATCCAGTCGGGCCGCGGCGTGCCATGTGAGCCCGATCGGTTCCGAAGCTTCACGAAACGGTACGAAGCGCGCGTATGCCGTCACGCAGTACGGACGAGAATGGAATGACACGAAACGCGGCGATAACTCGCGACACACTTCATAACTATTTTGCGATTGCAAATACAGCAGAATTCGATCAAGGAAAGTTGTTTGGTCAACAATACCTATTCCCTAAATAATCACATGGGAAAGGGAACAGGCATTTTTCGTTTGTCACGGACACGGATCACCACGACGAGCCGTCTACCCCGATGAGCACACTGCACAGACGACTGAGCGCAACTGAACGCGAGTCGCGTAATCGCGTTGCTTCGCTCCGCTCCGGCCGAGCACGAGCGGTAGGGCAGCTGTCTAATGACGTCTGCACCCATTATCATTGGCATTATGGACAAAGGCATGATAGATAAACTAGGTGTTACTCGCGGTTTCAGTCGCATCCTGAGGGCATTAAAACGTTATTTGGAGTATCTGTCTCTGTCAGTGGAGACTTTTACCTTTGCCCTGCCTTTGTTCTATAAGGGCCGTATTACAGCGTCCTTTTTGCTGCTTTCCTCTCCCCTTTCTTATGGGAATTATTGAAAATGAAAATCTTTATTCGCAGAGACATGGTAAATACAAAAGGTGGTAAAACAAAATAAGTCACTTAGCATATCTCGCCTTCAGTACGCATGCGAAAATTAATAACATAATATTTTTAAACTTATACTAAGTAGGTATAAATCTATTTTCTACAATTATATACTCTCCTATTATGTCTACCTTCTATCTATCTTTCTATATTAATAATACTAGTGGCCCGCCCCGGCTTCGCACGGGTAGGCAGGCAGTCTTTGTTTTTTAACCGACTTCAAAAAACGTGGTTCTGTATTTGACCCGTATGTATGTGTTTTTATGTCCGCGATTATCTCAATAATACTGAACCAAATTGGATAGGAGTTTTCGTTCTTCAAATGCATAGTTTTCAAGGAAGGTTTTTAGTATAATACAATAGTATATATTGGGATCTGATGAAGTTCTTCGGAGATAGCCAATGGAACTCTTCAATTACTAATAGTAAAGAAACAGCGATTACTGCGATCGTATGCCAGTGATTGTTTTCACTATTCTAAAACATAACATCACACCTAGAAAACAGAGGTATAAAGTTCACCCTTATTAAAGGTGATGAACATTTGTCTCGACATAAGGATATTGTTATTTATTTAAAATACAAACTACTACACTCAAAAGCGAAGTGACTGAAACTTTTTTGCAAAAATAGAACTGGCATGGAAAATAATACAAATTGAAAAATAACTAATACATCGTTCCAGAAGTCGGTACTTATTGAATATATTATATACTTATATAAATAAATAATATATACGTATAATGTATAAATCATATTAATAAAGAAATTAGAATATTATTAAATAACCATTCCACAGGCGAGCAGCTTGAACAGGAATAAAGTCAGATTTTCTGATGATCTAAGGAATCTTGTATGTGTGTCATTAATGAATAATACTAAAAATAATTATACCAAGTGGTAAAAAACAACATTGTATACATTGAGTTTGATTTAACAATTGGATGGTGTTTAATACATGCTATGCTACACTATAAGCATTGGTAGGCGCTGATGAGTTCAAATATCCAGCATTTTCTTAGGATGGGAAATCATCAAATGCGTATGGACGGAGCGGTCACAATGTAGCATGGTTCGTGGAATGAACGTCCTAGCAAGCATTTGCTGAACTTTCACTACGGCTCGGCGAGAAGTTCGCGTCTCGTGAGGCTATACATTCTTACTGGGTTTGATAAAGATTTGATGAAGCAAGCTGTTACAACTTCATGATCTCCTATCTGTTGAGACAACAAACCACCATTTTCTGTGTGGGGTAGTCCAAAATGTGGTATTGCATAACGTTTGTTTATCTCCTGGAAAGTCACGACACAGCTCTCATATCTAATCCCAATAAAACGGTCTCTTCTCCTCAGTAAGCTTGTGTAGAGGTTTAGTAAAGACAGCAAAATTCTCGACAAGCTAGTACGACCACAAATCCAAAAATGCTTTGACCTGCGTCTTGGGTTTTGTATGCGTACAGCTGTGATGTTGGTTGCCCTTACCAAGATCCGCGCCATCTTCCATGGAAGATTTTCATCCATCTTTCAATGAGAATATATCATTTTTTCTGTCCAGTATTCTGTGGAACACTAACTGTAACTATTGTTTCCGACCGGGGAGGATGAGCAGTCCTTTTTAAGCACATTTACACTTTCCCTGATGGTGTACCTTCTGTGAAGACTTCTTTTGAACCACATTTCAAGACACCTTGATACACGTCAATCTCATAACAGTGCTATCGCATGAAGTCCAAACCTAGGATGCAGTCGTCTATATATATATATATCAGCCACGATAATCTTATTACTTACTTAATATTAACGAAGTTCGGGTTAAAGAATCTTTATTCTCATAAAGAATTTACATTCACTTAAGTACATGAGAACACAATGCATGCAATAACTACCGAGTGGCGGTTATAAGAAAATAAATTACCTATAATAATATTAAAATAACATACAAATGATACTTCTAGTAAGTACGTGAGAAAAAATAAATAAAATAAAAAATAATAACGAATATTACTAAAATGTGGGTAACTATGAATACTTCAACTTATTAGTGTACAAGTAAAAAAGTTCTCGCTATCGCAAAGTTACACGGTTTTACCGAAGACGAAGCGGATTTATCGGACGAAGTTACCGAGTTTTACCCCACATCCTTCTTACCTCGAAGGTTATGTGCTGACCGGTAGATAAATTACTAAATTTACACTGTTTACAATGTTAGCTTGGTTCTAGATCGCAGTTTTAATATGAAGCAGATTTCGATATAGCTCCACAGCCGCAGGTCAAACCAGTGCGCGGAGGTTAGTGAGTAATTTCATTGAGACTTCCGCGAGACCTCGGCGGCGGCGCGCAGGCGGGCCGCGAGCGCCACTCGCGCCACTACTCGCCAGTGCTACTCGGCCTCCGGCGCGGGCCACACGCACACGCGCACGCCAGTTAGAGCCCCATGGGCTGAACTGAGACGAGCGTCGCGCCGCCACCTACTCCGACCCACCAACACTTGCGATACTGATAAGTGTTCCATAAAATCCCCCTTGGGAGTCGAACACGATTCTGCTCGAAAAGTGACCGACCAAACTTCTGAAATATTTGTTAAACACAGCGTAATCTGAGCCAAATTCCATCCGTCCTGCCCACTGGTTAGCTGTTGTAATAATATAGGAATCCAGTAGTAAGGTCGGCATCAGCAGGTGACGACGCATCGCCATCCACAGCTTCACCGGCAACTACAAGTTAGTATCGATTTTCCGCTCCAGTCATAGTACTTAGTAGTTTATCCTGTAAGCTATGTACATGTACAGGTCCGCACACACGTGAGGCGATGCGCCACCGCCGTTTCTGTTTACGTCGCGGTCTCCCAGGCAGCGCGCGCCCGGTGGCCCGCGGTTGGCCCGCGGCTAGGCGGCTCGCCAGCGGGAGCTGCCCGCACGGTTTATTGTGACTCACTTGTTTCCAACTTTGCAGTTTAAACTTTGAAGATTCCATTTTGACTAACTATACAAACTACTTCTTCTTCGTCACTTCAATGTTGACTTGAACGTGCGGCGTGTGCCGTTTAATGGTTACACACACCATTATTAAAGGCGAAGAGCACTAGACATTAGGATATTGTAACTTGTACATGTATTTCTTTCCCGATCCGAATCTTCGCAGCCCGATTCCGACACGTACTTTTTTAAAATTTTCTTCTTACCTAAGAGTGATATTTAAGTGTAAATAACAAAAACAAAATTTTAATAAAGGATTTTTTACAAAAAAAAACTAATATTATAACGCAATAATTATTTTCGACAAGATTCAGTCAGTTAAGATCAGTCAGACTTGAGTGAGAACTTGAAAGCAAACAATGAAGGTTTTTACAAAAATTCTGCTTATTCTCTTCAAAAATTCTACTCATTCCGAAATAGATCGCTAATCTAGCTGGAACAAAAATCAGCAAAAAGTACAAAAATCAGCTACAATTAGAGAAATGATTGATAAGTGTACATTAATTTTCATGAATATTTGGCTTTTGGTCTCGTAAGTCTCCAATAATAATCTGCTAGCATTCCTGAACTCCACTTCCTTTGATAGCGCTTCTCTCCTTAACCTCTCACCTCGTCACTCACAGCTCCCAAATTTGCTGGAAAGAATTCAAAATGTGAGTTCGGCATATAATACATATATTCAAGGATATATTATACCCCAAAACTATATGACATTATAATTTATTCATTGTCATTTCCCGCATTATGATTTTCTAGAAAATTTTGGACAACATTCACAAAAGATTTCCAGGCGAGGCCTTTCTGATCATTTAGTTTTTCGAAGCTTCACTTCGTAGTTATTCAAACAAAGAAACGTGTATGAGGTCAGAAATGAATCTGAGTATACGACTATACATATAAAATATAACTAGCTTTTGCCCGCGGCTTGGCTCGCGTTAAAAAGTATTATTATTAATTAGGTATATTTTTTGCGGCTTTACTTTTGTTTAGCGTGTGTGAAAGATTAGGGCCTACAAAACTTCTTTGTACACAATATTCTTAACTATCGAAAATCTAAGAAGATTTATAAAAGAAGGTTTAGGTTGTGCGTTGATAGATCACTATGTCAGTCAGTCAGTCACCTTTGAGTTTTACATATATTTAGATTTGATTTAGATTTAGTTAGCTATATGCATGCAAATTTAAGTCTCAGCCCGGTCGGTTTAAAATTGACAAAGTTTCATACACACTTTCATCCCCTGTTTTATCCCCTTGGGGGTACAATTTATCAAAATCCTTTCTTAGCGGATGCCTACGTCATAACATCTACATGTATGCCAAATTTCAGCCCGATCCCTCCAGTGGTTTGGGCTGTGCGTTGATAGATCACTATGTCAGTCAGTCAGTCAGTTCACCTTTGAGTTTTATATATATTTAGATTTAGTTTTGAGTAGGTTGTCTCGTGCGTCTTTCTGTGACTTTTGCTATATTTTTTACTCAATTAAATGATGCTGCCAGACCGGACTGCCCTTTCCAGAGTCACTGGGTAGGAACAGTCTTAGGTCGGAAATAAATATTTAATCTCACAAATTCTTATTGTTACTAACAATACTAACCTATGTACTTAAGTAATATTATTACTAACACCAATATACTAACACAACTATGGACTGTATTTAAAAGCCTGAAATAAAGTTTAATTATTATTATTATATTATTTCGTTTATTTTTCTTTACACATATTATTTACATTTTTAAATATTTTTACAAACTATAAAAAAAAACATTTAAAAATATAAAAAACAGGGATCCATTATATTATTATTATTATAATCAATGTTTGTTTGCACATGATCGATAGGGCACTTTTTTCCGTAATTTAGTTGTTGACTGAACTGAAGTATTGTAGCAAAATTACCAAAATGGGTACTCAATGTCTTTGGATGGTTATTGTTTGATTTTTTATTTTGTTTTAATGGGCTCTTGACTCTAGTCTAGGTCAGAGGAGACAGAGACAAAGTCGACGATGGAGCTTACCCAGAAAGAAGAAGCCTGGGGGGTTAGACAAGTGGCAAAAACGCTATAGAATAGAAAACAAAATGTATGGGAATGACATTCGTTTACGACTAGCTATATGTTCACTCTAACTTTGAACATTTTAGGCTTAAATACGTTCGGGAACACATAAGCAGGAAGAGAGTTCCACTCCTTTGCTGTTCGCATTATAAAAGACGTTTGGAAACGCTTAGTGCGAATTGGAGGATTAGAAACAAGGTAGGGATGGTAACTTGCAGTACGTTTAGATGTCCGATGGTAGAATATAACCCTCTTCCAAGAGAGCAGTAGGTCCACAAGCTCTCTATGCAAACACAAACCGCGTTCGTATCGACCACGCCGCCGAGGTCCGTCGCGACGACATTGTCCATTCCTTCCCGACCCTAGCTCGACGAGACAGCCCGCGAGTTGAGCTTACAGCTTTAAAATTCCTGATTTTTCACAGGCAAGCCCGGTTAAGCAGTCATCAGATCATCAGACAACCTTCTAAGTTGACCTGCGAGATGCCATACAAAATGTGAATGCAGAGAAATTAATACAAATTACTATGCGTGTTTTCTAGAGCACCGATACTTCAGTGGTGATAAGCGGTTCAGTTTAATTTGATTACATACCTCCTTGAATGTTGACGACAGGACCTCAGTACCACAATCCGTCTTTACCTTAAAATAAAATTATGAACTAACGCTGCCTCAATGTATTCGGTGAGTTCGCACTGCCACGTGAGAGATAATTATTTGTATCCGGAGGCCCTACTTGACGATGATGATGCGAATCTGTGGTCCCTCATCAGTCTTCAGGGACATAGGGACTCTATGAAGAGATTTCCATTCTTTGCGAGCTTGTGGCCCTACTTAGTCAATATATATCTCAAGGCACTATGTGCTGCTGTTGTTATTTCCATTGCTATTGGCTGTTTGATATTGTGCGACAAAATTATTTTTTCCGTGTAGTAATGGGCTTCCACAGCAGTGCTATTGAATCACTTGCCAGTTGACTCTCGTAGCCAAAACTTGTGTAAAATGGTTGACATTGATCTTGCTATGATATTAGGTAGGTACTTATATCGGAAGTTGAAGAAGAAGAAAACGAAGAAAGAAGAAAAAGAAAGCGGAAGAAAAGGAGCGGAGTAGGTTCGCTAGTGGGCGCATGGATACGCGAGAATGCGCGCGCACCAATCAGCGTTGTTCACGCGCAGACGCGCGCATTCTTCGGAATTCGCGCGTCTTTTTAAAATCACAGAAGTAATGTGTGCGTTACGCTGTGGAGTTAAGGTTGAATTTGTTATGTTCAGGTTTGGATAGACGCTTCGATGCGCTTCGACTCTGCGCTAGTATAAATTGACCCTAAGACTACAGACTAGCGGTATTCATTCATTCATTTACATAGCACTCACTCAATTGAAAGCGCAGTTTTTTTTTCAACTGCTTAACCGGGCTTATTTTTAAAAGCACAGTCTACACAGTCTGTGTTCTTTATCTTCGACATAATTTATGTAGGTATGTGTACATGTTTATGTGGCATTTGGCTATGGGCTATGGATAGATAGGGCAGCTCATCGTACATATCATACTTACATAGAGGTAGGTACTACTGTGAGACTTGTAAACTTACGTATTTTTTTGCTGCTCGCCTCCATTTACTGATTTACATATAGCTTGTAATGGTAGCAGCTTGCGATAGACGCCGCCACCCAGTAACGTCACGCCTCCCCTAACTAAAACCCTAGTTCCACGACCTGTCGCACCAGGTATCGGTAACAGCGGCCTAGCGTCAGAATTATCGTTACCTAGTTCCCATAGATTTATGAAAGTAAAAGGTTAAAAATATTGGTGGGTTTGAGAGAGTACGTCCATCACACATAGAGCAGTGAGTGAGGGTCCGTCACGTCGTCGGCGGCGGCGCACCGGCTGCGGCTCGGGAGCGCGCGCGCAGTGCACTGACGCGATGACGTAGCGCCGCGCCGCCGACCAGTCGCGGTAGTGCGGCGTGTAGTTAGTACTGTAGTGTCACCCACAGCGGGAGGCGACGCGCCTGTGTGCGTGCGCCTCGCTGCAGCGAGCTCGGCCGCGACCCCTATCTTAGTTCCACTGAAATAGCCTGTGACTCACTCCCCACACTACGGACTACTTAATTATTAGTCACTGCAAGCCGACGCCTTTGGCTCAATGTCCAAATATAGTAGTATTTACAATGAGTTAATTTGACGGTGGCAAGTGGCAATGCGCAGTGTGTTGCAGCTGCTCGACAGCATTCGGCCTCGCGTGGCCAAATGATCAAAAGTAAAAGAGAGCGGAAGCGCCACCCGGAAGCGCGGCGACCTCGCGCAGCACTCCGGCACACGCGGCCGCACAGACGCACGGCCGCCACGCACGACACTCACTCTTTAATTTTTACTCTCCAAAGGCAAAGCCAAGGAGGATAGATGATTTTAGCAGTCAGTCTATGTACCTATGTTATACTTACCTACATTCATTTCAAGCATTAATTCGTGTGTGACGTTTTATAACAAAATTTTAGTCGTATAAATATTTTAGTCGTAACTCCTATAAGATTTTTTTTGAAAGAAAAAGAAATATATATGTATTTCTTGCTTAATATTTCTTTTTCTTTCAAAAATAATATTTTTTGCTTAGATTATATATACAATCTAAGATTTTTTGTTAAGTTCGAGCGTCCCGCTCAAACTTCTGAATGGCTGCTTCTAGATTTTATACATACCTATAACGAACTTAAAAGGAAAACTATCACGTTTAAGTAGGCTTTATCGGTTACAGAGTTATAGTCGACGTACTAAAACGTATTACGGAACCTACTGCGCGTGGCCGACACGCACTTGGCCGGTTATTAATACGTGTGTTACATATTATAAAACAAACTTTTGCGCCGCGTCTGTCGGTTCCTGATAAACTCAAAAACTACTAAACAGATTTTCATGCGGTTTTTACTAAGAGATAAAGTGCTTCATGAAGAAGGTATATAATTTGTCAAGGTTTTGACGACCCCCATTATGA
This sequence comes from Pyrrhia umbra, assembly GCA_963891755.1. NCBI lineage: Eukaryota > Metazoa > Arthropoda > Insecta > Lepidoptera > Noctuidae > Pyrrhia > Pyrrhia umbra. The sequence continues at coordinate 67,098 of OY982937.1, read as the reverse complement.
CATATGCTTCCGTTGTGTTCGCACACTCAAAGCCATACCGTCTCCATAGAGTGCAGACCCTCCAAAACCGTTTCTTACGAAAAATCACAAGGGCCCTCTTCTACGTACGAAACGAGAACCTCCATCTCGATCTCAAACTGCCCACCATCCAACAGTTCATGAAACGTGCCGCCAAGCATTACTTTGATGCTGCCGAAAAGCATCCAAACCCTCTGGTCGTATCGGCCGCCGGATACGCACCCTCCCAGATCAGTAAAATTCGCCGCCCGAGGCATACTCTCACCATACCCGATGACGCTATAACCCTCTTCCAAGAGAGCAGTAGGTCCAATAGCACTTTATACAAACACAGACCGCGTTCGTATCGACCTCGTCGCCGAGGTCCGTCGCGACGACCTTGTCCATGCCCTCCCGACCCTAGCTCGACGAGTCAGCCCGCGAGCTGAGCTAATAGCTTTAAAATTCTCGATTATAATAATCATAATATATCCTGATCCAGCCTGTCCCTTGCTGTCCTCCCCCAGCGACGCCCTAAGCCGAGGCCCGTACTCCACTAGGGGGTGCCCTTAGCGTGTAGTCGCTTAGTTTTGTAAGTTAAGCCCTGGCTGGAGGCCCTAAATTTATTTAAGGCACTTCACAGGCAAGCCCGGTTAAGCAGTCGACAACCTTCTAGGTAGACCTGCGAGATGCCATACACAAAAAAAAAAAAGGTTTTGAAGACCTGAGTGCAGTAGCGGCGTTAGGGTAGGGCGAGATGGGGCGACCGCCCAGGGCGCCGGATCTGAAGGGGCGCCGCAGGCGCCCTTTTTATATCCTCTCACTCTTTGAGGCCTACTTACCCTCATACATATAGTTTGCTTAGCAAGTTTTCTTGAATTTTTCATCAAATGTCTATCAATTACGGGTTATTGACATTAGAATGCAAAAGTTGACAAGAAAAAAGCTGTCGTCAATTTTCCGGCAAATGAGAATGGGCGTGTTGGTGCCCCTCCAGTAACGTCTTTACCATAAGGGCACTCGGGGCGCCATTGTCACGGGGCCCCCCAAAAACGAAGCATTCAATTATTATAATATTGTTACTAGCTGTTTTACCCACATCCCGAGTGAACTCCTTCGCGCACCCGGGTAAAAAGTAGCCTATGTCCTTTCTCAGGCTCTAGACTATCTGTGTACCAAATTTCATTTAAACCGGTTCAGTAGTTTTGGCGTGAAAACGCGACAAACAGGCAGACATAGTTACTTTCGCATTTATAATATTAGTAAGGATTATTATGTTGCTCATACCTATTTCATAAAAAATTTCGCGCTCGCTTCGCTCGCGCTCTAACTCTTATTCCTCTGGTTTTTCTCACCTTCTTATTTATAATTATTAGGGTTCCGTAGGCGACTAGAAAAACTTTTAAAAATCGGGGTGTCCACTATTTGGAAAATCAGGGAAGCAATAGGTGATCACGGATTTTCAGGGAAATGTAAGAGTCATGAAATACAAATATGATTCCTAAGAATATTGATGCTCATATTCCTAAAAAAATATTCGCGCTCGCTTCGCTCGCGCTCTTACTCATATTGCTCTGATGTTCTCTTAGCTTACTGTTTATGGTTTATAACTCCAAAAACAGATAATATATCTTTTCCTACCTATGCACATGGTTAAATTTTTAACATAAATAGTCCAAAGTATACACTCTGGTTAAAAACAAAATAATATAATATTTTCCATAAGACGACAATATTGGATCAGGGAAATGAGGTAGAATGGTCAGGGAAAAGTCAGGGAACTATTTTTGGTATTTATAATGGACACCCCGCTTATAGTTTCGCCATGAACTTCTGTCTGTCTGTCTGTCCACGGTATAGCTAAGCGTTCTTTAGTACAAGAAAGCTGAAATTTGGTATGAATATGTACAAGATTTTTTTAACCAGTGTGCAAATTTTGTCTAAATAAACTTCAACACTTTTTAACAAACACGTATTTTTCAGTTTATTAGGTCTTAGTACTTAAAAAAAGTTATCGTTTGTGCAAAATATTCATTTAAGAACTTAATTTGTTTAAAACTCGCCGGTCGACTTGTGTGTAGATATCAGCTGAGTCGTATTGTACTTGTGAGCTCGCTCTTGCATGCTTAGGCAGTGTAGTGCTATTACGAAAAGATTATGTCCATGTTTTACTTACGTTTTACTTACTTACTTTTACTTACTAAACATAGAAATGTGTTCAATTACTGATACCGAACCACCAAAAAAAATGCGCACTGGTTAAAAACTTTTCCAGTATTGATCACGCCGACGCCGATTCTTTCCAAATGTTGGAACCCTCGGTGCGCTAGTCTGACTCGCACTTGGCCAGTTTTTTCCGTATGGGTTTAAATTGCAGTTAGGGGGCGCCGCAAAAATCTCGCCCAGGGCGCTGATGGGGGTAAAACCGGCACTGCCTGAGTGGTTTAGTGGTCAACATGCTGGAATGCCACTCAAGAGGTCCCGGGTTCGATTCCCGGCCGGGCAGAAATTGAAATGATGAATTTTAATTTCTGTAACGGGTCTGGGTGTTACTATATATAATATGTATGTATTTATAAAAATATGTAAGTAGTCATATCCGTTAATCTAACACCCATAACACAACCATGCTTGCATTGCTTACTTTGGGGCTAGATGGCGCTGTGTGAAATTGTCCAAAGATATTTATTTATTATTTATTTTGTGTAAATTGGTTGAAATATAACGATAGTCGTAGGGAGTGTCGAAAAAAGTCAAGCCGCCTGGGAGCCTTTATCGAAAACGTACCTATATAAAAATATTCCGCTATGGCATATAACTACATATATCTTTTAAGAATAGTTTACAATATACATTCTATCTTTATTATCTTTTACGCCTTAAAATGATAACATAAACGCCAGAACATAAAATATTCATTTAGAATATTTGAGGCTTCCGGCGACTGGGACCGCAATTAACTGATCCGCGGTGTGAGTCGCCGGATTGATTTAATTTAAATATTTTTATTCCGGCTACTGGGACCACTCATAAAATATATGATTCAAACCAAAAACATTACAGTCAGACAAAAAAATGTTCAGTGCATTCTATAATTATATAAAAGAATCAAATGGACAGAACATTTGAAATGCGTCACGAAAAGTACTAGAGCATCATAAAATGAAAGAGACCGCAGTGTTGTTTCAACTACCCACCCGTATATAATGAATGTTAAAATCTTTGCCCACCCGTTACTTTGTAAATGCCACGTAACATACCAGGGCTTCATAAGGTTGCAGAAGTTCCGTCCGCATTCGGATAACGGAACTATTCAATTCTACCAACATAGTGAGATCGAAAGACGGGATGTGTAGGTTGCACCTAAGTCTGTTGTTCTCATCCCGCTAGTGAAGTTACTAGGACAGCATAAAATGAAAGAGACACCACTGTGATGTTTGAACTACCCACCAGTTACTTTGAAATAATAGGTACCACGTAACATACCAGGGTTTTATAATGTTGCAGAAGTCCTCACTGAGATAGCGTAACAATAATACCAAGTTTTGTCTGTAGGTTGCGCCTGTCTTTGTTCCATTCCCACTGGCGATGATCTTAGTATGCATATCATCTCATCATCTGCCTAGCCTTTTCCCAACTATGTTGAGGTCGGCTTCCACGTGTCACTTGGACTTAGATGGACTTAGGAGTCCATCTCGGACAAACAACGTGACACGTGATTTATATATATTAAGAAGAAGATAAGATTAATTATTACTTTAAAATTTTTTTTGTCTGACCGTACAGTTTTTGAGTTGAACAATAGATTTTTGTATTTATTTATGAGTGGTCCCAGTAGCCGGAATAAAAATATTTAAATTAAATCCATCCGGCGACTCACACCGCGGATCAGTTAATTGCGGTCCCAGTCGCCGGAAGCCTCGAATATTTTAGGAGTTACGGGTAGTCGGAAGCCAGCAAGTCTGACAAACAGTCTTACCAAGGGGTCTCGTGTTACCCGGTAAACAATTGCCGGATATGACGAATACAAACATATTTTTTTGATAATTTATACTATTTTAAAAAGCCCATTAGAATATTTTTATGATTTAGGTTATTAATTATTTTTACCTACATGACGTCACTTGCCAACTAGTTTCCAATTTAATGAAAAACTACTGCAATTCACAGTTAGTATTCTACTCTTCCTTCATCTACAAGTCGTCCATAGGTGTAAACAATGACGTCATCGAGTTAAATGGAAGTCACTTGTTATTTTTGTTAAGTAGTAGTATTAGTCGTTTTATTAAGTAATCATAACTTTTTCGTGAGAAAATAAATATAATAAAACCTGGTAATGATAAAAAAATTAATAAAACGTAATTATCCAAATGGTTTTTGAATTAGCACGCATTTCAATAAATTAAGCATTGGGCATGAGCTGTGGAGGTCAAATAGGCAGTGGCTCTCTGAAAAGCATTGGTAGGTACTTAGCTGCATCCGGTAAGACTGGGAACCTGACTGGACCCCATAATATAGTTAGGAATAGGCTCTGTAAGGTCATCAGGTAGATAATCACCTTAGGTGATTGATTAGTTATAGCAAAGAATTTACGCGAGCAAAAATAAATTGAAGCTCGTTCCTCACACCGGTGATTAATTTCAAGGAATTTTGATTTTAAACGATTTATTTATTATACAAATTTTAATACCTTTTTCACCCAAAAAAAATCTTGAAGGACTTGTTTTATCATTTTATATTCAGAGGCTGACTACTACATTTCATTCAATTCATTATGAACTTTCCACTTACTTTATTTTTTCATTAGGGAATGAATTTAGAAAAATCTTTTCTTAGCGTATTCTTACGTCATTTAAGCAAAAATTATGTGCATTTCATACTTCTAGAACCATCGACCAGTCAGTCAGGCAATTAGTTTTAAAAGCGATCAGGGGCGAAGGTACGGAATATGTATAAATAAAATTAATTAGAGTTATGATAAGCATTTTTTTTGTTCCAGGCGGTGCAGATCGTAACGTATCGCCAGCGTTGCGCGACGCGCTGAACACCATCCGTGAGGCGTGGGCCGAGCCGCGCTCGCTGCTCAGCCGCTGGTCAGTATACACAGACACACTGCCCCAGGGTCCAGTCTCCTGCCACCAGTTCGCTGCTAGAGAATTAAGAGCTAGTTATTATAATTATAGGCTCTTGTTAGGCAGCTGGGTCAAGGAGGTCGAGGGCCACAACCAGAAGGCAGGTCTCCTAGATACCACACGTATACTGAGGAGGTGCCGGTCTCTGGAGCGCCAACCACCGGTAGCTTGGACCCTATGACGGCACGTTTAGCGTAGTGGCTGAACAATTGGCTGCTGCGCGGCGTGTCGTGTTCGATTCCCGCACGGGACAACTAAACAAGTTCCGGGTCTGGGTGTTTGTGCATGTGTAATGAATGTTTGTAAACGTACCCACGACACAGGAGTAATTCCTAGTGTGGGTCAACGTTTAAAAAAAACCCTGTTCCCGATATCAGTGGCCTACTATTTGTTGTAACAGGTTGTGAATGTCACTTTTAACTGTGACTTTATGTAGATTTTTACATACAAACATAGTATTTTCAAGAATGTAGGTTGAATGAAGGCCAAGTAATTGCTTTTAAAAAGTTCGCGAGGGCTCATGTCGTATAGAACGCTCGACACGCCCTTTTCTATGACATAAAAATGGATTGAACATCAGCTGCCCCCCACAACAGTATGCCATACGACATCAAACTATGGAAATAGGCGAAGTAAACGAGCCTGGCCGTCGCAATGTGGTCACTTGTCTAATTCTTCTGACTGCAGTCCCTCCATGTAAAACACTGGTACTCAGCTGCATCCGGTTAAGACTGGAAGCCGAGCCCAACATAGTTGGGAAACGGCTAGGCAGATGATGATTTTCTCACAGAGTAAATTGAGCCTGCCGCTGTCTCCTCTTACTCTGTGAGAAAATAAATACAAAAATATAGCAATTTTATTGATTTCGGTAGAAGTAGTCGGAAAAATGTTAAATAATTGTGTGTATTCAAAATAATTTATTACGCTACTAGCTTCTACCAGCGACTTCGTCCGCGTGGAATAGTGGTGCTCCGCTCCTTTTGGTCTTAGCGTGATGATATATAGCCTATAGCCTTCCTCGATAAATGAACTATCTAACACTGAAAGAATTTTTCAAATCGGACCAGCGATATACTCAATACTCAATCGTTTATTGCATTCCACAATGTATATGCTTAGGTGGTAAAAAGAAAAAGTGATGTGTCAATTGTGGACCCTGTCGGGCACAGCAAAAACTTACAAACTAACTTATATATTTATACAGTCAAACGAACTTACCTGTAAGTGAAGTTCGACAGTAATTATACGAAGTTGTTATCTCGTCCGAATATGATGAAGATAATATGTGTAGTCTCGGTTCGGCAGTGGGTGGCATCACATAATTTTGAAGAAGATTTCAAAAAACAAAACGCACACTTGACATGTACGTACGCGCTCTCTGTAACTAGATTGTCATTAAGTTCATAGCACTTTATTGGTTTTACAACAAGAAAGGGTCCATGCTCAAACGCATGGTATGTTAGGGTCGGGGGGGACTCATCATATTCGGACGAGATAACAACTTCGTATAATTACTGTCGAACTTCACTTACAGGTAAGTTCGTTTGACTGTATAATTATACTCGTTGGTTATCTCGTCCTCTATGATGAAGATAATATGTGTAGATGTTCAAAGACATGTTGTAAAACAATAAACCTGTAAAATAACACGTCAACTGTCGCGATGCATTGATTATGTACTAATGCATTGGGGCAACAAACGTGCTGAAAACAATAATATTATTTTACCATTTCTTGATATAATTCTATATTTTTGGATTTAATCATTTATCCATTATTAATCCCTGTGAAAATATATCTCGAATTGTATGTACTAAAATAGGTACATAGATACTTATTTTGTCGATAATATTATATTTAATAGACACAATTTTATCATGCTTAATGAGTTCCGATTAAGGGCTCAAATCTAGCTCATATTATCATTAAGGATAAGGGGAGTTCCTTTAATATAACCAGTTGATGTTAGTACACGGTGAGTATCTATATCAACTGAACTCCTAAACTTTAAAGTCTGTCATTATATCAACTGAACACTCTTAAATTTTAGGCTCAAGTCAGCAGATTGTAGTGAAGCACATTCCTGTAATGACCTATGGCTAACTATTTCAAGTTGCATATTAAATAGTAAAAATAGCTAGGTTATTAACCACATTATCTTATTTAGAAATATGCAATAGCTGGCAATACTTCACATTCTATTGAAGAATAAAAACATTAAGAGAAAAAAATAAATAAATTAAGTGTTTTGCCCATAAAGACCACCATCAATCATGATACTATAAACTTATTATGTATTATAGAGATCGCTTGCAATCTTTGTTTCTGTGATAACATGAATAGAAATGTTTAACAAACCCAAAAGACAGGAAAATCGTATACTTTTTTTTTTTTTTTTTTTATGTATATAATTTTACACATTGTTTTGTAAAATTGAGACATATTATGTGTGTGTCTCTGAAAATACAAGTGAAAAGATAAATATATATAACAATACTTGAAAAAATATTACTTATGGATAAAAAATATTTTATCAGGACTTGAAAAAAGTAACTTAAATATAAACTTATGTCTCCTATTTTTAACATATTTAGGTCTCTCTGGACAGTTAATTTAAACTTTATTACTTTAATAATAATTGGAACTGTACCTAGGTACTTAAAGTGTATAATTTTGTATTATATATAACTTTAAATCAGAATTAATCCTGATTACCAGCTAGGTTATTCTAAGAGAAAACTCCCTCTACTAGTAACATTAAGGATATTTATTAGGTATTGTGGAATATAGTCTTTTACTTGTAATTTTACTTTATAGGTACTTTTACTAAAAACACTGGTACTCAGCTAAATTCTGTTAGATTGGAAGCTGACCCCAACATAGTTGGGAAAGAACTAGGCAGATGATGACTTTTACTAGTTAAAGTATTGTACCCACATTAGAAAGTATTGGTGACTGTAGATCATTTTTGATACAGCACTTGAAAAAATAAATTCTTAACATAAAAGTCTACCTGTCATCAATTTCAATTTTATGTATATGGTATTTGCATATTGATTTCTAAAGACCAGGACTTCCGTAGAAAACTTCAAATATAAAAGATGTTTGCATCAACATAAGTACCATTGATGAGTGATCAATTATTGACACAAAAAAATTCAGCAAAAAAAAAATCTTTTTTGAGCTGTCTATCTAAATAGTCTGTTGTTTCTTCCTATTCTATAGACAAACATAGATTACAACAGCAACATATATATTCGTACTAGAAGATAATGAGTTCAGGCTAAATCAATGCATAAAACATTTATTGCCTCAGATATACGATCACATTATTTGAAAAAACCTTCTGATAAGGAAGAATCTCTTTTGATAATAATTTATGTAATTTTTGTTACTATATTATTTCTTAATTAAAGTCTCTTGATGAAAGTACTTAGATATTTCTCTCCTCTTAATGAAAGTACTTAGATATTTAGTCAAGAAGGAAAAATAATCTTGGTAAATTTAATTTAAATTTAATTTGAGTATATTCTTTATTTAAATGTATCATGTATCTGCAATCATATAACTTGTTAAATTATTATTAGGATTTCACATTCACAATAGGTGAGTACCTATATTAGTTGTTCATCAGATGAATCCCAACAAAGTAAAAACTACTTTCTAAGAAGACTTGTGAGACTGAGCTCCATCCTCAATCAATCACTCATGAGCAATCTGATTGATACAAAATACTAAACACCATCTACAGCCTGTGTGAGAGATACAATTCTTATCTGCACAGATATTGTCTTTGTAGGATGAGCCTATTTAGCTGATTAGTGCTTAACATTTAAGCACAACAGTGTCTTTATATTAAATAATAGAATTATTATTGTTATTTAATAGAATTTTCTAGAAGAAACTATGAACTATAAAAAACTTTATATTTTTGAATAAAATAATGTATATAGGCAAACCATTTGTATTCAATTCTTATGAAAAAATGTAGAATTATCCTTATCTCATTTTCATCAGTTTTAGTTCATTATTCTCTGTACATTCATATCTTTTCTATAAATACTTGAATATATTGGTAATAGTAAATATTTCTACCTATAACTTTACAGTGTATAGGTTTAATAACACAGGCAGGTATGATTTATTTTCTATTCAAAAGAAAATCATACATATTAATAATGAATTGTTCTTGTTTTAATCATACTGTTAAGATAATGAAAAATTATCATTCATAGTTGAATAGGTTGTCTAATACTGCATTTTATACATGAAATATTAATTAAATATTGTGAAGAAAATAATTTCTTATTAAAAATTATATACTTCGTATATATGTATTTTGTTTGAGTTTGGTCCATTAAGAACTGTTCATAATTATGACAGAGAAGAATTTTATTTGTTTAAATTATAGTTTACATTTAACCTTTTTAAACAATATGTAGGTACATTGTAAACATAGTGATTTCCTGTAGTGTTAACAACTACATACCAAATAACCATTTTTATTTCCATTTAATGTTATTTGTAAACATCCTTGATTAGAGGTTGTTTCATTCACCGGAGTGTAGCTCTGGTGAGATTAAGGTTTAAAATAGTGGATTTATATTCCACACCACAAACCAATCAAGAAGAAACAAGATCCGTGATGAATATGTTTCAAACACAAAATTAAGATTTAATTTTGCCCACCTGTACATCTATCTGGATAGCACCTTTCGTTCACTTCAGCTGCTCTGCATGACTCTCCACCACACTTCTTAACTTCTCTGCGAGCAGGTCCCCACTAGTTTGAAGCTTACATTTTTAATATAAAAATGTTTAATGTAGACAAGACACCTGTTTACACTGTGTTGTAGTAAACCATAATTGTGACTTAACAAAAGTCCAGTTCTTTGACTGATTCTGCAGTAATCATAGATCAGTGAAAATTTCACCGAACTGGGAAGCTTTTTCTGGCTCTGAGTGCATATGCAAATTATATATTGTCATATATTATATATTGCAAAAAATATATATATATTGTCATTTATTATTGACAGCAGTATGGAGATTATTAAATCCCATTGTCTCTGAATATAGCGAGTGCACAATAACCAACAAACAATTTCAGCTTTTGTACATTTAACATATTATGTACCTTACATCAATACATTTACATGTATCAACATTTGTTATGTTATACAGAGATTAATAAACTATTAAGTCTGCAATTCAGGCAGCATATGGGTTAAATTAATGGTTCTCTCTTCTCAACAAATCAGTCTTTCTCCTTCCCTGCCATGTTTAATATTAAAAAACAATGGCTAACTGGTTCTTGATTATTCTACTGCTCCAGGCTAATTGAACCAACCCTCATGTTTATGAGATAATGATGCATCCTCTATTTTTACTTTTCTTAGTTTCATTACCAACTGTATTTAGGAATTCAACATCCATACACCTATGTATATGATTTAACATACCTTACCAGTTCCTTGGGGACATTCTCATTATTTTCTTGAATGTCAGGTGAACTGTAAACTCGTCCTACAATCTTAGGACATAATTCATGCAGTAAATTAAGCATTGTGTGTTATGCACATATATAGCCATGTAAGTTCCCGCAGAACTTCCCTTTAAGGCTATTATATAAAGCCAACCATGTGTGCCCCTATAGAACACCCCAGAGGTTGCTCACAGCATAGCCTTCGTAGTCCACGTGTGTTCCCGCAGAACACCCCTCAGGACAGGCTAGTTAGCTCTCGACATAGCCGTTTTTAAACCACGTGCGCTCCCGCAGAACGCCCCACAGGTCTAGCAAGTCGTTTAGAGGTTATGTTATTGGTACTTTTGATTGCAACTAGGTACGTGCAAAGCGAAATCACACTTGAAGTAGCGATTACCTATACGTAATGTATAAGAACAGGATCTTACTCCTGGTAAACGTAAAATATGCCATCAAACACTCAAGTTACATTGCGAATAAAAAATGGATCACTCCACTGCGACAACTTTTTATGTCGACGAGTAATTCTCGATCTTTTTCATAAAACTGGTCTGCTTTCCTTCTTCTCCGACTTCCTTTCTATATAACTTATTACTTTATCACACAGAGTATATTATATATACGCTTTATTATTTAAATTACAATTTTAATAAAGGAAATACATGACGCCACTTGTTGACATAAAAACCGAATGACATGACAATCTAGTTACAGAGAGCGCGTACGTACATGTCAAGTGTGCGTTTTGTTTTTTGAAATCTTCTTCAAAATTATGTGATGCCACGCACTGCCGAACCGAGACTACACATATTATCTTCATCATAGAGGACGAGATAACCAACGAGTATAATAAGTACATATTTCATACTTCTCTAATATTATATATTCTTTATAGTTTTATCTGTTAAATATTCATTTATGCTATAGTAACATTTACTCAGTAATATTTTTTTTAATTTATTAGTAAATACATGGGTCTTTTTTTCGTTTCTAAGAGGCTCAGGTAATTTGTTATATATTTTTATAGACATAACCAGTGGGCTAGATGAGTGTATTTCTAATCGGGATGTTGGTAGGTTTAGTCGTGTTTTGTGTCGAAGTGTGTATCTTGTTTGTATGTTTTCTCGTGTAATGTAAAAGTCTTTGTGTGTGTGTGCGAATTTACAAATTTCTAGTATGTATATAGAAGGTAGGGTAAGAATATTTAATTTTATGAAATGAGGTTTGCAGCTATCAGTTTGTTTAATGTTAACTAAAATTCGAAGTAACTTTTTTTGAGTTGTAAATAGCGTTGGTGCGTCTGTGCTATTTCCCCACATTATTATGCCATAGTTAAGCCATGCATGAGCATAGGCGTAGTAGGTGACTAGAGCTGTTTGTAGGTTTGTGGTCTTTTTTACTTCACGAAAAGCATACAAAAATTTGGAAAGTTTTGATTTTAATTTCTGTATGTGTGATTTCCAATTTATATTTCTGTCTATTGTTATGCCTAGTAGAGGAAATTCATTGACCGATTCTATTTTGTGGTTATTAAAAGAGAAATTTACATGAAGTGGATTTTTTTGGTGGGGGTGGAATGTTATTAATTTAGTTTTTGCAAAGTTGATTTCAAGATTATGTTCGTTCATCCAGGTTATTGTTTTGGTAAGTATATCATTAAGATTATTGTTTAAGTTTGTGTTATCATGACAAGGAGTGAGAATGGAAATGTCATCCGCGAACAAAACGCATGGTCCGGATTCTTCTATAGTTTTTGGGAGGTCATTTATATAAATGAGAAAGAGAAGGCATCCAATAACACTCCCTTGAGGTATTGAGGCCTTTATTGCTTTGCTGTCTGATCGAATTTTTTTAAGTACATTCGTTACATTATTAAAGAATTCTATTTCTACCAATTGCGATCTGTTTTCTAGATAAGACTTGAACCATTCATGTGATTTGCCACGGATTCCTATTCCATAAAGTTTATTTAATAATATTCCATATTGTACTTTATCGTAAGCCTTTGTCATGTCAAGCAGTATACCAATTGCGTATTTTTTACTATTTATTATATTTAGAGCTTCCTGTATGAATTTATAGACTGCTAAAGCTGTTGATCTATTTTTTCGAAAGCCATTTTGGCAATCGTTAAATATTTTGTATTTCTCGCAGAATGTGTACACGCGATTACACATTGCTTTTTCAAAAATCTTTGAAGCCGTAGGTAGTAAAGCTATTGGACGATAATTATTAGGGTCTGTTTTATTATTTTTCTTATGCAAAGGTTTCACTAGTGCTATTTTGAGCTGATCAGGGAATACGCCTTCTTCGAAGGATTGGTTTATTAATTTATAGAATGGTAGAGTGAGTTCATCTGCACATTTCCTGAGTAAGCTTGGTGGGAATTCGTCTATTCCGTGGCTATTTTTGTTTTTTAAACTTTTGATCAAATTATTTATTTCATAGGGGTCGACAGGGCTAAGATACATTGTGTTTTCCGAAGGAGAGAGCACGGGGGTACCTTTTGGTTCATTGGTTCGTAGAGGGCTTTCCTCGCCGATGGATGCAAAAAAGTTGTTGAAAATGTTAGCCACTTGCTTGGGTTCAGAGGTTATTTTATTGTTGTTTGTTTGTAGTTTTATGTTATTATTTTCTTTTTTTATTATTTTATTGGTACGTTCGTTTATTATACTCCACATTGTTTTAATTTTATTATTAGATTTTTCTATTTTGTTAATGTATTGTAGTTTTTTTGCTGTGGTGACTATTTTCTTTAATATTTTCTCATATCTTTTATAATATTGTGTAATTGTTGGGTTATTTGTTTTGAGCGTAAGTGTTTTTAATAATCGTTTATTTTTGCAGGATATTTTTATACCTTTGGTTAGCCAATACTTTTTATAGGTCGTTTTTATTTTAATTTTACGCATTGGTATGCATTTATTTAAGATGTCAGTTAACGTATCGTTAAATGCTTTATAGTTGTCGTTCATTTTTTGGTTTGTTATTATAATATTGTTCCAGTCAATGGTATTTAACATAGACTTGAATTTTAATATATTAGAACTGTTAAATAATCTCCTATTTACGCTCCAAGTAGGTTGTGTATTAGTAACATTTGGTGTGGCAATGTGTATTATTGTTCCGCAATGATCTGAGAATCCTAATTCTTCTACAGTTGTGGACATTATATTAGTGCTAAAGTTTGTAAATATCAAGTCTAGACATGTGGATGTAGTTTGTGTAATACGGGTGGGTTTTTTTATGTGTTGTGTAAGTTTATACTCTAACATTAGATCTAGAAACTGACTAGTCTTCGTGCTGGTCTCTAATATATTAATATTTAGATCTCCGCCTATAATAACATTTCGCTTAGAATACTTAACGTTTATATAATTCAAAATTATGTTTAATTGACTATTAAAAATAACTTCTTCTCTTTTATTCCAATAGATAGTTAGTAATAATATATTTTCTTTGGGCAATTCTATTGCACATAATTCTAATACGTATTCTATAGACATGTCTGTGATATCATTCCTCTCAATACAATCGATGTGATCACGAAGTAAGATGCAGACGCCGCCACCGCCGCGCGTACTCCGGCAGTATGACGCTGCAATTTTGTATCCGCTGAATTGTATCATACTTAATTTCTCCTTTGATAACCATGTCTCTGATATGCATATTGCGTTATAAATTGGGTTTTGTTCAATGAAAGCTTCTAGTACATGTTGTTTGTTGTAAATACTTTGGATGTTTTGGAACAAAATTTTAAATTGTTGGCCTGTGCTTGCGAAAGGAACAGTTTTCAGTATATATGTCACTAATTGTTTCATTTGGTTTGTGTGTGCTGTTTTCAACTTTTTGAGTTGTGTTAGGACAATTTACTCTCTCATTATTGTTTGAATTTATTTTGTTTATATTCTTTATAATTTTCCCCTCGATATATAGTTGATTGTTCCGAATCACTGAATGTAAGCCTTTCTTTCTTGCTTTTATCATTTCTTCTCGCATTTTTTGCCTTTCTTTGCGTGCGTTTTCATCTAAAAATTCGGATAAAGATATTCCTGTTTCTTGGAAATAATATGTATTGTTTAAGATGTATTTTGTCATTCTTTTGCTTATTAACTCTATTACTAATGGTCGGGTCCTGGTGGTATTTCTGCCTAATCTATACATGTTTTCTATATAGCCTGTTAGGTCCACTTGCAGAATGTCTTGAAACATTTCAATTAATCTATTGTGCAGAACAGCTTCCGGCTCTTTCAGGTACTCGGGAAAGCCATAGATAACATTTTTTTTTAAATTGATTTCCGTGCAACGAGTAACTGGGCAGGTGGATATAAGTTTTATTTCTGATATTTCTTTTTTTAATTTTTCATTCTCTTTAATTAGGTTCTCTATTTTTGTGTTAACTTTTTCTAATTCTAGTTTTCTCATGTCGTTTTGTTTCGATAAGTAATTAGTTTTTTGTTCGAGATCTTCTGTAAGCTTTGTTATAGCCTTATTAATTTCTATTTGAATTGTACTGCGCAAATCAGATATTATAGATTCATTATTTTCCTTTAAACGTATCATAATAATTTCGCTCAAATTTTGCAATGACAGTTCGGCGTTTATATTGGTGTTAGAAGGTTTTTTTTCATCGGTCTGGAATGTGTCGCCTAATAAACTGAGGTCTTCAAAAGTTGTATCATCATTTGTGTATGTAGTTCTTTTTCTTACTGTGACGTTGCTCTCTCCACAAGGTGAAAGTGGTTGCTGGATTGGAATGGAACTCTGTGGGCGAATGGGAGTGTTTGTATTTCCCATTTTGGGCATTTTACAGCGACAATCCTGACATTTCCACGTTCTTTTGTGGTCTGAAGTCATCAATGTATTAAAATGGTCGCGGGAGACATTTGCACACTCTAAATCATATCTGTAGCTACACAGCGTACAGGTAAGATATTCTCTGGTAGGGAGATCACGTGTACATCCAGCGCATTTTTGTGCCATTTCAACAAAATGTATTACTGGTGCTGTCATCTTGCGGGCAGTAGCGCAATTAATTACTTGGTTCGATTTCGGAAGCTGTGGTTGTCTATTTGGATAATAGATGGCGCTGTTACGTTTTTAATTTTTAGGATTGCTAGCTGTTTTTATTGTTGTTATTTTTTAGGATCAAATCGTGCGAACTTATTTATGTTATCGCAATCGTACCTTTTAAGCTTTTGGTCCGTCTGTTGACTCCTGATGACTTTGAAGTAGGTACTTTGTACTTAGCTAAATTGTGTAATAAATTTGTTCGTTGAAACTTTTAACACTTTAATTCCTCGTGATTTCTTTACAAATCTTCTGTACTCCAACTTTTATCACTGTAGATTTTAGTTAGACATAACTTTAAACACTTTTTAGAACTGTTTAGTCACTTTAAATATTTTTAAAACAATTTAATACGCGGAGCCGATGTTTGTTTACGCACAGTAGCGCCCTCTCTCTGATTCCTGAGATTAGCGCGTTTAAACAAAATGACAACATTTCCCTTCACTGCTCTGCTCCTATTGATTGTAGTGTGATGAAAAGTATACTATAACCAGCTCAGGAGTATGACAAATAATTGTACCAAGTTTCGTTAAAACCCGTCGAATAGTTTTTGTTTCTATAGAGTTTATACAGACAGACAATTTTTTTTCTGATTGCATTTTTGGCATCAGTATCGATCCCTAATCATCCCCTGATAGTTATTTTGGAAATATATTTCATGTACAGAATTGACGTCTCTACAGATTTATTATAAGTATAGATCTATATAGATAGATTACGAAGCGCCATTACAAATGCCATCGTGACGTCATCGTCCCTTGGACAAAACGGCGCCGAAGTCAGACGAAGTATTTATTTAATAATGATAATTAAAAGTTAAATTCATTTTGAATCACTATACAAATTGGGTACAGGCGTAAAGGGAAGGTGATGACATCACGCTTTTTAGTAACATGACGCCATGTCGGCTAGCGTTTTCGCGCGGAAGTTTACATTCGAAATTAAAAAACAGCAAAATACGAGTACCCTTTTTTTGTCGGATGGGAAATCATCAAATGATCCCTCCCGCCGTGGTTACTGACTAAGATCCATCCATGTTCCTTCCTCGGCCTTTTGTATTCAGCGCCCGACATTTCTTAACGAGTAGAATAGGGGTTTTGGTACCTATGTAAAACCAAACCATAGGACCCACTCCTCACTCTTCTGCAAAGGAACCACTTTTTGGAACCGTGCACCTAGTAGCTTTGACGTTTTATAAGAACCCTTGTTTGGTCTACATAAAATAGTAAAAAACCTTTGACTTTGACAATCAATTCCCAGGTAACATTTAAGCTGAAAAAAAATCTTTTAACCAGTACAATAACAGCTAGAAGCTTTATAAACGATGTACAAAAGCGTAAAAATATATTTAAGGCTGTAGTAGGGAATAAATTGTATTATTTTATACAGTAAGTCTGGTTTAGGGCTGTATAAAGCCGAAATCATTACTTTTAGCTGTTAAATATAACCGAAAATCTCTAGTATACAGAGTATGGTATATAAAACCGCTATAAGCACAGGCGCGGATCCAGGATTTGTGTAAGGGGGGGGCAGTCTTAGCTCATTTCAGCTCTGCTTAATCTTATAGAAAAGTGATAAATACATTAAAAAATCTGTTTGTCCATAGACGAAAATATAAGAAAAATGCATGTTTCAAAGACTTAATAACAATTCGCTGTTAGCTAATCATCATTAGCCTGGCCTAGATGATTATATTGGTACACTGTTTTCTGTCGCAGTCCTTTCGCCTGCTGCAGATAGTCACTTTATCTTTCTGAAAGGCGTCACACGTTTGCGTAACTGTGGTCTCCACTCAATTATACCTATGGATAATAGTACACAGAGATAACCATTTACCACAACGGACGACCGTTTTCCGACGAAATTTTTCGTCAAATATGGCCTAGACTCGGATCCTGCCCCCAAAAAAGATAGTGGGCGCAGCCACTCAAAACAATGTTCCAAATCGATAGCTTAATTTGAAATATAATCAGCTGTGACAGATGGATAGACAAAGGGAAATCATAAGGGTAATATTCCTTTTTTGTCATTTTGTTTCGGAACTTGGAATCTTAGAAATATTAAATGATAGAATAATTGGAGCGCGAGCGAAGCGAGCGCGAAATTTTTTTAAGGAACACAAGTAATATAATTCGTAGGTCTTTTTTAAGCTTATGTTGTTTTTAAGATATTCAGCATTTTTTTGACTTTTGACCAATTTGATGTTTTTTTTCCTGACAATCCCTGTCCACGTAGTACTTTTCTGACTTTCATTGATTTTCTAGAAAGTGGATACTCCGCTAGCTAAGTGTACAAATTTCGTTGCAATCTTGAAATCTTAAGTAGGTGGCGTCAACACTATCACTGAGGGGGCCTTACTTAGTCTTTCTCACATAACTCTGATAGGTTTAGTCAGCCACTCTAACACTCGTCTGCTTTTTACACTTTTATATTTTAGATTCTGACTAACAAATTTCATCGACATCCAGACATACAGAAGTATGTAATAAATATATATGTATCTATATATGACTAACAATGCAGTGGTGCAAGTCGGCATACCTAGTAGTTGTGGGTATGATGTCACAAACTTCTTCCTATGTCGCGTATTGTGGCCCTAGACTACCGGGGCCCCGTATTTTTGATACGGCAGATACGGTGCTAGCTACGCTCCTGGCAACCTAACAAACCCTAGTGTCAGAGTTTTCTCAGATCCGCCTGATGGCATCTGACATGGAATCGTAACGACAAATCATAATTGCGGACGACAGTTTAACGCCTGGGAGGGCAGGCACGGGGGTATAACACCGCTATCTTCCTGACTCCGGGCTGATTTGTAAAAATTTAAAAAGTCCACAAAGCGTTTCGGACCTACCCCCTAGTATAACCCGAGACCCGTTTGTCGACGTTTAAGTGCAGTCGCGTTACTAGACCAACGAGGCAGTCCTGGCAGCTGATCCGGGGATATCGCACGATCCCCGCGAGGCGGCGGACCTCCTCGCCGGATTGCCGCCGTGGGATCTGGAGGCTGGGTCCTAGCGCGCCTTTAAAAGTGGCGCGCGACGGCCAACGCTGGGGCATATCTCCGCCGCCGCGGCAAATCGCAGCTTGGCGGACGGAGCTCCGGAGTGATCTCATAGCGGAATGGAAAGAGCGACTGTTGCAGCCCAGCGCAGGGCACGCCACAATCACGGCGGTAAGTCCCCTCTTTGAGGAGTGGCTAGGGAGACGCCACGGCGTCCTCACCTACCGCCTGACGCAGGTCCTCACCGGGCACGGAACTTCGGGTGGTTCCTGCACAGAATCGGGTGGAAGGAAGCGCCCGTGTGTCACTATTGTGCCCGGAGGACACGGTGGAGTATACGGTGAGGGTTTGCCCCGCTTGGGTGGAGCACTGTCGTGTCCTCGTAGTGTCGTCCCTGGTTCAGGCCATGGTCCGGAGCGGAATACGAGACGGAATGGAAAGCCTTCGCCTCTTTCTGCGAAGCAGTAATGCTGGAGAAGGAGGCAACGGAGCGCGCGAGGGAGCGACAGATCTCCCCAGCCGCCGCGCGAGACGCCATGGGCGTCGCGAGCCGCGAGACGACTCCCGGCCAGCGTAGGCGGAGGCTGCGGACGAAGGGCTATGGGTGGCTTGCCGTCCGGCAAGGACCAGACCCGCGTCGAGGGCGCGTTCGTATTCCACGCGCGCCTCAAGAGATTACAGCAAAAGAAACGGGGCCGTCCTCCAGGGCCATAGCCTGCCGGGGCTACGAGACGTTTGAAAGAGATACTGCGCCTCCGGAATACGAAGGGCTGAGGAAGGAACATAGATGGGTTTAAGTCAGTAAGAGTCTGACACTTCCTTCCAACCCACCCACGGCGGGAGGGGTCATTTGATGATTTCCCATCCGAAAAACAAGTCCTGATAACTGAAAGACGTCCAAGAAGTATATAGGTCTAGTAAGGGCGCATTGACTATCATGAAGTTTTCTCTGGTGAATTGACTGTCCGTCCCGTATATATGAGACTGTCATTGTATATAAGTATCGTTAGTGAAATAATAAATCTATGATAAGTATGTCCTGTATAGTTACGGATGGACGCGGACTAGCTGCGATTCGACTAATTGAGAAGCGTGGGCGCCTTGGAGAGTGCGATCTTCTCTTCGTTCAGTGCACTGGGCAATATTATTCAAATCTGCTAAATTCTGCTATAAGAGATGAACTTACGATATGATAATATGATCTACAATCTACGATTTAATCGACAATCTACTAATGCAGTGATTCTCGAGCAGATGATTGGTCGTAAACGGGACGATACAGTGAGGTCGCTATGACGATTTCAATAATTTGAAGAATTGATCGGGTCGGTCAGGGGGGGGCAATTGCCCCGTTGCCACCCCCCTGGATCCGCGCCTGTATAAGCAAGTCTATAAGACTAGACCCGTATATCGACTGAATTGTGCTCTAGAATTCTACTTTTGTGCAGCCTAATTCTGTAGAAAAGCATTAATTTTTGCTATGTTATGGATAATGGTGTATTATTTATTACTCTGTAGTACAGTCATCATATATGCTTGATAATAGCTGTTCAATGGTTATCAAAGAAACCCTTAGAAAGCCCATTACTGTACAAGAGTGTAATACAATGCTGTCTGCTGCATAAAAGTTTATTCTTAGCTCATTCTAAAGCGAATGCTATTAACATATTTTTTCCCCTCTAGTACAGCCATTGGTGTAACACTAGATCATTATAACGGTGATAGTGTTTCTATAGATAATAATGCAGCTTGTTGAATATTTTACAGCTGCATGTAAATAAACGCCATTAAACCATAACCTAAAAATGCTGGTACCATATTTCATTACATATATTTATGTATGTTATGGAAAATTACGGCGATATATAAACATATTTTTACTTGGATACAATACAAAATTGATTTATTTTCAATAGGAAAGTACTGGGGACTCATAAAGCCAGTCTCAAGTTGAGTTACACGGTTCTTATTACACAAACGATTTCGTTAATGTCTTTTATTTCGAGAGCGCATGAGTTTTTGGTTTACTATTAGTAGGTATACATATTCACGAAGAAGTAGCAGTCGCAAGCAAAATACCGACATATAAAAAAGGAATGAGTTTAGCAAAATAATATTTGTTCACTTTACAAATCAAAATATTATGGCCGCCACGTATCACATGATCCAATAAATATGTCTTAAGAAATTAAGTATGGAAGGATTCAACCACGAACATAATTTAATACTTATATTCAGATGTTAACAAGCCTGAGGTTGTATATAAGAATAAAAAAAGTATCTAAGATTTGAGAACAGTATCTGTATGGTATCTAATTATTCTCTAGTCAGCGTGAAGCCAGCTATTGCGCTAGATTAAACAGCTTAATCTACACTTAGAGCTGTATAATTTGGGGCCCATTTTTTGGATATAACGGCTGTATATCCGGATATACATCCCTAATACAGCAGGTTTGTACAGCCTAACTTCTTCAAAATTTTTATTGTACAGCGCTTTACAGTTTTCAATGTTACCTGGGTTGTAACTAAAGCTGCCATAGGTATACACACGATAACATCGCGCATGCGTGTGCTTGATATCAAAATGTTCGCCGTAACTTTTTATTGCACTACTAGAATGTTGAGTTAGTTATCGTCCGCCGCCGAGTGCCGCCGAGTGCTCGCAAGCTGCACAAGGCAGCGCGCGCTGCAGCCGCGGCTGCACGGCTCATTGGCGGCTGCTACGTCGCAAATATGTGGAGTATTCACATAGCGGGCAGCTCGCCGCTCCAGTGCGGAGCGGGGCTGGCGATGGCGCGCCGCACGCCACCCCGAGATACTTCGCCTGAAATAATTATGGAATATATTTGTGTCCGTGCCGGCGCGTGTCGCAGTACTCCGCGAGCGCGGCAACCGGCTCATGTGTGTTCAGTAAATCGCTCCTGAATATTCATGAGTTCAACGAAATAAGAAAATGAAACGAATTTTAGTATCGATACAGAGATAATGAACGATCCTTTGATGATACCCACATTTTCCGCTGACGTCTCACGAGTTACTGCAAGGTAAGAATTATTGCCATTGTCATGGGTCACAAGCTTGTTAGACCCATCTTTTAAAACGGTAGAAAATATAACTATTTTTAAAATAAAGACTCTTCGACTTTGTTTTATCGATAGTTAACAAATTTGAAAAGAAGAAGTCTAGAAGTCCGTGGCAAAATACACGTAACGATAACTTAGAGACACCGACTTCTAGAGCGATGTATTGGCCCAGAAGCGTGTCAGCACTATCAGCTAAAAGAAAATCTATTTTTCTCTTTTAATTGCTTTGAGCTAGGTCGGATGTATTTTGTATTTAATTTAATTTTTACTTTCAAACTTTAAAAATAATAGTTTTCCAAATTATTGTAGTAGAGATAAATGAAGAGAAAACTATAAATACAATGTATGTATCTTTGTGGCTTAGTAACGCTTTTCTTTCACGGATTAAGCTTAATTTTACCTACAAGCTTTTCGCCAGCGGCTTCGCGCGCGTGTGATATACGAATCCAAATTAAAAAATGACAAGGTTTCATACAAACTCTGCCCCCTAAGGGGTAGAATTCGAAAATCCTTTCTTATCGGAGGCCTACGTCATACAAAGAGGGTGTGTCCCTCTAGTTTCAGGTCTCTACGATCAGCAGTTTAGGCTGTGCGATGATCCGTCAGTCATTCAGGACAAAGCATTTTATAGATGTGCATTGTGCAGGGCCGGATTTACCTTAGCGCCACTTGGCTCCACCCCAGGACCGAAACATTGCATAAAGTGGTTAAAGGTTTTTTTTAGTTAAAACCTGACTTCCACAAACCAGTTACCGGGTAACACAATACTCCTTGGTAAGTAAGACTGGTTGTTAGACTTTCTGGCTTCTGGCTAACCTTAATGACTGTCATAGATTTACAAATGAAAGCCATAGGGGCTTGACGTGCTTTCCGAGGCACGGAGAAGTATATGACGCCCATTCAACCGACCGAGCCAAGCGCGGCTTAACCTTTGCTCAATCGACCCGTGCGGCTGTTACATAAGCACGAGCTGCTCTGTAGGTGGACTACAATATACGTATATTATGGAATTGCAACAACATTATAGTCTGTAACAATTGATTTTAAGAAACATGTAAACAAAATCATAACTTATTTTGTTCTAATTTTCCCGCTCATATCAATAAAACGGCATTAAATGACGAATGGTGATGTTTAGAGCATAACATTGATATAAACGCGCCATCCGTAGGCCATTTTGTTAATTTCTGTGGCAAAATTAGAACAAAATAGGTTACGAAATTGTTTACATTTTTCTTAAAATCAATTGGAACAGACTATTCATTCCAACATACGGGTGGAAATAAAATCTTCGTTAAAAACGTTAAAAATAATTAGAGTTGAATTTGACCGTTTGGCGACCATTACTACATAATGATCAGCTAACATATATATATACATATCCTGGCGGCTGGTGACGCGTTAGTACTTCGGCATCTGGCGCGGCGGCTCTGGGCGCAGTCGCTCGGTGCGGCGATGGTGCCGCAGCACTCCGCGACGTTCATCGGTTTTACATATTTTCTATGATCCGGTCCGCTTGATGCGCGGCGATCTCTATGGCGGCGCTCGTATACTAATGAGCTGCTTGCGGTAATGCTATGTGCTCCACGCGATCTCGTTCGTCGCGCGCTATTAGCGCGGCTATACTATCTGGGCTGCCTCTGGCCATCATTTTCGTTTATGATTATCAAATGTTTGTCTACTCTGTTCAACATTTGTTGGTTCCAAATCCTCGCCACACAAAATTACCACTGTCGGTGTGTACGTTTAGGTGTATGTAGTACAGTCATCATCATCTGCTTTTCCTAACAATGTTAGGGTCGGCTTCCAGTTTGACTAGTTGCATCCAGTTAGACTGGAAGCCGACCCCAACATAATTGGAAAAAGGCTAGGCAGATACAAGCTAGTAATACGCTTCCTCGGTACTTCCAGTCACGCAGTGCATCGCTCCCGTGCAGTGTGCGAGCGAGTGGCGGCCGCAGCCCCCGCGCCCGCCGCGGCCCCCACCCGCGCCCTCATGGAGCGCGCTGCCGCAGACTTGCCGCCGCGTCCGGGCGCCTCGCCCGGCCTCTTGCGCCGTCGTTATTCCGTGCCCGAGACTATAATGAGAAAGTAAGTTGTCAAACGGCACACATACACACGTATTACTCGCATCAAAACTGACCCCGGAAATACCATTTTGACTTGTCTTTTTCATGTCGCAGGTATCGTCTTGCGCAGCAAAGATCTGACTCAGAGGAAAGCGCGCCTCCTACCAACCGGACTGCCGCATCGGCGTCACCATGCAAAGATGGGAGCGGCTCTCCGACTGAGACGCCACACAGGTTCGCTCGCCGCGACCGTGAGCTCATGCGCAAGTCGGCGCTCATGCGGCGCATGTGGGGCCGGCCGTGCGAGCCATGCCGCAGCTGCTGCTGTTGCGGCGGAGAGCCATGCGAGCCCGGGCCCTACGCCGGTCGCGAGACTCGCTCTCTGGACGGCTCGCGCTCCGAGCTGCGCCCGCTGTCCAGCGGCCTGGCATCCTCGCGATACTCGCACGCAGCTGCCGGCTGGGCCACACCTAAGCGCCAGCGACTCGACTCTTCGCGAGACTTCCGCGATAGCGATGAGATGTTACGCGCCGCTATGAAGAACAGTTACGATCGAACTGAGGAATCGCGTCACGACCGAGGCACGCGAGCTGACTTTTCAGATTCTACGTATAGGTCTCACGCCCACGAGCCGTCTTCTTATGTAGAGACGGTAACAGACGTGTTCACCGACAGCGACGGATCCAAGTTCGACATCAGAAGCGACAGAAATACATTCGCACAATACTCTGAGCGGCAGTCATCAGACATGGCTACATTAGAAATAAAATCAAGCACGGCAGACGACGTGCACATATCGAGTAAAGAGTCGGCGCCGTCCCCGCTCAGCGACAGGCGGTCGCTGTCCGACTCGTCCGGGACATACTCGGCGTCGTACCCCACCGCCAAGGAAGGCCGGCCCTCCGACCAGCTCACGAGGAGTGCGCACTTCACCGGCGTCATCAGCGAGAACTCCGCCAGTCTGCATCGTGACGACAACGACGCTCTACCCTACGACAAGCCACTCACGATCCACACACCCGCTTACGAAGTTTTGGAGATCGTTGTGTCGGAAACACTCAACGTCAGCTCTGTGCCAACTATAGCCCCGCTGCCGCCGGACAAAACTCCACATAGCTTGAGAGCTCCCATATTGAGCCAGAAAAGCGCCCACAATATTAATATTGACGAGTACGTATCTAACATTCTGGTGGAGAGTCTCAACTCTTTGACGGATCAATTAGAATGTATGAACGCCTCCATGGGAAGCGATAGAAAAATCAGTATTGTTGAAAAAGAAATAAAAGTTAAGTTACAAAATACAGGTGTGAACACAATAGTACACCTGAGCCCCACTTCTAACAACCAGATTATATTTGGCAACGAGGAGTTGTGTATAAACGAGGAACGCAAGGATGCCTGCAACAATGCGGCCGACTCACGAGACGTGCACGATGCCATCGCGCTGGCCATCCGCGACGAGCCCCACAGCGTCGAGTCCAATAACAATCTCACGTCGGTGGGTTCGCCGGTCCCATGTCCTTGCGACACTTTTGATCTGCAACACGACAACGTAAACCAGGCCGTGTTACAGCAGATACAGAAGCTGTTCCAGGATGAGCTGCACAATTTAGACCCCGACATGGAGTATTCCGGCAAGATGGTGCCGGAAATATCGCATATTGAAATATCCAATGTTACAGACGTATTCATAAACAACGACAATGAGCCTAACCTCATGATCACTGAGGGCGGACAGGTGTGCAGCGCTGAGTACGAACTCATCAGCGGCGTTGGCACCGGCAGCTACTACCCCGATGCGGACGACAACCCCGTAGTGCCGCGCTTCTCTGCCTTCCCACACACCGAGTCCATGGAGGTCAACACTTCCTCCTCCGACGATGCAGACTTAATGGGCTCCGATTGCACCAGTCTCGTAGATAGTCTAGACGACCCCAACTCGCCGCGCTCAGTGTTGTTGCGCAGGACTTTTACTAACAAACGCAGCGAGCTCGTGCGCTCCGCGATAGATGTTCTGGACCTATTGCCAGAGAACGCTTGCAACGAGGAGGTGGTCACCCCCAAAGACAAAGGCGAGTCGTTTTTTATTAAAATAAAAGATAACGAGTGTGACTGCGACAAGGAAAATATCAACGTTGCTGATCGAATGCCCGAGAAAATAAAACAGAGATTGTACCGACGACATCGCAAGAGAGAAATGCGCATGGAGTGTGCGCGACGTTCGCGCGGCAAGCAGCGTCTGAGAGACGTGGACCGGCGGCACGACGAGCACTGCCGCTCGCGCCGGGACGTGGAGAGGGAGTGCGTCGCCATTGTCAACGCGCTTATTGATGACGTCATCGCTAAAATCGCGCAAGAGGAGTATAAGTGCTTGCGGATTAAGCATCGGCCCAGTAAAATGGTTACTTCGAAATCTGACGACAATGTAGGCAAAAGGACTTGGAAAAAAGAATTAGAGCCGATTGATAACCGAGATCCATTCAAATCTTCAAAGAATAGCTTTGATCGATACGATGCGATTAACTTGGGAAAACACAAGAGCGAGCGGCACCAAATACATGGCAAATTGTCGCTTATGACGCGACCCGCAGATGATCGAGCTGCCAAGAGAATATATCAAAAGTCGGAGATACACGACGGTAACAAGTGTATCGAAATATTAGAAATATTGGAATACGTAAACGGTTCACAGAGCTCGCCAGAAACGACGAACTCAGATGAAAATCAAAATCACACTATAAAAAACAAAAAGTCTCGTATACCGATCCCTATTTGTGAAAAAATGCAGAAGTATCCCAGCAGTAACTGGAATAAGACCAATAACAAGCGCAGCTCGCTGCCTCGAACTGAGCGCAATAGCAGTACCAACAAACTGATCGCTGACATGCTTTTGGGCTCGCTGGCGCCCGAGTCCCAGCCCTCTGCGGCGTCTGAGAGTCCGCCGCGGCGCGTCGCTGTGCCGCACGGGGAGCCCCGCTCACGCTCCAACTCCCTGCGTTTCAAGCAGATGTTTGATATTATCCCCGAGGAGCGCAGTAGCCTCAGCCTCGATTCCGGCAACGAGGACCTCAACCACAATCGACGAGCTTCCGCGCCCGACATCGGCAACCAGCACCGTGACTCCACCAATGCGGAGTGCAACGACTCGCAATCCACGCACCTCGCTGCGACTGGCTTCAACCCATCACATAAACTAAAGCCTCAAGGTGATTTACCGAGGCGGTGCAAAGACATGAAGAGTACAGGTACATCTCCCATGACGGATAGTGACGGGGAAAAGCGGGCACTCAGATCAAAAAACCAGATCACGATGACATCGCCGGACAGCAAGTCTGCTGCCACCAGCCCCATGCGCTCGTCGGCAACCGATGGGGTACTGAAGGCAGAGGTGGGGCCATGCAACAAGCGGGGCGTGGCGTCCCGCGGGCGCGCCTGGCTCGGCTTGTCGCGGCCCGACGCGCGGCCGGCGCAGCACGAAGGTACCTCGCTGTCGGTCACGTGCGCACCGCCTCCGCTGCCGCACCGCACTGCTTGTTCAGTGCCCGTCGAGTAGCGCCACAATAGCGCGACAGTTGCACCCGTCCAGCACCCGCGATGCTTAAATTAGTTCTTCACTGATAGAAGACCACCATCTCGTAGTCTTATTCTTAACACCAGAATACTTTGGCACCAAAATAAAGCAAATGATATATTTTTATATGGTTATTATTACGTGCTGCTTCGTATTGCAACTGAAAGGCGTGCGCACATTAGCTTCAAGTTATACGCACGTCTATCGTGCAGCTTGCAGCACTCGTGGACGGCACGGTTGTTGTAATAAGTAATTATTTATTTGTTATATTAGAAATTAATGAAGCATTTATGTAAACCAGAGTTTGGATATTAAATAAATAAATGTTTAAACATTGTTTTACTTATATGAAGGTAACAAAGAGAGGGGAGAATCAGATAATGTGAGACCGCGTAGATCCATGACCACGCAGTACGAGTGCGCTCAGGATACAGGCGCCGAGCGCGGCTCCCGGCCCGGGCACAGCGAGCGCACCGACCGTGCCGAGCGGCCGGCCCGGCCGACGGCGCGCCGCCCCCCGCGCTTACGCACCCCTGATGAGCCCTCTGATCGCTCACCCGACGACATCACACACTTCATCGGTGATAAACGAAAATCGCGGAGTTTCTCCCTTGACAGAAGTGACGCCGCGGGGGTTCACGCGCCCTCCGTCAAGCTGCCCGAATTTAAGGGCGGCGTTGGCAGCGGCGGCGCCACTTCCAGCGACAGCAGTGAGTCAGGAGGCAGCCTGCTGTGCTCTCTCGCGCCCCGGTGGCTGTCGCAGGGTCGGGCCCGGCGCGCCGCCCGCCGCCGCCAACCCGAGCCAGCCGCGCCGCCCTCGCCACCCGCGCCGCCCACCGACGTCCCGCCGCCCCCAGGTAACATACAAACTAGCTCAGCTCGCCCTCACTATATTAAGTATAATAATTTATACTAGGGTACACAGTAATTAATAGTACATATGGTAATTGCCGTAAATTGCGGCTATAAATACCTACGCCACTACATAAACAATAGTACTAGTGCAGAAGTTCCACACCATCGGCGCCAACGCGCGAACTTAAACGTACGTACAACGGCCATAATGTTCATATTTCCTTGCACGACGCCGATACCTACGACTTACGATTACGGTTGCGGCAGGCGGGTGGTCGGTGACGGTGGCGGGCTCGTGCCGCGCCGCGCTGCCCGCCGACGTCGAGATGCGCCTGCGCTTCCCGCACGACGCGCGCTCGCCGGCCCCGCCTGACCCGCCGCCCTGCCAGGTGCCCGCTATACATAACAAGTATCCACAGACAATCCCCTTAAAATAAGTACTTTAATGGAATGGAATGTAAGGAGTGCGGCGCGGGAAGCTGACGAGATTACCTACTAGTGACTGCAGCTCTTATATATTTATAGTTAGCTTGTTTACGTAGCAGCAGGCACGTTATGCTCCCTACGGCGTCGGGCGTCGTAGCATCGGGGATCGGGTCATCCCCTTCCCTCAAAAATGGCGAGGGGGGTGATGACAGATCCTTGCGTTATAATAGTGAGCGGCTGCTCCCGGCGATGCCTGGTCGGCTTGCTGACTACGTTAAACGTTTATTTATTTTACTTACCCTTAAGACCCTTATGTTGTTACTAGTTTTCTTTAATTAATTCTTGATAAAAACACAGTGTATTTATTGTCCTAGTTTATCATGATCATGTTGTAAGTACATCTATAGTTAAAATCATACCTTGCACATGTAGGCGGGTCCGCCCTTTCCGCCAGGGTCCGTCAGGGTTCCGTACCCAAAAGCTTAAAACGGGATCCTATTACTAAGATTTTACTGTCCGTCCGTTTATCTGTCTGTCACCAGGCTCACGAACCGGGATAATTACACAGTTGAAATTTTCACAGATGGTGTATTTCTGTTGCCGCTATAACAACAAATAAATATTGAAAGAGTGCTCCCATACAACAAACGTGTTTTTTTTTTTCGATATTAGAAACGGCTTGTAATATTCACTGGATATTTAGTTGTATATTCACTTTAAAAAATAATAATCAAATCAAAATAAACTAAGTCGGCATAGACCCATAGACTGACTGACCGACTCGCACTTTGTTTTTTACTAAATTAAATGGAAGCTTTAGTTACTTTTACATTTTTTTATTTTTGAGTAAATAACTTAATTTAATGCTTGAGTTTTCATATATACCTAGGAAGGTTGGTTTAAAAGTAGGTGCTAGCCACCGTCTCTCTGAGTGAGGAGCTTGTGGCGAAATAACAAGCTCACGGTTCGACCGATCAAAGGTTAAGCTGCGCTTGGCGCGGTCGGTCCGTGGATGGGTGACCATCTTTGTCATAACGAGACTCCTCCGTGCATCGGAAAGCACTTTAAGCTGTTCCCGGTTGTCATTTGTACATCTTTGACATTCGTTACGGGTAGTCAGAAGCCAGAAAGTCTGACAACCAGTCTTACAAAGGGGTACGGTGTTACCCGGTAACTGGGTTGTGGAGGTCAGATAGGCAGTCGCTCCATGTAAAACACTGGTACTCAGCTGCATCCGGTTTAGACTGGAAGCCGACCCCAAACATAGTTGGGAAAAGCCTAGGCAGATGGCAGATGAATAATATCTCAGTTAAATAGTCAACTAAACTTTAAGATAAAGATAAAGATATATTTATTTGTTAAAAACATATGTTATATAAGGTGGTACAATGTTATTTACAGTTGCAATATGTTTTGCCATATCAGGCATAAAAATCTACATTCGGATAATTAATCTTAACAAATAGCAAAATATGTGGAATAGAGTTACAATTTTAATTTTAAATATTATCTTTTAAGAAATCGTCTACCTTATAGTAAGCTCTTTTACATAAAAGTTCTTTAATTTTCTTTTTAAATAGGTTAATATTTAATATTTTGTATGCATCTGGTACTTTATTATAAATTTTAGGGGCCATACAGAATAAACTTCTCCACATGAGAGTTTTGGCGCTGTGCAAACAGAGTCTATTATTATTACGTCTATTACGTTGAGATACACTTGACTGAAGAGGAAACAATTGTGGATTCTTTTTGACAAAAAGATAAATTTCTAAAATATACAAAGATGAATGTTAGGATATTATGTTTTATAAAGAGCGGTTTGCAGCTATCTGTGACTTGTAGACCAAAACATAGCACGGATACAGCGCTTTTGTATCTTAAAAGCATACTCTTTGTCTACCGAGTTCCCCCAGAAAATAATTCCATATCGTAGTATAGACGCAACCAAACCGTGGTAGGCAATTATTAGGGTATCTGTATTTACTGTTGGTGCGAGTTTATACAGTGCGTAGGATGATTGACTTACTTTTTTGCAAATGTTCTCACTGTGAGCTTTCCAATTGAGTTTTTTATCTATTATTAGCCCGAGAAATCTGGTATTATCCACTTCTTGTATTATCTGATTGTTATAACTTATGTTCATATGTGAAGTTTCTTTGCGTTGACTAAAATGAATTACGTTAGTTTTAGATAAATTTATTTTTAAATTATTATGTATTAGCCAGAGTATTACAGACGAGATGGATGAATTTATATCATTTTGACATGAGTTCGGATTATTTCTTGCAATTACTATTGAACTATCGTCGGCAAAAAGGGACATTGGTTGTGAAACGGAATTAGGTAAATCATTATATATAATATAAATATATAAATTTATATATAAATAACTTTGATAATAAGTTTTTTTTTTTACTTCTCGTTTTGTTTGTTATAAAAGAACTGTTTTATTACTAAAAGATTTTTGTTTGATATTAGAAGAGAAGTTTTTTTTTTTTTTTGTATGGCATCTCGCAGGTCAACCTAGAAGGTTGTCGACTGCTTAACCGGGCTTGCCTGTGAAGTGCCTTAAATAAATTTAGGGCCTCCAACCAGGGCTTAACTTACAAAACTAAGCGACTACACGCTAAGGGCACCCCCTAGTGGGGTACGGGCCTCGGCTTAGGGCGTCGCTGGGGGAGGACAGCAAGGGACAGGCTGGATCAGCATAAATTATGATTATTATAATCGGGAATTTTAAAGCTATTAGCTCAGCTCGCGGGCTGACTCGTCGAGCTAGGGTCGGGAGGGCATGGACAAGGTCGTCGCGACGGACCTCGGCGGCGAGGTCGATACGAACGCGGTCTGTGTTTGTGTAGAGTGCTAGTGGACCTACTGCTCTCTTGGAAGAGGGTTATAGCGTCATCGGGTATGGTGAGAGTATGCCTCGGGCGGCGAATTTTACTGATCTGGGAGGGTGCGTATCCGGCGGCCGATACGACCAGAGGGTTTGGATGCTTTTCGGCAGCATCAAAGTAATACTTGGCGGCACGTTTCATGAACTGTTGGATGGTGGGCAGTTTGAGATCGAGATGGAGGTTCTCGTTTCGTACGTAGAAAGGGGCCCCTGTGATTTTTCGTAAGAAACGGTTTTGGAGGGTCTGCATTCTATGGGGACGTTAGGCTTTGAGTGTGCGAACACAACGGAAGGAATCGGCTTGTCAAACATGGTGATGGGACTGGGTAGGGGTGGATTTCGGCGCGGTCTCGAGAAGAGAACTGCCTGACTCTTGTCGGGATTTACCTCGATTCTCCATTTCTTAAACCACTTGCCTAGGGCGTCGGCGGCGATTTGGAGATTACGAGCTATGGCCACTGGGCTGGTGCCAGTGTAGTATATGGCCGTGTCGTCGGCAAATAGTGCTAATTGAGCCTTTTTGCTCTTTGGGATATCGCTAGTGAATAGCGTGAAGATGAGGGGGGATAGGACAGAGCCTTGAGGGACTCCTGCTTGTATGGGGTGGGGCGAGGATAGTGCTCCTTCGATGCGGTAGCGAAATGAGCGGTTCGACAAGAAGTCTCGAACGATGAGTACGAGACGGTCTGGCACGCCGAGTTGATATAGCTTGTATATTAAGCCATTGTGCCAGACTTTGTCGAAAGCTTTCGCTATGTCGAAGAATAGTATTCCCGTCATCATGTCCCGTCGTCGTTGGAAGCCAACACTTATATGTTCCACGATGCGGTGGACTTGTTGGATACATGAATGTTGGGTCCGAAAACCGAATTGTTCATCGGGAATGAGACTCTTTGCTTCGGCGTAGTCTTTGAGACGCTTATAAATAAGCCTCTCGTAGATTTTACCGAATACATTGAGGAGACTGATGGGTCGGTAACTCGAGGGTTGCGACTTCGGTTTACCGGGTTTAGGGATACCGATAACGGTTGCCTCTTTCCATTCTTGTGGAAATAGGTTGTGGCCATGAGCATTATGAGGGAGGCGGGCAGGATTTTAAAAACCCTATTTGTGATGCCGTCTGGGCCTGGGGCTTTACGGGGTTTGAGATTTCTGATGATTTCGAGTACTTCGTCCGAGGTGATGAGAGGAAGGGGATCATCAGGATCTTCAACGGGCGGTAAGGAGGACCTACGTTCGACTTCGGCGTCAACCTTGGAGAGATGAGCTTGGTCTGCTGGTTGGGAGCTTGGTGAGCATTGGGCCTCTAAACTGTCGGCTAGGCATTCAGCTTTATCCTCGTCGTCGAAGGCGACAGATTTATCAGGGCGGGTGAGAGAGAAGAGAAGACTGGTTGTTCTTTACATTTGTTATTTGTTAGATACGTCCTACGTCAAAGTTTACTAGGTGTAGGTACCTACTTAGAAGTTTATCAAAAAATATAGACAGATACGTCAAACAATGTTTGATGCATATAAGTTTATTGAATAAAATCTTGAAAATAAATGTTTATCTTATAATACCTACTTATATTTTTGTTCCTAATTTATTCAAATATTTGATTATTTGCAAAAAAACACATAACTGTAATGTTATTCATAATCTCGCTTGAGCCCCAATCTCGCGAGATTTGCTTTCCCTACTCGGGGGAACTTGAACTTGTTGTGCCGTCAGGAGTGCACGTGCCGGCACTGCGCGACGTGCGCGTGCGGGGCGCGCGCGGGCCCGGGCGCGGACGCGCGGGCGGGGGCGCGCCCTCTACCACCCGCTGCGCCGTTCTCGCTCGTTCGCGGAGACTCCAAGCTGACGCTCACCATGAAGAAGGAGGCGCTGGGTATTGGACACTTCATACGAGCATATATATATTTTTTTGCCATTGCTGACCCTAATACCACTAGACGCAACAGTTTATCCATGTATATACGTGTACATACGACGAGAACACAATAAATAATGTCATTGTCAATTGCATAATACATACACTTGTCATAAAAACAACGAAACAATACTGCAAGTACCCTACTATTTAGGCATTTAAATTAAATATAGGACTGCTATCATAAAAAAATACGCCTTTAAATAGATGGCAGTTTGGTCTACACAATGGTGTAGCATAATTTATAAGATAGAATTTTCAAATTTTCATCCAATAAAAATGATAGTAGAGAGAGATTGTTTTCAATGTGTATTCCGTTGGAATGTCTGCATTTCATCACTTATGGTGGCGGCTGGAGCCCCATGTGGGAGTTAGTCCCACTTCGTCACTAAAAATTTTGTCCATACATCAAATCCCAGATCGTCACTATCGAAAAATATATTATTTACTATTTAAAATTTGTGTCCCATTTCGTCATTGGCATAAAATTCTTTGTTGCAGGGTACAGTTAGCAAGGAAAAGATTCACAAGTATTTTAATAAAAAAATTATAAAAAGTAATTTTGGAAGTTTCTAAAACTTATTCCAGATATTTGTGATTCAGGTACTGGGTAAAGTATTAGACGAACTAAAGTATGAAAGCTTTGAAACAGAACCACTTACACATCTGTTTAACCAGTATGAATTCACTCCATCTAAAAGTTATGAAAAACACAACTATGTGTATGTATACAAAAATCAAATCAACTTTTGAAAAATACATGTATTCCATCCAACTAGTATAGGTACTAGGGGAACAGAATAATGAAGGACATGTTTGAGGAAGTGCGTATTTTGTAGGGCCATAGCTAGTGTATTATGTACGCACGACATTAAGTGTTTTAAATATGTTCTTATATTATTTAGCTACTCGTCGCATAGCATCAGTTGGAAACATAGATGTAGTATTAATTTATTAGATCTATGGTTAGGAATTACTTCCCAATATATTTTTAGCCCATCTCATCATAAGGCCTTTCCCCAGTCTAAAAGTTGTAACGTTTCGTATGCAAACTTAAATATGGAATTTTCTTATTATTTACCTATCCCCTATAGAATTCTGTTCTCCTAGTACTTTAACTAGTAATTACGTGGTTTACGAATACATTTTATAAAACTTTTTACAAAAAAGTATATATATATTAAATATTATAGATAGAGATATATAAATATTTATTTATTTATTAGGGACAAAAAAACAGTTACATGTTAGAGTATAACAAAATAAATCTTTAAAACTAAATTAGCAAACATATAACCCACACCATTGTCCACAAATTAATTATAAAAAAAAAGAAGACAGTGGGACAGACTGTGACAATTCGAATTATGACTTTAGTAAAAGGAGGAAAATAGCGACCGTTAATTTAATTTAATTTAACTTATTGTTTGTGAGATAATAGCTCTACAGCCTTACATCTAAACTGAAGTTTGGAGAGTGAAATATGTCGAGTTCCGAGAAATGTGTGTTATATGTTTCGACAAGGCGACGAAGCGGTGCCCGAGCCCCGGCATTGGTCCTGCACTTCACTGTGTGGAATAGCCGGGGCACGCGCACCCCCCGTTGGATAACAGTTCTGGGTAGTCTGTAACACAGTTTGTTAGTAAGGACTGAACAATCAAATCGATTATTACATAAGCCATGCAACATCATGACAACCAGCAGCTGGCGCCTAGACTCCAAACTCAAAATATTGAATCGTTTCAGTAGTTGTTCGTAAGGTACCTTCGAATGATGACATTTATAATTCATTGAACGAAGAAACTTTTTTTGTATAATTTCTAGTCTATAGCTATACTTGTCGTAAAAAGGATTCCAAATGGGTACGGCATATTCTAATTGGGATCTTATCAGCGTTTTGTATAACATTAAGAATGTAGAGGGACGCACAAAGTCACTGGAGGCTCTCATAATGAAACCGAACATCTGAAATGCTTTATTTACGATTTTATCAATATGTAAATCAAAATGTAAACAAGAGTCCAGTGTTACACCCAAGTCACGAACTGAACTAACATTATTTAAGCGTGTGTTGTCAATAGAATAGTTGAATTGAATTCTGTTCTTATTTTTAGTAAAAGATATTGTGTTGCATTTGGGAAGACTAAGAAAGAGCTTATTTTTAGTACAATAGGTACAAAGTCTATTTAGGTCCTCTTGGAGAAGTAAACAATCTTGCAAATTCTTACAGGAAATAAAAATTTTAATGTCATCCGCATACATTAGAAATATATATATCGAAGTGGGACTATGCTAATAAAAATATTTTTAGCAGTGACGAAATGGAACCATGACGATCTGGGACTAACTCCCATGTGGTACCCTACGCACATTTTACTGGCAGAGAGTTCATCTTTATGCAGGACAACGCCAGGGTTCATTTCCAGGACATTGTAAATGAATACCTGAGCGAAGTGGGAAGTCAAATTATTCTTAAAGGGTAAAAACATAACTGTTGAACAAACACGATAGCTAAATTTAAAACATTAATATTCGTTAAACAATACCTAATAATCCGCAATTAACAGGCATTTTTTGTTTAATGTAAAAATAATTCAAATACATATAACTCATACAAAACCAAACTTCCGAGGTGTTAGACAGGTTTTAAGAGTCACCATAAAGCTTAGTTAAAATTTTTTGAAAGACGTGTCAATTCAAAAACCATTTTGAATTTTAAGAGATTTTAAGTTCATACCATCTTTTTATTTTCCATTTGAAAAAGCTAATGATTACCTACTTAATAAGACGCAAAACTATGACTGACTTTCATTGACTCCAATGACGTCACTCTGTTACTTTGTTTACATCTGTAGACGACGTGTTGATAAAGAAGAGTAGAATATTAACCTGTGAACTGCAGTTTCATTTTGTCTGTTTCTAGTCCATCCTAAAAAGGGGTGTTTTCTCGTGGTCCCATTATTTTGTCCCATCAATGGGAACAGGAGGGATACAGGGACAATGGGGGATGGGAGAAAACAGCCAACAACATGACAGTGATTTTGACAGTGACTTCGTCCGTACTTATTTTGTTTCGTAAAAAGTTAGTTTTCATTCGGTTTAGAAACTAGTCGACAAGTGACTTTACATAGATAAAATGTATTAAAACAATTAGAAAATGTATTAAAACATTTAGACATGTAAAAGTATCAGAGATGACCTTGCAGAAACAAGTCCGTTTGAGTTGAAGTATAGTCATTATCAGTGCGTGCGCTTACATAGCGCATTAACTGTTTTTTGATTGCAGACTCTTCTATTCTTGCCTCCAAGAGTTCGAAGAAGTCTGGCGAGCCACTCCCCGACGTGGAAACGTACCGCGCCTCACGCAGCAAGCTCAAGAGCTCCGTCAAGGTATGAGGAGCGCACACGGGCACAATGACGCCACTGACACCATGACGCCACTGACACCATGACTCCACTGACACCATGACTCCACTGACACCATGACGCCACTGACATCATGACGCCATGGCACCACGCGCGGCCTGGTAGCTGCGGGAGCATTGCACGGCACTTTATATCAGCACTCTAGTTATGTAAGCCAATATCTTTCAAGTTCAGTTGCAATACCTTTAATTTAATTTTGAGTTTTGACAGTTCAATGATGTACATTGCTTAGTTGACAGTATCAATGGGATAAACGTCCAAGCATGTGCAATTGGATATTCGTTTTTTACATAATAAGGGTGCTGGGCACATGAACTATGTGACGTCTTAACCATATAGGGCGCCGGGGTGCGAAAATTAGCCTGCGCCCCCCTTGCCAAGAAAAGAACAAGTTTTGTGGACATACATAATTATCTACACATATAATTGTTGTGTTTGCATATTTCAGAATTGAGAGGAAATAAATATTGCAACCGACTACAAATAACTATTGCGGTCATTTTACGAATCCAAGATGGCGGGTTTAACTTTTTGAGTAAAATTGATGTGGGTATCGTTTTCGAGGATGTTAGGGGTGCTTGTTACGAGTATGCGATTATTTTGCAGATCCAATCAACACATATCGATTTTACTCAAAAATCGATATGTGTTGTTTTTGTAGTTGTTAGGGGCGGCGATTACGAAAATTATATCTTTATACGGGTGAA
The DNA here is from genome assembly GCA_963891755.1 of Pyrrhia umbra. NCBI lineage: Eukaryota > Metazoa > Arthropoda > Insecta > Lepidoptera > Noctuidae > Pyrrhia > Pyrrhia umbra. Next base: position 29,459 of record OY982937.1, on the reverse strand, counting down.
AGGAGAAAAGTAATGCAAAAAAAATTGGGTATATTTTTATTTATCAAAATTATTTGGAAAATTGTGATAAAATTTGAGTGGATTCTCCTTGGGTTCATAGCCCAAAAAAGTGACATTGCACGCATGCAGCGCCAACTCTGATACCGAGGGCAACATTGATACTGATACCGACGCCAACATTCGTAACGAAGCCTTGATTAATACCGACGCCTACGCTGATACCAACGCCTACACTGATGCCGACGCCTACACTGATATCGACGTGTACACTGGTACCGACGCCTACACAGATACCGACGCCAACATTGATACCGACGCCTACACAGATACCGAAGGTTAGACTGATACCGACGCCAACACTGATACCGACGCCTACACTGATACCGACGCCAACATTGATACCGACGCCTACACTGATACCGACACCTGGATTGATACCTACGCTTATACTGATACCGACGCCAACACTGATATAGACGCCTAGACTGATACCGACGCCTACATTGATACTCACGCTTAGATTGATACCAACGCCCAGACTGATACAGACGCCAACATTGATACCAACGCCTACACAGATAAGAACGCCAACATTGATACCGACGGCCTACACTACTTTGGGCTTCTATTGGAAGACCAGCGCTGTAGCATTTATTATAATAAGTAATTGCTGCAGTATTATGCTGAGATGGGAGCATTTTCAGGCCTCATACAGGTAGACTAACCTGTCACTCTTTCATTTTTGCGAACCTTATTTAATTTAATCCATAGGTATGGTATTAATTTATATCTAAATAAATGTATTTGTTGGAACAGAAACTTAATATAGAATATTTGTGCCCTCAACTCTATATAGTTTAAACAAATATCTTAGAAGATATCGCAATATAAAAATATTCGTACGACAAAATTACGCGCGTGGCAGTCATTCGACAAGCCCGGTTAAGCAGTCGACACCTTCTAGGTTGACCTGCGAGATGCCATACACAAAAAACCAGTCATTCGATCCGGGCGGCCGCCGCGCCGTCGCGTCGCAATGTACACATATCAAAAAACTTTGCGATCACTTTGAAAAATCGAAATCTTTTTTGTTACTGTGGATTGTAATATGATTTTCTTTTTATTTTTTTAAGATTATTTATTTAAAAATATAGAATTACAATATAAAACAATTCAATTGTTTCTTCATACAAAAAGACTTTCAGTCCTAGCTTACGCTCATTCAGAAATCAGATTTAGTCAATTTTAACATAAATTGCTTTTTCGCGGAAAGTTGTGATTGGTAAAAATGCCAAGAGGATTATCAGAAGTTTTACGAGTAAGAATAGTAACTTCGAGGGAAGAAGGATACACCACGAGAGAAATAGCACAGAGTTACTCTATCCCAATCCTGTGGCGTGACCACGCTGCAGATTTTTGTTAATAAAAATAGTTTTATTTTTTTAATTTTAAACGGGGTATTTCTATTTGATGAAAACAATGATTTTTTCTTGATAAAGTTTTTATAAAATTATATCAGCTTAATAATTATGTTAGTGATCACAAACTTCTTTAATGTGTGAATGTAGGTAGGTAGGAATGTGGGGATTCGGGCCTCCGGTCAATTCAAATTCAAGATATTTATTGCAACAAGGTATTATTTTATATTTAACAGCAAGAGATACCTATTATTATAATCTAAACTAATAATTTAGGTACCTTTACTAATATTACAAAGAGTTAAAGTTTGTGAGGTTTTTGGGGGTAATCTATGGATCTACTGAACTGCTTTAGATAAAATTGGTACGGAGGTAGAGGGGACCCTGGAAGAGGTTATAGGGTACCTTTTTATCCGGGTGCGTGAAATATTTAGCTTGGAACACACCATGTAGCACACGCGGGCGAAGCTGCGGGCGGAAAATTATATAATTTAAAAAACAACAATATAAGAAAGTCCTAAAATTCTAATTAGTGCAAGCGCGTTTTTTTGAGAGAAATTCCCAACCAAAATCGGATCATCGTTCACCGTCGTCCACCGTCGTGATAAACACATACATTAACATTACATTCATCAAAATCGTAAAAAAAAACAGTAAAAAGAAACACCTAATAATCAGAAAAAAAGGTAATCAAGTCAACTAGGTACCTGTCTAACAAAAATGTATCGATTAATATGTATCGACTCGTGGTGCAGGCGCGTCACGGTTACTGTTTATCGTTGGCAAGCGTTTACACCTAGAAGGCGGTTGTTTCAGACGCGTCGGGGGTACTCCCTGCACTGCTGGCTGCCAGACGACGAAGCCGCGCCCCTCAGGTAGCGCCACGCCCGGGCCCTCACTACACTCAACCCTTCATGCACAACTTACGAGCCTGAGCTACCAGTGAGAGACCAGTGCTGCCAGTGCAGCAGAGCCACCACTTAGCCTCTGCAGATACCATTTTTTATTATACTCACACTACAGTTCAGATGCTTGTTCGTTCGAACTTTATACTTTAGAGTTACAGGGACTATCGTGGATACTCCCGCCTGACCACCACTAACATTGATATATAAAAAAAAACCAGCCAAGTGCGTGTCGGGCCACGCGCGGTAGGGTTCCATAGTAGGTCTTAGTTAGTCGACTATAACTCTGTAACCAGTTAAGCCTACTTAGCCGTGATAGTTTTCCTTGTATGTTACGTAAAGGTTTGATGAAAAAAATATCTGAGTTTCAGTTCTAAGTATGGGGAATCCCCGAAATTTTATTGTTTTTTTTTCTATTATTGTGTGAAAACCTTAATGCGGTACACAGAATACATCTACTTACCAAGATTCAACAGAAGAGTTTCGGAAAAAAGTGGCTGTGATATAAGGACGGACAGACAGACATGACGAATCCATAAGGGTTCCGTGTTTTGCAAATTGCCTACGGAACCCTAAAAACCTAAGATGCACACTCACGTATTAGTAACCTGTTATTTTTTTGATGCAACCGGCTGTCAACGTCTCAAAATCGTCCGCATAAAATGAGCGCAACATTCTAAATTGTGCGCTCATTTCAAATAGTCTCGCGTCACTTAAAAACAACCTTAAACCTATTTGCGTAGGGTTGAATTTGCAAAAATATATATGTAGGTATGATTGATGAGTGTTTGGGGACATTTTCAAGGGTTACTTTTATTCGAGACTGTGCTTCTTGGATTTTTTATATACGAGTATCAATGACCATTAAGTTCAATTTGCTCGCACTAAAAATTTAGAAGCGAAAATTAAACCTTGAATAGACGAATGAAAGACAAGACCGGCCGGCGGCTGCCGACCAAAGAGTAAAGTAAGTATAAGGGAGCGCCCACTCACGGCATATTTTTGAAACACGATTTGAAAGGCCAGCAGCGCCTCTGGAAGACAGTGCCGGAACTAATGCTATATATATATTTATACATACGTACACGTTAGAATAGGTACACATATATATATAGTAAGTACTACTTCGTATAGTGAATTGTATGTCCCAGGTATATACATTAAAATAAAACAACAATATCGATTAAGTTTATTTTATTTTTTATTTTTATAATTACAAACAAAAAAGGCTTGAAGATGTTTACAAACATTATTTTCATACACTGGCTGAAGTTATTATTTATGCAACTTACCAAGATTCTAACATTAAAAAAAAATAACAGAAAAACAGTAGTATTGTATTGACTTTGTAACACAAAACAGGCCACGAACACTAAACAAACCGTTTATATCGCAACCCGCCAGTCTGCAAGTCTTTAGGGAATCCGTGTGCTCGACGAAACTTTGAAGAGAAATATCATTTCGACCGATGAAGTGATCTAGATAAGGGGGGAGGAATAAATTTACTCCAACGTAAGATATCGGAAAACATCAACACTCAAAGAAATAAGTAGTAAATACATGCGCAAGAGCGGGTTCCGGCAGCCATTACATTACTAACCACAGAGTATATATAAACACTACGTTTTCGAGTGACTCACATTCGTGACGTCATGAAATGGGAAATTAATTTTCGTTTATATTTTTTTACAAGAAATATTATTTTTACACATAGTCAATAGAAAGATATTTTGTAAGTCCCACTATAGAGACATCTTGTGCCTAATTTAAAAACTGTATTTCGTGGTTAGGAAATAGAGATGGCGCTATTTTCCTAGACGGATAGCGTTGTTCTAAGTGTGCCCCCCCCCAGCATACTGACGACGCGGTGACGCACGCAAACGAGATAATTATTATTATTTTCAAACTACTGCTATTAGAATATGGATACATGTGGGAAAATTCGTTGTTAGTTAACATTTTGTCCTGAGAGAGCTCGGTCATCCAGGTGTATTACTTAAACTACCTATTCTTAACCAAAATAATTGGCACTTTGTTTTGATAAATCCTAATATTCGTTAGGCATTAAATACCTAAACCAGGCCTGTCCCACTCACCGTGTAGGTATCAAAAATGTACCTACGCACAGCGGCCTATCCGAGACGGCTAGTCACTGGGGCCTCACGCGCGAGCCGTGAGTAACGTACGCGCAAGATTTGTTCCTTTGATTATAGACGTATCTACTTCATTTGTTCGTTTCAATTATTCGTAAGTTTTTAGGAACGGGCTCCCGGACTAATCTGTTTGCATCGTAAGTCATTCCGGTGACCGTGTAATACGATTTGAAACGTCTTTTGTTGACAAAGGTATTAATAGTAAGGCGGCGTAATTCAACATTATTTGAGTAATATAAGGCCTGTGTCTCTTTTCGTGAAGGTATCGAAAACGTAAGTAGGTATGTATGCATAAATGTATTAGAATTAAAGTACTGTTAACCTACCTTACGTTTTTATTTTGAAAGTCATTTGTTTTCTAGAGTACTACAAAAATGGTAATTCAGTATTTAGATTAATTTATTTTTTAAAAGGAGACAACCCTGTTTTCTTTAGAAAAGGTAAGCGTTACGCGCTAGAAAGAGACGCAACTTCTAGGCAACTATAAGCGTAGGTAATTACGCGCTGCGCGATCTGAATTGAACTTAATCGTATCGTCGCTAAAGTCTATATTTCTTTAGATGACTTTTCAAAGTGGCTCTTCTGTACTTGTACTATTATGTATTCTGTGCCTAAACTTAAAATAAATAACCCCTTTAAACGTCAACCCATGTCGATTTTACTGAAAAGTCACAGCTCAAGACACAGCTCGATTAGTTTATTTTAGTTATTTTCACAGCGTTATGTCCTACGGTATTCTGTTGTGGGCAAATCCGCAGATATTGACAATATATATTATTTATTCTTCAAAAGCGAGCTGTTCGAGCAATGTATCCGTTAGGTAGCAGACATTCACTAAGGGAGCTTTTTAGAAATCGGAATTCTCACTGTGGCATCGCAATTCGTGCTTGCCAATATATTATACACTAGCTTCTGCCAGCGACTTCGTCCGCGTGGAATAGTGGTGCTCCGCTCCTATTGGTCTTAGCGTGATGATATATAGCCTATAGCCTTCCTCGATAAATGGACTATCTAACACTGAAAGAATTTTTCAAATCGGACCAGCGGTTCCTGAGATTAGCGCGTTTAAACAAAATGACAACATTTCCCTTCACTGCTCTGCTCCTATTGATTGTAGCGTGATGAAAAGTATACTATAACCATCTCAGGAGTATGACAAATAATTGCACCAAGTTTCGTTAAAATCCGTCGAGTAGTTTTTGTTTCTATAGAGTTTATACAGACAGACAGACAGACAGACAGACAGACAGACAGACAGACAGACAGACAGACAAAAATTTTACTGATTGCATTTTTGGCATCAGTATCGATCCCTAATCACCCCCTGATAGTTATTTTGGAAATATATTTCATGTACAGAATTGACCTCTCTACAGATTTATTATAAGTATAGATTAGGCACAATTTACCTCGCACTTTTTTATGATGTAACTACAAATTTACGGTTTTCGGACTTTTTCTTTTTTCATGATTCCTAATGACAGACGGAAAGCTTAAAGGACCCTTATAGGATCAACAAACAAATAACCGTACATTCACTTCACTTTCGGATCAGTGTTGACCTAGCAATCCTGTTTTCTAATTTTTTTTTATAACTTTGTACTTTTTTGTATCGATTATAACGATACCTCATACATCTAATTCGGTTCAGGTATTCAAAAGTTATAGTAGAATGAAGAAGTTCACATGCAGTCAAAGCAGCTTATTGATTTATTGTTGCTTCGGATCTTTGATTATTTACAAGTTGCGCATCTTTTATGCTTTAAAAATGATGAGTTATAGTATATGTGGGTTCTGTGTGTATAGGCCGAGTAACGGGCTGTCGGTGCTGGGCAGCGCCATCATCCCGGAGCTGAAGCCGCGCGTGCCCACCATGAGCGAGCGCGACCTGACGCGTGTGTACACGCCGCGCCACTACCTGCGCTCGTAGCGGCGGCCAGTGCGAGTGACGGGCTGCCGGTGCTGGGCAGCGCCATCATCCCGGAGCTGAAGCCGCGCGTGCCCACCATGAGCGAGCGCGACCTGACGCGTGTGTACACGCCGCGCCACTACCTGCGCTCGTAGCGGCGGCCAGTGCGAGTGACGGGCTGCCGGTGCTGGGCAGCGCCATCATCCCGGAGCTGAAGCCGCGCGTGCCCACCATGAGCGAGCGCGACCTGACGCGTGTGTACACGCCGCGCCACTACCTGCGCTCGTAGCGGCGGCCAGTGCGAGTGACGGGCTGCCGGTGCTGGGCAGCGCCATCATCCCGGAGCTGAAGCCGCGCGTGCCCACCATGAGCGAGCGCGACCTGACGCGTGTGTACACGCCGCGCCACTACCTGCGCTCGTAGCGGCGGCCAGTGCGAGTGACGGGCTGCCGGTGCTGGGCAGCGCCATCATCCCGGAGCTGAAGCCGCGCGTGCCCACCATGAGCGAGCGCGACCTGACGCGTGTGTACACGCCGCGCCACTACCTGCGCTCGTAGCGGCGGCCAGTGCGAGTGACGGGCTGCCGGTGCTGGGCAGCGCCATCATCCCGGAGCTGAAGCCGCGCGTGCCCACCATGAGCGAGCGCGACCTGACGCGTGTGTACACGCCGCGCCACTACCTGCGCTCGTAGCGGCGGCCAGTGCGAGTGACGGGCTGCCGGTGCTGGGCAGCGCCATCATCCCGGAGCTGAAGCCGCGCGTGCCCACCATGAGCGAGCGCGACCTGACGCGTGTGTACACGCCGCGCCACTACCTGCGCTCGTAGCGGCGGCCAGTGCGAGTGACGGGCTGCCGGTGCTGGGCAGCGCCATCATCCCGGAGCTGAAGCCGCGCGTGCCCACCATGAGCGAGCGCGACCTGACGCGTGTGTACACGCCGCGCCACTACCTGCGCTCGTAGCGGCGGCCAGTGCGAGTGACGGGCTGCCGGTGCTGGGCAGCGCCATCATCCCGGAGCTGAAGCCGCGCGTGCCCACCATGAGCGAGCGCGACCTGACGCGTGTGTACACGCCGCGCCACTACCTGCGCTCGTAGCGGCGGCCAGTGCGAGTGACGGGCTGCCGGTGCTGGGCAGCGCCATCATCCCGGAGCTGAAGCCGCGCGTGCCCACCATGAGCGAGCGCGACCTGACGCGTGTGTACACGCCGCGCCACTACCTGCGCTCGTAGCGGCGGCCAGTGCGAGTGACGGGCTGCCGGTGCTGGGCAGCGCCATCATCCCGGAGCTGAAGCCGCGCGTGCCCACCATGAGCGAGCGCGACCTGACGCGTGTGTACACGCCGCGCCACTACCTGCGCTCGTAGCGGCGGCCAGTGCGAGTGACGGGCTGCCGGTGCTGGGCAGCGCCATCATCCCGGAGCTGAAGCCGCGCGTGCCCACCATGAGCGAGCGCGACCTGACGCGTGTGTACACGCCGCGCCACTACCTGCGCTCGTAGCGGCGGCCAGTGCGAGTGACGGGCTGCCGGTGCTGGGCAGCGCCATCATCCCGGAGCTGAAGCCGCGCGTGCCCACCATGAGCGAGCGCGACCTGACGCGTGTGTACACGCCGCGCCACTACCTGCGCTCGTAGCGGCGGCCAGTGCGAGTGACGGGCTGCCGGTACTGGGCAGCGCCATCGTCCCGAAGATAAAGAAAGTCATAGTGCGGAACTGTTGAAAACTAATTTGCACAAATTTATATTATAAATAAATTGTCCATTTTCATAACGCTGTCGACTTTAATTTTTACTTACAGTGCTGTTCTCTTTCTCTATGTTTGTATCTGAACATCAAAAATGAAGCCTTCCTCTTTCGATTTTACTGAAAAATGACAACTCATCATCATCATCTTCGATCTGTAAAAAGGTCGCATATTCGTAATCAGCCCTTAAAACCAATCGATGGATGATTGGCTTATAAAAGTAACTTAGAGCTTGTCCAGATGACGCATTTTACGCGCGAGTTCAGTCGCGTTTAGTTTAGTTTTTTCCAATTCTGGCAGGATATTGACTATTATTAAAACACATGTTTCCCGCGGTTTCACCGTTATCCCGAGCGAACTACTTGACGCACCCGGATAAGAGGTAGCCTACGATCTTCTCCAGGCTCCTCTCTATGTCCGTACCATTTTTATCTAAATCTGTTCAGTAGATCCAGAGATTACCCACGAACTTTACCTTTTTTTATCAGACTTAAAAAAAAGAGGTAGTTCTCAATTAGAGTGTATGTTTTTTTTTATAATTTTTTGTTAGCTCATAACTTTTGACTGGGTGAATCGATTTTGATGATTCTTTTTTTATTAGAAAGCTGATGCTTCGCGTGGATTTGTTCCTGATTCGTCCTACGAGTTTCGTCCCACACTAATAAATCTTGTTTCGGACTTCATTTTTTATTCCTGTTCCGTCCCGAAAATAATATTAATTAATAATTATTCATTTAATTCTTGTTTCGTCTCACATTTTATTCTGGATTCGTCTCGAGTAGTATTTTATGTATGTATTTTACAACATGTTTTCTACAGAGGGCATAAAAAATATTCTAAACATTTTGACTTATCTTAGTTTTCACAATGTTTTATTCTCAATATGTTACTTAACACCATAAACTTTATTTGAGGCAAATTAAAACTACCAGGATAGCAGAAATGAACTGGAAGTATACATACATCCAGTAAAACATTCATTTCGTAAAACAGAAATCCTTTTAGGTACTTAACTATTTATAAAACTGTTCAATTTTATATCGATATAGTGAATTTGGGGGAGGCCTACGTTCAGCAGTGGACGGCGATAGGCTGATATGATGATGATGATGATGATAGTGAATAATAAACGCTATTTTTATTCCTCTGTGTAAAATTGTTGGTGCACAACTTAGTGAGACCGTTTATTTCCTGTTTATTTCTATCACCCTAGTAGAGTAAGATCCCAGGGCCACCAGACATCACGTATTTTCTGACGAAGGAAATGTGGACGATTGAGTAGTGTTAGTATGTACTTACTAAGAACGCATGCCTACCTGCTAGCTTGCTTAGACGGCCAATTTTCAGGTATCAGGTAATCAAGGTACCTACGTAAAAACATTACTTACCTCACGTAAATTCTCTACTCTCTAGTTTTCCTTGTAATTTCATTACATGTACTACGTCTGTGATTTTTTCACATTTCTAGGTACAGCCATTCAAAAGTTAGAGGGGGGGGGGGGGGTAACGCGTATCGAACAAAAATTTGCACTGAAAAGCTAAATATTTCGCAAATGGCTCGCTTAACCAAAAAATGGTCTTCACACACCCTACCCTAAAAAAAAAATATTTTTCAAAATTTAATTTTACCATTCTCTTGGCGTGATCAATATACATATCCATACCAAATTTCAGCTTTCTAGTATCAAGAACCTCGGAGCTATGCCGCGGATAGACAGACAGACAGACGGACATGGCGAAACTATAAGGGTTCCTTGTCGGACTACGGAACCCTAAAAAGAGTAGAATATTAAAGTCTCTACGAACAGTGGTTTGGTTTGGTTTGGCTGTGCGTTGAACCGTCAGTGTAAAAAGTATTGCTTGGCGCTATGGTGGCCTAGCACACTTTTCTACTAGTGATAAGATATGGTAGAAGTTAAAGCTTTGTAAAAGAATAGTTCTGTAAAATCACTAAACTTTTATTAATAATAAATGGTAAAAACTATGTAAATCTAGACACAATTATTGGTAAATTATGGTAAAATGGTTATGGTAATGGGATCGAGTACGTGGTGTCTCTGGCGAGATCTTAACGCGAACTGTTCCACATTTTGGTAGACGAGCGAATGTGCATAATTGCCTTCGTGTAAAACATATGATGTTTCTGATGTTTACGACAATCAAGCAAGCCTAGTACCTCTCAGTTACCTAAGACCTAACTGACTATAAACCTAGCCCTATAACAACTACCTAACACCTAGGTACCCTAATGCCCTATCCTACCATGCAAACCGTACCATACAAACCATACCAAACGTAAGTTACGTTGGTTTTACGTAAGGAAGTCTGTTACAAGGAGACCTACGGTAACAGACGGAAATTGGGTAGGAATAGGGGTTTGTGTACGTCGTGCAATGTACACAGGAAATAGTTTTCCCACAGACTCATAGGACCGATGATGGCTAAAGGTGTCTTGGCCACAGTGAGAGGAGTTAATGGAGATGAATCACACTCGACTCCAGCTTGATGACTAATTTATTAACAGTAATTAACTTATTATATACAATTTTTGTGGTCCATACACATTGATGCCTATTCACATGTGTGTTGTCTGTGTATTGAGCCGATGAAGCACAGATCTCAGTAGGTCAGTTCTTAGAGCTGACGGTGTGCCGATGTTGCGGCGCATGCGTTGAGTGCATGTTCAAAGGTTGATCAAATGCAATTATGCATTTTCGCTGAGTGTTCGATTAAAACTCGAACAGTCAGTATTCAGGACAAAGCATTTTATATTTATACATTACAATACAATGGCGTACCTGGGAGTAAGCACTCCAGGGTCTAGAATTCTCAAATCAATTTGCACAAAGTGCGAGCTGGTCACTACAATTTTTTGGCCCTTCATCTCTGAGTTAACTTGTTTTGCACGATTTTTTGTGCTAATTTACGTCATAACTTTTAATTTTATACTGACGTGACGTATCCTAGATGCATATCCAGGTCGTCAGTGTATCAGAAATGCGTTTGCACAGCCTTCCACACCAATCGTAAAGCCAGGTAATAGGTTGTGCAAAACGGGATCGTGCAAAATGTTTACCTGGCCTGTGTAAAAAGGGTGGGTGGGCGGGGTTTTTTTTTGCCGGTCTCAGATGCTATAGAAACGGGAGTGGTGTCAAAAGACGCAGCTCATCAACAGCTATCTAACAGTATGCCACACTATGGAAATTGCTTTACAAGTTTTGAAAAAAGGTCAAAAAACCGTTTTTCTGCATGAAAATCGAATAAAAAAGTATTTCTACACGAAAATTACTGAATCCCGGCATCGCGAAAGGTTCCAGTCAGCGATCCCGAAAGGTAAGAGGCGTTTGAAAATTAATAAATTGACAGGATTAAAAAAAAAATGCAAATTTGGTATTTCTACTGAAAAAATCGTACCAATTTTAACTAATAGAAGGATGCACCAAACTTTTTATTATTTGAAGCGTGTGTTGATAGTTCACCTACCCGTTAAAAAACTAACGAAAGTGAACCTAACCAAGGCGAACCTAACTTAAACAAACCTAAGCTATTTTGTTTAATAGTCCACCTACCCGATAAAAACCTAACGAAAGTGAACCTAACCAAGGCGAACCTAACATAAACAAATCTAACCTATTTTTTTTTATAGTCCACTTGCCCGATAAAAACCTAACGAAAGTGAACATAACCAAGGCGAACCTAAATTAAACAAACCTGACCTTTTTAATTTAATAGTCACCCTACCCTTTGAAAACCTAACGAAAGTGAACCTAACTAAAACAAAGAAAACCATTTTTTTTTAATAGTCCACGTACCATTTGAAAATAGAACGAAAGTGAACCTAACCACAGCGAACCTAACTAACCTAACCTAACCTATTTTTTTTAAATAGTCTACCTACCCTTTGAAAATCTAAAGAAAGTGAACCTAACCACGGCGAACCTAACTTAAACAAACCTAACCTTTTTTTTTATAGTCCACTAGCCCGTTAAAAACCTAACGAAAGTGAACATAACCAAGGCGAACCTAAATTAAACAAACCTGACCTTTTTATTTTAATAGTCACCCTACCCTTTGAAAACCTAACGAAAGTGAACCTAACTAAAACAAAGGTAACCATTTTTTTTTAATAGTCCACGTACCATTTGAAAATAGAACGAAAGTGAACCTAACCACAGCGAACCTAACTTAAACAAACCTAACCTGAGCAAACCTAACCTGAGCAAACCTAAAGTAAATATATTCTTATATAAATCTAACTAAAATATTGCGTCAAAAAATTCTAATAAATTCTAAAATCTTTTAGTTAGGTTCGCTATAGTTAGGTTCACTTTCGTTAGGTTTTCAAAGGGTAGGTGGACTATTAAAATAAAAAAAAAAAAAGGTCAGGTTTGTTTAATTTAGATTCGCCTTGGTTATGTTCACTTTCGTTAGGTTTTTAACGGGCAAGTGGACTATAAAAAAAAAGGTTAGGTTTGTTTAAGTTAGGTTCGCCGTGGTTAGGTTCACTTTCTTTAGATTTTCAAAGGGTAGGTAGACTATTTAAAAAAAATAGGTTAGGTTAGGTTAGTTAGGTTAGGTTAGGTTAGGTTAGGTTAGGTTAGGTTAGGTTAGGTTAGGTTAGGTTAGGTTAGGTTAGGTTAGGTTAGGTTAGGTTAGGTTAGGTTAGGTTAGGTTAGGTTAGGTTAGGTTAGGTTAGGTTAGGTTAGGTTAGGTTAGGTTAGGTTAGGTTAGGTTAGGTTAGGTTAGGTTAGGTTAGGTTAGGTTAGGTTAGGTTAGGTTAGGTTAGGTTAGGTTAGGTTAGGTTAGGTTAGGTTAGGTTAGGTTAGGTTAGGTTAGGTTAGGTTAGGTTAGGTTAGGTTAGGTTAGGTTAGGTTAGGTTAGGTTAGGTTAGGTTAGGTTAGGTTAGGTTAGGTTAGGTTAGGTTAGGTTAGGTTAGGTTAGGTTAGGTTAGGTTAGGTTAGGTTAGGTTAGGTTAGGTTAGGTTAGGTTAGGTTAGGTTAGGTTAGGTTAGGTTAGGTTAGGTTAGGTTAGGTTAGGTTAGGTTAGGTTAGGTTAGGTTAGGTTAGGTTAGGTTAGGTTAGGTTAGGTTAGGTTAGGTTAGGTTAGGTTAGGTTAGGTTAGGTTAGGTTAGGTTAGGTTAGGTTAGGTTAGGTTAGGTTAGGTTAGGTTAGGTTAGGTTAGGTTAGGTTAGGTTAGGTTAGGTTAGGTTAGGTTAGGTTAGGTTAGGTTAGGTTAGGTTAGGTTAGGTTAGGTTAGGTTAGGTTAGGTTAGGTTAGGTTAGGTTAGGTTAGGTTAGGTTAGGTTAGGTTAGGTTAGGTTAGGTTAGGTTAGGTTAGGTTAGGTTAGGTTAGGTTAGGTTAGGTTAGGTTAGGTTAGGTTAGGTTAGGTTAGGTTAGGTTAGGTTAGGTTAGGTTAGGTTAGGTTAGGTTAGGTTAGGTTAGGTTAGGTTAGGTTAGGTTAGGTTAGGTTAGGTTAGGTTAGGTTAGGTTAGGTTAGGTTAGGTTAGGTTAGGTTAGGTTAGGTTAGGTTAGGTTAGGTTAGGTTAGGTTAGGTTAGGTTAGGTTAGGTTAGGTTAGGTTTTTTTTTTTTTTGAGTTGATGCTATTTGTTTGTAAGGCTCAGTCCCCGCGAGGGTTACGGGCGGCTGAGTTCTTTCGTTCTTTTATTATTTGATGCTGGTTGATATTTAAGGTTTAAGTGGCATTAAATTTCTTTAATGCATTGACTATGTATTCAGCTAGCTCGATGAACGATTTTAATGTGTCTTCCTTTTTTATTATATCCTGTAAAATGTATGGTTCTAAGTTTTTATCGTTGCATGTTTGTTCGTGTTTGTATCTTGCTAGGCTGAATTTTGGGCAGTATTTGAGTATGTGGTCTATTGTTTGTGATGTGCTGTTGTCACATGGGCACAGGTCATTGCCAGTGATCTTGAACCTGTGTAGGTACTGCTTGTGGTACCCGTGCCCAGTGAGTATTTGTGTAAGGTGGAAGCTTATTTTGATGTGTTTGTGTAGTTGTTCTATGGCATGGATGTTTGGAAGCCACCGTTTTTGGTGGTCTCCCGTGAGTGCACTTGTGTATATGTCATTGTTTTGTCTGTCTGTTTCTGCTTTTTGTGTTAATTTGTGATAGCTGAGTGGAAACTTTGCATAGTCTGGAGCTTTGTGTAGTGTGGCCGCTTTCTTTGCTTCCTGGTCAGCTTCTTCGTTTCCCTCCAAGCCATGATGTGCTTTGACCCATATGAACTCAATCACACCAGTTTGTTCGATTAGTCGCCTTTGCTGGTGGATTGAGTTCACAATGGGGTTCAGGCTTTGCGGATTTTTTATTTCTTGGAGGGCCGACATTGAGTCAGACATTATCTTGATCTGTCTTAGTCCATTTGTGAGGCAATAGGTACACGCTTTTTCTATAGCTAGACATTCCGCCTGAAATACTGAGCAGCTGCTGTGTAATTTCAGGCGGATTGTAGCTTTAGTACCTTCTGGTTTGAATATGACGATAGCAGCGCCTACCTGATCGTCATGTTTACTACCGTCAGTGTATATAATAGTGTGCGCTTGACTTGTAGTATGTGTCGTTTTTTCTGCGTTGGTGCTGGCTATTGTGACTTGGGCAAGGGTACGTGTGCTGGGATGGGGGGGTTAGGTTAGGTTAGGTTAGGTTAGGTTAGGTTAGGTTAGGTTAGGTTAGGTTAGGTTAGGTTAGGTTAGGTTAGGTTAGGTTAGGTTAGGTTAGGTTAGGTTAGGTTAGGTTAGGTTAGGTTAGGTTAGGTTAGGTTAGGTTAGGTTAGGTTAGGTTAGGTTAGGTTAGGTTAGGTTAGGTTAGGTTAGGTTAGGTTAGGTTAGGTTAGGTTAGGTTAGGTTAGGTTAGGTTAGGTTAGGTTAGGTTAGGTTAGGTTAGGTTAGGTTAGGTTAGGTTAGGTTAGGTTAGGTTAGGTTAGGTTAGGTTAGGTTAGGTTAGGTTAGGTTAGGTTAGGTTAGGTTAGGTTAGGTTAGGTTAGGTTAGGTTAGGTTAGGTTAGGTTAGGTTAGGTTAGGTTAGGTTAGGTTAGGTTAGGTTAGGTTAGGTTAGGTTAGGTTAGGTTAGGTTAGGTTAGGTTAGGTTAGGTTAGGTTAGGTTAGGTTAGGTTAGGTTAGGTTAGGTTAGGTTAGGTTAGGTTAGGTTAGGTTAGGTTAGGTTAGGTTAGGTTAGGTTAGGTTAGGTTAGGTTAGGTTAGGTTAGGTTAGGTTAGGTTAGGTTAGGTTAGGTTAGGTTAGGTTAGGTTAGGTTAGGTTAGGTTAGGTTAGGTTAGGTTAGGTTAGGTTAGGTTAGGTTAGGTTAGGTTAGGTTAGGTTAGGTTAGGTTAGGTTAGGTTAGGTTAGGTTAGGTTAGGTTAGGTTAGGTTAGGTTAGGTTAGGTTAGGTTAGGTTAGGTTAGGTTAGGTTAGGTTAGGTTAGGTTAGGTTAGGTTAGGTTAGGTTAGGTTAGGTTAGGTTAGGTTAGGTTAGGTTAGGTTAGGTTAGGTTAGGTTAGGTTAGGTTAGGTTAGGTTAGGTTCCCCACCGAGGGTGTCTCCACGTTGTCGTCGTGGTGGGGCTTGCGTGTCTCCCCACCGAGGGTGTCTCCACGTTGTCGTCGTGGTGGGGCTTGCGTGTCTCGATGATCCTGGAGCTTTGCCGGTAGAGTCACTCATGCCGGAAAGGTTCAGGGGAGAGGCCAGACTAAGAGGGACACCAGGAGGGGTCGCTCCTGCCTTGTCGACGCTCGTCGATTCGTCAAGGACGCGACCACACCGCTGAGGTGCAGGCGCACCGAAGCGGGGTTCGTTTGCCCCCTCGTTCATCGAGGGGCAAACCTTTCGGCGGGTCCGCTGAGTCGGGTTGGCCGGACAGCGGACGGAGGCATGTCTAATGCCGCCGCCGGGGGCTTGGCTTAACCGCCTGGCCCAGAGGAAGGACACCTCTAAGATAAAAAACCACGTAATCCCAAGTTTTGGGGGCGCGGCGAGGGGATGAATGGCCGTAGCGAGTACTGGTCGTTAGCGCCCCCCCCTGCTGGTACCTGCCGACCCCAGCAGTATGTAGGCTTGCCCGGTGTATGAAGCCACTGCCCGGGTGGACATATATTTGCTTTCCTGCTCGTGGGAACTATATGGAAAATTCTAATCTTAAACAAAAAACTATCGATGAAGTGGGTGAAAAAGTACCGTTGGTACTCGTGGAGAGGAAGGGCGTGTTGTCTGACTCAGACACCGCGTCCAGCCTGATGAGTGTGGAGGGCGCTACAAGCGTCAGCTTGAAGCGATTGCGGAAGCGTCCGAGGAGTGTCGCTGACTCGGGGTCGGACTCGGCCCTGAGTGATGCGGCTGTACCGGCATCAAAAGTCGGTACAAAAAAGGATGGAAGGGGTAGGCCAGCGACAACTGGAAAATATGTTGGAATCGGTCTATCCAGGCGTGAGGCTGCGGCAGCCAAAAAGGCCGCAGTCGCCGCCGAAAAGCAGCAGGAGGATGAGCGGCAGATCGCAGCTCTAACAAAGAGGGTGACGGATGGGAGAGTCACCCGACTGTCGGAATCATCTGCCGCCTCTAATATGGTCGTTGAGGCAACAGATCTACCTGCCTCCGACCTCAATAGGCGAATGTTGGACGCGGTTGCAGCCATTAAAAGAGTGGGAAAGGTCTCCAAGGGCCTTAATGGCTGCAGCCAAAAGGCACTGAAAGAGGCCTCGGCCTCAATACTCGAAAGTGCCGAGGTGCTACTGAACAGAACCACCACGGAGGAGACCACACTATTGCGGGCACAAAATGCCAAGCTGGCAGCCCAAATGGCGGAGCTCCGCAAGGAGCACGAGGATCTCAAGGCGGAAATTGTATCCTTCCGCCGCGAGGTCCTCAGGAGAGAAGTAGGCTTGCCAGAACCGCAGCCGCAGTTACGGCCACAGCCCCAACAGCAGGAGTCGGAGTTGACTCGCCTGATCCGTGAGGAGATGGCGAGCTTCAACGCCCGCTTCTCGGTGCTAGAGGGGAGAATACTACGACCTCCCCTAACTGCAGACCATCGCAGCGCGCCGACGGTGACTTATGCGGCTAAAGCCGCAACGTCCAGCGCCTTGCCACCAGCACAAGCAACTGCTGCTGCCTCGGATAGGACAAACCTGACGGAGACATCCCCAACCGCCTTATCGCAAGACAAGGCCAAAAGTGGAAAGAAAAACAAGAAGAAGAAAAAGACGGCGAATAAATCAGGTGCTGCGGCTGCCTCAAAAGCGCCGCGCACGCAAACCGAGCACCATGCACCAAAGCCAGTCACACCACCAGAAGCGGAGTGGACGACTGCGGGCGCCAAACGAAGAAACCAGAAGGCGCGCCGCAGGGCCAAACAAAAGGCCCAAAAGGAAGAAGTGGCTGCCAAGAAACAGGCCGCGAGGCTCCGTGCCCCTCGTTCCACGGCGGTTGTGCTAACACTGCAACCTGGAGCGGAGGAGCGGGGTCTCAGTTATGCCGGGATATTGGCGGAGGCGAAAGCCAAAATATCACTGAGTGATCTCGGCATAACAGGCCTCCGGTGCAAGCCTACGGCTACCGGAGGTCGTCTATTAGAAATATCGGGGGCCACTAGTGGCCCAAAAGCAGACGCCCTGGCTGAGAGGCTCAGGGCGTCCCTTGGAATCAATGACGTCAGGGTGTCCAGGCCCACTAAATGCGCGGACTTGCGCATCTCGGGTCTGGACGATTCCGTCACCCCGGAGGAGGTCGCCGCTGCCATTTCAAAGGCCGGAAACTGCCCGCCAGATCAAGTAAAGGCGGGCACAATTCGCAGAGGTAGCTCCGGCCTCGGGACAGTGCTCATCAGCTGTCCCGTAGCGGCGGCCAACAAATTAAAAGAGGGCAAAAGGATCCTGGTGGGATGGGTCTCGGCGCAGGTCACTCTGCTGACGCCCAGACCCCTAAGGTGTTACCGCTGTCTCGAGGAGGGACACGTGGGTGTACGGTGCACCGCTGGGGTCGACCGCAGCCAACTGTGCTTCCGCTGCGGTCAGTCCGGACACAAGGCTGGCTCTTGCACGGCCGCGCCGCACTGCGTACTTTGTGCGGCGTCTGGCAAGCCAGCCGATCACCGGACAGGGGCCAAGGCCTGCGCCAGGCCCACCAAAACGAAGGCAAAGGCCAAGACACAGCCGGCTCATCCACCGGCTGCATCCCAGGACTTAAGACAGGAAGGAACCAGCACCTCTCAGCCGGTTCACCCACCGGCTGCGGCAGCAGAACCGCCGAGGGCTGTGGAGGAGACAACGGCCATGGACACTCAATAATGGCCCCACACCATCACCGTATCCTCCAAGCGAACATAAACCACTGCGCCAGAGCTCAGGATCTTTTGCTCCAAAGCATGGCGCAGTGGTCCATCGATGTGGCAGTCGTCGCCGAGCCGTACTTCGTGCCACCCAGGGATGACTGGGTGAGCGACACCAACGGCTCGGTGGCGCTAATAGTCAGGTCTGCCGCAGACACCCCTCCCCTCGAGGCCGTCACCCGGGGGCGGGGCTATGTCGCGGCAGTGTGGGGTGATTTGGTGGTCGCGGGGGTGTATTTCGCCCCCAGCCTATCTCTCGCCGACCTCGAAGGAGTAATTTCTGATTTGGGCACAGAAGTCAGTCGTCGTCGTCCTCGTCCCGTCCTCGTCTTGGGGGACTTCAACGCCAAGTCTGCGGCTTGGGGTTCCCCGACTACCAATGCGCGGGGCGAGTTAGTGGAGGAGTGGGCGGTCGAGCAGGGCCTGCTTCTCCTGAACCGGGGCAGCGTGCAGACGTGCGTGCGACAACGGGGCGGGTCAATAGTGGACCTTTCGTTTGCGAGCCCCGCTCTCGCGCGCCGCGTTCAGGGCTGGCACGTAGTGGAGGAGGTGGAGACGCTGTCCGATCACAGGTACATTCGGTTCAGCGTCTCCGCCCAGACCTCGGTCGGGCCGGTCCAAGCGGCCCCGGTGGGCGTTGGAGACGGCCCGCGTTGGGCACTCAAGCGGCTGGATAGGGAGGCTCTCCTGGAGGCCTCTATCGTGCAGGCCTGGTTGGACTTCCCCGACAGGCCTGTCAACATCGACGAGGAGGCAGAGTGGTTCCGGGAGAGCATGCAGCAGGTCTGCGATGCTGCCATGCCCCGGGTCCAGCCGCTACCATCCAGGCGCCGAGTGTACTGGTGGTCGCAAACGATTGCGCAGCTGCGCAGGGAGTGCGTGGAGGTGCGACGCCGGTACGCTCGGTACCGAAGAAGACGCCGCCGCTCTCCGTCAGCGGCGGCCACAGAGGCGGAACTATACGCCAACTACGTGGAGGCGAAGAGCGCCCTCCAGCTAGCCATCGTGCGGGCCAAAACCGCGGCCCGGAAGGAGCTGCTGGAGACTCTGGAGCGAGATCCGTGGGGGCGCCCCTACCGCATGGTGAGGGGCAAGCTTCGCCCTTGGGCCCCCCCACTGTCCCGGAGTCTTCAGCCGCAGCTGCTGGAGGATGTGGTGGGCGCTCTATTTCCCACGAGGCCGGAGCATACACCGCCGGCCATGGTTCCGCCTCGCAACGTGCCCGACGCGGAAGACGACGACGACGAAGTGCCCGAAGTGACCCGGGTAGAGATGAGAGTGGCGGTGGCTCGCATCAAGAACACCGCCCCAGGGCCCGACGGCATTCCAGGCCGTGCGTGGGTCCTGGCCATGAGGGCTCTCGGGCCCCGACTAGCGGGGCTCTTAAGCGCATGCCTGGAGCGGGGCCAGTTTCCAAGCCGGTGGAAGACCGGAAAGCTGGTCCTGCTCAGGAAGGAGGGGCGCCCCGCAGACTCGCCATCTGCATACCGGCCCATCGTGTTGCTGGACGAGGTGTGTAAAATCTTTGAGCGGATCATCGCCGATCGCCTCGTCCGGCACATGTCTAGGGAGGGGCCGGACTTGGCGGATAACCAATTTGGTTTCCGCCAGGGGCGCTCCACAGTCGATGCAATCATGCGCGTGAGGGTCCTGGCGGAGGAAGCAGTCGCCCGGGGTGAGGTGGTCTTGGCGGTGTCGCTCGACATCGCCAACGCGTTCAACACCTTGCCCTGGAATACCATCAGGGAGGCACTCCGCTACCACGGGGTGCCCAGCTACCTCCGCCGCATTGTCGGGGCCTATTTGTCGGAACGAAGTGTTGTATACCCGGGTCGAGAAGGTTGGGGTCGGCGAGAGACGTCGTGCGGTGTTCCGCAGGGGTCGGTGTTGGGTCCACTCCTGTGGAACATCGGCTACGACTGGGCTCTGCGCGGTGCGCTTCTCCACGGCGTCGGCGTCACTTGCTACGCCGACGACACGCTAGTGACAGCGCGTGGGAAGTCGTACCGGCAGGCGACCATCAGGGCGACAGCCGGGGTCGCGCACGTCGTGGGAAGGATCCGGCGGTTGGGCCTCGAGGTGGCCTTGCACAAATCCGAGGCCATTTGTTTCCACGGGCCGAGGATGAAGCCACCTCCGGGGTCCACCATCGTGGTGGGAGGAGTCTCCATCGCTGTCGAGTCGACGATGAAGTACTTAGGACTCGTCCTCGACAGTCGGTGGGACTTCGGGCCGCATTTCCAGCGGCTCGCCCCCCGTTTGTTGGGCGCCGCTTCTGCGCTCTCGCGCTTGCTGCCCAACTTGGGGGGACCAAATACCACCACCAGGAGGCTCTACACGGGGGTCGTACGGTCAATGGCGCTTTACGCCGCGCCAGTGTGGGCGGACGCCCTGACGGCGCGCAACATCGCAACGCTAAGAAGACCACAGCGAGCGATGGCCGTCAGGGTCATAAGGGGGTACCGTACGATCTCCTTCGAGGCGGCGAGCCTCCTTGCCGGATCCCCGCCCTGGGACCTAGACGCGAAGGTCCTCGCGTCACTGTATCGGTGGCGCGCGGAAGCGCTAGGGCGGGGCGAGCGCCTGGTGCCTCGAGAGGTTGAGGCACGCAGGGCAGAGCTCCGCCAGGTCCTGGTGGCGGAGTGGGAGCAGCGGATTGCGCGACCCACGGCAGGGCACGCCGCAGTGGCGGCGGTAAGGCCCGTGATGAGGGAGTGGCTGGGGAGACGCCACGGCGCCCTCAGCTTCCGGCTGACGCAGGTGCTTACCGGACATGGGTGTTTCGGGAAGTACCTGTGTCGCATAGGCCGGGAGCCGACGCCCCAGTGTCACCACTGTGACAACTGCCGCGACGATACGGCGCGGCACACGTTGGAGGAGTGCCCAGCTTGGGCGGTGCAGCGCCGTGACTTGGTCGCGGCAGTCTTTGCTGCGGGCCATCTCTCGCTTCCGGCCGTCGTGTCAACTATGGTCGGGAGCGAGAGCGGGTGGGCTGCCGTCGCCTCCTTTTGCGAGGACGTCATGTCTGCAAAGGAGGCGGCGGAAAGGGAGAGAGAAGCTGTCACCTCTCTCCCGGCCCGCAGCAGACGAACGGGGCGTCGCAGGGTGGCGGACGACCTCCGGCCACCGTAGGGCGCGGCCTGCGGGCGACAGAGCAGGGGCATCTGTCGCCCGACCAGACACAGGCCTCGAGGCGGCGGCGTAGTGTTCCGCGCGCGCCTCACAAATGACGGATTTCCTGCGGCCGCTGGGTGACGGCCGCAGTGGGTGACGGGGCCCGCCTTTTCCATCTGGCGGGCCAATACCTGCCGGGGGCGCGGACGAATGCGCGAGCGATACCCGTACCCCCGGCACTGGGTTTCGAGAAAGGAACACCGTGGTGGTTTTAGCCGGTAAGAGTCCGGCACTGTTCCCGGCCGCCCCAATGGGCCGGGTTCGTCCATGAGGATTTCCCCACGTAAAAAAAAAAAAAAAAAAAAAAAAGGTTAGGTTAGGTTAG